>CM055273.1:50294217-50991772 GCA_029237695.1 Conchocele bisecta
GATATTATTAAGTAGACACTCATGTGCAGGCTGATAATATGTACGTCTATCGGACAACGCCTGTGGATGAGCTATGCGTTTAATCATCTCTTGTCGTTGTCATTGAATGTTGTTACACATACCGACAGGAATGGTTGAAGATCATCGGAAGGGGCCCGTTTCACTAAACTTCGTACGACTAAAATATTCGTAAGTGCAAATTTAGGATTGTCTGGAAATTTCAATTGATGGATATGCAGCATATGTTCAATAAAAGTAAATCCAATAATTGTTTACAAGAAAACACTGTCAATGTGAAATTTACAGACTATCATAATTTTGCACTTACGAACATTTTAGTCGTAGGAAGTTTAGTGAAACGGCCCTTGGTCTCTACAAGCTCCTACCAATGTGTATGTACATATGAGGCACGCCATGTGAGTTTGTACCTTCGGACATCTGCGTAATTTATTAAATACGTTTATAAAACTTACAATATTTTTCTTAAAAAAATAAATTCAAAAGTTGAAATATATTTCAGCATGAACTCTGAAAATTGTGTCAACTTTTGAGGCCATGAGAGTTGGCACATCTGAGAGATGGCATGGATTAACATCAGGGCCACTATCTACAAGTGTTGAATGCTGTCCCATATTGTAAGCCACTGGGCCTATATTATGAAACATGTCTGATATCCTGTCAATATGACCTAATCACTGCGTATGAATATTTGCGGTGACTGGTGTTATTTGTTAGCATTTTAAAGCCATTTGTAGGTGTTGACTGGATAAATAGAATAGTAGGTTTGTCAAGTAGCCTTGCCAGATATTTTTCCCATTCACGGCACTAACCTACTATTCTCTATATTCATGTTGGTAGACTCGTGAACGCTGCGTAAGCAATCAACTGCGACGCACATTCACCACTGTCACAATGTTTCACCTAATAATATGCTAAGGATTTGCAAAAAAATTATCTCTTACATGTAATAAAGAGACACTTATAATATATACGCAGTGCTGTCTGACATTTCATCCGAACTAGACGTTGCAGCATTACGACAAAAGCATATAATCTCATTCAATAAAGGTCAGGCGATGGATCCAGACACGTTGAGTTATCTTCAGACGCCGATGAGCTTCAGCTACCGGTACCAGACGATACCAGACCGGTTGAAGTTTCTAGCAGACGAACTTGGAGACAGGGAAGCGTTCGTTTTCCTGGGAGCAGAAAACAAACGGGAGTCGATTACTGCGCGGGAATTGCTGCGGAAATCTACACAAATGGCGCGGTCATTGGTGAAATTTGGCATTGCCAAGGGAGATATCGTGGGACTGTGTTTGGACAATAACCTTGAGTGTTTGCTATGTTACTTTGGCGTTATTCTCGCTGGCGGAGTGATATTTAGTTTCGCCATCGCAAATAAGGATGCAAGTGATGTCAAGAGAAAGTTGGAGGAGCTGGACGTTGATACGTTCATTCTATACTCCAATGAACAGCATGAACAGTTCTACTCGTGTTTGAACTTCATTGATGACGTCAGACCGGATGGGGCGGCTACAAGCGTCTCAGTACCTAGCCTGAAACGTTTCGTTTCCACGTCTAAGATTGCCGATTATTCCCCATTGCTCCTTGATGATCTGTTTATGTTGGCAGCAGACGACGACGTCAACATCGAGCTTCCAAGGCTGGATCCCGAAGACGCTTTGATCATGTACGCTACGTCTGGTTCCACGGGCTGGCCAAAGTTTATACCGTACACCCACCACACGGTAATGATTGCCGGGTACCAGTTCCGCCACGAAGTACCTTTTGACGCAGACGATATAATGTACATTGAACGTAGGTTGGTCTGGCTCGGTGGATTCCCATTCGGGTATTTGCACAACGGCTTGAAGACGGTATATAAATGTGTCACGTTGCCGTCGTTGGAAGACCATTGTCGGTTTACAATGCGCGCTATCTTAGCAGAACACTGTTCAATCGCGGCTTTAACGATAGCAACTGTCGTGGAAATAATGCAAAGTGGGGTGTTTAAAGACTATCCCTTTCCTATGCTGAAGGACATCGATACGAGTGGTCAGCCGTGCCCTCCTGCGACGATGACCGCTGTCGGGGTACTCGCTGACAGGCTCACGAACATCTATGGGATGACGGAATGTGGCGATCTATGTTGTGACGTCATAACGGACGCGGAAGAATTCATACCGTTTTCCACTGGCAAACCGCTTCCTGGCGTGGAAATCAAGGTCGTCGGCACAGATGGCCATGCAGCGGGGTGAGACGGGAACTGTACATGTGCGGTCACCAACCGTCCTCTACAAATACTACAATAACACCGCGAAATCTAAGGAAGCTATCAGCAGCACCCATTGGTTCAATACGAATGACGTTGGCTACGTCACGCCAGATGGCGCCCTAGTTGTCATGGGAAGAGAGGCGGAGCAGATTGTACAAGGATGCCATATTGTACACTCGGCGGTGGTTGAAGTCGTCGTGAAAAGCCACCCGGCCGTCGTTGACGTTGTTGTCGTACCGATACCTGACCCTGTTATATTCCAGAGGGTTTGCGCATGTGTCGTGTTGAAGCCAGGATGTGCATTGAACGTTGACGACCTGGTTGAGTTCTACAAGTCCCGCGAATATACCGCGAACAGCGACCTGTTCCCCTCCCAGCTGCCAAAGGAAGTTGTCGTCTTTGACAGTTTCCCAATATTGCCATCTAACAAGCCAGACAAAGTGAAAATAACTCAACGAGCCATACACCAGCTAAATATTATGAATGACTGTTAGAGATTTAACGAAATTTTAAACCGAGAGCAAATAAATATGGACCGGTTCTGGAATTATGTCGCGTGGCCGTGTTCCATAAATGAGACACGCCATGCCATTTTGCACGGAGTCTCGCACGGGACATGGATTTTTTTTATTAATTCGTTCCCACGAAATAACAATTCGTTCCCTCGAATTAACAATTCGTTCCCACGGTAACAATTTGTTCCCATAAATTAACAATTCGTTCCCACGAAATAACAATTCGTTCCCTCGAATTAACAATTCGTTCTCACGAAATATCAATTCGTTGCCTTGAATTGACAATTCGTTCCCACAAAACAACAATTCGTTCCCTCAATTTAACAATTCGTTCCCTCGAATGAACAATTAACGATTCGTTCCTACGACATAGCAATTCAGTTCCCACGAAGTAACAATTGTTATATCGTGGGAACGAATTGTTAAATTGAGGGAACGAATTGTTAATTCGTGGGAACGAATTGTTATTCCGTGGGAACAAATTGTTAAATTGAATAGCACACTCGTGTAGCCTGATTACGAACTATATTGCTTGTTAGCAGAATGACGGTTGATTCATTGATCTGGATCTACACTGGTCGCATAACGCATAAGCCCCATTTCTCCAATAACATCCACAACTATTGGTGACAAGCAATACTTTCGGTAAATGGCGTCGAACATTGACATAAACATTATGAATTCAAATACATCATTTATTAGGTAATGAGCTTTGTATTGGTCGAATACTTATTGACTTATAAATAGCATAATGTCGCACCAGTAGCCTATTTCACCAACATTTCAATGTATACTTATGTAGCAAAGTATACTTTTAGGGAGTAATCATTTATTTTTCCCGAAATGCATTATTTCATATAGAACTAACAACCGCATACATTTGATGATTAAAAGTGTGCAGAATTATTATACTGAATTTATTACATTATCACAAGTGATAATGTAATACATTCAGTATAATACAAATTAATAAATTTATCCTTACGTTGAAAATGTCTCTCTCAAGGTGTACTTTGCTAGATACGTATACTTTGCAATGTTGGTGAAATATGCTACTGGTATCGACCTGATACGAATATCCGGGTTGTAATTGCAATGAATTGAAAACTGAAGTTTCAGTGGTCGAACGGCGTCACATAACGTTACCGTCCAATGACGTCAGTGTAATGACGCAGTTCGTAAACAGGTCTGTGTTCTATGTAACGAAAATGTGTTTATAGTTGACCATCACCATGTATAAAACGTTACCTGATAAATAGAATACCAGCCTAGTGTATGTTGATATCAAGTTTATCAGGCTCGGAAACGGTCGTAATTCCTTGCCTAATAAACTTGATATCAAAAGACACTAGACTGGTATTCTTCATGTACGTGACGAGCGCAAGCTATCCGAAACCATTTTGTATTAAGTCATCACTACGTTTAGGAAAGTAGCTGTTTCAATTATAATAATAATATGACAGTGTCTTCATAATGAGCTAACCTGATCAAATATGATCATTTCTGCGTTCGCTGGATGTTTTTCATGTATACTCAGTGCTGCATGTAATCAGATACAATAAACAAATAATTAACTTAGATCAGCGTCGTTACCATGGTTATAGTAACCAGGGGGCCATTTCATTAAACCTCCTACGACTAAAATGTTCGTAGGTGCAAATTTAGGATCGTCTGGAAAGATCAATTGATGGATTTACATTTATTGAGAATAGGCTGCATATGCAGCCTATGCTCAATAAATGTAAATCCAATAGTTGTCTACAAGAAAATAGTGTTAATGTGAAATTTATAGACTATCATAATTTTAGTCGTACGAAGTTTAGTGAAACGGGCCCCTGTATCGTCGATATAGAGGAATAATCAGAATTCTGCGCATTTTTGCACTTTGAAAATTATGTTGAAGGTTTCTACTTTAGTACCAGTAACTACGGGGCGCCATGCAGGACAGGTTAATTATGTGTACAAAATTGAGTTTTGTAACACAAAAAATCACAAAATCCAATTATGTAAAATTCTGATACAAAAACCAATTTTGTCCAGACAAAATTGAGTTTTGTAACACTAAAACTCACAAAATCCAATTATGTAAAATTCTGATATACAAAATTCATTTTTGTTATAAAGGATTAAATTTTGTAAGACAGAATTGAGTTTTGTGAATAAAAATCAGTTTTGTGGGACAGAATTCAGTTTTGTCCACAAAAGTCAGTTTTGTCCACAAAAGTCAGTTTTGTCCACAAACATTAGTTTGCGTAGGATAGTCTATGTCATCTCTACGTTGATTGGTTAAGATCGGTCTTAGTCCATTTTACTAGATGGTGGAGTACACTTGCAGGTTTAAATATTTCAATGCGAAAATATAACCCAATATATCAATATTATACTTCTTTATGGACAGTTATTTTGGTTATATTATGATTACAAATGAGTGGTCACACCATATAAGCATATATACTTTGAAGGAGAAATAAGAAAAATATTCAGAATTTTCCCTCAATTATGTAAACAGGGTCAAACATAAAGTAGCCGGGACTTAGCTAGACCTGAGTGCATGCCCATATATAGAGAATACCAGGCTAGTGTATTTTGATATCAAGTTTATCAGGCAAGGCTAGGAAACGCGTAGGAATTCCGAGGCTTGCCGAGGAATTCCTACCGTTTCCGAGCCGAGCCTGATAAACTTGATATTAAAATACACTAGCCTGGTATTCTATTTATCAGGTAACGTTTTAAGCTCGAAAATGACATTAGATGACGTCGTATTATAACAGTAGATCTAACCTTGTGAAACAAATGGTATTGGATCTGTGTCTACTAGTTGCGAAGTTACATGTTCGCAACTATGTGTCTACATGCATTATTTACAGCATACACCATCTTAGTATCCATGGTATCTACACAAATACTACAAATGGTTTCCTCAAATGGCCCAATACACACATTCTGTTTATAAACACAGACAGCAGTCAGAACACAGGTCACAGCGCGTGTATTATTGATTTAACTGGGGCAGATGTACCTTGCGATACACAATAAATGAGGTCAGTACTCGCGGGAGATCTACATGTACATGAATTATGGGTACAATTATAACGTAAATGAGTTTAAATACGAATGGGTTTGTCAACGTTTGACTGTTTGGAGATAGTTAAGAAGCAAAATGGCAGAATGAGAAATGAATCATCGGCAGAATGAGAAATGAATCATCGACATTGAATGTGTAGATCGGCAACCGTGACCCATTTCTCCAGTGCAGTTTCTGACCAATGGTAGTCCTTCTTACATGCGTGTGCAGAATTGAATTTTGTGACACAGAATTGAATTTTGTTACACAGAATTGACAGAATTGAATTTTGTGACATTGTTTTGTTACCAGAATTGAATTTTGTTACAGAATTGAATTTTTTACAGAATTGAATTTTGTTACACAGAATTGAATTTTGTGGCACAAAAATGAATTTTTGTTGACAAAATTGAGCCATGTCCCACTTGGCGCCCCGTAGTAACTGCGTAGATGAACAATTTGTTCCGTGTTGGTTCGTGATTTAGATATATTGGCGAATATATGATTTATTATGTGATACAAAAAGCTGATAGCATGGCCCAAGATTCGCGCAGTCTGGTCAGTGCCTACGCTGCCAGCTCATTTGGTCTACTAATGGATATATACCAATACTAAACAATTATCTATGTTTGCAGCTACTATTCTGGGCATACGTTTTAACCGACCTTGTAGCAACAGAGCATATGGTATTACCTTGCTTAAACATCGTTTAGATGAACTCAGAATCCATAGACTATATACAGTCAAACCTGTGAATAAAGGCCAGTCGTGGGAAGTGAAAAATCTGGTCTTTGTTCACAGGTGGTCTTTATTCACAGTGTCATGTATATAGGAATTGTGCCATTGGGACAACAAAGCTGTGGCATTTACAGCCAGGTGATTGCTATTCGGAGGTGGTCTTTAGCACAGGTTAGACTGTAGCTACATGTATATTAAAAAGTCACAGAACACCTTGAGACGACCCCCAAAATCACTGCGGACATACTCGTTTCCTGCGGACCTATTCGTACCTGAGACCCTCCCGAATATGTCCGCGGATATATTGGTTCGTGCGGACATATTCGTACCTTTCAGCACTCTTATTAATATATTAGGGAAAATTTACTCGCAACTTTTACTAAACATATTAACAAAATGGACCGAACTACACCAAAACATTTCAAGTAATCAATTCGGTTTCCAAAAAGGAAAATCTACAGTCGATGCTACTTTTGTACTTCATTCCATCATCGCAAAAAAACACTAAACTCGGGGAAAAAACTATACTGTGTTTTCATTGACTATGAGAAAGCTTTTGATAAAATTGACAGATCTCTAGCTGTTATGGTCTAAACTTCTTTCAGAAAATGTTAGCTTAAAATTGGTAAACGCAATAACATCAATGTATGCGGTAGTAAAATCATGTATAGGATATATTGCGAACAGATCTGGGTGCCGTTTCACTAAACTTCGTACGACTAAAATGTTCGTAAGTACAAAATTATGATTATGACAAAAAGTCTGTACATTTCACATTAACATTGTTTTCTTGTAAATAATCATTGGATTTACATGTATTGAGCATAGGCTGCATATGCAGCCTATGCTCAATAAATGTAAAGCCATGAATTGAAATTTACAGACGCTCTTAACGTTGCACTTACGAACATTTTAGTCGTAAGAAGTTTAGTGAAACGGGCCCCTGACTTCTGTAAGTCACATATCGGCGTTAAACATACATCGAGATAACATACATCGCGTCTTGTCAAAATGCGACGTGCAAAAGATTCTGTAACTTTCCTTCGCTCAGGAGACAAACTTGTAATCACTATGGCGTAATACACCCTTACGTTAACCACTTCCAGCATAAGGAGGGACATGTAAACAACAATCAGTCATTGTGAACACACTATAAATGTATTTACTGTCTGAAACTTTAACACGAACAATTATAACTTGAATGATCATGTTATAAAAGTACGCTTTGAGCGTATGTTATTATTATTGAGGCGAACTGCATGTTTGCAAGTAGCATGTAAAGTTATAGATATCAGTGTATGCGATCACGTGGTTTCCGAACCTGATTTTCCTACGTGACGTATTCTGTGACGTCATTTTTACAGTATATTTTCTTGAAACTTGTCCAATCAAACGGACGGATTTCGATGATATGTAGCACACCGGCATAGAAGTGACATATGTGTTTTATGGGTGCTCTAAAAGATAAATAGAGAGAATAAATAGTTGTTTCCGTTAACATTTTAAGGAGTCAGGGTTATCGCCCTTGATATCAAAGTGGCAATTCAAGCTTGATATAAACAGAATAATAATGTAAAATTAACATGGTTGATATGATTTTTTAAGAATTTTACCCAATTTTCTACGACGGTCATCTTGGATTATGCGACAACCTCCATTTTAACAAATATGAAAATGCTGCACCCACGCACCACAACTGTGAAGTCTGACCAGCGTCGGCCAAACGGTACATGAGAAGAAGACGAAATATATAATTAAAGGATAACCTGTCGGCGGCCATCTTGTATGATGTATCATCCGATTTTGACAAAAAATTATCCAGAGTGATTGTCTCCGTGATACCTTCGATTTGATATATATCAGGACCACATTTGGTCAAATTTGAAATACCGCCATACAAAATCAATGCGTGAAAAACAAAGGGAGAACCTGGAATATTAGTGAGGCAAGAGTTGTGATAAATATACAAAAAGGAATTCAAGTTATGCTCTGGACACAAAATCAGTATGCGAAAAAAACAAAAGGGATCAGTATGGTTATACTTGCTTTTAAGGACAAGAGCAAGTGAGCAGGGTCTCACGCATACCCCCGGCCGCCGCCAAGTCATTTGGCCTTGACCTTTGGCATGAAAGCCGCATAGGTGAGATATAGAATGAAAATATGACTGTTGATAAAGAAGTATGTGACGTTTCCAGTCAATCCGACATACAGTTGCAGAGAAATTGTGTACTTAAAACTTTAATGCAAATATTTCAAAACATTTAACACAATTTGACCTTGACCTTGGGCATGAAAGCCGCATGGGTGGGCTATAAAATGAAAATATGGATGTTGATAAAGAAATATATGAAGTTTCAATTCAATCTGACTTACAGTTTCCGAGAGAAATTGAGTATTTCAAAACATTTAACGCAAGTTTCAAAGTAATTTCACCTTCACCGTGTGCACGAAAGCCGCATGAGTGGGCTATAGAATGTTTGTTTATTGGTGTTTAATGGCCTATCAACAGCTATGGTATAATACTCACATAAGGGATATAACTGTCGGATACAAAATGCCAAAGACGTATATGAGGGCCAAACGAGGTCTCCAGTCGGAATTCCGATAAGGATGTATCGATCGTTAAATTACCCATCACATGCACCCACCAGGGCTATAAAAGAAAATATTGATATTCTGACTTCATAAAGAAGTATAAATATGAAGTTTCAAATTAACCCGACTTGCGGTTGCAGACATTGTGTACTTAAAAACGTTGACATGTTTGACGCAAATGTTTCAAAACTTTAAGTAATTTGACATTGTGCAGGAATGCCACATCGGTGGGCTACAGCATAAAATATGGATGATGATAAAGAAGTATATGAAGATTCAACTCAATGCGACTTACGGTTGTAGATATAATGGGTACCCAAAAACCTTTAACGCAAATCTTAGGGATGGACGAAAATGCAAAAACTATATACACCTCGACATACTTTGTATGCCTGGGTATGAATCATGATTGAAGGCACCGTATCACAGATGATGCCTCAATATGTTGTTTCTCACATCATGCACTGCAAATGACCAATATCAACCAATTGCACCATTTCATTCGAAGTCGAAATTTATTGTATGTAAACATGTAATTTGTTACAAGTTTGACCATTGAGCATTGATTTTAATTATAATCATGATAATAACACAAAAATACATCATTAATTCTTAAATTTTCGTTTAACTTCGAAAGTCTACAAAGTTTGTCTCCGGTCTATTCTGGATGTTTCTAGAAAAATCTTTATTGCGAAGATAACCGAAACCATATGAAAACAACCAAATACGGACCTTATAGACTGTGGACGTTAAACGGAAATTTATGAATCAAAGATTGAATGCAATACCTTAAATTCTAATCACTCTAGGTTGGTGGCAGGATTTTTAAATTTGCTCAAATATGTGTCTGTGACTGGAGAAATGGGACCTATCGGTTTTGCGACCTGTGTAGATACACATCAGCCTGAGTATCCGCACAGGATATGCACTGTTCACTATTCCACCAATGAAACCTACATCATGCTTCTAACAAGCCACATCATTATCAGGCTACAGGAGTGTACTATTTGATCAGGAGCTACACTGGTCACAAATCCAATAAACCGCATTCTCCAGTCACAGCCACCGGTTAAAGTAACGGACCAAGACCTGTAAATACATTAAATATACCTAAAAGCATCAATAAGTGAAAGAAAATAGGCTAAAACAATTATTTACTCCCTTATATCACACATGGAGTAAATATTTTGTTTAGCTTATTTTGTTCTCACTTATTGATGATTTTAGGTATATTTAATGTATTTATAGGCCTTGGTCCGTTACTTCAACCTGTGGTCACAGCCACATATGTGTAAAAGCATAGTAAATATATTTCTGACCATTTCCATATCTAGTCCTTCGAGTGTCAGAAATGTACAGATATAATGCTGTTCACCACAAGCATGAGTCACCGATTTAAAAACAATTGACAAATCTTAAAACTGCATGGGTCAGATTTGTGTGAATAAGATTCATTCTCAATTTCATCAACACAAGGAGTAACATGTCTTCTCAACACATCCTTTCAACAGGTTGATTAGAGCAGAAATCAGAGTTAAGAACCACACAAACACTGCCGCTGGCATGGATGGTACTCCGGTTAAATGGTTATTCTTTTGTAACTGAACTTGTCTTTCTCAAGCTGCATTGGTGGGAAAATCCCAAAATCAGAACGCAAAATTTACATCAAGAAAAAATATATTCCGTTCTGAAATTAGAATAACCTGACCTGGTTTCAGGTCCCTACCACACCAAGTCATTTGGCCCCTTCCTCTAAAATAGGATTACGAATAATCGTAATACTCACATAAGGGGTATAACCAGTTTCAACTGTCACATACAAAATGCCAAAGACGTATCTGTGGGCCAAACCAGGTCTCCATTCGGAATTCCGGTAAGGATGAACCCCGATCGTTAAATTATCCATCACATGTTCTCACTTGCCATCCACTACGTACACAAAGTGGTAATAACCAAACAGTGTACAACAGAAGTGTATCGACAATTCTAAATTTCGTTTAGTCTAAAGCCCTGTTCCTGATACCTGATTTACACACATGTGTATAATTACTCACGTATGCAACTACTGGTCATGAACGCATTTGTATAGGTATGTAAATTTACGTATGGATTAAATTTGCACCGAGTCTGGAGGTAGTGCAAAAGTAAATTTACGTAGCATGCATGTTGTAAACAGAAAATGTGGTATGTCGACGCACTTAGGGCCCCTATAGGTGATTTGAAAATAAACAGACAGACGGACGGACGTACGATCAGTATCGAGGGTAGTTGTATTAATGTGCAAGGATGTATCTTGACTCAAGTAAGGCATGTGTGCATTATTAACTGAAGGCAAAGAGAAATTACAGGTGATTTGAGAAACTCTTACAAAAACATTCAAAATAATAAACAGACAGACGGATGGACGTAAGATCAGTAGCGATGGTAATTGTATTACTTTGGAAGGATGTACCGTTACTAAGTAATGCATGTGTGCAATATGAAGATATTAGCTATAAGCAAACAGAAATTATAGGGGATTTGAGAAACTGTTACAAAGACTTTCAAAAAAATAAACAGAGAGATGGACGGACGTACGATCAGTAGCGGGTGTAATTTTATTAATGTGGAAGGATGTATAGTTAATACTAAGTAATGCATATGTGCAATATGAAAATATTAGTTGAAGGCAAACAGAAATTATAGGAGAAACCGTTACCAAAACGTAAAACATAAACGGACGAACAGACAGACAGACAGACGGACAGACATGGCGAAACATATAGGGCACTCTAAGGATAATGTCAAGATATATTTATTTCAGAACTCTTGGTAAATCACTGGGTAGTGTGCAATAGAACGATTTATCCGGTTGCATCGTGTGAAACAAGGATAAACAATTGAACGTTTAAAAGTTTATACGTTAATGTATACTTTGCACATGTTCCACTTCTTGTCCATCGTGTGGTCTTACAGATTTATGCTGGTAATAGTTTTGTTAAAGTATCATTGTGATAACACACTTAAAGCAAACAAACATAAACAAGATCTGGTGACAGTCTATCAATTATAATAATAACTTTTTTGTCGTGTAAGTCCCAGAATTAAACCGGTGCTATTTACATGTTACGTGATCTATTTTTCAGGTGAACACAATGTAAATTTGCTTTTACATATGGGAGTAAATTTACATAACATGCAATTTTACACACTGAGTAAATTTGGGCACATGAACAGGGCTTTATTTGGCGGTAATTTGTGCATAGATTACATTGTCGCTGAAAGTGTATGCGTGATGTATGGTATAATATATTAATTGCCTATAGTACTTAATTTCGCTTAAATTTGATTTTTTCATATGAATTGTGTTCATTTTGTTACTCATATAGACGTTTCTTCTTGCACAGGATGCCGTGCATGGTAATGCATGAGACAAAATACAAAATGAAATAACACATGATACAATATGTTCCAATCTTAAGACAGATATATTATTACTAATGAGCGTTGGTAGAGGATATTACACGTTTAATCATCAAACAAACACCTGTACAGTACAAATCACATGATACGCATAAAGTACACTGTATTGTAAATGTAAAAACGGGTATGTATTACAGCGTCTAGTCATACTAAAACAGATATATAATACACAATTATCATTTTTATTCAGCCGCTATCGATAGATTGTACATCGGGTTTAGTTTCATTGCTACACATATTGTACGAAATGGCGGCCATTTGGAAAATTTTCCTCAAACGAGTAACTTCTTTAGGCATGCCAATGGTTTAATCGTCGAAGCTGATCGGTTTGCTCTTGGCTGATATGTTTTGTGTAATACGTGAACTGAATTCCAAAAATTGATGTTCCAATGTTACAGTGATGAATATCTTAAATATGCAAATTAACACGTGTATGTTCCTTTGCATGATTTTAGTTTATCCCGTCAACACAGTGCGTATGTGCCGTGAAACACGGTGCCGTGAAACATGTTTGATATCCAGTCAATAAATTTTTTGCATCTTACAGCCATTTGAAGATGTTGACGGGATAAATAGAATAGTAGGTTAGTGCCGTGAATGGGAAACAATATCTGGCGCGGCACGGAAACGGGATGTGCTCGGCAGAGCCTCGCCCATCCCGTTTCCTGAGCCTTGCCAGATATTTTTTCCCATTCACGGCACTGACCTACTATTCTCTATAAGCTGTAGATCAACAAATGTGTATAAAATGCGTGTGATCTTTGCAGATGTTAACGGGTATGTGGTACCGACATTGATATCAACATTATAAGTATAGTTTACAAAAATCGTATAAAATTGCAGCCATTTTGGATTTAGACACTTCTCTGTTTATCGTGAAATTGGTTTATGCATTGTATGTAACATGTCAGTTATCACATATGAGAATTGCCTTTGCATTTAGCATTCTGTGACTGCTAAAATAACAACTTTGCATAAAAATATCCCAGAAACTGGATATGCATTTCATAAGGTCGGCCATATTGTATTTGCAATATAACACTTTTATACCACAAATGTTACGTTTTTATTGCGTATTGTTATTAATACTAATATGCTATACACCTTGTGACTATGTTGCTCGTGCTTGTTTCTTGAAAAATAAATCATAGAATACGTGCAAGCTGGCGGCAATGTTGGTTTCAATACATCATATTCCTAATAAAATGGATAGATAAACAGTTAGTCGTCTATGAAGTAGTACATGTCTGATGTTTATTGGTATTTGTGCTTTTAAACTGCTTCCACAATACGATATGCCCCTACATGTAATAAAATACTTTTTCATTGGCGGCCATATTATTTATGCAAATTAATACGCTTAAGCTACTACTTCTGGAGGTCTATCGTGTGGGAATATATAGAGTATATATGTTTAGTCACATTGGTAACAAATATCATTGGTGCGCATAGATGGTACTAAAAGCCCTATTGTATGCCGGTTCGCACAGGGCCTATAATGCAGATGGTGATGAAACTGATCCATAATTAAGAAAATTCCTACATATACACAGTGACCATTTTGAAATCTAACATGCTTTTCATAAACAGTGACTTGAAATTGACTTTAGTCATATATAATTTACTTTCAATAATCATGATAGTCTGGAAATAATCAGTTCAAATGATTTGTGCATGGTTATATCAAAATTATATGATTTTCACGGCAGCCATATTGAAAATTAGTATACAATAGAAACAACTCATGTTTTCTTTGATGATACAACACTTGGAAAAGTCGCGGGAATACTGGACGAATGCCGGAAGGCCTCGTCCAGTATTCTCGCGACTTTTCCACAGAACCTTTGTTCTAAGAACGTAGCAGAACAGTAAACACAACCTAACTATAAATACACTTTACTAAAGACAGTACGTAGTGAAGACACAAGCAATATTATTTACATAGAGGCCATTTTGAAATTAAAATTTCGGCCATGTTAGTTAATAGTAAAAGTGGAACCAACCACAGTTTTATTATTTGAAGTATATAGATGACATAGCCGAAACAGCATTATGTCTGCATTATAAATGTAGATATGAATATTACAATATATTATATACAATTTAAGGGCGGCCATTTTTAAATCTAAGATGGCCGCCATGGGGATGTTAAAAATTAAAATAACACTGGTTTTGATGTGTGTGGATAAAAGATGATTATCACCAAAAAACGAATCAATGTTCTATCTGTATTAGAATAGAAGTGTATATATAATGAATATAGCATTTCAGGGCGGCCATTTTGAAATCAAACATGGCGGCCAAAGCAATTGTCAAAAAAAATAAAATGAAACCAACCCCAGTTTTGTTCTTCGTACTCTAAAGATGACAAACAACACTGGTTACATAGAATGCAGCAAAACTACATAACAGTATGGACTATTTACCCTATGCTAGTTTCACATGACCACTTGAACGCGTACTGCTTCTAGCATAGTGTTGGATAGAATCAGCTAGTGGAATAGACAACCGATATCGTGGTTTACCCTATGCAACCTGACGCAAGAAACACGAATCTTCGTATTTCTAGTAGTATGTTGCATAGGGAGCGTTTTCTCATAAGCTCACTGCCATATGCGTAGTGAGTCGTGTTTCGTTGTCTAACAGTGACCAAGTAGGATTCATTTAGTTCCTAACCCGGGTTTTCTGCTGTAAGTCGCCCTAATGTTTATTTAGTTCCGTGTCCAGTGCAGCCCGAGATCAGTATGCAGATCCACGCAGTCTGATTAGGCCCTACACTGGGAGTTAATTAATATTCAGTTGCGCTGAATTGCGAACGGTGCAGGTCTTGATCAGATTGCTCGGATATGTAGGCTACTCTGGATCTACACTAATCCATTGTCGTTAAAATTGAATATCACTGACTGATCGCGAATATGCCGTAAGCCCCATTTATTGGAAAATGATACATTGAGAAAGGTATGGAAAATATATTGTTGACCAGCCATGTACAAATAATTGATACGATGCATTGGTCTATGCTGGTTTGATAAGACAATGTGTTCTTTGACCTTGCTCATACTTGGAGTGCAAAATGCTCTGATATACTTTTGAACAGCCAACTTGGTGCCCGGTTATCTCATTTACCGAATGCAAATTGTGTTTATTATGCCCCACCGGTAGCCGATTTCATCAAAATTGCAAAGTATACTTTGAGGGAGTAATCATTTATGTTTTCCGAAATGCATTATTTCATTTAGAACTAACCACTGCATATATTTGATGATTGAAAGTATGCAGAATTATTATACTGAATGTATTACATTATCACAGCCAAAATGGCTGTGATAATGTAATAAATTCAGTATAATAAAAATTAATAAATTTATACTTAAATTGAAAATGTCTCCCTCAAAGTATACTTTGCTAGATAAGTATACTTTGCAATGTTGGTGAAATAGACTACAGATAGTGAAGGGGCATGCTTTAGTTTTACACTTGTCCGTCCGTCGTGGCTTCCTGACCCATGGACATGCCTGGGTCATGGCGGATTGCCTTTTGTACAGAGTATCTCGAAATCGCCGTGGCTTTTTGTAACATTTGCATGAATTCAAGGACCACAATTAACAATATATTCACAAGACAATGTGAATTATATACTCAAAATGATTCTTACCAGATGTCAAGTACAAATTGTTTATATCTTTTTCACAATATCCATTTAAATTGAAATTCGACCGCCTGGTCATTGATTATCTCTCCCTTTTCGACTTGCAATTTTCCAACGTTGGCTTATAACTCGCAAAACATTCAAACCATAATAGTTACATACCTGAAACTTTGTATGTACATTCCTTATGATGAGTATATGCGTAACGTTTATTATGCCCCACAACGATAGTGGATGGAGCATTTAGTGTTACCCTTGTCCGTCCCGTCCATCCGTCACCAACCTTGTAATTTGTAAAACCTTTAATCAGTACTAGCTACATATCTGAAACTTGGTATGTAGCTTCCTTATGATCAGTAGATGCACACAGTTTATAGTGCCCCACAATGATAGTGGAGGGGGCATTTAGTGCTACGCCTGTCTATCCGTCCCGTCTGTCACATCAGTGTCACTTGTAAAACTTTTAAACCGTAATACCTACATACCTGAAACTTGGTATGTACATTCCCTATGATGAGTAGATGCGTAAAGTTTATTATGCTCCACAACAATAGTGGAGGGGGCATTTAGTGTTACCCTTGTCCGTCCCGTTTGTCCGCCCGTCCGTTCATTTCTGATTCAACCCCCGTGTCATGAATTATCTCCCAGTTTTCGATTTGGAATTTTCCAAGTTTGGCTTGTAACTCATGAAACTTTTAAACCATAATCGCTATATACCTGAAACTTGGTATGTACATTCCGTATGATGAGTAGATGCGTACGGTTTATCATACCACACAACGGTAGTGGAGGGGGCATTGAGTGTTACCCTTGTCCATACGTCACCAACCTTGTAATTTGTAAAACTTTTAAACAGTACTAACTACAGACCTGAAACTTTGTATGTAGCTTCCTTATGGTGAGTAGATGCACACAGTTTATTTCGATTTTTGATTTGACTCCAGAGTCGTGGATTATCACCCCCTTTTCGACTTAGAATTACCCAATTTTCCTTGTAATTCATAAAACTTTTAAATCCGTACTAGCTACCGACTTGAAACTTAGTATGTAGCTTCCTCATGAGGAGATGCACAAAGTTTATTTATATTTTTGATTCGACCATCGGGTCATGGATTATCTCCCCGTTTTAGACTTAGAGTTACCCAATTTTGTACCTCGTAAAACTTGGTATGTCCGTTCCTTATGATGAGTAGTTGTGCAAATTTTATTATGCACCACAATGATAGTGGAGGGAACATTTAGTGTTACCATTGTCCCTCCCGTCTGTCCATCCCGTCCGTCCGTCTGTCACCAACCTTGTAACTTGTAAAACGTTTAAACAGTACTAGCTACAGACCTGACACTTGGTATGTAGCTTCCTTATGATGAGTAGATGTGCAAAATTCGAATTATTATTCAAACCCAGGATCATGGATTATCTCCCCCTTTTTTACTTGGAATTTTCCAAATTTGGCTTGGAACTCATAAAACGTTTAAACTACAATAGTTACAAACCTTATATCCGGTCCGTCCGTCCGTCCGACAAAAGTACCCAACAAATGCTCATCTGTGTGTTGGGCAAGCGTTTTAGAGATCTTCTTGGGTAGGGTTAGGGTAGTGTTGGGTACTCTTTGGGTATTGTTGGGTACTTTTTTACACAGTAAAAACCCAACAAGTATCCATTCGTGACGGACGTCCATCCGTCCGCCCGCCCCCTTCCCGTCCCGTCCCGTCCCGTCCCGTCCCGTCCCGTCCCGTCCCGTCCCGTCCGTCCGTCCGTCCGTCCGTCCGTCCGTCCGTCCGTCCGACGGACAGTCCGTCCGTCCGTCCGTCCGTCCGTCCGTCCGTCCGTCCGTCCGTCCGTGTCCGTCCGTCAATCCCGTCCCGTTCCATCCGTCCGTCCGTCCGTCCGTCCGTCCGTCCGTCCGTCCGTCCGGTCCGTTCCGTCCGTCCGGTCCGTCCGTCCGTCCGTCCGCGTCCGTCCGTCCGTCCGTCCGCGTCCGTCCGTCCGTCCGTCCGTCCGTCCGGTCCGTCCGTCCGGTCCGTCCGTCCGTCCGTCCGTCCGTCCGTCCGTCAGTCCGGGCACACATACAGGGTCTTAGGTGGTTAGAGACGTGGCCTAAGACAAAAGAATACAATAGATTTATTCCGTTGACCACTTAAGCCTATTGTTCCTTAGGTGGTCATTCCTTTGATCTTTTATATAGTAAAAACCACCTAAGGGATGTCACGTAAGGACGTCCGTCCGTCCGTCCGTCCGTCCGTCCGTCCGTCCCGTCCCGTCCCGTCCCGTCCCGTCCGTCCCCCGTCCGTCCGTCCGTCCGTCCGAGCCAACATCGGGAGTTTAGTTAGGAGCTTGGTAGTTACAGAAGAAATATAGTAGTTTGATAGTTAACAGAGCTCCAGATAAGGCGCATATTGGCGTATTTTACGCACTTATTTTAGCAGAATACGCATAGATTATCAACAGTGGGAATATTTTACTCACAGCAATATGAAAATTTGCATTGATTTTAAAATTATGTAGTGGAAATACGTAATGTAATAAAGTTTAAAATGTACTTAGTTGAGCTGCAAAAAGCAAACACTACGTAAATGTGCAACTGTATTACAGTATAAATAAGTGAATAAGTAATAATACACTCAGATAAGTGAATGTTGAAATTTGTTTTGATCAATTGTTCCATATTTAATAATGAAGAAAATCAATAATCCATTTGTAAAAATAAAATACGCATTTAATTTGAAATCAGGGGGTACAATACTCTTTAGACACAAAGCTTATCAGGACATCTGCGTTAATATAATATGTCTACATGTATGTGTGTGTATTTCGTATCAATTGATTTAAGATCTTTTATACAAAATAGATCAAGAAATGGGAGGTTTCCTGGGAAACTACGCACTGGAAGAACAATCCTATCATGTGCTTTAATTCAGACATACCATATTCTAAACTGTTTATACATTTAATATATGTTGCACAATCTGATAATTTATGAACATTCCATATCGCGATCAGGATCTAGAATGTTCATCAACTACGTAAAAAAACATTTTAATATTTCATTTTGTCAACTCATCATCTGACTAACGTGTCACTATCTTACATTATTTGGTGTTGGATGCCAGACGAGTTGATCGAAGGACGAAACACTATTGATCAACACTATTGGTCAAAACTGAAACGCCCTTTCATTTATTATTAACCCTTAGCATGCTGGGAACGGAAGTTGTCGTCTGCTGTTGTTTTATATGTTGCCTTCTTTCTCAATACCACTTTAGAATCGTTTTCATTGGAAATGATTCTACAGTGATGTCAAAGCATATTTTTGATGAGAAAATGGAAAAAAAATATAAATAAACACCAGACTACAAAATGTAACTCATCAGGATAAGGGTTAAAATATACTTCTACCCATCAATCGCAGGGCAGTCTGGCGGCTGTTACGTGGGCATATAAAAAAACTAACGCGGAATGTCATGTGGCTCCTGTTTTCCGCATACTACGGGTTCACACTGTAATAACTTAAACCTATTACTAACTACAGTATACGTATATATGTAATATAACTACCGGTAACTTCCAATACCCCTAGACAAAATTCGAACTGCAATAACTTAAACCTATAACTAACTACATTATACATATAATATAACTACCGGTAACAACTACAATATACATATAATATAACTACCGGTAACAACTACAGCATACATATAATATAACTACCGGTAACAACTACAGCATATTTTATATAACTACCGGTAACTACAGCATACATATAACTATAACTACCGTGGTAACAAACAACAGTATACAATATTACCGTAACAACTACAGTATACATATAATATAACTACCGGTAACAACTACAGCATACATATAATATAACTACGTTACACACAGGCACATATACTCACCGGTAAACAACTACAGTATACATAATACTACCGTAACAACTACATACATAATATAACTACCGGTAACAACTACAGATACATATACTACCGGTAAACAATACTTAATACATATAATATAACTACCGGAACAACTACGTATACATATAACTACTGTAACAACTGCATACATATAACTACCGGTAACAACTACAGTATACATATAAATAACCGGTAACAAGCTATCATATAATGGTAACTACATATACATATATAACAGGTAACTAGCATACATAATATAACTACCTAACACTACAGTATCCATATACTAACGGTAACACCGGTAACAACTACAGTATACATATAATATAACTACAGTATACATATAATATAACTACCGGTAACAACTACAGTATACATATAATAGAACTACCGGTAACAACTACAATATACATATAATTACCGGTAACTCCCAATACCCCTATAATATTGACATGTATAAAAAAAAGATATTACTAGAAACACATGCAATATAGCACAGTTCATCTGCCTGAATCTGAAAACAACCATATACTCTTACATATCATACCGGCAAAATATGTGCAATAAGATATTTATCCCAGCCTTATGTCCATACTGTGTCTCATTTGTGACACGACACATGTATGGTGTATTGACATGGTGGGAGATTTATATGGCCAGAATGTCCGAATGGTGCACCTTTGGTTTTTCATGTGACACTAACTGTCACTCCGAATTTACGTGACTTGGCCAGCGTAGACAGACATGCATGTCGGAATCTGCCAAATAATCATAACCATTATTTAGTAGATGGATATCTATGGAATTAATACTTGATTTTCTTTGTGCTTTTTCAGCCTTAATTGACCCAGCAGCCAATGATTTCTGCATTTAATTTATATTTTCATACTCCTTTTACAGTTTGCTTTGTAACGGACATTTTAATTCTTGTCATTATTGTCATGTATAACATGTTGCAAATTCATGTATTCTGACATATACAATTACTTTTAAAGTGTTGTTGTTTAATTATCAGTAGTAATTGTCTACTTTGTCTGTGAATATTCTCTTTACTGTATACTTGTCTGTGAATTATTCTCATACATGTATACTAGTCTGTGAATATTCTATACATGTATTTAACTAGTCAGTGAATATTCTCTTTTCACAGTATTTTACTAGTCTGTGAATATTCTCACACTACTAATGTCATATTTTCATACACGTATTTACTGTCTGAATATTCTCTTACATACTCTATGTATTTACTAGTCTGTGAATATTCTCATACATGTATACTAGTATGTGAATATTCTCATACATTTATGTCATTTCATCGATTTATGTCTGTGAATATTCTCATACATGTATTTACTAGTCTGTGATATCAAATATCATACATGATTTACTTGTCTGTGAATATCATACTGTATTTACTAGTGTGATATTCTCATTTACATATTTACTTGTCTGTAATATTCATACATGTATTTACTTGTCTGTGAATATTCTCATACATGTATTTACTTGTCTTTGAGTATCCCCCCTTTACTTTTCTATTAGTTGTCTACGTGTCTGTGTATTGCGTCCCTTTAATTGTCTGAGTTTTCTCCTTGTCTGTGAGTTGTCTCCCTTCACTTGTCTGTGAGTTTTCTCCCATTAATTGTCTGCGTGTTTTCTCCCATGTTGATACAGCCAACACGTTTTAATAGCGACCACAGTAGCCAGTGGCCTTTGTCGGAACATCAGCTATCATGTGGACAGCAGAGATTGGTCAAGCGTGTGACAATAGAGTCTGAGAAAACAAGTTGGTTCATTTAGCATGTTTTCTGTAGCCTATTTCATCAACATTGCAAAGTATACTTTACTAGCAAAGTATACTTTGAGGGAGTAATCATTTATTTTTCCTGAAATGCATTATTTCATATAGAACTAAAAAATGCATATATTTCATGATTAAAAGTATGCAGAATTATTATACTGAATTTATTACATTAGCACAGCCAAATGGCAGTGATAATGTAATAAATTCAGTATAATAAAAATTAATAAATTTATCATAAAATTTAAAATTTCTCCCTCAAAGTATACTTTGCTACTAAAGTATACTTTGCAATGTTGATGAAATAGGCTACAGGACTGTCGGTTTGTATTAGCTGAAGGTAAACTACTGGTAAAACATTCTGCAACTGATAATGTCAGTGACTGCAAAAAAAGGCCTACCGTAATAAGCCTAAATGTTCTGACACTACTTATTCTGGGAAAGCTGTATAATATATGGTTTGCCAAAACAGGGAGTATCCTCATTATAGGAATTAATGGCCTTTTTGTGGAATTTATCGGGGTATAAACTTGGAAAAGTCGCGGGAATACTGGACGAAGGCCGGAAGGCCTCGTCCAGTATTCCCGCGACTTTTCCAAGTTTATATCCCCGATAAATTCCACGAAAAGGCCATTCATTCCTTATACTTCCAGCATTTGAAATAAATTCATCAAGAAAATGTGTTTATTTTCCGTTTTCTTAAGAATTATTTTAACTGCGCCTCACGGTTACGGAAAGTAGTTCGGCGTGGGAGTTTACTGGGATATAAATTCTCGACAGAGACTTGCTACTAACCAATCAAATATTAGGGAATTGTGTAAATATTTTTGTGCTGGAATTATATAATATATGGTTTCCCAAAACAGGGAATATCCTCATACATGTATTAACCCATTCCTTTCGGAATATACTTTTACGGGTATGAAATGTATTCAATATATTATATTTGTTATTTCTCAATGGAAGTATATGTTGCGACCACTCATTTGAACCGTCTCGACGAGACGGTTCAAACGGTGGTCGCGACATAGACTTCTCAGCGCATGGAAGTAAAATATTTAGGATGTTCTGCTGCAAACATAATGGCGTATCCTCAACATGAAAACATGAAAAGAGCTAACAGTTAGTATATAGGTCAGTTCGCACTATATCAATGCAGTGGGATACACTTTGTGTTGACTTTGACTTTGTACAGGATCACCGGTAATGGTTCGTAATTATAAATTGATGGTAAACAGAAGTTCAAAACATGTAAACTGACATGAGTAACCCTTACAATGCTGATTTAAATTTTGTCGTCTGCTGTTAATTTTGTGTTCCTCAAAACATGATTTAACAACACTTTAGAATTATTTATGGAAATGATTCTAAAGTGCTGTCAAATCATGTTTTGTTATTGAGAGAGAAGACATAATATGAAACAACAGCAGACGACAATTTACGTTTCCCGCATTCTAAGGGTTAACTATTTCATTAAATAAAGCCACCTCAATATCACAAGTCCTGGTATTTTATATCAATCCCAAAATCTGTGCTCACAATATTTAAGTATTACTGACATGTGTTATTTTTCTAAATTTTGTTGATATTAATGTGCCTTAATAATAATAGCTGGTGTAACTCTGGTAATACCTCCCATTATCACATTGCGATGTTTGGCGATATTTATTGTGAAAAAGTGCAACATTTTCTGTAAATGATGGTGAAAATTGACGTCATTTTTTACATCATTTACAGACGGTGTTTTCGAAATTTTTAAAATCAATATAATGAAATATGGTGATACGACAGGTAAGTATTATTAGCGGGCTCGACCGACGGACTAGCTTGTTAATATTTCTCAACTACATGTATTCATTTATCGAATTTCCAACTTTTGTAAACAATGCTGTGTCTTCATAAAATAATATATATTTGTGACCTGTCATGATGCAGTTGTTACAAGCAGTGATTTGACCAGTTTCACCTGCAGCCGATTTCATCAACATTGCAAAGTATACTTTAGTAGCAAAGTATACTTTAGTAGCAAAGTATACTTTGAGGGAGAAATTTTCAATTTTATGATAAATTTATTAATTTTTATTATACTGAATTTATTACATTTATCACAGCCAATTTGGCTGTGATAATGTAATAAATTCAGTATAATAATTCTGCATACTTCTAATCATGAAATATATGCATTTGTTACTTCTATATGAAATAATGCATTTTAGGAAAAATAAATGATTACTCCCTCAAAGTATACTTTGCTAGTAAAGTATACTTTGCAATGTTGATGAAATAGGCTACTGATAATAAACGGTAATGTATATCAAGGTGCATGATCACGTGGTTACAACAACAACAACGTCGCCCACTCCAAAGTAAGTATTATTTGATATATTCCTTAATATCCAACTGATTTTCATGCAATATGGCACAGCAAACGCGTCTTCATGAGCTGCATTTGGTGGTCCATGGAGTTTGGCACAGACTTATGTATACTTTGCAATGCTGATGAAATAGGCTACTGATGATCTGAATTGCAAGATGATCCAACGTGTGTCACTGACTAGGAGGCTGGGAAGGTATGTATTTAACCCTTTCCCTGATAGAAACGACTGTTCACGCCTCTGCAGAAGATGTCTTTAGAAAACATTGTGGGAAAAGGAGAAATTGCTTGTAACAAGCAATTTCTCCTTTTCCCACAATGTTTTCCACTCTATCAGATAATTTAACCATCATTTGACCCAGCATTTGATTCTTTTATTCAGATGTTTTCGATTTGGAAGAGTCGAAATATCGCAAAACAGGGAAAGGGTTAACGATATAAAGCCATCCTTAGTATACTCCTGGCATACGAAGTATGTCAAGGGTATATAGGTTTTGCCATTCCGTTCGTCCGTACATTTTGACGTCCGTAGGATTTGCTTTAACAAATGTATGTCATCCAGGTGGCAGCCTGGTGTATGCTCACTTGCTCTAGTTTTTTCTGGATTCATATCTTAACCTTTTCATGCTGAGGATACGCCATTATGTTTATGGAAAATCCTAAATATTTCTTCTATGTGCTCAGAAGTATATGTAGCGACGACCATTTGAACCGTCTCGTCGAGACGGTTCAAATGAGTGGTCACAACATATACTTTCATTGAGAAATACCAAAATTAAAATATTTAATAAATTTCATACCCGTAAAGGTGTATTCCGAAAGAATTGGTTAACTGTGCACACTGGAACCATGTGATATTGTGTAGTACGGGTGCCTGGCACAAAATCAGGCTATCGTAATTGTATCGGGTAACAAGCTTTGTATTGGCCAAATACGTGCTGACTGATAGCATATTGCTGTATCAGGCATTGACCTGATACAAATATCCGGGATTGAAAACTAACGTTTCAATGGCCAAAGGCATCACATTACGTTAGTGAATTACATCAGTGGAATGACGTCACGGAAAGTCAACGAAACTGTCATAATTGCTTAAAACGTTACCTGATGAATAGAATACCATGCTAGTGTCTTTTGATATCAAGTTTATCAGGCTCGGCTCGGAAACGGTAGGAATTCCTCAACAAGCGTCCGAATTCCTACGCATTTCCTAGCCTGGTAAACTTGATATCCAAAGACATTAGTCTGGTATTCTCTATGTACACTGCACTTGTACAATAATGCTCCGCCCGTACTATGCATTGATAATCGAAAATAACCACAGACATTGACAGAACGCGGACGTGTTCACGTGACGCCATCCGACCAATGGACCGTCAGTTTTCACTTCTTTGTAACCTGGATGTTTGTATCAGGTCAATACCTGATACAATATGTTACAGTGGGGTCAGCGTGTAAGTGCACACACGAACGAACACGACAGGTTGGTTCCAACCTGTCGTGTTCGTTCATGTGCGCACTTACACACTGACCCCACTGTATCAGTCAGTACGTATTCGGTCAATACAGGGCAGGTTACCTGATACACTGCATTCCCAGCTGTTTGTCATAAATCTTCAATCAATCAATCAACCAACCAACCAACCAATGTTTCACTAAATTACACGTAATATAGACTCTGATCAGCCGCTTATATGTGGCTGTGACTAGAGGCATGACATGTTTCCCTGACTGAATTACGATCAGTGCAGACCCTGATCAGACTGCAGGCTGGTATATGTCTACATTGGTTGCAACTTCCATAAGCCCCCATTTCTCCAGTCACAGCTACATATATGTATAATTAAACATAAGTTACTGGCTGCAATGCAGGATGGCGATGCCTAACCTGAATTTCCTGTCTGTAACGCAGGGCGACTTACAAGTCTTGTAGTCTTGTAAGACTTGTAAGTCGCCCTGTGTTACAAACCACAAATACGGGTTGGACGCTGCCCTGCGTAACGTACGATATATTCTGGTTAACCCAGTACAAGCTGAACATACACATGTTTCTCATGGAATTTTTTTTATTATTTTTCTTATTTCTCAACAAAACTATATATTGTGGCGACTCATTATAACTGTCTCACCGAGATGGTTCAAATGAGTGGCTACAACATATAATTCAACGAAAAATAAGAATACATGTATACAAAATTAATATTTCAAAATTGTCATACCTCTAAATGCTTCTTCCGATATGGTTAATATGTATGCTATGTATTTAGCCATCCATTCCAGTTTATAAACGTACTAGATTCAATCCGAGAAGCCCCGTGCAGGCACCGGGCGGGATCAACTGATCCTGAGAATAGTGCTGCAGTAGCCATTGCTTGTCGTAAAAGGTGACTAAACTGGCTTAACGATTGGGTTCATACTTTCCGGAACCCACTATACCGGATTTGGCCCTCGTGTACATTTTTGGCTTTCTTGTATGTGAGAGTTGAGTCAGGCTATGCCCCATATATAAAAGTAAGATTAGCGCTAATCCTATTACTTTTAGGGATGGGATAAATGATGCTGGTGTGGCGAGGGCCTGGCACCAGATCAGGTTGTTCTAATTTCAGGACTGAATATATATTTTGATTGTAAATATTGAGTTCTGAAGTTGGGATTTACCCCCCTCGGATAGGTGGATACGGGACACGACCCCTTTGACCCGTCTGCGTGTAGACTCCCTAAGGCTTGTACCTCTATGTCAGAAAAGCGGACGTTAAACCCTATTCACTCACTTACTCACTCAATCCGAGAAATGGACAGATGGCCACAACAGTTCAGCTTGACAGCAGTGCGGATCCAGTCCAACTACTTAACATGCTGCTCACATATGTGGATCACGAGCGGTAAGTGGTTCAAATTTATTATAGGAATGAATGGCCTTTTTGTGGAATTTATCGGGGTATAAACTTGGAAAAGTCGCGGGAATACTGGACGAAGGCCGGAAGGCCTCGTCCAGTATTCACGCGACTTTTCCAAGTTTATATCCCTGATAAATTCAACAAAAAGGCCATTAATTCCTTATAATTCCAGCATTTTAAATAAATTCATCAAGAAAATGTGTTTATTTTCCGTTTATTTTACGGAAAGTAGTTCGGCGTGGGAGTTTACTGGGATGTAAATTTTGGACAGAGACTTGCTACGGGCCAATCAAATGTTAGGGAATTGTGTAAATATTTTTGTGCTGGAATTATTGGGTCATATTTTGACAAAACCAGGCTTCTTTCATTCATAAGTGTACCTGGCAATCAGGATCAAGATCTTTAACTGCTGCAAGTTAGTATGTACCCTGGAAACACTTTGGGGTACATATTGTCGTCTGTCTGTCTGTCTGTCTGTCTGAGATTTGCATTAATGTTTTCGGCTGCCTACTCTTTCTTAACAAAAGTTGAATTGGCTTGAAACTTCAAAAAGTTATGTGTCATACTTGATAGGGATCAAACGTTTGTGTAGCTCCTGATCAGCTAGCACACTCATACAACTTGATAGTGATCTAAAGTTTGTGTAGCTCCTGATCAGCTAGCACATTCGTACAACTTGATAGTGATCTAAATGTGTGTAGATCATGATCTGCCAGCACACTCGTACAACTTGATAGTGATCTAAAGTTTGTCTAGCTCTTGAGCAGTTATCACACGCAGTTATCACACGCATACAACTTGATAGGGATGTAAAGTTTCAGTAACTCCTGATCAGCTAGCACACTCATACAACTTGATAGGGATGTAAAGTTTGTGCAACTCCTGATCAGCTATCACATTTCCGGCCTTAAATGACCATAGCTATTGATAGGCCGTTATACCCCAACAAACAAACAAACATCTAGCACATTCATACAACTTGTTAGGGATATAATGTTTGTGCAGGTCCTGATGAGCTAGCACATGTATACAACTTGATAGGGATCTAAAGTTTGTGTAACTCCTGATCAGCTAGAACACTCGTACAACTTGATAGAGATCTAGTTTAAATGTAACTCTATCAAGCTAGCACACTCGTACAACTTTATGGGATCTAGTGTGTAACATGATCAAACTAGCACACTCGTACAACTTATAGGGATCTATAGTAACTCCTGATCAGCTAGCACACTCGTACAACTTGATAGGGATCTAGAGTTTGTGTAACTCCTGATCAGCTAGCACACTCGTACAACTTGATAGGGATCTAGAGTTTGTGTAGCTACTGATCAGGATAGCACACTCGTTCAACTTGAATAGGGATCTAGAGTTGTGTAACTCCTGATCAACTAGACACACTACGTAAACTTGATAGGGATCTAGAGTTTTGTGAAATCCTGACTTCAGCTAGAAAACAAACGTACAACTTGTATTGGGATCTAGAGTTTGTGTAACTCCTGGTCAACTAGCACACACGTACAACTTGATAGGGATCTAGAGTTTGTGTAACTCCTGATCAGCTAGAACACACGTACAACTTGATAGGGATCTAGAGTTTGTGTAACTCCTGGTCAGCTAGCACACTCGTACAACTTGATAGGGATCTAGTGTTTGTGTAACTCCTGGTCAGCTAGCACACTCGTACAACTTGATAGGGATCTAGAGTTTGTGTAACTCCTGATCAGCTAGCACACTAGCGTACAAACTTGATATGGAGTCGAGAGTTTGTGTAACTCCTGATCAGCTAGCACACACGTACAACTTGATAGGGATCTAGAGTTTGTGTAACTCCTGATCAGCTAGCACACTCGTACAACTGGATAGGGATCTAAAGTGCGTAGCTCCGGGTCAGCTAGTCACACTCGAAGCAAACTTGATAGGGGATCTAGAGTTGTGTAACTCCGTGATCAGCTAGCACACTCGACAAACAGGATAGGGATCTAAAGTTGCGTAGCATCCATGCGTCAGGCTAGCACACTCGTACAACTTGATAGGCGATCTAGAGTTTGTGCAACTCCTGTCAACTAGACACTCGTACAATCTGGATAGGGATATAAAGTTGAGTAGCTCAATGGTCAGCTAGCACCACTAGTACAACTTGATAGGGAGCTTATAGAGTTTGGTGGTAACTCATGATCAGCTAGCACACTCGTACAACTTTGATCAGGGTATCTAGAGTTTGTGTAGCTCCTGATCTGCTAGCACACAGTACAACTTGAATCGGGAATCTAGGGAGATTTGTGTTTAAACTCCTGATTCAACTTAGGGCAACCACCGTACAACTTGGAATTAGGGATCTAAAGTTGCGTAGCTCCTGGTCACTAGCACCCACTCGTAAACAACTTGAAAACTTGTAGGGATCTAGAGTTTTGTGTAACTCCTGATCAACTAGCAACACAACTACAACTTAATAGATCTAAAGAGTTTGGTGCTAAACTTCTGGGATCAGCCTACACACTTCCGTTAACCAACATGATCGGATCTAAGAGGGTATTTGTGTAAACGCCCTTTGATCAAGCCTATCACACTTCGTTACAAACTTGATAGGATCTAAAGTGGGCGTACTCCTGTCACTAGCACACTCGGTACAACTTGATAAGGGATCAAGAGTTTGTGGGTTATCTCCTGATCAGCTAGGGCACACTCGTACAACGTGATAGAAATCCTAAAGTGCGGGTTAGCTCCTGATCAGCTAGCACACTCGTACAACTTAATAGGGATCTAGAGTTTTGTGGGCAACCTTCCTATTCAACTAGCACACGCGTACAACTGATAGGGATCTTAATGTGCGTAGCTCCTGGTCAGCTAGCACACTCTACAACTTGATAGGGATCTAGAGGTTTTGTGTAACATCCTGATCCACTAGCACACCTCGTTATCAACTTGATAGGGATCCTAGAGTTTTGAGTAACGCCCTGATTCAGCTAGCACACACGTACAACATTGATAGGGATCTAAGAGTTTGTGTAGCTCCTGATCAAGCTTAGCACACACTACATACTTGAAAGGGATCTAGAGTTTGTGTAACTCCTGAACAGCTAAGCACAACTTTCGTACAACTTATCGGGATCTAGAGTTTGTTGTAACACCTGATTTCAGCTATCACATACCACGTTCAAACATGATAGTGGTATCCAGAGTTTGTGTAACTCCTGACCAGCTAGCACACTCGTACAACTTGTAGGGATTTGTGTTTTGTGTAAACTCCTTGAGCACTACACACTCGTCACCTTGATAGGATCTAGATTTTGTGTAACTTGCCTAGCAGACTATCACAACTCGTACGACTTGATAGGGATCTAGAGTTTGTGTAACTCCTGATCAGCTAGCACACTCGTACAACTTGATAGGGATCTAGAGTTTGTGTAACTCCTGATCAGCTAGCACACTCGTACAACTTGATAGGGATCTAGAGTTTGTGTAACTCCTGATCAGCTAGCACACTCGTACAACTTGTAGGGATCTAGAGATTGTTGTAACACCTGATCAGCTAGCCACAACTCGTACAACTGAATAGGGATCTATAGTGTATACTCCTGTCAAGCAGCAACACTCGTACAACTGATATGATCCTAGGGTGTTTGTGTAACTCCTGCTCACGTACACGGGTGTTTGTGTATCCTGGTCAGCTAGCACACTCGTACAACTTAATAGGGATCTAGAGTTTGTGTAACTCCTGATCAGCTAGAACACTCGTACAACTTGATAGGGATCTAGAGTTTGTATAACTAATGAAATTTGCATTAACATTTTTGAGAGGTATATCCACCAATGTTAATGATTTCCCAATTTATTTTAAGTAAATGTGACTAAATAATTGCAATAATCCGAAATGGTTTCATTTGAAAAATTGTTTACTGAGTGTGACGACAATGAAATGGTTCATATACTAGGTATACAGATAAATTGTTAACTTGTTGTCATACAATTTCCTGCCTTTAATTAGTATCATCATATCACCAGGTGTAGATTAGTCAAGGCCATCGTCCGAGTGTTGGTCAGCAGCGTGGCTGGGATGTCCACTTCCATGAGCTGATACTCTACTTATGGGTATGTACCATCAGTAATTGCCTGCTTAAAACCCACTGTTTTCCCAATCAGCAATTTCATATACATTGTATTTCAACAACTTTCTCTCATGTCTCGTCAAAAGTATATGTTGTGAGGACAAATTTGAACCATCTTAATGAGATGTGTGATGTAATACTTTGTCATATATCATCCCCTCGCCGATATACAAGAAGTGATATAGCGTTAGTCCATGTGAATACGTGCATACGTACGTGTGTGCGTTAGTAACATATTTAATGTTTCTAACATATTAACCGCTTCAGCGATTTTGATAATTTGGCCACACTGTGTGACTAGGGATGGTGCTTTATTTTATATACGACCCACGTCCGACCGCCCAATGTCACTGTCACTGAGGACTTATGTTCACGTTGTTTATAAGGCAAACATGATATATTTTTTCTTTGTTTTTATTGTCAAGGCTGCCAGTGAGGGGATTAGCTTAGTGATTACGTTGCCCTTATTTATTCAAATTTTCTTCCATAAGTTTCAAACCGAAAACCGATTTTGCAGAATCACGCCACAACAAATATGTTGTTATCCCCTCTCTGATAGGTACACTCATACAACGTGATAGCGATCTACAGTTTGTGTAGATCCTGATCAGCCAGCACACTCATACAATGTGATAGTGATCTACAGTTTGTGTAGATCCTGATCAGCCAGCACACTCATACAATGTGATAGTGATCTACAGTTTGTGTAGATCCTGATCAGCCAGCACACTCATACAATGTGATAGGGATATACAGTTTATGTAGATCCTGATCAGCAAGCACACTCGTACAATGTGATAGGGATCAATAGTTTGTGTGTATCCTGATCAGCCAGCACAGTCATACACTATGATAGGTTTATAGAGTTTGTGTAGATCCTGATCAGCCAACACACTCATACAATGTGATAGGGATGTAGAGTTTGTGTAGATCCTGTTCAGCTAGCACACTCATACAATGTGATAGGGATGGACAGTTTGTGTAGATCCTGATCAGCCAGCACACTCATATAATGTGATAGGCATATACAGTTTGTGTAGATCCTAATCAGCCAGCACACTTGTGCAACGTGATAGGATCTAGAGTTTGTGTAAATCCTTGTCAGCTAGCACATTTGTACAATGTGATAGACATCTACAGTTTGTGTAGATCCTAATCAGCCAGTACACTTGTGTAATGTGATAGGGAGATATAGTTTGTGTAGATCCTCCTAATCAGCCAGCACACTCATACAATGTGATAGGGACTAACAGTTTTTTAGATCCTGATCAGCCAGCACACTCATACAATGTGGTTGTGTTCTACAGTTTGTGTAGATACTTATCAGCCAGCACACTCGTACAATGTGATAGTGATCTACAGTTTGTGTAGATCCTGATCAGCCAGCACAGTCGTACAATGTTATAGGAACCAACAGCCCGCACACTCATACAATGTAATAGGGATCTTGAGTTTGTGTAGATCCTGATCAGCCAGCACATTCATACAATGTAATAGGGATCTTGAGTTTGTGTAGATCCTGATCAGCCAGCACATTCATACAATGTGATAAGGATGTACAGTGTGTGTATATCCTGATCAGCTAGCACACTCATACAGTGTGATATAGATGTACGCTTCGTGTAGGTCCCGATCGGCCAGTACACTCGTACACTGTGTTAGGTATCTACAGTTTGTGTATATCCTGATCAGCCAGCACAGTCGTACAATATGATAGCAATTTAAAGTTTGTGTAGATCCTGCTCGGCCAGCACACTTGTACAATGTGATAGCAATCTAAGTTTGTGTAGATCCTGATCAGCCAGAACACTCATACAATGTGATATGGATCTAGAGTGTGTGTATATTCTGATCATCGAGCACACTCATACAATGCGATAGGGAGCGCAGTCGTACAATGTGATAGGGACCTAGTGTTTATGTAGATCCTTATCAGTCAGCACACCCGTACAATGTGATAGGGATATAGAGTGTGTGTATATCCTGATCAGCCAGTACACTCGTACACTGTGATAAGGATCTACAATTTGTGTAGATCCTGATCAACCAGCACACTCGTATTATGTGATAGGGATATACAGTGTTTGTAGATCCTGATCGGCCAGCACACTCATACAATGTGATAGGGATCTAGAGTTTGTGTAGATCCTGAGCAGCCAGCACACTCATTCAATGAGATAGGGATATAGTGTTTGTGGAGATCATGAACAGTCAGCACACTCATACAATGTGATAGGGATCTCGAGTTTATGTAGATCCTGATCAGCCAGCACACTCATACAATGTCACAGGGATATACAGTGTTTGTACATCCTGATCGGCCAGCAAACTCATACAATGTGATAAGGATCTAGAGTTTGTGTATATCCTAATCAGCCAGCACACTCGTACAATGTCATAGGAATGTGAAATGTGTGTAGATCCTGATCAGCCAGCACACTCATACAATGTGATAGGAATCTATAGTTTGTATAGATCCTGATCAGCCAGCACACTCATACAATGTGATAGGAATCTATAGTTTGTGTAGATCCTGATCAGCCACCACAGTCGTACTATGTGATAGGAACCTACAGTTTGTGTAGATCCTGATCAGCCAGTACACTCGTACAATGTGATATGGATCTAAAGTTTGTGTAGATTCTGATCGGCCAGCACACTCATACAATGTAAAAAGGATCTAGCCTGTGTGTAGATTCTGATCAGCCAACAAGTTCATACAATGTGATAGGGATATAGCTGGTGTAGATACTGATCAGCAAGCACAGTCGTACAATGTGATAGGGACCTAGAGTCTGTTTAGATCCTGATCAACCAACACACTCGTACAATGTGATAGGGATATAGTTGGTGTAGATACTGATCAACAAGCACAGTCGTACAATGTGATAGGGACCTAGAGTCTGTTTAGATCCTGATCAACCAACACACTCGTATAATGTGATAGGGAACTACAGTGTATGTGGATCCTGATCAGTCAGTACACTCGTACAATGAGATAGGGATCTATAGTGTGTGTAGATCCTGATCAGCCAGCACACTCATACAATGTGATAGGGATGTACAGTTTATGTAGATCCTGATCAACCAGCACATTCGTACACTGTGATAGGGATATATAATGTGTGTAGATCCTGATTAGCTAGCACATTCGTACAATGTGATAGGGATCTAGAGTTTGTGTAGATCCTGATCAGCCAGCACACTCATACAATGAGATAGTGATCTACAGTTTATGTAGATCCTGATCAGCCAGCACACTCGTACACTGTGATAGGGATATAATGTGTGTAGATCCTGATCAGCTAGCACACTCATACAATGTGATAGGGATCTAGAGTTTGTGTAGATCCTGATCAGCCAGCACACTCATACAATGAGATAGGGATCTAGTGTGTGTGTAGATCCTGATCAGCCAGCACACTCATACAATGAGATAGGGATCTAGTGTGTGTGTAGATCCTGATCAGCAAGCACACTCATACAATGTCAAAGGGATATACAGTGTTTGTAGATCCTGATCGGCCAGCACACTCGTATAATGTGATAAGGATCTATAGTTTGTGTAGATCCTGATCAGCAAGCACAGTCGTACAATGTGATATGGATCTAAAGTGTGTGTAGATTCTGATCAGCCAGCACACTCATACAATGAAATAATGATCTAGCGTTTGTGTAGATTCTGACAACATGTTCATACAATGTGATAGGGATATAGTTGGTGTAGATACTGATCAACAAGCACAGCCGTACAATGTGATAGGGATCTAGAGTCTATTTAGATCCTGAACAACCAACACACTCGTATAATGTGATAGGGATCTACATTGTGTGTATATCCTGATCAGCCAGCACACTCGTACAATGTGATAGGAATTTAGAGTTTGTGTAGATCATGAACAGCCAGCACATTCATACAATGTGATAGGGAAATAGTGTTTGTGTAGTTTCTGATCAGCCAGCACACTTGTACAATTTGATAGGGATCTAGAGTTTATGTAGATCCTTATCAGCCAGCACACTCATACAATGTGATAAGGATGTACAGTGTGTGTAGATCCTGATCAGCTAGCACACTCATACAATGTGATATGGATGTACGGTTTGTGTCGGTCCCGATCGGCCAGTACACTCGTACAATGTGCTAGGTATCTACAGTTTGTGTAGATCCTGATCAGCCAGCACACTCGTGCTATACGATAGTGATGTACAATGTATGTAGATCCTGATCAGCCAGCACACCCATACACCGTGATAGGGGTGCATAGGTTGTGTAGATCCTGAACAGCCAGCACACTCGTACAATATTATAGCAATTTAAAGTGTGTGTAGATCCTGCTCGGCCAGCACACTTGTACAATGTGATAGCAATTTAAGTTTGTGTAGATCCTGATCAGCCAGCACACTCGTACAATGTGATAGGAATCTAGAGTTTGTGTAGATTATGAACAGCCAGCACATTCATACAATGTGATAGGGATATAGAGTTTGTGTAGTTTCTGATCAGCCAGCACACTCATACAATGTGATATGGATCTACCGTTTGAGTAGATCCTGATCAGCCAGCACACTCGTACAATGTGATAAGGATGTACAGTGTGTGTAGATCCTGATCAGCTAGCACACTCATACAATGTGATATGGATGTACGGTTTGTGTAGGTCTCGATCGGCCAGTTCACTCGTACAATGTGTTAGGTATCTACAGTTTGTGTAGATCCTGATCATTCAGCACACTCATACAATTTTATAGGGAGCGCAGTCGTACAATGTGATAGGGGCCTAGTGTTTGTGTAGATCCTGATTAGTCAGCACACTCGTACAATGTGATAGGGATATAGAGTTTATGTAGATCCCGATCAACCAGCACACTCGTGCAATGTGATAGGGATATATAATGTGTGTAGATCCTGATCAGCCAGCACACTCGTGCAATGTGATAGGGATATATAATGTGTGTAGATCCTGATCAACCAGCACACTCGTGCAATGTGATAGGGATATATAATGTGTGTAGATCCTGATCAGCCAGCACACTCATACAATGAGATAGGGATATAGTGTTTGTGTACATCATGAACAGCCAGCACACTCATACAATGTGGGTTATGGCTCTGGAGTTTGTGTAGGTTCTGATCAGCAAGCACACTCATACAATGTCATATGGATATACAGTGTATGTAGATCCTGATCGGCCTGCACACTCGTATAATGTGAGTGTGCTGGCCAATCAGGATATACACACACTGTATATCCTGATCGGCCAGCACACTCGTACAATTTGATAGGGATCTATAATTTGTGTAGATCCTGATCAGCCAGCACACTCATACAATGAGATAGGGATATCGTGTTTGTGTACATCATGAACAGCCAGCACACTCATACAATGTGGGTTATGACTCTGGAGTTTGTGGAGGTTCTGATCAGCAAGCACACTCATACAATGTCACAGGGATATACAGTGTTTGTAGATCCTGATCGGCCAGCACACTCGTATAATGTGATAGGGATCTAGTGTTTGTGTAGATCCTGATCAGCCAGCACACTCGTATAATGTGATAGAGATCTAGTGTGTGTGTGTAGATCCTGATCAGCCAGCACACTCATACAATGTGATAGGGATCTAGAGTTTGTGTAGATCCTGATCAGCCACCATACTCATACTATGTGATAGGGATCTGAAATGTGTCTAGATCCTGATCAGCCAACACAATCATACAATGTGATAGGGATCTATAGTTTGCGTAGATCCTGATCAGTCAGCACACTCGCACTATGTGATAGGAACCTAAAATTTGTGTAGATCCTGATCAGCCAGTACACTCGTACAATTTGATATGGATCTCAAGTTTGTGTAGATTCTGATCGGCCAGCACATTCATACAATGTAATAAGGATCTGGCGTTTGTGTAGATTCTGATCAGCCAACACGTTCATGCAATGTGATAGGGACATAGTTGGTGTAGATACTGATCAGCAAGCACATTCGTACAATATGATAGGGACCTAGAGTCTGTTTAGATCCTGATCAACCAACACACTCGTACAATGAGATAGGGATCTATAATTTGTGTAGATCCTGATCAGTCAGCACATTCATCCAATGTGATAGGGATGTACAGTATGTGTAGATCCTGATCGGCCAGCACACTCGTATAATGTGATAGAGATTTAGTGTTTGTGTAGATCCTGATCAGCCAGCACACTCATACAATGTGATAGAGATCTAGTGTTTGTGTAGATCCTGATCAGCCAGCACACTCATACAATGTGATAGGGATCTAGAGTTTGTGTAGATCCTGATCAGCCACCATACTCATACTATGTGATAGGGATCTGAAATGTGTGTAGATCCTAGAGTCCGTATCAGCCAGCACCACACAATACAATGTGATAGGGACTTATAGGTTTGCGTAGATCTTATCACCAGCCAATCATAATGTGATTAGGGATCTAAAGTTTGCGTAGATCTTGATCAGCCAGCACAATCATACAATGTGATAGGGATCTATAGTTTGCGTAGATCCTGATCAGTCAGCACACTCGTACTATGTGATAGGAATCTACAGTTTGTGTATATCCTGATCAGCCAGTACACTCGTAATTTGTGATATGGATCTAAAGTTTGTGTAGATTCAGATCGGCCAGCACACTCTTACAATGTAATAAGGATCTAGCGTTTGTGTAGATTCTGATCAGCCAACACGTTCATACAATGTGATAGGGATATAGTTGGTGTAGATACTGATCAGCAAGCACAGTCGTACAATATCATAGGGACCTAGAGTCTGTTTAGATCCTGATCAACGAACACACTCGTACAATGTGATAGGGATCTACAGTGTATGTGGGTCCTGATCAGTCAACACACTCGTACAATGAGATAGGGATCTATAATTTGTGTAGATCCTGATCAGTCAGCACATTCATACAATGTGATAGGGATGTACAGTGTGTGTAGATCCTGATCAGCCAGCACACTCGTACAATGTGATAGGAATCTAGAGTTTGTGTACATCATGAACAGCCAGCAAATTCATACACTGTCACAGGGATATACAAAGTGATAGGGATATAGTGTTTGTGTAGATCCTGATCAGCCAGCACAGTCGTACAGTGTGATAGGGATCTAGAGTTTGTGTAGATCATGAACAGCCGGCGCATGCATACAATGTGATAGTGATATAGAGTTTATGTAGATTCTTATCAGCCTACAACTCGTGATAGTGATATAGAGTAGTAGATCATCAGCTACACCATAGACAAGATAGTGATATAGAGTGTAGATTCTTATCAGCCTACACACTCGTGCAATGTGATTTAGTGATTATAGAGTTTAATGTAGAAGATATAGCCTTTTATACACTCGTACATGTGAATAAGTGATATAGTTTATGTAGATTCTTATCAGCCTCAACTCGTGTATGTAGATCGATAGTAAGTGATATGATAGATTCTTATCAGCCTACACACTGTACATCAGTGAATTGTGATATAGACTTTATGTAGATTCTTATCAGCCTACACACTCGTAGCATGTGTATGTGATATATGAGTTTATGTAGATTCTTATCAGCCTACACACTCGTACAATGGGTGATTTAGTGATAATTTGAGTATGTAGACCTTCTCAGATTCTATACACACTCGTGCAATGTGATAGTGATATAGAGTTTATGTAGATTCTTATCAGCCTACACACTCGTACAATGTGATAGTGATATAGAGTTTATGTAGATTCTAGCCTACACACTCGTACATGTTGTGATATAGAGTTTATGTAGATTCTTATCAGCCTACACACTCGTTCAATGTGATAGTGTTATTATGAGTTTATGTAGATTTTATCAGCCTATACACACTCATACAATGTGATAGTGATTATAGCGTTTATGTAGATTCTTAATCAGCCTAACACACTCGTAGCATGTGGTGTGATTGGGATTTAGAGTTTATGTGATTCTTAATCAGCCTACACACTCGCTACAATGTGATAGTGGATATAGAGTTTAGGTAGAATATTATCAGCCTACACCACTCGTACAATGTGATAGTGATATAGGAGTTTATGTAGGATTCGTATCAGCCTACCACACTCGTTGCAAAGTGATATGGATTAGGTTTATGTAGATTCTTATCAGCCTACACACTCGTACAATGTGCTAGGGAATATAGAGTTTATGTAGTTCTTATCAGACCTACACACTCGTTACAATGTGGATAGTGATATAGAGTTTATGTAGATTCTTATCAACCTACACACTCGTGCAATTGTGATTGGGATATAGAGTTGTGTAGATTCTTATCAGCCTACACACTCGTGCAATGTGATAGTGATATAGAGTTTATGTAGATTCTTATCAGCCTACACACTCGTGCAATGTGATAGTGATATAGAGTTTATGTAGATTCTTATCAGCCTACACACTCGTACAGTGTGATAGGGATATAGAGTTTATGTAGATTCTTATCAGCCTACACACTCGTGCAATGTGATAGTGATATAGAGTTTATGTAGATTCTTATCAGCCTACACACTCGTACAATGTGATAGTGATATAGAGTTTATGTAGATTCTTATCTGCTCTACACAATCGTACAAATGTGATAGGGATATTAGAGTTTTATGTAGATTCTTATCGGCCTCACATTCGTACAATGGTGTTGGGATATAGAGTTTATGTAGATTCTTATCAGCCTACACACTCGTGCAATGTGATAGGGATATAGAGTTTATGTAGATTCTTATCAGCCTACACACTCGTGCAATGTGATAGGGATATAGAGTTTATGTAGATTCTTATCAGCCTACACAATCGTACAATGTGATAGGGATATAGAGTTTATGTAGATTCTTATCAGCATACAACAACTCGTGCAATGTGATAGGGATACTTATAAGAGTTTATGTAGATTCTTATTCAGGCCTACACACTCGGCAATTGTTGATAGGGATATAGAGTTTATGTAGATTCCTTTATCAGCAACACAACCCTCGTTACAATGTGATAGTGTATAGAGTTTAATGTTAGATTCTTATCAGCCTACACACTCGTACAAATGTGTAGTGATATATTAGTTTAATGTAGATTCTTATCAGCCTACACACTCGGTGCCAATGTGATAGTTGTTATAGAGTTTATGTAGATTCTTATCAAGCTACACCAATGTACAATGTGATTAGGGATATAGAGTTTATGGTTTAGATTCTTATCTGCCTACTCACTTAGCTGCATTGTGAATAGGGATATAGTGTTTATGTAGATTTTATCAGCCTTCACACTCCGTGCAACTGTGTTAGGGATATAGAGGTTGATGTGATTCTTAATCAGGCTACCACAAATTGGACAAAAATGGGATAGTGATATAGAGTTTTAATGTAGATTCTTCTCAGCATACACATCGTACAATGTGGGATTGGTATAGAGTTTTTATGTAGTGATTTTTATTCCAGCCTTACACACTCGTTACAATGTGATAGTGTATAGAGTTAGTAGATTTTATCCATCCGACACACTCGTGGCAATGTGATAGGGATTTAGAGTTTATAATTGATTCTTTTCAGCCTACACACTCGTACAATGTGGGAATAGTATCTAGAGTTTATGGTAGATTCTTATTCAGCCTACACACCGTTTGCAATGTGATAGTGATATAGATGTTTATGTAGGAAATTCTTTTCAGCCTACACACTGTGCATTTTGATAGTGTATAGAAGTTTTGTAGATTCTTATCCAGCTACACACTCGGGTACAATGTGAGAGTGCTATTTGGAGTTTATGGTAGATTCTTATTCAAAGCCTACACAATCGTACCAATGTGATAGGGAGGATAGAGTTTATGTATCGAAATTCTTTTCAAGCCTACACTATGCTTACAATGTGGATACGGGATATAGAGTTTATGTAGAATTCTTACCAGCCTACACACACGTGCAATGTGATAGGGATATAGGTTTATGTAAGCTTCTTATCAGCCTACACCACTGTTGCAAAGTGATAGGGATAATAGAGTTTATGTAGGGATCTATCTGCCTGACACACATCGTAAATGTGATAGGGATATTAGAGTTTTATGTTGATTCTTATCAGCCCTACACTCTCGGGCAATGTGATAGGGATTATAGAGTTTATGTAGATCCTTATTCAGCCTTACACAACTCGTGCATGTGTTAGGGATATAGTGTTTATGTAGATTCTTATTTCAGCCTACACCAACTCGTTACAATGTGATAGTGATATGAGTTTATGTTAGATTCTTATAAGCCTAACACACTCGTAACAATGTGATAGTGATATAGGCGTGTATGTTAGATTTATCTGCCTACACAACTCGTGCAATGTGATAAGTGATTAAAGAGTTTATGTAGATTCTTATCAGCCTACAAATAGTTTTACAATGTGATAGGGGGTTATTAGAGCCTTTATGTTAGATTTCTTATCTGCCTACACACTCGTGCAAGTGATAGGGATATAGAGTATTATGTAGATTCTTATTCAGCCTACTCAACTCGTGGCATGTGATGTGATATAGAGTTTAAATGTAGATTCTTTTAAATTCAGCCTAACACACTCGTTACAATGTGATAGTGATAATAGAGTTTATGTAGATTTTATCCAGCCTACCCACACTCTGCAATGTGATAGTTGATATTATAGAGTTTATGTAGAATTTCTTATCCAGCCTACACAATCGTACATGTGATAGGGATAATAGAGTTTATGTAGATGTTAATTCAGGCCTACACACTCGTTGCAATGGGATAGGGATATAGAGTTTATGTAGATTTTATCAGCCTTTACACACTCGTGCAATGTGATTAGGGACTATAGAGTTTAAGTTAGATTCTTTTCGGCTACACAATCGTACCAATGTGATTGTGATATAGAGTTTATGTAGATTATTATCAGCCTACCAAATCGTTAACAATGTGATAGGGGGATTATTGAGTTTATGTTAGATTCTTTAATCAGCTACACAACTTCGTAACAATGTGATAGTGATATAGTAGTTTATGTATGCTTCCTTAACCGCCTACATCTCTCGTGCAATCAATGTTGTTAGGGATATAGAGTTTATGTAGATTCTATCAGCTACACACCCGTACAATGTGATAGTGATATTTTTAGAGTTTATGTAGATTCTTATCAGCCTACAACACTCGTGCAATTGGATAGTGATATAGAGATTTAATGTAGATTCTTATCAGCCTACGACACTCGTGCTTGTGGGATAGGGATATGAGTTTATTGTAGATTGTAATTCAGCATTACACACTCGTGCCAAATGTGATAGGATATAGAGGTTTATGTAGATTTTATCTGCTCCCTCACTCGTACAATGTGATAGTGATATAGATGTTTAATGTTAGATTTTTATCAGCCTACACAACTCGTGCTAGATGTGATTGTGATATAGAAGTTTATGTAGATTCTTTATCAGCCTAACACTAGTACAATGTGATAGTGTTATAGAGTTTCTGTAAGATTCTTAGAGCCTACCAACTCGTGCATGTGAATAGGGATATAGAAGTTTATAGTAGATTCTTATCAGCCTATCACCACTTCGTGCAATGTGATAAGTGATTTTATAGAGTTTATGTGGAATTTCTTATCAGCCTACACACTCGTGCTATGTGATGTGATATGAGTTTATGTGATTCTTATCTGCCTACACAGTCGTGCATTGTGATAGTGATATAGGTTTATGTAGATTTCTTATCAGCCTACACAATCGTGCAATGTGATTGGGAAATAGAGTATATGTTTAGTAATTCTTATCAGCCTAACACACTCGTACAATGTTGAAGTTATATAGAGTTTAAGTAGACTTATCAGCCTACACCCTCCGTACAATGTATAGGGGTAAAATAGAAGTTTTTTAATGTAGATTCTTATCAGCCCACCCATTCGTAACAATGTATAGGGAAATAGAGTTTATGTAGATTCTAATCACCTACAAACAAACCTTAACCAATGTGGATAGGGATTATAGATTTATGTAAGATTCTTATCAGCTCCACACTCTGCAATGTGATAGGGATATAGAAGTTTTAGTGATTCTTATCACCTACACAATTCGTTCAAAGTGAAGGGATAAATAGAGTTTATGTATATTCCTTATCCAGCCTACACATTAGACCAATGTGAATGGAATATAGAGTTTTATTAGATTTCTTATCAGCCTACCCACCTCGTGCAATGTGATAGGGATATAGATTTTTATGTAAATTCTTATCAGCCTACACAACACCGTACAATTGTGAAGGTATATAAGTTTATGTTAGAATTCTTATCAGCCCTACACACTCCGTACAATGTTGATAGTGATATAGAGTTTTATGTAGGATTTCTTATCACCCACACACTCACAATGTGATAGTGATATAGAGGTTTTATGTAGATTCTTTAATCAGCCTACACAATCAACAAAGTGGAAATTGGGAAATAGAGTTTTAAATGAAGAATTTCTTTCGCAGCCTACACATCCGTACAAAGGTGATAGGGAATAATAGAGATTATTTAGGATTCTTAAATCAGCCTACACAACTCTGCAATGTGATAAGGGTTATAAAGAGTTTATGTAGATTCTTATCAGCCCTACACATCGTACAATTGTGATAATGAATTATAGAGTTTTTATGTAAGATTCTTATCAGCCTACACACTCGTGTACAATGAGAATAGAGTATGGATAACTTTAGAGTTTTATGTAGATTCTTATCAGCCTTACACACTCGTACAAATGTGATAGTGTAAATAAGTTTATGTAGATTCCTATCACCTACACACTCGTGCAATGTGATAGGTAAATAGAGTATTAGTTCTTATCATAACACACCTCGTGCAAATGTGAATAGGGATATGAGTTTATAAAGAACTTATCAGCCTACACCCTCGAGCAATTTGATAGGGATAAAGAGGTTTATGTAAGAACTTATCAGCCTACACAATCGTACAATGTGATAAGTGATATAAAGAGTTTAGTAGATGTTCTTATCAGCCACCCCACAATCGACAATGTGAATATAAGAAGTTTATAGATTCTTATCCAGCCTACACACTCGTAACAATGTGATATATATTTAGAGTTTAAGAAGATTCTTAATCAGCCACACACTCGTGCAATGTGATAGTAGATATAGGATAGTATATGTAGATTCGTTATCACCCTACACACTCGTACAATGTGATATTGATAAAGAGTTTTATGTAATAAACATATCAGCCTCACTCACCGGGGCAATGTATAGTGAATAGAGTTTTTATGTAGATTCTTATCAGCCTACACATCGTGCAATGTGAAATGGGATATAGAGTTTAAATGAATTCTTACAGCCTAACAACATCGTGCAATTGTGAGGGATATAAGTATGTTTAGATTCTTATCAGCCTACACACTCGTGCAATGGTGATGTGATAGGGATAGAGTATATGTAGATTCTTATCAAGCACACACTCGTAGCAATGTGATAGTGAAACTAGAGTTTATTAGAATTCTTATCAGCCTACACACTCGTACAATGAGATAGTGATATAGAGTTTATGTAGATACTTATCCAGCCTACACACTCAAACAAATGTGATAGGGAGATAGAGTTTATGTAGATTCTTAAAATCAGCCTAACACCTCGTGGCAATTGATTTAGTGGATATAAGTTTATGTAGATTCTTATCAGCCTACACACTCGTACAATGTGATAGTGATATAGAGTTTATGTAGATTCTTATCAGCCTACACACTCGTGCAAGTGATAGTGATAAATAGAGGTTTATGTAGATTCTTATCAGCCTACACCATCGTCAATGGTGATTGGGATATAGAGTTTATGTAGAATTCTTATCAGCCTACACCTGCAATTGTAGGGAATTATAGAGTTTAATGGTAATTTTATCAGCCTACACATCGTGCCATGTGATTGGGATATAGAGTTAATGTGATTTCTTATCAGCCCCTACACAATCGTGCAATGTGATTGGGATATAGAGTTTATGTAGATTCTTATCAGCCTACACACTCGTGCAATGTGATAGTGATATAGAGTTTATGTAGATTCTTACTAACCTACACATCCGTAACAATGGATTGTGTAATAAGTTTATGTAGATTCCTTATCAGGCCTACACACTCGTACAATTGTGTAGGGATATAGGTTTATGTAGATTCTTTATCAGCCAACACACTCGTGCCATTGATAGTGATATAGAGTTTATGTGATTTTATCAGCCCACACCGTACAATGTGATAGGATATAGAGTTTATGTAGATTCTTATCAGCCTACACACTCGTACAATGTGATAGGGATATAGAGTTTATGTAGATTCTTATCAGCCTACACACTCGTGCAATGTGATAGTGATATAGAGTTTATGTAGATTCTTATCAGCCTACACACTCGTGCAATGTGATAGGGATCTACAGTTTCCGTAGATCCTGATCAGCCAGCAGACTCGTACTATGTGATAGGAACCTACAGTTTGTGTAGATCCTGATCAGCCAGCACACTCGTACAATGTGATAGGGATATATAGTGTGTGTAGATCCTGATCAACCGGCACACTCGTACAATGTGATAGGGATCTATAGTGTGTGTGTAGATCCTGATCAACCAGCACACTCATGCAATGTGATAGGTATCCACAGTTTGTGTAGATTATGATCAGCCAACACATTAATACAATGTGATATGGATATAGTTTGTGTAGATTCGGATCAGCCAATGTGATACAATGTCGTACAATGTGATAGGGATCGACAGTTTGTGTGGATTCTGATCAGCAAGTACACTCGTACAATGTGATAGGGATATACAGTTTGTGTAGATCCTGATCAGCCAGCACACTCGTACAATGTGATAGGGATCTACAGTTTGTGTAGATCCTGATCAGCCAGCACACTCGTACAATGTGATAGGGATCTTTAATTTGTGTAGTTCCTGATCAGCCTGCAAACTCATAATGTGATAGGGATCTAGAGTTTGTGTAGATCCTGATCAACCAGTACACTCGTACAATGTGATAGGGATCCACAGTTTGTGTAGATTCTGATCAGCCAACACACTCGTACAATGTGATAGGGGTTTAGAGTTTCTGTACATCATGAACAGCCAGCACACGCATACAATGTGATATGGATATAGAGTTTGTGTAGGTTCTGATCAGCCAACACATTCATACAAAGTGATAGGGATCTAGTTTATGTAGATCCTTATCAGCCATCACACTCGTACAATGTGATAGGGATCTACAGTTTGTGTAGATCCTGATCAGTCAGCACACTCGTACAATGGGATAGGGTTCTATAATGTGTGTAGTTCCTGATCAGCCTGCAAACATATATAATGTGATAGGGATCTAGAGTGTGTGTAGATCCTGATCAACCAGTACACTCGTACAATGTGATAGGGATCCACAGTTTGTGTAGATTATGATCAGCCAACACACTCGTACAATATGATAGGGGTCTAGAGTTTCTGTAGATGATGAACAGCCAGCACACGCATACAATGTGATATGGATATAGAGTTTGTGTAGATCCTGATCAGCCAGCACACTCGTACAATGTGATAGGGAACAGGGCCAGCTACAAACGGGCATACAGTGATATGAATTTATTATAGGTTTGTGTATATCCTGATCATCCAGCACACACGTACACTGTGAGTACACAAAGTTGATAGATCAATAATTTGTGTATTCCTGATCAGCCTGCAAACTCATAATAATGAGGGAACTAGAGTTTGTGTGGACCTGAACAGCAGTACACACGTACAATGTGAATAGGATCTATAATTTTAGTATTCCTGATCACCTGCAAACATATAATAATGATGGGATCTAGAGTTTGTGTAGATCCTGATCAGCAGTACACTCGTACAATGTGATAGACTCATATTAATTGTGTAGTCCTGATCAGCCATGCAAACTCATATAATGTGATCAGGGATCTAGAGTTAGTGTAGATCCTGATCAGCCAGTACACTCGTACAACTGTGTAAGGATCTATAATTTGTGTATTCTGATCACCCTGTAAACTCATATAAATGTGATAGGGAATCTAAGTGTAGATCCTTATCAGCCAACACTCTCATGTGATTGGGATCTACAGTTTGTGTAGATCCGATCATCAGCACACTCGTAACAATGTGATAGGGACTTTTAATTTGTATGTACCGATCACCTCAAACTCATATAATGTGATGTAGAGTTTGTGTAGATCCTGATCAACCAGTACACTCGTACAATGTGATAGAGATCTATAATTTGTGTAGTTCCTGATCAGCCTGCAAACTCATATAATGTGACAGGGATCTAGAGTTTGTGTAGATCCTGATCAGCCAGTACACTCGTACAATGTGATAAGGATCTATAATTTGTGTAGTTCCTGATCAGCCTGCAAACTCATATAATGTGATAGGGATCTAGAGTTTATGTAGATCCTTATCAGCCAACATACTCGTACAATGTGATAGGGATCTAGAGTTTATGTAGATCCTTATCAGCCAACATACTCGTACAATGTGATTGGGATCTACAGTTTGTGTAGATCCTGATCAACCAGTACACTCGTACAATGTAATAGGGATCCACAGTTTGTGTAGATTCTGATCAGCCAACACACTCGTACAATGTGATAGGGGTCTAGAGTTTCTGTAGATCATGAACAGCCAGCACACGCATACAATGTGATGTGGACATAGAGTTTGTGTAGGTTCTGATCAGCCAACACATTCATACAATGTGATAGGGATCTAGAGTTTATGTAGATCCTTATCAGCCAACACACTCGTACAATGTGATAGTATGGATCTACAGTTTGTGTAGATCCTGATCAGTCAGCACACTCGTACAATGTGATAGTGATCTAGGGTTTGTGTAGATCTATATGCTGATAAAACTACTCTATATAATATAGGTAAATCACAGGTGAACATCGAAAATAACGTCCAACACGCTCTAACTAACCTAAATGAAAAGTGCAAGAACAATGGAATGGTAAGAAACTCTGCTAAAACAAAAGTAATGCTTATTACTCACCAAAAACGAGCATGTCTTACCAAACATGAGCTGAAACTAGAATACAACAATGAAAAACTAGGTATGATCACGAATGACAAAATGTTAGGTACTTGGGTAGATAATAATCTAAGCTGGACAATTCATGCAGATAAAGTTTCTAAGAAAATTAAGTCTAACATATGGTTATTATCACGTATTAAACACTTTCTAACTTTAGAGCATAGAGTTCAATTCTACAAGACCTATATTCAACCACACATTGATTACTGTAACATAATTTGCGGATGCTCATCACAGCAAAATCTATTAAGACTGTTTAGACTACAGAAACGAGCAATTAAAATAATACTTGATTACAATCTTGAAAATACAATTCAAAGCATGCAAGAACTAAAAATATTAAACCTATATGAAAGGATCTTTCTACGAAAAGCAACATTTATGTATAAGGTTGCAAACTCAATTACACCAGGTTATATCAATTACTTATTTCAACAAAGCGGTCAGAATGAAAATTTACCAGTACTAAGATCAACAACTTCAAACAACTTCATACCTCCCAAACCAAACAAAGAAATATTTAAACAAAGTATGTCATACTCAGGCCCTTTTGTTTGGAATTCCATTCCTAATTATATATAAAAAATGTTCAAACAATAAATTCATTCCACAACAAATGTATTAAATGGATGAAAAATTAGTAGACTACCCTTTTCCTGTAAATAAATGTGAATAGGTTGTTGTTGTTTTTTTGTTATCTTATCAAGATATACTGTTTTGTCTTGTCTACCTTGTAACCTGTACATATGTGCATGTGTTTTTCTGTGTCGAGGGCATCATGCGAGATTAGTATTTGCCTAAATGAGTCACCCTCAGTAAATAAAGAATATTATTATTATTATTATTATTATTATTATTATTAGATATTGATCAGTCAGCACACTCATACAATGTGATAGGGATCTAGAGTTTGTATAGATCCTTATCAGCCAGCACATTGGTACTATGTGATAGGAACCTACAGTTTGTGTAGATCCTGATCAGCCAGCACACTCGTACAATGTGATAGGGATCCAGAGTTTGTGTAGATTCTGATCAGCCAGCATACTCATAACTATGATAGGATCTAGAGTTTGTGTAGATTCTGATCAGCCAACACATTAATACAATGTGATAGGGATATAGTTTATGTAAATTCTCATCAGCAAGCACATTCGTACAATGTGATCGGGATCTACAGTTTATGTGGATTCTGATCAGCAAGTACACTCGTACAATGTGATAGCGATTTAGAGTTTTGTAGATCCTGGTCAGCCAGTACACTCGTAAAATGTGATAAGGATCTACAGTTTGTGTAGATCCTGATCAGCCTGCAAACTCATACAAACTCATACAATGTGATAGGTATCTATAATGTGTGTATATCCTGATCAGCCAGCGCACTCATACAATGTGATAGGGATCTAGAGTTTGTGTAGATCCTGATCAGCCAGCACACTCATACAATGTGATAGGGATCTGGAGTTTGTGTAGGTTCTGATCAGCAAGCACACTCATACAATGTCACAGGGATATACAGTGTTTGTATATCCTGATCAGCAATCACACTCGTATAATGTGATAGGGATCTAGAGTTTGTGTAGATCCTGATCAGTCAGCACACTCATACAATGTGATAGGGATCTGGAGTTTGTGTAGGTTCTGATCAGCAAGCACACTCATACAATGTCACAGGGATATACAGTGTTTGTAGATCCTGATCAGCTCGCACACTCGTATAATGTGATAGAGATCTAGTGTTTGTGTAGATCCTCATCGGCCAGCACACTCATACAATGTGATATGGATCTAGAGTTTGTGTAAATCCTGATCAGCCACCATACTCATACTATGTGATAGGGATCTAGAGTTTCTGTAGATCCTAATCAGCCAGCACACTCGTACAATGTGATAGGATCTTGAGTTTGTGTAGATCCTTATCAGCCAGCACGGTCGTACAGTGTGATAGGGATCTGGAGTTTGTGTAGATCCTGATCAGCCAGCACACTCATACAATTGATAGGAATAGATAGTTTGTGTAGATCCTGATCAGTCAGCACACTCGTACTATGTGATAGGAACCAACAGTTTGTGTAGATCCTGATCAGCCAGTACACTTGTACAATGTGATATGGATCTAAAGATTGTGTAGATTCTGATCGGCCAGCACACTCATACAATGTAATAAGGATATAGAGTGTGTGTAGATTCTGATCAACCAACACGTTCATACAATGTGATAGGGATATAGTTGGTGTAGATACTGATCAGCAAGCACAGTCGTACAATGTGATAGGGACCTAGAGTATGTTTAGATCCTGATCAACGAACACACTCGTACAATGTGATAGGGATCTACAGTTTGTGTAGATCCTTATCAGTCAGCACACTCGTACAATGTGATAGGGATCTATAATTTGTGTAGATCCTGATCAGACAGCACATTCATACAATGTGCTAGGGATGTACAGTGTGTGTAGATCCTGATCAGCCAGCACACTCTTAAAATGTGATAGTGATCTATAATTTGTGTAGATCCTGATCAGCCAGCACATTCATACAATGTGATAGGGAAGTACAGTGCATGTAGATCCTGATCAGCCAGCACACTCGTACAATGTGATACGGATCTATAAGTATACCCCCGCAACGAGTTGTAGGGGGTATACTGGAGTGAGGTCGTTCGTCCGTCACTAAACTTAACATCAGAGAATTTATAGATCCTGATCAGCCAGCACACTCTTAAAATGTGATAGTGATCTATAATTTGTGTAGATCCTGATCAGCCAGCACATTCATACAATGTGATAGGGAAGTACAGTGCATGTAGATCCTGATCAGCCAGCACACTCGTACAATGTGATACGGATCTATAAGTATACCCCCGCAACGAGTTGTAGGGGGTATACTGGAGTGAGGTCGTTCGTCCGTCACTAAACTTAACATCAGAGAATTATTGTTATAACTTCTATTTCCTTCATCTAAAATGCTTAATAGTTCACACATGCATTCCTTTAAGGCTCTACTGCCAAATCCACGACCGTCCAACCCCCGCTGATCCCAAGGTCAATGTCAAATACATGGTTTCTTTACAAAACATAACATCAGAGAAATATTGTTATAACTTCTATTTCCTTCATCCAAAATGCTTAATATTTCACACATGCATTCCTGTAAGGCTCTACTACCATGCTGTGCCAAATCCACGACCGTCCAACCCCCGCTGACCCGAAGCTCAAGGTCAAATACTTAGTCTCTTTACAAAACTTAACATCAGAGAAATAAGTTATAACTTCTATTTCCTTCATTGAAAATTCTTAATATTTCACTCGTGCATTCCTCTAAGGTTGTACTATCATGCTGCGACAAATCTACGACTGTCCAAACCCTCTACTATCATGCTGTGACAAATCCCCGCTGATCTCGAGGTCAAGATCACATAGTTAGTATATTTACAAAACTTAACATCAAAGTAATCGGTTATAAATTGTATTTCCTTGCTCGGATCTGCTTCACATTTCACAGAAGCATTGCTCCAATGGACCTCTACCTCGCTTACTGACCAATCTAGTTTGTTTAGATCCTGATCAGCCAGCACTCATACAATGTGATAGGGATGTACAGTGTGTGTAGATCCTGATCAGCCAGCATACTCGTACAATGCTATAGGGATCTACAGTTAGTGTAGATCCTGATCAGCCAGCACACTTGTACAGTGTGATAGGGATCTGAAATTTGTGTAGATCCTGATCAACCAGCACACTCGTACAATGTGATAGGGATCTGAAATTTGTGTAGATCCTGATCAGCCAGCACACTCGTACAATGTGATACGGATCTGAAATTTGTGTAGATCCTGATCAGCCAGCACACTCGTACAATGTGATAGGGATCTGAAATTTGTGTAGATCCTGATCAGCCAGCACACTCGTACAATGTGATAGGGATCTGAAATTTGTGCAGATCCTGATCAGCCAGCACACTCGTACAATGTGATAGGGATCTGAAATTTGTGTAGATCCTGATCAGCCAGCACACTCGTACAGTATGATAGGGATCTGAAATTTGTGTAGATCCTGATCAGCCAGCACACTCGTACAATGTGATAGGGATCTGGAATTTGTGTAGATCCTGATCAGCCAGACTTTGATAATATTTGCCAACAATGTGTGTCGAGACATGGTTCTTTGTTACACATAGACCCCTCGCCCCAATGCCCAAGGTCAAGGTCAATGTCACTGGGGACTTATGTTCAAGTTTCAGTTTTACCACTTACGTTTGTCAATGTTGTGTCAGCAACATTTGAACCTTTTGCCAAATTTTGATAATATTTAGCTACAATATGTATTTATAGATGCTACTGTGATGCACATATGAGACATGCCATGTGATTTTGTACCTACAGACATACAAACATATTTTCCGTAAATTACTTCAGAAGTTGTCACAAATCTCAGTATATGCGCCATATAATTCCGCATGCAGTCTGAAATATGTGTCAACTTTTGACTTCATTTATGGAAATAAATTAAATATTGTAAATGTATTTCATGAAATAACGCAGTTTTCAGTAGGTACAAAATCGCATGGCATGTCTCATATCTGCTTGTCATAATTTGAAGAGTACTGTGAACTTTTCTTCAAGTTGCGTGTTTAGAATTTGCGTTTATGTATCTTATAGGATTTTGATCAAAATTGGCTACAATGTGTGTCTATGCATTCTACTTAGTTGCACATTTGCCCCATGCCCCAATGTCCAACGTGAAGGTCACTGGGGACTTGGGACATATCATAATATACTGCTGTTTGTTCATCTGTCCGTCCATCCAATTTGCATTAAAATAATCAGCTATCTATTATCCAATTGACTGGAAACTTTATATTTCCATCAATATTTGTGAACGAAGAAATTGGGCTCACCATAAAAACAGTAAAATTCTAAAAAGGAATATAACAAAAATTTGGTTCTGACTGGACAAATGGAGCCTATGGGTTTTGCGACCAGTGTAGATCCAGATCAGCCTGTACATCCGCACAGTCTGCTCAGAATCTGCAGTGTTCGCTATTCCATCAATGAAACAAGCAAGATATCTCCGTCTACATTGCTTGGCCCTAAATGATACTCTTTTGTGTTGATGGGCCGTTAAGCACCATTCCATTCCATTCTTCCTTTTAATGATGCCCCCATGTTCCAGCCGTTAACACTACGAGTCCGCCAATACCACATTTAGCAGCATTACCATAATGGAGTATATGGAGGGGGTAAAAATAAAAATTACATTATTTTTTTTTATTCATTTATTGATGCTTTTAGGCATATTTAATGTATTTATAGACCTCGGTCCATTACTTCAACCTGTGCATTACTTGTGTAGTTAGTATAAACATTATGCAGAGAAATTTCAATCGGACGGAATCGACCGTTGTTTAAACTTGGTCCGATTCAAATTTCTATTGGAACATGGTCATCATAAATAGGAAGAAACCGCAGTCGTATTGATGAAAAATAAGATTTACCCGATATCTCATGGGCGCCGCCATTACTCCAGTGTAAACAATATACCATGTGATCCCGTACCTTGAGTGAGGGTATTAGCCTCGTGATAACAATGTCATTTCTTGATCTTATTGCAGGACGTGGTTTACGGTGACTACGGGGCGCCAAGTGGGACATGGCTCAATTTTGTCAACAAAATTCATTTTTGTGCCACAAAATTCAATTCTGTGTCACAAAATTCACTTATGTGCCACAGAATTCAATTCTGTGTCACAAAATTCACTTTTGTGCCACAAAATTCAATTCTGTGTAACAAAATTCAATTCTAAATTCAATTCTGTGTCACAAAATTCACTTTTGTGCCACAAAATTCAATTCTGTGTCACAAAATTCAATTCTGTCAATTCTGCACACGCATGTAAGAAGGACTACCATTGGTCAGAAACTGCACTGGAGAAATGGGTCACGGTCGCCGATCTACACATTCAATGTCGATGATTCATTTCTCATTCTGCCGATGATTCATTTCTCATTCTGCCATTTTGCTTCAACTTTCTCCAAACAATCAAACGTTGACAAACCCATTCGTATTTAAACTCATTTGCGTTATAATTGTACACATAATTCATGTACATGTAGATCTCCCGCGAGTACTGACGTCATTTAGTGTGTATCGCAAGGTACATCTGCCCCAGTTAAATCAATAATACACGCGCTGTGGCCTGTGTTCTGACTGCTGTCTGTGTTTATAAACAGAATGTGTGTATTGGGCCATTTGAGGAAACCATTTGTAGTATTTGTGTAGATACCATGGATACTAAGATGGTGTATACTGTAAATAATGCATGTAGACACATAGTTGCGAACACGTAACTTCGCAACTAGTAGACACAGATCCAATACCATTTGTTTCACAAGGTTAGATCTACTGTTAGAATACGACGTCATCTAATGTCATTTTCGAGCATAAAACGTTACCTGATAAATAGAATACCAGGCTAGTGTATTTTAATATCAAGTTTATCAGGTTCGGCTCGGAAACGGTAGGAATTCCTCGGCAAGCCTCGGAATTCCTACGCGTTTCCTAGCCTTGCCTGCTAAACTTGATATCAAAATACACTAGCCTGGTATTCTCTATAAATGGGCATGCTCTCAGGTCTAGCTATGTCCCGGCTACTTTATGTTTGACCCTGTTTACATAATTGAGGGAAAATTCTGAATATTTTTCTTATTTCTCCTTCAAAGTATATATGCTTATATGGTGTGACCACTCATTTGTAATCATAATATAACGTACTCCACCATCTAGTAAAATGGACTAAGACCGATCTCAACCAATCAACGTAGTGATGACATAGACTATCCTACGCAAACTAATGTTTGTGGACAAAAATGAATTCTGTCCCACAAAACTGAATTTTCTTCACAAAACTCAATTCTGTCTTACAAAATTGAATCCTTTATAACAAAAATGAATTTTGTATACGAAACGTATGCAGAATTGAATTTTGTGACACAGAATTGAATTTTGTGACACAGAATTGACAGAATTGAATTTTGTGACACAGAATTGAATTTTGTGATTTTTAGTGTTACAAAACTCAATTTTGTACACATAATTAACCTGTCCTGCATGGCGCCCCGTAGTGACAGCCATCAGCATGGAGCCGACGTTCCACACACTTCCAACAGTCGGGCTGAATAAAGACTGTCAAGAGTGACAAACCTGCAATGGACAATTTAGATCTGATTGAACATTTGTTTACAATATTATAATTATTCATGAACTATTCTGATTCAAAGATGACCACCATTTTCAATTGGACACTAGTATTTAATTAATAATTGCTCTTGGAATATGAAATGTTAACCAAATCATAGTGTTGTATATAACTGCAATGGTATAACAAACACTCTACTTCCGGACCTATACTGTTTATAGAATTTAATTGCTGAACAAAATTGAATTCAACACATATAAGGCCGGTTTCATTCACCTAATGAGCCACATTACTAGTTCACACAATATACTGGGACACTGTTTGTTTTGTGGCATGTGACATACGACAGACTGCGGCTCGATACTGTAAACTACATATATATCTTTAACCCATTACATTCGGAATACACATTTACGCGTATGATTTTTTAAAATATTGTATTTGTGTTTTCTTATTTCTTAGTTAAAGTACATGTATATGTTGTGTCAAAACTTTTGACCAATGTGCATTTGGAAAATCTGATTAGGGTCTGCATTGATTATACTGAATGTATTACATTATCACAGCCAATTTGTCTGTGATAATGTAATAAATTCAGTATAATAATTCTGTGTTCACTGTTCGATAATTAGGAAAACATTCCACATGAAGAGCCTGAATGGATGTTCATCGTTCATCGTTTTTACCGACCGGCAATCTCGAGGTTACCGGCGGCGGCCATTTTGTCTATTGGAAATTAACTTATATATTTCCATTGTGGCACCTTGTGGATCTGCCCGGTCTCCGTTTAACGTGGACTGGTAGGGCAGTTGACTACTCGGTGCATCCGACTGCCACGTATAGAACATGTCTCTGTGTTCTGGGTGGTTGATTGTGGCACCTTGTGGATCTGCCTGGCCTCCGTTTAACGTGGACTGGTAGGGCAGTTGACTACTCGGTGCATCCGACTGCCACTTATAGTACACAACCCATGCGTGTTCTGTGTGGTTGATTGTGGCACCTTGTGGATCTGCCTGGCCTCCGTTTAACGTGGACTGATAGGGCAGTTGACTACTCGGTGCATCCGACTGCCACGTATAGAACATGTCTCTGTGTTCTGGGTGGTTGATTGTGGCACCTTGTGGATCTGCCTGGCCTCCGTTTAACGTGGACTGGTAGGGCAGTTGACTACTTGGTGCATCCGATTGCCACTTATAGAACACAACCCATGCGCATAGCCCTGGGACTCGGACAGGCTTGTGGTGATACCCGTGTGCTTCTGCCTGGCTGCCGGTATAGCGGATATGCCGGGCGGTTGACCTATCTGGGTGTATCCTGCGGCTATTACCGGGTTCTGGATTGAATATGCGCATGGGTGAGATGATAGTTTCAGCAGTTAGGTTGAATCCGCATCCTGTGGTTGATTGTATTTCCGTGTGGTTATGTTAATTTCTGTTCATTTATGGGCAATGGACCACATGATATTCAAATGTCTCGTACTAATGCTGGTGATAAAAATATTGAAAACTTAAGTTCCAAAGTGAGCATTGCCTTTAACAATACGGCAGCTGTCTTCTATTTTAATTTCAATCTGGTTTCATCATTCAAATATTCAAGAAACGGTTTTCTTTTGGACAATAAAACATCAATTATTCGCTAATGTTTCCATCCCACTATCTATATAACATACAATCAGAACGCGGGGAGAAATGGTTGTCTGTAGCCGACATGAGGGTAGTTACAAAGAGCCTGGAGCATGGTATGATGGGGTGAATTCTAGGCACAGGCAGTGAAAGTAGGAAACATACAGAGTCGCTACCGTGTGCATTTTGTCTGTTACTGCAATCAGAAATAAAGTCTGTTTCGAACAATGTATGCATGCAGTTCACCAGTACATGTCTGGAATAGTCTGACAAGTGTCTACAGTGTTTGCCAGACCGGTATGGCAAACACTGTGGCATAGCTGTCTTATTCCTTTACATCGCCTTCATTTTTACTTTGTAACTATTTACTCAACTAACCTAACATTCTCATATTTTGGGTGTGGGTCTGCAAGGAAATGTAAAGAAATTAGATGGCTTCTGCTTCTGGCACACGTACTGTTGTAAAATGTAAACCCGTTGGAGAACACAAGATAGCATCACTTGGTGTCTCACACTTCCACTGCAGGTGTCATGAATTCACTCTCACCAAAGCATTATTCAGTCTCCTTGTAACGCCCCTCCTGTCATTTGCAGAAGATCACTTCCCACCGTGTTGTGAATGCATGCTATGTACATACTGCCATGCCAAACATTCCGTAGCAATTGTCACTGTTTTATTTGTCACAAAGAAAAACGCTTCTTGGATATTTGAATAATAAAACCACTGTGGAATTATCAAATGCAAAACCGCTGTCAATTAACTTAATATGTTTCTTTATGTATGTTGCCGCCATTAGCATGCTAGACAATTGGGTATCATGTTGTGCATCGTGCATCCATTAACACTGGTTGGTAGTCATGCTTTAAATTGCAATCAAAACATTGAATACGGATTCATACAAATATATCGTTGAAACTTAAAGTATTGTGCATGATCTAAAATGTTAAGTTTCAACGATATATTTGCATTCTTCATATAAAAGAAATTGGTAAAAAATCGAATGTTTTGTGCCTAGATATTAAAATGTTAAAAACTTTTTGCCTGGATATGAAAATGCTATAATATTTTTCCTGGATATGAAAGTGCTAAAATATGTGCCTGTAGTTTTATGTGAAAATTGTAAAAATATGAACCTCAACTATTTTCCTTCCTTGTCAAGGTCAGATCCAGGTCATTTGGAGGCTAATGGATAACAAATATATATTTGTACATCCTAGTCGCACTTGGTATATTTCATTTCTGACCACTGTAGACCCTATTCAGCCTTTGTACCCACATAGTTAACCTGAAGTTTATGGATGTCGTGTAAGGTGACATATAAGTTGCCTTGCATGGCATCCATTAAATTTGGGTTACCTAATAATAATTATCTGGATATTTCATTGACGTTAGAACAGTAAAGACTCCGATCACACTTCTTGGCCATCAATGATTGGAAATGCAATAAGTCGGGTTTTGTCAGACCTCGTTAGTGTTTGTTATCCACCAGTAAAGTTAATTCAGTGATATTATGGTGAATAGTGTACGTCCTGTTTACATGTGTCGCATGTTCGATATTGTCCGCCGTGGGTCCGTTTTTTCGAAGGATGGAGGCCTATCGGCTGACAAAATGAACTTGCTATTAACGTAGTCCCATATCAGCATGCCCATTGTCTGTATGATCAGGACGTATGCTGTTTGCCGTTTGTTCCCTGCAGTAGCGTTATTGTAGTCTACAAAATACACTAGCCTCACAAATAGTTTACCAACCCTGGAACATCACCGTTACTTCCATTATAACAACTTCTGGGGTATCCTTGACCTTAGAATTGGCGGAATGTGTGGGTTTGTCTTTACGTTAGTTAGTTTCCCCTTGTTATAATCACTGTAAGTCTAAGTAACATGATGTCAAATCTACAAACTGCCAATTGATGATGCCCCGGAAGTAGTCATAAGGGACGTTACTCTTGATTTGCCAAGTTCGGTAATATTTGCAAGTCTTTTCTATAGTTATAACCCATTCGTGTGAAACTGAGTAAGAACCAGGGGCCCGTTTTAAACATCGTACGACTAAAATGTTCGGGAGCGCTATTTTAGAATCGTCTGGAAATTTAAATTGATGGATTTACATTTATTGAGCATAGGCTGCATATGCAGCCTATGCTCGATAAATGTAAAGCCAACAATTTTTTACAAGAAAACAATGTTAATATGATATTTACAGACTATCATAATTTTGCACTTTTGGGTATGTGATTTGAATATATGCTTAGAAAGCTTTATAATCATGGATTCAGGATTAATGCTACTGTACTTGTGATTTGTGTTGACTTCTTCCTTTATACCCATAACTCGACGAGTGTGAGGCTTTAAATCACAGTCGAATCAGGTAAAATGTACCTTATCTAACTTACATTTCTATGTTTAGATTTAGATTTGAAAATGTCATAAGGTACATTTTCTTGTTAGCCAGATTACATATTTTATTTATGGAAAAAATATCAAACCCAGCCTAGCTATGCTAGTACCTTATGGAAAACATTTATAAAAAGCAGCCTAGCTATGCTGGTTTCAGTTGGAAAAGTCCATAAGGTACGTTTTCTCATGAACCGACAGTGGGTAATTCATGAGAAAATGTACCTTATGGAAAAGAAATCTCAAAACCAGCCTAGCTAAGCTGGTTTCCATTTGAAAATTCCATGAGGTACGTTTTCTCATGAACCTACAGTGGGTAATTCATGGGAAAATGTACATTATGGAAAGAAATCTCAAAACCAGCCTAGCTATGCTGGTTTCCATTTGAAAATACCATGAGGTACGTTTTCTCAAGAACCGACAGTGGGTAATTCATGGTAAAATGTACATTATGGAAAAAAATCTCAAAACCAGCCTAGCTATGCTGGTTTCCATTTGAAAATACCATGAGGTACGTTTTCTCATGTACAGACAGTGGGTAATTCATGGGAAAATGTACATTATGGAAATAAATCTCAAAACCAGCCCAGCTATGCTGGTTTCCATTTGAAAATACCATGAGGTACGTTTTCTCATGAACCGACAGTGGGTAATTCATGGGAAAATGTACATTATGGAAAGAAATATCAAAACCAGCCTAGCTATGCTGGTTTCAGTTGGAAAATTCCATGAGGTACGTTTTCTCATGAACCGACAGTGGGTAATTCATTGGGAAAATGTACATTATGGAAAGAAATATCAAAACCAGCCTAGCTATGCTGGTTTCAGTTGGAAAATTCCATGAGGTACGTTTTCTCATGAACCGACAGTGGGTAATTCATGGGAAAATGTACCTTATGGAAAAAATCTCAAAACCAGCCTTGCTATGCTGGTTTGAATTTGAAATTCATTAAGGTGCGTTTTTTCACGAACCGACACTGGGTAATTCATGTGAAAATGTATGTTATTAACAAAATCTCAATACCAGCCTAGCTATGCTGGTTTCAATTTGAAAATGACATAAGGTACGTTTTCTCATGAACCGACACTGGGTTATTCGTGGGAAAAGGTCCCTTCTGGAAAAAGTCTCAAAACCAGTATAGATATGCTGGTTTCAGGTATGTTTTCTCATGAACCGACAGTGGGTAATTCATGTGAAAAGGTACCTTATGGAAAAGGTATTAATACCAGCCTAGCTATGCCTTTTTCAATTTGAAAATTTCATAAGTGTACATTTTCTCATCAATCGACACTGTGTTATTCATGGGAAAAGGTCCCTAATGGAAAAAGTCTCAAAACAAGCCTACATATGCTGGTTTCAATTTGAATATTCTATAAGGTACATTTTCTCATGAACCGACAGTAGGTACGGTTTCTAATGAATCGACACCGGGTAATTCATGGGAAAGGGTACCTTATCTAAAAATTCTCAAAACCAGTCTAGCTATGCTGGTTTGAATTTGAAATTCATTAAGGTGCGTTTTTTCACGAACCGACACTGGGTAATTCATGTGAAAATGTATGTTATTAACAAAATCTCAATACCAGCCTAGCTATGCTGGTTTCAATTTGAAAATGACATAAGGTACGTTTCCTCATGAACCGACACTGGGTTATTCGTGGGAAAAGGTCCCTTCTGGAAAAAGTCTCAAAACCAGTATATATATGCTGGTTTCAGGTATGTTTTCTCATGAACCGACAGTGGGTAATTCATGTGAAAGGTACCTTATGGAAAAGGTATTAATACCAGCCTAGCTATGCCTTTTTCAATTTGAAAATTTCATAAGTGTACATTTTCTCATCAATCGACACTGGGTTATTCATGGGAAAAGGTCCCTAATGGAAAAAGTCTCAAAACAAGCCTACATATGCTGGTTTCAATTTGAATATTCTATAAGGTACGGTTTCTCATGAACCGACACTGGGTAATATATGAGAAAAATTACCTGATGGAATAATCTCAAAACCTGCCTAGCTATGCTGGTTTCAAATTGAAATTCAACAAGGTACGTTTTCTCATGAATCGACACTGGGTAATTTATTGGAAAATGTACTTTATGGAAAAATCTGAAAAACAGCCTAGCTATGCTGGTTTCAATTAAAAAATTCCATAAGGTATGTTTTCTCATGAACCGACACTTGGTAACACAAATGTGCCCCAAGCGTCCTGGACCCCAGCCAGCAGCTTGCTGAATATTATCAACGTGGGCTTGTTTCGGGGGAAGCCAATAGCAGGATGAGATACCACAATGCCGGCCGCCAGACACTTCTGACCCGAATGTCATCGTTGCAGGTCAAAATTCCCGGCGTTCCGACTGGTGATGTGGTTCTCGGAGTTATCGTCCCTAAAATCCGTCAATGCCAGTGCTATTGGAAAATACTTTCTGTCGCCAGTCAGTATCCCTCGAGACTCCAAATTCGCCACAGAGTCTTTCAAACGCCGATGGTCGTAGGTGTTGGAAACTGTGTCCCATGCGTCGTCTTGCGGTTGAGCGGCCTTCAGTTCTTCCAGAATCCGCCTAATGGTGTAGCACACGTGAACGTTGAAAACTACCCTCAGGAAGGGGTCCTCCGCGGCAAGATGGTCCTTCGGGCAACCTCACACCCACCCGTGGCGCACCACACCAAGTTCAACTGATTTTGCCAAAACTGCATTGGCATCGTTTTCAACCTATTCACGACCTCGTTGGTCTGGATCTTATACAACCTATATTTTTCAAACACGTTGGGAAGTTGGTGTGAAAGCCTGCTACCAGCTGTTCCAACAGTGGAGCTGCGAACTTGGATGGTGGGTGTACCCGTTGGGTGTAGCGGTCGCCTTGGCGGCGTAGGCTCCGCCGGGCTTGTACTTCGCGGCAGAATTGAAGCTAAACGCCTTGGTATCCATGTTCTCATAGAGTATTATCAAGTTTGCTACGCTTACCAATGTTCAAAGCGGGGCTTGCACGCTTCAGAAGCCGATTGACAACTGTTTTGTCGCGTCGGAGCTTGATGGCCGAACCAGCCTTACAATCTCGAAATTCACCGGACTTGCGACATTGACCGTCGAGCCTACCAACCGGGTAACGATCTCCCCGGCGTTGGCCGTGCGGCTAGCTTTTACAACAACATACATGTATTCCGACAACAGCGGATGGTTTGCCTCTGGCGAGCACGTCGGCGGCGGGACCGTGTGCTTCGCCGTCACGAAAACGCTCAGGGTGCACCTGGATAAATTGAACACATCATACAATACGTTAGACGGGGCCGCCAGTACTCTCCTTAAGGTTGTGCATGCCAGCGACTGTTTCTATGGCGAGACCCTGACCTTGGACTTCCCAACCCATAAGATGAAACGTTTGGAATCGGGGCACAGCCACGAATTGGAGATCTCTATTCTCGATGATGAATTTAAGATCGATTTATCGTTTTCAGTCGTACTCGAAATAACAGACTAATGAGCATATACGGTACATGCAGCTCCTGCACGGATGAGGAGCCCAACGTTCCGCAGGACATTGCCGCGCCGCGTCCTACGCTTACGCCTACACCTACGCCCCCAGTGAGTCTGGAATGGTTGCACCATCGGTGCGCTCAAAAGTGGACAAGGAAATTACAAAAACGAAGCCTGTGGTAACAGTTTGGGCATAGGAGCGAGGAGGGTTGCGAGAGGGAGAACATGAATACTCCTTCGGAAGCAACGCTAGCAATCGCCATACCGGGTGGTCCCTGGTTGTTGCAGGCCGCATTTTGCGAATGGGATTATCTTCGGTCGATTACTGCCGTCAGCCGCTCTGGCAGCTGATCCGAACACTTTTCGAATGACGCGGATTGTCGACATACAGCAGCTTCTCCTACCTACGAGAAGGTGACACACGGACATGTCATGCAAAAAAATATCGGAGAGCCGTGAACGTAGTCGAGGGGGTGAACACCACGCTAGCCTCAGCTTCCGTTGTGAGCGGGATGGTGAGTGTGTCTTAATTGTCAACAGTCGTTGCCGCACCGATTGCGGTGGCCTTGACTGCCGTAGCAGCAGGAGCTACGGGGCGCCAAGTGGGACATGGCTCAATTTTGTCAACAAAATTCATTTTTGTGCCACAAAATTCAATTCTGTGTCACAAAATTCACTTTCGTGCCACAGAATTCAATTCTGTATCACAAAATTCAATTCTGTGCCACAGATGCCACAGAATTCAATTCTGTGTCACAAATTCAATTCTGTGTCACAAAATTCACTTTTGTGCCACAAAATTCAATTCTGTGCCACAGAATCCAATTCTGTGCCACAAAATTCAATTCTGTCAATTCTGCACACGCATGTAAGAAGGACTACCATTGGTCAGAAACTGCACTGGAGAAATGGGTCACGGTCGCCGATCTACACATTCAATGTCGATGATTCATTTCTCATTCTGCCGATGATTCATTTCTCATTCTGCCATTTTGCTTCAACTATCTCCAAACAGTCAAACGTTGACAAACCCATTCGTATTTAAACTCATTTGCGTTATAATTGTACACATAATTAATGTACATGTATATCTCCCGCGAGTACTGACGTCATTTATTGTGTATCGCAAGGTACATCTGCCCCAGTTAAATCAATAATACACGCGCTGTGGCCTGTGTTCTGACTGCTGTCTGTGTTTATTTATAAACAGAATGTGTGTATTGGGCCATTTGAGGATACAATGGATACTAAGATGGTGTATACTGTAAATAATGCATGTAGACACATAGTTGCGAACACGTAATTTCGCAACTAGTAGACACAGATCCAATACCATTTGTTTCACAAGGTTAGATCTACTGTTAGAATACGACGTCATCTAATGTCATTTTCGAGCATAAAACGTTACCTGTGAATGTTCATGTGACATAATATCAAGTTTATCAGGCTCGGCTCGGAAACGGTAGGAATTCCTCGGCAAGCCTCGGAATTCCTACGCGTTTCCTAGCCTTGCCTGATAAACTTGATATCAAAATACACTAGCCTGGTATTCTCTATATATGGGCATGCTCTCAGGTCTAGCTATGTCCCGGCTACTTTATGTTTGACCCTGTTTACATAATTGAGGGAAAATTCTGAATATTTTTCTTATTTCTCCTTCAAAGTATATATGCTTATATGGTGTGACCACTCATTTGTAATCATAATATAACCAAAATAACTGTCCATAAAGAAGTATAATATTGATATATTGGGTTATATTTTCGCATTGAAATATTTAAACCTGCAAGTGTACTCCACCATCTAGTAAAATGGACTAAGACCGATCTCAACCAATCAACGTAGAGATGACATAGACTATCCTACGCAAACTAATGTTTGTGGACAAAACTGACTTTTGTGGACAAAACTGAATTCTGTCCCACAAAACTGAATTTTGTTCACAAAACTCAATTCTGTCTTACAAAATTGAATCCTTTATAACAAAAATGAATTTTTTTATATCAGAATTTTACATAATTGGATTTTGTGATTTTTAGTGTTACAAAACTCAATTTTGTACACATAATTAATCTGTCCTGCATGGCACCCCGTAACAGTGGTCGACGACGACTCGATGTCAGACAGTGAGTTCAAACTGGTCGCCGACGAGTTGACTAAGTACCAGGAGTTAAAGGATGCGATCCGGTCCAAGGGCCGACCACAAATTATTGCAGATGAAGACATAAAAAACTCGTCATGAATGGGCGTGCCGACGAGAGACGGACCCTTCTCGCCTGCCTCGGGACGTGATATGCTTATTCGCGTGTCTACAGCAGCAGCAGGAGGTCCAACCACCATACTGTCCAAGCATAGTTCCGTCGGCACCACCTTACGAAGCCTAAAAACTTTCGGGTAAGATATCTTTTTTTAGGCCAAAGATTGCGTGGGCTCGCCTTGGCTGTTGTTCCGGCACAATAATTAGCAAGCGACATGGGTGCTCCGGGAAATGGGGTGAAGTGGCCCAGAACCCTGTGTATTGCGTTCAGAAATGGGGTGGAGTGGTCCAGATCATAGTGTATTTGCTTTCAGAGCCGCCTGCGAGGGGCGCGGCGGGTCCCAAGTGGCCCAGATCATAGTGTATTGCGTTCAGACTCGCCTGCGGGGGCGCGGCGGGTCCCAAGTGGCCCAGATCATAGTGTATTGCGTTCATACCCGCCTGCGGGAGGCGCGGTGGGTCCCAAGTGGCCCAGATCATAGTGTATTGCGTTCAGACTCGCCTGCGGGGGCGCGGCGGGTCCCATGTGGCCCAGATCATAGTGTATTGCGTTCAGACCCGCCTCCGGGGGGCGCGGCGGGTCCCAAGTGGCCCAGAACCCCTTTTGTATGTACTACTCGGTGAATTAGTTTACACATACTTGTCATTTGTCTTTCCATTCACATGTAACTCATAGAAGTGTCTCAACTGCTAATCGATCAAATGCATTAACCTATTTTACTGATCCACATGAAAGGACGGAACATTGGCGGCCTTCTTGGATTTTGGTAGCCATCTTCAATTAAAATATTAGATTTTATTTAACTTACACATAATGAGGATCATGTCCTTAGAGCTCAATCATGATGTGATGTGTTTATATAGTTTTTGTATCACCCACGATAGTGGAAAGTGAGTGTCATTGGGGGGGTGGGGGTGGGGGGGGGGTCACGTTGACCGTCACAACTTCGTGACCTTAAACTTTGCGGAACGTAAATTTTGGACGTTGTCAAATTTCCAAACTCTCTTAATCCGTTAGTAGAATCATTACCAAAGTTCATCAATAGTTTTCTCACATTGATGGCTATCCATCCACTGTCTTTCGGGTGACATTGACCTTCATCTTGATGACCTTAACCTTTGTGCGACATAACTGTAGCCAAAGAGAAATAATGACGAGATATATAAGTTTTCATAAAATATACTGGCAATTTGCTTCAATAAACCTACTTTAGGTGTTTGGCTCATACACTATAGGTTTCAGGCACAGCCTAATTTGGGCTCCTCGAATATATAATAATGATTATATTTTTGGACATGTTTATTTTCAATTGCCGCAATAACTCGATCAGTGGCTACACGCAATATGACAATGCTCAGGTCCACAACAGTGTGATTATGTTCTGTCCATATCAGTTATTTAGGGTTGAAAATATGCAGTTTCAATTCATCATTAAATGAAGTTCCTGTGCAAGGATTTGCCTTCAAATTTATTTATTGTTTTCTCGAGGGAACAGCCCCCTCCGAGGACACCCCTAGTGCTTTCGCAACTTCGTCGCTCACTTTCTTGCTGAAACCTCGACCATCTGCACTGCAGACAAAACTGGTGTTGAATGCTGATTCATATTTGGTGCTCATCCTTGCAGAATGAATTGGTGCTCATCCTCACAGCGGGTGATTAGATTAGACTATGAGGATTGATTCAATCCTCATAGTCTAATCTAAGAACCCGCTGTGAATATGACCCGCGGCTACTGTAATTATGGTGCACGCGCCATCAACTCATCAGTGGTGATCTGGAGTGGACACGCGACACAGGGGTCCAGTATAATTTCGCCATCGGTCTAATCTGGGGCTTTATTTAATGAGGATGACTCATATAGGCAAAGCCTAATCTCGTATGAGGCCATCGAATATATATACCCGGGTTAGTTACAAGCGCTTGCGTAATGGTTAGTGTGTCGGACTACTGATCCAAGGGTCGTGGGTTCGAGCCTGACTAGCGGCGTGCGTTGTGTCCTTGAGCAAGACACTTCATCCACACTGCTCCAGTTCACCCAGCTGTAAATGGGTACCGATAATTCGTAGTTGCTCTGTAAATACGAATTACCGGCTTCTCTCAAAAATCTCTACCTCCGTTCTTTCTCCCATTCTTGGGAGACGGCATGCAAGGTCATAGAGCCAGTGCCGCCGTTAAATATAAGCAAAAAAAAACAAAACAAGCGCCTGTTGATATGGGACAACGCTATAGTGAAAAGCCCCATTTCTTCAGTCGCAGCTGCATACAAGTATGCATGTTTTTTCTTTAAAAATAAAGAGAATATATTTTGCGATGTGGATCTATCATTTGAATTAGGGTTGTAAAATGTGACTGACCCTGATCGAGTGGACCGGGAGTATATCACGCGTTAATACCTTCATGGACAAATTAGGAAACATACAGTTTAGTAAAAATCTGCTGGAATTTACCCGAGACACTTGTTTATCCGTCACTAAAGTTAACATCAGAGAAATATGTTATAACTTAAATTTTCTTCATCTCAAATAGTAGTATATAGGGAGTCAAAATGATACCACCTAACGGTGGTATCATTTCTCCACCCTATATACTACTCCACCACCCCCCGAAAAATCAAAAATTGGTTAACGAGGAAATTGTCTCCCACCAACCACGAAAAATCCAAAATTGGTGTCATAAATACATCATGTTGTTTTCACGTCCAATTGAACAGATAAATTTAATAGGTTATAATAAAATATTATAACAAAATGAATAATAAAATACACAACGAATTGGACGTTTGTAATGACTTGGATGAAGCATTTTACGCTGTTGTTTCTACAGTATTAAAACACGGTAAAATGACAATACTATGTGGTATCGAATACATGAAATATCAGCGTAATTTATTACGCTGCGATAAAAACGTTGCATTTACAATATTAAACCGGCAATTATGTCGCCGGTATAAGTATCAAATTTATGTAATGAAGCGACTAAATAGGATCGGAGAAACACTACCGAAACATTATCAAACTAATTTTATAAAACAGTTTAAAATCAAAGATTCGTTTACGGATATGCGTTTCTACGATATCACTTTTTAACGAAGAAATTGGAAAATTATTAGAAGAAAATGGAAAATTATTGAACAGAAAAAAAAACTATTAGAGAAAATGGATAATACAATACAATTGGAATTGAAAGTTTTTAATAACTGTGTTGAAGAAATTTATGAAGAATACGGGGGTTATAATCCTATATATAAATTCTATAAAATGAGAACACTAGGCGATATCGAATACATGAAATACCAGCGTAATTTATTACGCTCCGATAAAAACGTTGCATTTACAATATTATATCGGCAATTATGTCAACTATACAATAGGCAAATACAAACATTAAGACGGATAATGCGTATCGGATATGAAATTAAGGTGTATTATATAAAATTGATTAAAACCCAACGATTCGTTTACGAATATACATTTCTACGATATCGCTTATAAAGATATTAATAATTTGTAAAAAAAAATAACAAAAGCCTCCACTCGTGCACAAAACACCCCCAGCGACTGGGCAGATTTCTAGCCGGCACCCAGCCACTGGGGTGTTGCCTTGACCTTTCTAAGCCCACGCATCTGTTGGCTCACAGTCTGGTTTTACGGGTCGCCTTGAACCCCATTGCCAATTCCTCTAATTAAGAGAAACCAGCGAAGTAAGGAGAGCCTATGTGTGAATTTGGTTTCCGAAATTGCAAAGCTCTTAGGCAGAAATCTGTTAGGCCGGCACCTTTGAGCTACACAATTACATCTCCAAATACACACATATGGATAGACTGCTACCATTAAACAGACCGAGACGGACGTCATACCGGATCAACAACATAGCACACACGAGATGAGACCAATTGTTGTAAGGTCAACAAACATATATATACTCATCAGTTTCCTATACAACATACAAATGGTGTGCATATTATAATTATTTATTAATACCTATTGGCGAAAGAAAACATGTGATGGTTCGTTATTTTGTTAATTTTATAATTAATTTTATATTTTTTTTTTAATAATTTAAAGCTGAACACCCCCTATTATTACATAGTAATTAATTTATGTTGTAACGACAATGTTTCAATTACACGGGTTATGGCTCATGCGTAAATTGATAGCCGAGGTGAGGTAAACAGAGCCGAGTGTATAAATTACACGGGTTATGGCCCATACGTAAATTGATAACCAAGGTAAACAGAGCCGAGTGTATCAATTACACAGACGGTGTGTACAGTGTAATCCTCGACTGAATTTGTAATTCTCAGTGAAAAACACATGTTGTATAGGTATGTAAATTTGTTTACTGCACCAATATAATTTTGAAAAAATTAGGAAAATTATAAAATTAAGAATATTTTTTTTTTTTTTTTTTTTATTTTTTTTTTATTATTATTATTATTTTTTTTTTTTTTTTTTTTTTTTTTTTTTTTTTTAATTATTTTATAATGGTGCTGTAACATTTCCTCCGACTTTATTTCCAAGTTTTACCCTAAATTTATCCCAATCAGTACACTCAATTTTGGGCATGGTGGCGCGCGCCTTGATCCTTATATCATTTTTTAATTCTTCATATCTCCCCATTTCTTCCACCACGGATTCAAACTCTAAATTTGATATTTTCTTATCGGCCAACGCTTTGGACACCATAACGTCGATGCATATTTTTCTTAGACCTAGCGAGAACGGATATTCTATCATGTTTTCTACTTTTTTTCTCGAGTTTTCCACCCGCCGCCCTAATTACCATACAAAGTGTTCCAGATAAAACGGTAATTCCACTCAAAACCCCTGCAAGTGGAACCATTACAATTGTAGATAGCGTTGCAGCAGTCCCCGCCCCACACAACACAGAAACACTTGCCAGAACCGTACTAGATGCTTCAGCTATGTTTGCCGCGCGCTTATATTTGTTAGCGTGTCTTTTTCTATTTGCACATTCTCTAACTAAAATATCCTGCATAGCGACGATATTATTCAACCTAAAATCTGAACTTCTTTCGTTAATTGGATATAGTGTTGGGGGAGTGGTATTGACAATTGGATACAGTGTTGGTGGAGTGGTATTGACAATTGGATACAGTGTTGGTGGAGTGGTATTGAGAGTTGGATACAGTGTTGGTGGAGTGGTATTGACAATTGGATACAGTGTTGGTGGAGTGGTATTGAGAGTTGGATACAGTGTTGGTGGAGTGGTATTGACAATTGGAAGCGGTGATTCGTTCATAGTTAAATTTATTTCAATATATTAGTATTTACACAATAAGTTCAATTAACAATGAGACAATAGTGGAAGAACTCCCTGGGTCACCGATTTTCGTAACAAAGTTAATAACACTACCTTGGGAAAGTCTAATTCGATCATCACCGGAGAACGAAACCACCGTCGAACTATCTCCAGAGATTTTATGACTCCAATCCCCCGTTCTTTCCCATCTACTACAATATTTATCGCGACCGCGCCCACAGGTTTACCACTACCATTAACCGAGCAGACCGCCATTTGGACAACTTCACCTACAGCTGTCATAGTGTATCCCCCATATTTATTACTCGCTTTGGCACCGAACGAATATTCATAGTGCCCCTCAACCAATGGGCCCCGCTTCTCAGCCCAAACTGTTATGACACGTTTTGGTGTTTTCATTGTTTTCACTATTCCGGCAAGAGCATTGTTTGCGTTATATGCCTCAGTACGAATCTCATAAGAGGCCTCCTCAAGAGCTTTGGTCGCGGCTATACGATCATGTTTCAGTTTATCGGTTATCTTTTCATCTAGTTCAGTAAGTGTCGCTTCTCTGTTGATAGAGTCCTCTGAGCGCAACACCTCATAAGCCTTCGTAAGGTCCGCCTGGTGGCCTTCTAAGGCTTTATCAATACCCGACCGGGCCTCTTTTTGAAATTCGGTTATTTTTTCATCTAGTTCAGTAAGTGTCGCTTCTCTGTTGATAGAGTCCTCTAAGAGCAACACCCTATAAGCTTCCGTAATATCCGCCTGGTGGTCTTCTAGGGCTTTCTCATACCCGTTCGGACTCCATCAAGATCAAACCGGGTCTCTTTTTTAAATTCGGTTATTTTTTCATATATGTCAGTAAGTGCCGCTTCTCTGTTGAGAGAGTCCTCTGAGCGTAACGCCCCATAAGCCTCCGCAATGGCCTCTTTGTGGTCTTCTCGGACCCCCTCAACCCCCGACCTGGTCTCTTTCAGAAATTCGGCTATTTTTCCATCTAGTTCGGTAAGTGTCGCTTCTTTGCTGTGAGAGTTCTCTAAGCGCAACGCATCATAAGCCTCCGCAATGGCCTCTGCAAGGTTCGACTGGTGGTCTTCTCGGACTTTATCAATACCCGACCGGGTCTCTTTTCGAAATTTGGTTATTTTTTTATCTAGTTCAGTAAGTGCCGCTTCTCTGATGAGAGAGTCCTCTGAGCGCAACACCTCATAAGCCTTCGTAAGGTCCGCCTGGTGGTCTTCTCGTGCTTTCTCAATACCCGACGTGGCCTCATTTCGAAAATCGATTATTTTCCCGTCTAATTCAGCAAGTGTAGCTTCTTTGCTGAGAGAGTCTTCTAAGCGCAACACCCCATAAACCTCCGTAATGTCAGCCTGGCGGTCTTCTCGGGCTTTATCAATTCCCAACCGGGCCTCTTTTCTAAATTTGGTTATTTTTTTACCTAGTTCGTTTAGTTCCGTATACGTTTCTTCACGACTTTGTGTATTCACAGCCAGGGCATATTCTCTAAGTTGTGATAGTAGACTCTTGTGAATCTCGTCCGTGGCCCTCGATATAGTTCTATTGATCAAGGCCTTTGTTTTTTGGGTAGTTAAAAAGTCGCCCTCTGTCGGGATGAATCCCCCTTCTGCAGGTTCCAAATTATTTGAATTTGTCACCCAATCGGAAGAACTACCTGGTCCGTATATACTCATAATGTTGATAATATATATTACGAACATGCGTTTAATTCTAATTTGAAATTTCTAGGACGACCGAAATCGGGTAATCGTTATTCAACTCTCACCCTTTATCATCAAGAATATAAATCTTCAACTCGTGGATGTGTCCCGATTCCAAAACTTTCATCTCTGGGTGTGGGAAGTCTAAGGTTACAGTCTCGCCATAGAAACAATCGCTGGCGGGCACAGTTTTCAGTAATGTGCTGGGGGATCCGTCTATCGTGTTGTACGATGTGTTCACCCGATCCAGGTGCACCCTGAGAGTTTTCGTGAAGGCGAAGTTTACTGGGGTATCGCCGCGGTGATGACCCACGGGGAAGACAAAGGTCCCCGGGACCCCTTGCCCTACATCCTCGTTGTAAGGGGGTTTAAATTTAAATCCTAACATTGAGGCCAACCCCGGAGTGATCATTAATTTTTTATCAACGGACAATGTCGCAATCCCCGTGGGTTTTGAGACTGTGAGCGTGACACAATCAGGCATAAGCTTTGCGATTAAAGCTTGGACATCTCTGAAACCCCAAAGGCCGAGAGGTAATGTGACAGCTGATTCCCAACCATCGTCGGTCTCTAGATCTAGATCTACGGGAAAGATAGCCTCTATCCAGTCTAATCCGGAGATATCTTCAATGTTTTTCCATCCAACCGTGAAGGTGATTGATCTAAGGCCTACACGGCGTTTTCCGCAGCAGTTGTCTATTAATTTTTGAAGTTCACAACTCCCTTTTTGAACATTAGTTATAGTAGCAAACATAATAATATCTTTCAATGGATACCAAAGCATTTAGCTTTAACTCTAATGCAAAGTATAAAGTTGGTGGTGTATACGCTCAAAAGAACACCATTGGTTGGCTTGTGCACCCTAAAATAAGAGTCAGTTTGGGCATGGGTTTCGACACAAATTTCACTAACATATTTGAGAAATATAGGGTGACCAAGATTAGTACGGTGGATGGGGGTAAACGGATGGCGGGCAACTCCGATGCAGTTCTGGCAGAAACCAACTAAATTTTGCCGTGTGGTGTGCCACAACTGGGTGTGGTGTATCTTTCGGAGACCACATAAAACCAAGTAACAGCATGATGAGCAGTAGCTTATACAACTTTCATGTTTATTATACTATTAGAAGGATTTTGAAAGAATTACGTGTTCAACTACCTCAAGACGACGGGTGGAATCCAATTTCCAACACATACAACCGTAAGGAGTTCGAACGGATATGTGACGAATTTGGTGTGGACCCAAACCGTGATTGGAAACAAAAAGTTTACACCAAGAACGATTCAATGGGCGACCCCTTTTTTGAAGAAGCTGGAAATGATGTAAAAGTTGTTGATGGCACATTCGATAGCAGTACTATGAGGTACACTCAAGTTTTCCTAATACATAAAAGACCAAGTTTTTTTCTTGATATGTTCTCAGATAAAACCTACTACCACATATCCGGCTTCACTACACCAACCATCTAAAGTTGGAATAGCATGGAGTACATTTATATTAGATAAAAGCACTGGATTTACTCAGGCCGGGGTTACTCGCCTCAACGACTCCATTCGTACATATGTGTGGGCTATACTAGGTGCACAAAAACAAACTCGCAGTTCTATAATAGGATTCGGAACGGCGTTTGACGCGCAAAAACAATTCTTGGCACTTGTAGAGGACGCCATCTCAGCTAGGGTGGATCTGGAGAAGGCGATCCAGAATTATCAAGACGTTTTGCAGAATGCCAGCACCCCAGTAGACTATGTATTTGGAATAGGTCTTTATATGGCGCCGAGCAATATGATACTACGAGACGACCCGGTTGACGGTTACAATAATCATATCGTAATCGCCACCGCCAATCAAAAAATAGGCCACAACGGTAACGTGAACACGGATATCATCAAGCGCACCCCCAACAGTGGAACCGATTTCATAAAACACAAAATGGATACACCTCCCCCAATTCGTAAATCGAACCAAGTACCCCCAATTCGTAAATTGGATGAACCATCGAAATCCATCAACAGACCAATCGCGATTGGAGAAACACCAATCAATTACAAATTGGGTGAAATTGGAAGCACAACACACGAGGAGGAGAAATTAGGGCTCGTCATCACCCTCGTGGCGATCGGATTATTTACGCTTTGGTTGTAGGAACTCTCTGACAGAGAATAATAGGAGACCGGCGATTGCCACGATTAAAGCCCAAGTATTATTGGCTAGCCATCCGACCGTTTTTGATAATATAGATAGCAAATAAGAAACGATACTTCCGATCAGTCCAGGTAGTGCGGCAGCCAACTTTCCTGCTAATTTAGCCAGGAGATTGGCGAGGGCTTTTAGTTGTTTTTTTACCCACTCCTTAGCTCCACCGGATGGAGTGGGTGCTGGTGCTGGTGCGGGTGGTGGCGCCGCACCACCAGTGAAAGCTAGAACTATGGTCGATATAGTCATGCCGATAGCAACGAGGATGCTTGCTATCGTGACGCCCTGCTCTCTGAACAGAGTGCGAAGACGCTCACCGAGTGTCGTCTCCTCGTGCAAGACCCTCGAGATTGATTCGCGGATCCGACTTATTTGTTGTGCGGAGAGCCTCACGGTTAGACGAGGCGGCCTCCAAGCGAGCTTCTCTTTCATCCCGCAAAGACCGCAGTCGTTCGGCGATCCGCTCGGTAGATTCTCTATCGTCACCGGCTTCCTCCAGTTTTCTTTCTTCTAGCGCGATATGTTCATCCAGCGCCGTGAGTTTGGAGAGGTTAAGGACCAGTTCGCCCCGGACTGTTTGTAGAGCCTTATCGAGTCCACGGAGTTCGCGAAGAGGTAACGGTGGGTCATCGTTGAGTATTTTTCCCAATTGTGATTGGACGCTGAACGTGGTCTCCATCGTGTTAATAACGTCGGTGGCTATTTGAGGGACCTCGCTGAGCTCGACCGTTTCTATCGCGGTGGCCGTCTTCGCTATAGTTTCGTCGGTAGACTGTAGGGCCTCTACAGCGCGGGCCGGTATACTTGTTTTACCCCTCTTCCAATCCGTGAAGCCTAGTTCGTTCTTTATGATTTCGCCACCGCCCCGGTTTCCTGCAATGGTGTTTAGCGATAGGGGTTTTCCGGTCCTCGCGTTAACTAATGGGAGATTTAGTGCTGCTAGTCTGCAATCTACCGCTCATAAATTTGAACTTGGAGTAGTCGCGACCGACAGAGGGGACCAGACCTTTTTCTGCTGCAAAATTGTTGTAGTAGTCGTTTACAGCTCCCTCAAGTAATTCCTGACTTTGACTAGTGGTAGCGCCACCCAATTGTGATTGGATTGAAAATGGAGTCTCTATGGTGGGTGTCGTGAGGGAATCCTCGAAGTTATCATCATCACCATTGAGGTAATCGTCTTTGCCGATTTCATCCATGTCAACATTGTAATCAGCCATATTTATAATTTTCTTAAAATTAATTATGTATTAAAGACAAAACCATACGGGTTTAATAGTTTCAATAATTTTGAAAAAATTAATTATGTCTTCGAGTCAATACGGTCGCAAACTCAATCCATACCGCAGACTGCGTGAGCCCCTCGGGGCAAAAGGCGTGAGACAGAGTGTCGTTATTACGAACAACCCATCGACGATCGACCAGAACCAGCAGCTCTTAGTCCGCTTCCCCAACCTCGGAGCTAACGACGTCATTGTTCCGGGTACTGTTCGCCTAGCTTTCACTATTTCGCTAACGTCGACGGACGCGGACCGAACCGTCGTTCAGAACCTGGGTCGCGCCATAGTCAAGAAGACTATGATAAAGATTTCTGGTAATGATGTGATGTCGATCGACGACAGCGACGTCTACCATTGCTATCAGGACCTGTGGAAGACGTCACACGAGCTTGAAAACGCTGTCTATCAAGGTATTGACACCAGCAAAAATAAGAACGTAACCAAACTTAGAATCGGGGCTGCTAACAAGGCAGATAACAACGCGAGTGACAACGCGGTCGCGGGCGCGCTTACGGCAACCGCTTCTACATCCCGCTCGACTTTGAGTTGCTGGAGAGTCACATGCCCTACTATCAGAGCGCTTTGGCTGACCGCCTCGAATACGAACTAACGTTCAACGACTACGGCCGAGTTATCATAGCCAGCGACATGTTATCGACGTATGCGATCGATAATGTTTCGCTGGAGTACGACATGGTCACGATGCCCGAACTAGCACGATTGATCAGAACCCAGTACGCCGGGCGCGTTGCCATACTTTACGACCGAGTTCTTCGCCATCGCAAGATGACGAAAGACAAAGGCGACACATTGTGGAATATTAACGTCAACGTACCCGCCCGCTCGATGAAAGGTATACTGATGTTGTTCGAGGATGCTCGGTTCGAGTTCGGTGCTAGAAAAACCGACAGATTCTATAACCCCAAAATCACGAAGGTAGAGGTGACGATCGAGGGAGTCCCCAATCAACTCTACAGCGCGGGTCTTCGCGCGCACCATCAGTGGGACGAAGTAAGAAAGCAGTTTGCTGCCGGCTCTAAGCGCTCTCCGGAGGTTGCAGCAGTTGCCAAAGACCTACATCTCTCGGCCGTCTCCCTCGCGGAGTTCCTGAATACCAAATACGCGTTATGGCTAGACATGCGAGCCAGCGACGATGACCAAATACACGGTAGCGGACGCCAAGTTGAGAACGCTAGTGAGGTGTGACGATCCAGATAACCAAAGAGGCGGACGGAGCCGGGCCATTGAACGTGTACTTATATATAATTACAGACGCACAACTCAACATCGAAGATGGTCGATACGTATCAGCGATCTACTAATTCTAAAGAAAAAATTAAGAAATCTAGCAATCAATACCAATTCACGATTGGAGATGCTCACTCTGCCATAATATGTGGGCAGACAGGATGTGGAAAAACGGTTTTCATCCTCGACTTACTTGAGGGATCCTACCGCGATGCCTTTCGTCATATTGTGATCCTGTGTCCCACTGTGCGGCACAACGATACTTATCAGCGGTGCCCGTGGATATGGACCGACCCTGAGGTATACGTTATTGACCCGGGTGATAGGCTTCACGATTGGTTGCGTGGTTTATACCAAAAATTCCAGGGTGAGCCCACCCTATACGTGATTGATGATTGCTCAGCCAAGGCGGCGATGACCAAAAAGAAGGACATGCTCTCCGAGCTCGCATTTTCTGGCCGCCATGCTAGGCAAAGCGTATGGATATCCACTCAAAAGTACAACGCCGTCCTCAAGGATCTGCGCGAGCAAACGAAATGGGTCGCCCTCTTTCACTGCAAGGACCGAGACTCATTCGATGACTGTCTTCGAGAGAATGACGTTATCCCAACGCGCGAGGAGCGCCTGGAGGTTCGACAGATGCTTTCGAAAACTAAGCACGCCAAGCTTCTGCTAAAGACTGATCAACCAACTGCTTATAAAGTTATCAATTAATTATAATTTTGAAAAAATTAGGAAAATTACAAAGTAATAAGCTATTGCAATGCTTAGCAATTGCTGAACAATGCTTAGCAATTGCTGAACAATGCTTAGCAATTGCTGAACAAATGCTGAACAAATGCTTAACAAATGGTTAACAATGTTAACAATTTGGTGCTCCGCTGCGAGCTTTGTTGCGAGCATAATGGTGATCATAAGTATCGGGTGGTGCGCATTTATTATTTTTGTAATAAATAAATATGTTAAAGTGATGAGACTTGTTAGAATAGTTAAATTAATTTTAAGAAAAATGAACTGCGACGAACTTCTCGATCAGCTAATAGAAGAAACCTCAACTCCGACTGCCAACAATAATGATCCGACAGAGCAATCGGAATCGGGGGTTGGTATTGGGTTGAGTGCAACGACTCCGAATGAAAATGAAAATGCGGCGCGACGAGAGCGGCTAGCTGCGCTGGTTGCTGGGGGACAATCGGAGCATTATTTCTCGGTAGGCGTCTCTCAGTTTTTCAGGTGGATAAGATGTCAGATGCGGAGATCGATAAAATGTATGCGCGATACGAATCCAAATTGGGAGCAGAGATGACAAAAACTCTTGGATCGGCGGCTATTCATTTGTACGCTACCGCCGTTAGTAGACTTCTCCTATACCAAACACTGCGGGGTTGATTGATGATCTAGAGACTGACCCTTTTATAGGACACACTCTTAGAACGGCATGCTGCTCAATTTATCACAAGTTTGGAATGTACTTAGCTCCACTAACAACCGCGTTGACCACGGGTAAACACTGTCAATTTGGACATATATGCCCACGAACTATAAGCTCTAATATTAATATTATAAATGATGACACAAGACACACCCACGAGAGTGACGGAGTTGAACCAGATTGCTCCAACACAATCGAACCAGAGTGTTACTCCGCCACTGGATGACATACCGCATATAAAAAATCCCAAAAGACAGGCAGCTGGGCGGGCGGCGGCTGCCACCCGAAAAGTTAAAACAAGATAAAATACTCGCCGAGCTTCGAGAGGCTAAACTCCAATCGAGATTGGGGTTGCAATCGGGGACGGAGACAGCAAAACATCTGAATACAGAGTTGAGTACAACAACACCCCCAATTCACGAATTGGAATCACACTCAACACCCAATACCAACTACCGTTGGAGTTGGGCGAATCCGATTGAACCCAAATTCGTGAATTGGAGTTGGGTTGTTGGTGGTGGTCTGGCAGTTGTTGGTGCCCTGTGCGTTTGGAAATACCCCAAAAAACAACCAGCCAGTGTTCAGAAGAAAGTTACGAAACACCAATCATCAACAATGTTGAATTTGGATGCGCCCCATTTAAACATTGATCGCGACCCATTTTATATGCAATAATTATAACAATGGCTGAACAAGATGGTAAAATGTTAGTGAATGCGCTTTATCACGCCGTGGTGATATCGGGTTTCAGTATCGGGTATGCTCGACTATCAAAGATGGCCCTAGGAGGAACCGCCCCCAAATTGGACTTTACTGTGAGAGACGTAGGGCTCGCGACCTTAGATGTAGCGGCCGCAGTTTGGACCCGAGATTATCTAGTTAAAGCTGGAATTCTACCATTAATATATGGAAATAAATGGCTTCAATCGCAGTAATAGTAGGTGGTGCGCTTGTAAACGCATTGGCGTTCAGCGGTAGCAACTTTATATTCTCTAAAATGAAAAGCTCGAACGTGGATGAGGAGCGTAAGCGTCATGATTTAGCTGTAGAACAACTCAATAGCGCAAAGGAAGCGTGGTCGAAAAAACGAACCGCCCATCTGGACTGGGTCAATGAAGAGCTTCGCCGCGAAAATCACGCCGCGCAAACTTTTCAGAACGTTGAAGAAGCCAACCGCGAGTACGCGCTGGCATATCCGCACAAAAGTCTCGATCCAATGGATCCCGAGCCCCAACTTTCAGATTTCTATGTACCATCAGAGCCCCAAAAAGACCGCGAGATCGCGTTCATCGTCGTGGGAATGGGTGTGGTGGGTCTCGTCGGCTATTATATTCAATCGAGATTTTAATTTAATTAATTAAAACATTTTTTTTTTATAAATATATATATATAGAACGATGTTAGTTGACGAACTTTATGACACTATGATCGATGTAGGCTACACTGCCCAAAAACATCGTTTACCTGGTGCAAAGAGTATGATTCGTCTGGCCCGAGATTGTCTCGAGACGTGGCGCGAGGACGAAAAAGCGGCCACCCTTTTCGCAAAGCGGATGTTAGATTCCTCCATCAACAATGTTGAATTAGATTCCCCTCTCCTGTTCCAACCCAAACGTGATTGGGGCTGCAGCGAAACTTCCAACAAAGGTTTATTATTAACGACGCAGTTACCGGACGAACTGGCGAGGGCATGTTGGAGATTGTCCGATATATTAGAATACTTCGCATACGATGAAACACGCGCAAACTTGATAACCAAACTTAACGCGCAAGCTGTCGAATACATACTATAGCCCACGCGGATACTGGAAGGGACTCGCGGCCATCAAGAACCTCGCGGCGGCGACCAAGTTTCAGAAAACGCTGTCAAGGAATGGCTCAAGAAGCAGGCCATCTGGCAGATCTATTTACCAGCGCCTCACAATATTCCGCGGCCGAAATTCGACGTGCCGGTGCCGAACCAAGTTCACCAAGCGGACCTCCTGTTTCTACCTCACGATCGCGTCGGTCGCAAGACGTACAAGTACGCACTGACAATCGTTGACGTAGCGAGTCGTTATAAGGGGGCTGAGCCGTTGGCCACTAAAGAGTCTAAGGAAGTGGCCGAGGCTCTTTCCCGAATATATAAGAGGAGTCCTCTCAAATGGCCGAATCTTCTCCAGGTCGATCCCGGCCGCGAGTTCATGGGCGCGGTCTCTCATCTATTGTCTAAGCATAAAGTTTCTATCAGACGAGGCCGCGTCAACATCCACCGGGACCAGGGGATCGTGGAACGCTTCAATCGAACCCTGGCTGAGAGACTGTTCGGACACCAATACGCTAAAGAACTTGTAAACCCTCATTCGCGATCGACCGAGTGGGTGGCCAGACTGCCCGCCGTGGTCTCCGCACTGAACGGAGAGGTGACCAGATTGATAGGTAAGAAGCCTGTAGATGCTATCAAGTTTAAAAGGGTGACGAGCAAGCCCTCTGCCGTCTCGCGCGGGCGACCAGTTGGTTTAGAGGAGCAGCAATCGGCGATAGCACTGCCATCAGATATTGACGTCCGGTACCTCTATCAACCCGGAGAGCTCGAAGGTGGCAGCCGCCGCGCGACTGATCCAGTGTGGTCTCTCAATGTATATCATCTAGATCGATCTATTACCAAACCCGATGAGCCCGTGCTCTATTATTTGACTGATGGTCCCTCTCGCGGGTTTGTTCGCGAAGAACTTCTTATAGTGCCTTCTGACACCCAGCTACCCCGATTACTTAAATCAATAGAGGTTCTGTATGTATTCCGTCTGGTAACACACGTCTTTTATCGTAGTATGCCGAGAGTCCTAATTTTTGTTGACAGTACGTTTTCATAACGCCGTCTTTCATTTTAAATCCTCTATTTTGTGCTACATCTATAATGTGTTTTCCATCTTCTGTAGTTTCACTTAGTACTCGTTTATATCTATCCCAATTTAAATTGTTAGTTCTCTTGGACATTCCTTTCGCAGAGTTTTTATTAATTTTAATTTGTTCCAAATTATCTTTAGTGAAATTAATTTTTTCTACGAAATAACACTTACTAGATAACGCTATCGCCCTATCCCCGCTAAATTCCATTTTGAAAAGTCCGGGCTCTCTTTCGCTCCATTTATCCCAAGCCAACCATTTATTGTTTTCTTTTTCAAACTCGTCTAGTAAGTTAGGTCTAATCAATTCCTCTATCGTTTTTCCACTAACTCCTATACATACTATCTGTATCCATCTGTATTAATTCAAAGTCTTCTCTTTTTACGTATTTATCTAGAAATTCGTAGTAAAATTCCAACATTCTCAATTTAGCTAGTTGATAAACCGCTATTCCACAATGGAATGGTCTCTTTACCGCACACCTGGGTTTTCTTGAAGATATTTCGTACGCATCTCCTATCTCTTCCAAATCGTCAAAGAATGCAGATCTTAATGCTTTGTCAACACAGGTTTCGTTTTGTGTATATGTCGTATTTAAATGTCTCTCCGTTGCCTCTATCATTTTTCCACAACACGAGTTTCCTAATAATTTCATTATGTCGGCTACTGGTTTCTTATTTGGTTCTACATCGCCTGTTCGTCTTGCGGCTGTAACTTCTTTTGCGAACCATTCGAATGGTTTTCCACTAATATAATCTATAACACGATGAACTCCAGTTATTTTCTAGGCCGTGTTTTAAATACCATTTCAACAGTGGCGCGTACAGCAATACTTTAGTGGCGGTCATAGATCCCACCAATTTTCTTCCATTTCCTCTAGTTCTTCCAGTATCTTCCAAATATTTTAACATGTGTGTGGGAACTTCATCAACCTCTACTTCTCTGTTTATAAATATTGGGGACATTTCAGAAAACTTATGTTTTAAGTTGTGTGGAACTTCTATATCCACCTCCGCAAACCCAAACCAGTCTCCAGATAAAACTCTTTTACAAAACTTTTTAATAAATTTAGGGTTATGTGGGGTATCTATATGGTGTATAGTTTCTCTCCCACACGGCATCTCTTTATTTAACGTAGATAAATATAACGCGTTTGCATCGTACCCCAAAACAGCCTTGCAAGATTTGTTAATTTCATTTGAGGAATTAGATCTAATATTTGAAACACCAGCTTCTGCATATCGTGTAAATACTTATTGATGGACCGCCAACTAGAGCGTCCTTCATCATTTCGTATGTTTCTTCTTTTGGTGCATATAGAGCATCCTCCGGTATAATCGTCTTTGAAGATTTTTGTTCTTTAATGGTTCCACTCAATAAATATTGTATAGCTACTCCAGGTAGTGTTACCGCATCTTTGAAAATATCCACACCTCTGTGTTTATAAAATTCACACATTTTTTCCACCGCTTCTAGGAACGGTGCTACATCTAAATCGTTATAATATTTCAACCAATCTCTGAAAGTTTTCATATTATTTTCTTCGAAAATTCTACGACATTTACTTAATTCTGTTTCATCTATTAACATTTTCCCAGATAGTTTGGAATACCAATTCTCTATATCCGGTAGTCCTGGGTAATCCAGTTTGTCTGGAGAATCGAACCATTCATAAGGAAAGAAAGATTTCTGTCCTTTGCATTCGTAGGCTTTTATCCAACTATCGTAACTTACACCAGGTCCTAGATAAAGTATTACATCAAGAAATCTAAATTCTGGAGTAAATAGAAATATTGTTGCGTTTTTTTTGCACGTTTTCCGACCATTACTTTCTTTGTTGTTGATGTCAGTTCGCCTACTAGGTATTTCTTTATTAAGTTTATATCGTACTTACTGCTGTTAAAACCTATAACCGGTACTTGCTCTATCCACTGTTCGATCTTGGCGATTTGGTTTTTACGTAAATGTTCTGTATTAAACCTATATCTTGACCACACTTCTTCTCTTATAGCTTTTCCCCTGACTTTCAAATCTTCTACGAATTTTTCTATAAGTTTTGCGGGATCTTTATCACAAATATGAGTTACTGTTCCTGAGAAATTATCTCCTATACTAACGCTTGCCGGAACGTGCTCAGCTTCGTACTCTAAACTATTACCGGTAGTTTCAACTTCTGGCTGGAGATATGCCTCAAAATCGTATACTATCTGATATGGATAAAGAGTAGTGTCACAACCGATCTTTATATCTTTACCCGTTCTTTGGAATTCGCATTCCCACATAACTACTAGGTTGAATTCTTTGCTTTTTCTAATAACTTTATCTCTTCTCATAGTGGATGCGCGTTCTTCTTTTCTATGCTTTGCATGAATCTCACACCCGTGCCAGTAACAGCCGTGATATTGATATACGGTATTGGTTTCTGGACAGTATCCATCTACCGGAGCTCCTAAAATCCATCTTTCACCTCCGTGTCCGCACTGTTCGTGGTGAATGTGAATTCCCTCCCGCTTTTCCACAGAATACATCCAATCGATCGCCCCATAACTGTTAGAACCATTTTGGGTAAAACGCTTTCTCGACGACGAACGCGGGCGCTCTAATAATTACCATCACATATTACTTTTGTCTCACCTCTCATACATGTTGGTCCGTGTCTCTTCATATTACTCGCTTTCGTGAATTTCTGCTTGCAATTATCGCAGGCGTAAATTTTAGATAGGTTTTTAAGGTTTTTTATCAGAAATGCGTGATTATTAAACAGTCCTATTGTCATTGGTTTATTACCTATTACCTTATAGTGCGCTGGTACCTTTTTCAACCACCATACATTACATTCGGTGGGTTGATATACTTCTATACCGATTTTAAAAAACTCTTCAACCTTTTTCAGATCTGAAAAAGAAATTGGTGAAACCACATTACTACCGAAATATTGCTTACTAAGTTCTTTCGCCTTTTCTGTACATCTGTCAGGTCTGATCTTTTTATCAAGGTGCATAGCTAGACACCTGAACAGACAAAGGTCGTCATTATACTTATCTAAAGAATACATACCTTTTCTATTCCTCAACCATTCTGGAAGTTCTCCTCCTGCTGCTTCTTTGGATTGTAGTCCCAAATCTATTCCCCTACTACCCTGTATTAGCTTTACAAACACTCTACCCATCTTACAAACTTCCACTTTGTATTTGGTCTGTCTATTTTATCGGACATTATTCGTGTTTGCTCCTTATCTGACAGCCATTTTTTAACGGTTTTCATTGATGATAGTGGTTCGCTACCACCGAGATTTTTGTGAAATATTATAGTTTTAGGTTTTCCATTTTTAATTTAATTTCCTCCATATGTTCTAGCTTGTAAGAATATGAATATCTCAAATAAAAATTGGTTGTTAGATACGGAGCGAGTTTATCGGACATGCGTTCAGACTCGTTAATGTTAATGTTTTTACGAAAGGATAATGTAACTACCCGTCTTTCCATTTTCTACCTTTTCCAATGTTTTATCGTGAGCCCCCAATATTTCTTCACCTTTTTCCACTATCGCGCTAACGATAGATTTTTTCTTATTATTATTTTGGCGTCTAATTTGGGACAAATTATTTGTGCTTGAAGGTAATTCTTTAGAATTAATTAACACATAGCCCTTAACCCCGCAATACTTTCTTTTTGAATTCTGTTACCAACTTCATCCGCTTTGGATATATCTTTAAAGGCTCCTCGTTTGTGGGCGCGGGTAAACCGCTTCATAAACGCCTCATTCTTTGTGGCATTTATCAGCTTTGTCAACCCCCTAACTCTCAACCGTTTACTATAAGTAATCCCTAGAGATTCGGCTTCTCTTCTCAAACTTTCTATTTCTGCTCTAGTTTCTGACGTTATCATATTTTCTGTAATATACTTTTGTATAACCTATGAAATTTATCTGTTCAATTGGTCTTGAAAACATTATGTTTTTTTCACTTCTAATTGAATATAAACATAAACATATACATATATAATGGAGTGTGAGACTTGTTGTAAAACGTTTACGCGTAAAGACTATCTACGAAGGCATCTAGCGAGACGTAGAAAGTTTCCTTGTGCCCCCCCACAATTTCAATGCCCCAGATGCCCTTGTAAATTCGTTAGTGCCCAAACTCTTTGTAGACATAAGCAACTACGCTGCCCTGTGGCTACAGGTGAACGTGGTAGACTAGAGCTGGTAGAATTAGTTGCTGATCTACGGAATCAATTAGCTATATCGGAGGAGGAAAATATGGTGTTGGAATATAGACTATTGCGCGAGGACGCATTTAAATCGGAAACTTATTAGAATAAATTCATAAATTTACTGTCGTAAAAACATCATGTATTTATGACAACGAGATAAAAAGGATTTATTTTTAAGACTATTGTTTTATCTGTTCAATTGGATGTGAAAACAACATGATGTATTTATGACACCAATTTTGGATTTTTCGTGGTTGGTGGGAGACAATTTCCTCGTTAACCAATTTTTGATTTTTCGGGGGGTGGTGGAGTAGTATATAGGGTGGAGAAATGATACCACCGTTAGGTGGTATCATTTTGACTCCCTATATACTACTCAAATGCTTAATATTTCACACATGCATTCCTGTAAGGTTCTACTACCATGCTGCGTCAAATCCACGACCGTCCAACCCCCGCTGATCCCAAGGTCAAGGTCAAATACCTAATCTCTTTACAAAACTTAACATCAGAGAAGTATGTTATAACTTCTATTTCCTTCATCTAAAATGCTTAATATTTCACACATGCATTCCTGTAAGGCTCTACTACCATGCAGCGCCAAATACACGACCGTCCAACCCACGCTGATCCCAAGGTCAAGGTCAAATACTTAGTCTCTTTACAAAACTTAACATCAGAGAAATATGTTATAACTTCTATTTCCTTACATATTTAGGGGCACATGGGCCCACGCGCGGGGTACTCCGTACGGTGTCCTGTTAGGGCCATGTTACATTATCGCGTTCTCGCTCTCTCGACTTATACACGAGATCGCGAGATTTCGAGAACGCGAGGCGAGATCGCGAGATTGCGAGATCGCGGGAACGCGAGGCGAGATCGCGAGCGAGGCGAGATCGCGAGGCGAAAACGCGAGATTGAATCTCGCAATCTCGCCTCGCGATTTCGCAATCTCTCGCCTCGCGATCTCGCGATCTGACGCTCGCGATCTCGCGATCTCGCATTCTCGCGATCTCGCGGTCGGAAGTAATCAGAATTGCTAATATTAAACAGCTATAAAAAAAGTTAGCAACTGTCGTCTATTTACCGTGCTACATGTATACTGTATATGAGCCAGTACATGGGAAACCATACCACTTGGTAATACCACCCAGGGTAGCTCCAGATCAGCCTAAAACCTATTGCGTGCGCACGCGAAAGTAAAACATATTTCCATGTACCCTCTGTGCCACCGTACAAAACGTATTCCCAGCGAGCATGCCATATATTTACTTCCGACCGCGAGATCGCGAGAATGCGAGATCGCGAGATCGCGAGAACGCGAGAATGCGAGATCGCGGGGCGAAATTGCGATATTGAATCTCGCGTTTTCGCCTCGCGATCTCGCGATCTCTCATCGCGTTCTCGCATTCTCGCGATCTCGCCTCGCGTTCTCGCGATCTCGCAATCTCGCGATCTCGCCTCGTGTTCTGGCAATCTCGCGAACTCGTGTATAAGACGAGACAGCGAGAACGCGGGAATGTAATGTGGCCCTAACAGGACACCGTAACTCCGTAAGCCACGCTTACTGACAAATCTAGTTTACCTCAGTTCTATATATAGACTACAGCTAGGGGCCAATCCAATAATTGTTTACAAGAAAACATTGTTAACCCTTAGACCGCTACTCACAACAATTGTCGTCTGCTGTTGCTTTTATATATTGCCGTATTTCTCAATAAAAACTTGGTTAGACAGCACTTCTTAATCATTTCCAATGGAAATGATTCTGAAGTGCTGTCAAAGCATGTTGTAAATTATTCTAAAGTGATGTCAAAGCATGTTTTTGATGGTAACAATGGAAAATAGAAAATAAACAGCAGACGACACACAAAATAAGATAGCGGTCTAAGGGTTAATGTGATATTTACAGACTATCATAATTTTGCACTTACGAACATTTCACATGTATGAAGTTAAGTGAAACGGCCCCCTGTATTCAATGTTTCTGGTTATAGTAGAGCTCGTCACACTGTCACATTAGATAGTAAAGCTAATATGTTCAACGTTATACTTTCAAGTTGATGCGGAAATCAGTCGGAGTTTAGGTAATACTTGGAGCACGGTTCGTCCACATACACGAGGAGATAATCCGCGAGCTTCAGCGATTATCGATCGTAAGTAATTGGTCTCACCCCAATACCCGTACCATGTCCAGGGTATGATCACGTGGTACTAACAACAACAAGTACTGAAACTTCCAGGATGTATGGTCCCTGAACCTAGGGAAGGATTTACTGTGAAGGTGAAGTGTGATAATTATCCCTCGACCACTCTATACTGATGTACTGAAGACAAAGCTCGTGTTGAATGCCAATTCGTATATGGTGCTCTTTCATGCAAACGAATTAATCCTCCTAATCTAATAACGTGTGTGATCCGTGGCTACTGTGATTCACAGGTGGAAGACTCGGACCTATGACACCAAAAAAATGCCTATTAAAAAAAATCCCATTACCCCACCCACTTGGTCTCGTACAGTACATAACGTTAATTAACGTTATGTACTGTACGAGACCAAGTGGGTGGGGTAATGGTTTTTTTTTGGTGTCGTAGGTCCGAGTCTTCCACCTGTGCTGTGATTATGGTGCACGCGCCATCAGATCAGCAGTGGTCATCAGGACCGGCCACGCGACAAAGGGGTCCAGTCGTATTGTGTAAATGCGCCGTCGGCCATATAAGGCCTATCTACCGACGGCTGGTGAAACTTCAAATTAAAGGTAGATGCCCATTCAGGCACAAACTGTTCTTTATATCATCTGAGACATTTTCTGGAAAAATAAACATTCATTCACCAGTACCCCACGTATTGATTGGCTTTCTTATACATTATATATCAGACGTACATTTCCACACTGATATCAGGGGCGATAACAGATATAATCATTTAGTAATATTTGTTTTACTGATAGTGACGCGCGGTGGTATCAGGCTATTTTGATATTCAAATGAGGCATACTATTTTTTAGCTCACCTGAGCGAAGGTCATGTGAGCTATTGTTACCGCAATGTGTCCGTCGTCGTCCGTCGTCATCGTCCGTCGTCGTCGTCCGTCGTCCGTGAACATTTTCAAACGTCTTCTCCTCGGTAACCATTGGGCCTATAGTCACCAAACTTCATGGTCATGGTCCTTAGGTACGGTGATTACAAAATTGTTAAAATGACGTCACCACGTAATCCAAGATGGCCGCCAACTAAAAATAGCACAAATTCTTCAAAAATCTTCTTCTCAAGAACCGCCAACCGCATTTCGACAAAACTTGGTAGGAATGATCGATGTACAATGCTCTTTCAAAGCTGTTAAAATGGTGACCCCGGGTTCAAAAATGGGCGTGGCCCGTTGGGTCAAATGGGGGTCAAATTCTTGTTGACCGAATATGGTTCATGTCTTATATCAAATCGAAGGTATCAAAGAGGCGATCACTCTGGTGCATTTTTTGTCGAAATCGGATGCTTATGTCATCCAAGATGGCCGCCGAAAGGTTAAAAGGTCGTTATTCAAAATTCTTCTCCACATGAACCGCTTGGCCCATGGTAGCTAAACTTAAAAGTTATGGTCCATGGGTGAAGCCTTTTTAGATGGGGGTCAAATTTTAGGCGATCGCTCTTGTACATTTTTTTGTCGAAATTGGATGTTCATGTCATCCAAGATGGCCACCAAAAGGTCAAAAGGTCGTTCTTTTATTAGAGATTTCAAAATTCTTCTTCACACGAACCTCTTGGCCCATGGTGGCAAAACTTCACATTTATGGTCCATGGGTGAAGCCTTTTCAGATTTGTTAGAACGGAGGTCGTCGCTAATCCAAGATGGCCTCCGTCTAAAAATAGCACAAATTCTTAAAAATTCTTCTTCTCATGAACCGCCAGCCGGATTTCGACGAAACTTGGTAGGAGTGATCGACGTAGAATGCTCTTTCAAATGTGTTACAATGGTGACCCCGGGGTCAAAAATAAGCGTGGCCCGTGGGGTCAAATTTTATTTTTGACCAAATATGCTCATGTCATATATCAAATCGAAGGTATCGATGAGGCGATTGCTCTGGTACAATATTTGTCGGATTCGGATGATTATGTCATCCATGATGACCTCCAAAAGGTCCATTTATTCGAGATTTTGAACGTCTTTTTCTCAGGAACCACGTACATGGCCGATGCTGGCCAAACTTCATAATAAGTTAAGGTCCTTGGGTGGAGCATTTTCAGATTTGGTAAAATGAGAGTCATCTCTTAATCCAAGATGACCGCCATCTAAAAATAGCACATTTTTTTTTAAACACATATGAACTCAATGTCACATTCTCCTCTGGTGTTCATGGAGTCAGGTGAGCGAATTAGGGCCATTATGGCCCTCTTGTTTAATTATTTATACTAATTAGATGCGTCACCTGAAAAAATAATATTTACAACAGATTATAAAGTATGATCATTGCACATCAAAATATAAATACAGAGAATAAATGGTAATGCCCGTTAACGTTTTAATGAAACACGGTTATTGCCCCTCATATCAGTGTGGAAATTTACGTCTGATATAAAATGTATAATAATGCCAATCAATACATGGGGTAATGGTGAATGAATGTTTATTTTGCCAGAAAATGTCTCAGATATAAAGAACATTTTGTGCCTATACTGAGTGGGAATGTACCTTTAACCACACATGTATACACAGATAGCCCGTACCAGGCCCGTACGCAGGAATTATTTTAGGGGGGGGGGGTGCGTTATCGACGGCGCGAAGGGCTAAACATTGTTTTTGCACACCCACGGACAGACCTCGGCAGATTAACCCTTTCACCCCTAATTAAGTAACTGGAATGGCTTTTGATTTGTTAATTTTGCGACCAATCTAAATCATCACAAACTGATTTTCGGTCCAGTCCATTTATGCACATGGGGTGTTTTTGTTCTCAAAATTATGAAAATTAATTGCAAAAAATGAAGATCCTGATGAGACGGCTCGTTACGAGCTGGTTCATCTGGATCTACACTGTTTGCCAATACCACTATGCATGCCTGCGGGTTAAGAGTTAAAAGGTTAAGGGGGTGCGTACGCACCCGTCGCACCCCCTCTGCGTACAGGCCTGCGTACACATACTGATATATATGTATCTATGCTGGTGGCCAACGTAATAATAATGACATATCCTTTTTGTCAAATCTGCTAGACTTCCGACAAAAGCCGCGGCGGGTGTGTTCTCATAAATTTCCAATTTATTTGCGTTGTTGCTACTGCACAATTTTTCGATAAACAAAATGCATAAATTGGCTGTATTTATAACTTTTATCGGTACATTTTAAACAAACTGTTGAAAGAACTCTCAGAAACATGTCTCCGAAACGTTGCACCGCCGTCTCCCGCCTATTTGACCTTATTCTCAGCCGTCTGCACTTTGACCCAGTTTTGACTGACAGTTATGGTACCGTGGGAACACCTGCCATCCAAATATGGAAATCACCAATAATTTGAGTGCGCACGTGCTTGATTTGCTGTTCCATTATCCTCCACACGGTAAATCTATTTTTACTTTTATGCAGCAAATTCGATTATTAATCGCTTGAAAAATGATTATTATTTAGGAATTATTAATTTGAGTAATAGCCCAAAATAGTTTTATATCGATAGTAGCGATTATTTTGCAATTATGAAAGCAGAAGATATAACTGACACGAATTTACCGTGGGAGTAAATCGGAACAGCCATTGACCCATTGTTCTCACGGTGAGGGATGCAAATGTGTTTTTCCCACGGAGTTTTCTTTACAATAAATGGCGTTTTGGACACTGTATTAGTGGCTGATTACGACGAGACGACGTTTACATCTTGTGAACATGAGACAAAGTTGAACTTGTTGGAAATTAAAGTGTTTTAACCCGATCTGTCATCGGAATTCCACATCGGGGTCGATCGACAAGTTTATCAAACTTGCAAAATGAATGAGCATGTTTTCGTTTCGCAGGTAAATTTTAGTGTGTTTTGTGCGAGATTGCGTGTTTATTATGCCACCTAGGGCTTTATGATTGTTTTGCATTTGTGCAATCTGCAGGCAAATAACCCTAGCACCCGGGCAGGGAGCTCATTCGGCCCCGCTTTGTAAGTGTTTTCTCGTGAATAATACACAAATTCCTGCCTGGGAAAATAGGTTGGCTGGCGGTAAAGATCTATCGGTGTTTAGCGGAGCGTGGGAATTTTTCCCACGACGGGAGAGTTTGGACGATTTTGGCTCACGGTTGACGCAGTTTGATTATTTAATCTAGAGAAAGTTGAAACTTTTTGAATATTTTCTCATGGAATACTGTCTAGGCTACAGTTTATATATCGGATGTAAAATGTGTAATTTTGAAAGTGATTATTGTCAAGGAAGTTTGCTTGAATCTTTTAGTTTTATGTAATATGAATGTAATACATTGATGGATTTTGATCATTGGAAGTTTATATTATATAACCTTGCAACTTTTGATTGACATTCAATATGACAACGTCTGGAAAATGTTATATATCTGTGGTAAGAATGTGGATGTTTGTGTATTTTGAAATGTATAAAATAAGTTTTACACACATTAATCACTTATCGAGATGATTCAGATGAGTGGTCAGAAGTTGTACTTTCGAGGAGAAACATGTTTAGATTAATAGAAATGAAAAGAGTGTACTCTGAATATAAATCGCTAACCTTTTTAGCAAATTAATTTAATTCTAAATGGGAGATATTTCATATGATGGATGATGTTTCGCCTTTCGGAAAATGTCTTCAAATTTTGGACCACATCCAGAAATGATCCATGGTCATTTTGAACCATTCTTCAGAAAACCATGTCTTGAACAGTATTTGAACTGTATGTTTGTGAACAAATGTGAATGACGTTGGTAATTCAACAAAATGTTACCAGAGGAAGAAATAATGCTATAGATTTTCAAATTCTCATTAATGTTTCTTGCCTTGTTAACAGAAACATTTCTGCATCTTCGCTGTGTGGCCCATCGGATGTATTTTGTGACTGACCGCACTCTTTTTTATTTTTTCCAAGTAAATATTCTGTTCTGATTTTGGGACCCCCCAATGCGGCAGGTTATCTATGGGATTGATCCTGCTGGGCCGGCCTTAAATGATCGTAGCTGTTGATAGGCCTTTAGACACCAATCAATCAATAGTAAAGTGGAACCTCTCTAAACCAGACACCCTCGCTGATGGAAACAAATAAATAATTTCTTTATTTTCTTATAAGTAGTAGTTGTGGTGATTATCAGGTGAACCATTGAGATGGTTCAAATGACTGCTCACATGTATTTGCATTGACAAATAAGAAAAATAGAACACAACATATTTCAATATTTGTATACACATACAGTGTATTCCGATTGCAATAGGTGAAATTAAAGCCAACACAGTTACTGTCATGATGCATCACACATTATTGCATAAAATATACTTTCACAGTGTAATAACACCGTGTATTAAATATCATAATAGACTAGTGAAACTAAATATGCAAATGTAATCGCTACAGAATACATGCTAGGTGTCCATTAATGCTTCAACATATTGTGCTGTATTTATGTAATAAATAGAATCTAACATTTGTGTAGATTTAGTTAACACTTTCAACCTGTATAAGAGGTGTTTGAAAACAGTGTAGATCCAGATGAGCTGGCTCGTGACGAGCCGTCTTATCAGAATCTGCACTTTTTGCAAGTAATTTTGATATTTTTTAGATCTAAACATGATAAACCAAGTGTGCAATGCTGAAAATATATTGTACTAAAGCTCTCGAAGAAACGGGTGTATCTTTGTGTCTTATCTGCAGCAAAGTGGTAGTCAGTAGTAGCCATGAATCGGCAAATAGGATTACGTCGCTACTCGTGTGATTTACGATAGATCTGTGACGCAATAAGCCTACAACCAAGCTCAATTTAGCATATTTCCTGTAGTTGATGTTTACATTATCGAAAACTGACATTCAAATGCGATAACTAGCCGACAAACGCATGTTTATGACCAGTGACAAGTTGAGACTATATTCATAAAACATTGATTGACATATTTCAAACTATTTTGTGAAATGCATCTTCGGAAGTACCATCTGTGACACAGCCGCAGAATGTATGTCACCCTGATTTCCCTGCCTACCTAAAACCCAGGGGCCTGTTTCACTAAACTTCGTACAACTAAAATATTTGTAAGTGTAAATTTAGGATCGTCTAGAAATTTCAATTGATGGATTTACATTTATTGAGCATAGGCTGCATACATGTATGCTCAATAAATGTAAATCCAATAATTGTTTACAAGAAAACATTGTTAATGTGAAATTTACAGACTATCTTAATTTTGCACTTACAAACATTTTAGTCGTACGAAACGGGCCCCAGTTATTCAGGGGTGACTAGTAGAAGCAAAAAGCTACTCGCCCTTATCAATTTACCACTCGCCCTGTACAATCCATGTAACTTGACTGTATGTTGGCATACGAAACATTATTTTCCCACCTGCTGTATACTATTGTATCCTCTTTAACTGTGTACATGTACATGTAATTAAACAGCTTTTATGTCAATATTTTAGACGAATAGCAAATGAATCTGTTCAAATTCACTTAAAATACCATTTATGAACTTGGATGTGCATAAATTCTGTATATTTAGTTAATACCTAACTAAAATATCATAAAAATCGGGTTACGGTAACATCGATTGGAAAAAGTTGCAAAAGGACAAAACTACGTAGGTACGAAATTGCCGAAATTGTCTGTGATATTTACTGACTTTTTCATATGTTTTCTGACAATCGAGTTAGCCATATTTGGTTGAAATAAATAGTCAGTAATGTAATAAACAGTATTTGTTTTCGGCGGCTCTGTTCGTCAGGTGGCGCCTCGAGTGAGTATATCCACAATCGTAGCTAACGATTGGATGCTATTTTTATTTCGGAAATGGTATCCCATAAGCTGATTTTTGTAGAAAACTACGAAATTTGTTCGGGCGACCCGGCTTATAATTTTTGCTAGCCCCAACCCAGAAACGACTTGTGCAGGGCGCCCGTTAAAACACATGTTTTTGTCTGGTGTAGAGTATTTGGAGGGAGTTAACTCTACCGGGTCCGATAACGCGCAAGATGGAAACTTGGCAAATGTGCTATTTATCGACCAACCTGCACGTGGCTTCGAAAAAACAAAGCGAGTGCTGACAGTACACACTTCATGATCAATCGCTGATAGATCTATTGCCGACGTCTTTGGCGACAGTAACCTGTCAATCATGCCTCAGCTTAACACTGAGGGCTGCCTTTACTTACCAGCGATTGGCTGTATAAATAACTTTGCCATGTGCATAACACATGTTTTAAACTGACAATTATAGTAGCCAGAAGCAATGTTTGGCTAGGGGATTATTGAAACTATCGACCCGTGACTTTTATTGTCACAGCGGGTAGGCGTGATTTTAGTGAATCGTGTAATGATGTGATGGATATTTGTGGATTATTTATTTTTTGTATGGGGAAATTATCAATCGCTGGAATAGAGCATTTTCCGATTTTACCTAGAATTTAGATAGAGGAAAAATTACTCGCCCTGTCAGACTAGCGGACAGTAATTTTCACTCGTCCGTGGACGATAAGCACTCGCCAATGCGAGCGGGCGAGTGGAATTTTACACCACTGCAATTGGTTAATATGAATTTAGCCTGAAATCAGTAAATTCATTTAAAGATACATGCCCACTCAGTAGGCACAAAATGTTCTTTATAGGAATTAAATAGGTGTATAATTGTGTCACTATTTTCCAGTTCTAAGAATTATATACATATATAATCATTTAGTAATATTTATTTTACTGATAGTGACTCGCGTTGGTGTCAGGCTATTTTCATATGCAAATGAGGCATACTATGTGAGCTATTGTTACCGCAATGTGTCCGTTGTCCGTCGTCGTCCGTGAACATTTTCAAACGTCTTCTCCTCGGTAACCATTGGGCCTATAGTCACCAAACTTCATGGTCATGGTCCTTAGGTAGGGGGATTACAAAATTGTTAAAATGACGTCATCACGTAATCCAAGATGGCCGCCGTCTAAAAATAGCACAAATTCTTCAAAAATCTTCTTCTCAAGAACCGCCAACCGGATTTCGACAAAATTTGGTAGGAATGATCGATGTACAATGCTCTTTCAAATTTGTTAAAATGGTGACCCCGGGGTCAAAAATGGGCATGGCCCGTGGGGTCAAATTTTATTTTTGGCCGAATATGGTCATGTCATATATCAAATCGAAAGTATCAACGAGGCGATCACTCTGGTGCATTTTTTGTCGAAATTGGATGGTCATGTCGTCCAAGATGGCCGTCGAAAGGTCAAAAGGTCGTTCTTTTGTTAGAGATTTCAAAATTCTTCTTCACACAAACCGCTTGGCCCATGGTGGCCAAACTTCAGTTATGGTCCATGGGTTAAGCCTTTTCAGATTTGTTAAAACGGAGGTCGTCGCTAATCCAAGATGGCCGCTGTCTAAAAATAGCACAATTTCTTAAAAAATCTTCTCATGAACCGCCAGCCGGATTTCGACGAAACTTGATAGGAATGATCGATGTACAATATGCTCTTTCAAAGGTGTTAAAATGGTGACCCCGGGGTCAAAAATGGGCGTTGCCTGTGGGGTCAAATTTTATTTTGTACCAAATATGCTCATGTCATATATCAAATTGAAGGTATCGATGAGGCAATTGCTCTGGTGCAATATTTGTCGGAATCGGATGATTATGTCATCCATGATGGCCTCCAAAAGGTCCATTTATTCGAGATTTTTAACGTTTTTTTCTAAGGAACCACTTGGCCGATGCTGGCCAAACTTCATAATAAGTTAAGATCCTTGGGTGAAGCATTTTCAGATTTGGTAAAATGAGTCATCGCTTAATCCAAGATGACCGCCATCTAAAAATAGCACAATTTTTTTAAAAGACATGAACTCGATGTCACATTCTCCTCTGGTGTTCATGGAGTCAGGTGAGCGAATTAGGGCCATCATGACCCTCTTGTTTAATTATTTATACTAATTAAATGCGTCACCTGAAAAAAAAATTATTTTCGACAGCTTATAAAGTATGATCATTGCACATCCAAAAATAAATACAGAGAATAAATAGTAATGTACGTTAACATTTTAAGGAAACACGGTTATCACCCCTGATATCAGTGTGGAAATTTACGTCTGATATAAAATGTATAATAATGCCAATCAATATGTGGGTTAATGGTAAATTAATATTTTATTTTTCCTGAACATGTCTCGGATGATGTCTGATAGAACATTTTGTGCCTTCTGAGTGGGCATATACCTTTAAGATTTATTAAACTTGTTGACTGATTTCATAAGAAACTTGGCATAGCCTTGTCTATGTATATTTCAGGGTAACTATGGGCACACAGATTGTCTATGTATATTTCAGGGTAACTATGGGCACACAGATAATCTTATGTATATTTCAGGGTAACTATGAGTACACAGATCATCTATGTATATTTCAGGGTAACTATGGGTACACAGATCGTCTATGTATATTTCAGGGTAACTATGGGTACACAGATCGTCTATGTATTTTTCAGGGTAACTATGGGTGCACAGTTCGTCTATGTATATTTCAGGATAACTATGGGCACACAGATTGTCTATGTATATTTCAGGGTAACTATGGGTACACAGTGGGAGCGAATCTCAACCGTGACTCCCAGATCCTATACTCGCTGAGCGATACACGCGTCAACCAGCTCCACTACTCGTCCGACCCGACGGAACCCCAGCCACAGCGCCACATAAATCCGCTCCCGTACTCAGTGGAAACGAGCGAGCATGGCCCTCGGTTCTACCTACCCGAGCCGCCGACCGTGGGCTTCGACTCGCGACCACAGCCGATGATTGCCGTGCCAACCACGAGCTGTACGAATGGCCACATGGCGGTGGCGGCGCGCAGTTACGACGGTCCAGTCGACCTATCCAGTGGGAAACTCGTCAACGGCATGATTAAAGAGGAGCGACGCGGCAGTGGGGAACAGAATATTTATGGCGGCCATAATGGGCTTCGGGTGGGAATATCCGAACCGCACCACGGTATGTTAACCCTTTCACCCCTAAGTAACTGGAATGGATTTTGATATGTTAATTTTGCAACCAATCCAACTGTCACAAAAGGATTTTCAGACTGGTCCATTTATGAAAAAGGTTTGTTGTTTTTTTTCTCGAAAATGTGAAAATTACTTGCAAAAAGTGCAGATCCAGATGAGCCGGCTCGTGACGAGCCGTCTCATCAGGATCTGCACTTTTTGCCAATACCTCCATACAGGCCTATGGTGTTGAAAGTGTTAAATTGTTTATGGCATCATTTTTCTTTCCAATTTTTAAGGGGGAAAAAATCATCAAGCAATTTTCTTTTGTCATTTACATGCAATTATATTTTTGCTTTGTTCATTCAATGCTGATCTTTCATTTCTAAATTTTGGAAAAGCAAATAGTCCCCCATATTTTAATAAAACATTACGAAAATGGAAGAAAGCACCCTCGGGCCATAACAAAAATAATTTTGGTTTGCCCAAACGTAGCCAACCCAGAAAATATGTGCTTATTCAAAATAATTTTTTGTTATAAAGTTGATGTACAAGAAGGGATTTTCGGTTTTTACTAGAAAAAAGAAAGAATTTGTCTACGTTTGTAAAGTAGCATCATTTAATTGTGGCCTGATTTTAACCCACATCTCACAAGAGTGATCTTTGGCATTTAAACAATTTTTGGTGGCATTTGTGTCTCCTCTATCAGTGAAACAAATATGTTGCTGAAAAATATTTTAAATACTTTGCCCTTCAGCATGTTCAGTGATACAGAATGGAGTCCTTGTTATCCCAGCTTAGGTGAGGATTTTATAACCAACATCAAAATTTGAGGTCGATGCAAATATATGCAAATGAGGCATATGTCGGTCGTAGCACATATTTTGCGGATTTAACTTTTTAAAAACACGGGTCTTAATTGCGCCATAAAAATAGCTGCAACAGCTAGATTGCCTTTTCTGTGTAATAAATGTTTTGTTTGCTTTTTATACCCACTTTTTGAGAGAAAAAATGGGTATATTGTTTTTGTCACGGGTGTCCGTCCGTACGTCACATTTCTTATAAGACGTAAAACGTTTTAACCGTAATAGGTAGAGACTTGAAACTTGGTGTGTGCCTTCCTTATTGTGTGTAGATGTGTAAAATGAATTTTGATTTGACCCACAGTCACAGATTATCTCTCCGTCTTTTCCCAATTTTGCCTTGTAAGAAGTAAAAATTATTCACCGTAATAGTTAGGGACTTGAAACTTGATGTGTGCCTTCCTTATAGTGTGTAGATGCGCAAAGGGAATTTCAATTTTTGAATTGACCCCCGGTCCTATATTATCTCAGTAGTAGCTTTTCGACTTAGAATTTCCCAATTTTGCCTTGTAAGAAGTAAAACTTTTTAGCCATAATAGCTAGGGACTTGAAACTTGCAGAGTGCCTTCCTTATGGTGTGTAGATGCACAAACTGGATTTTGATTTTTGATGTGACCCCGGTCATGGATTATCTCCCCTTTTCGACTTAGCATTTGGAAAAAGTGGGTATCATTACGCAAACATGTATTAGCGATCATACCTCACTATACCCCCAGTTACCTATGTAAACAGGGGTATGATGAGGTACCCGCGCAATAGGTAATGCGGTCAAATAGGTCACGATGCAGTGACTATTTTCGATCAATAACTTATGTTGTAAGCAATTGTAATGTGTATTTTCAATATTTATATTATTAAAATGTATCATATCGATACCCCTTTAAGTAATATTTGTATATTTTAAATGTATTGATGTTCTCATGAAGCGCATGAATATAAGTATTAATTAATCCAGCTTATATTGAGGTAAATCACACAGCCTTAAAACATAGTGCTGGAGTATAAACCATAGTATCGTATATTATTCATAAGTATATCACTATTAAACATTAATTACAATATGTATGCATATTATTAAAACAGTAGATGCTACCGCTGTTTCGCTATATGTGATATTTATAACAAAATATTTTTTTTATTCGTCCGCGTACGGATTTCTGTCACACAAAGCGCCATTTTCAGTTCATATTTTGACCTGTGCATATGAACAGGACTAAGTTTAAACAACGCTCGATTCCGTCCTATTCAAATTTCTCTGCAGAATGTTCAGACTAACTACATACATAATGCTGCTAAATAAGTGTTAACGGCTGGAACATGGTCATCACTAAAAGGAAGAAACCACAGTCGTATTATTTAAAAATAAGATTTACCCCGAGACCTCATGGGGGCCGCCATTAATCCAGTGTAAACAATAGACCGTGTGATCCCATTCCCCGAGTAGCCGCTGCTTAGTGAAACGGTATGCTAATCATGATATTATTTTCCCCAATAATTGGAAACGGTTTGAATTTCTCGGTAAAAACTACGAAAGTCATACAAAATAACGATGTATATTTAACATTGGATACGCGTAAACGGTATTACTCTCTCATCGGATCGTCAGTTGTCGTCGATAGCGATTTAACGTGCTGATCTGGTCTTAATTTATTACTTTCAACGCCATTTACAGAATATATGGCTAATTTTGGAAATAAATAACGGCAAATTACGATGACGTCTGCTCTGAAATATCTGTCAACTTGCGGACGTAATTTAAGGAAATCGATTATATTTTAAGGCTACATCTGTGACTAATTACGAATTTATGTATGGTCTTTGGCTACACCCGACACATTACACAGATCTAGTTGTAAATACACGTCGCTTTGTGTGGGGAAAAAATCAATAATGCGTAGTTGTGTGTGACGAGGTGTTGATCTGATGACACCACACAGCTGTGACCCTTAGGCAATGTTTTGAAATTGACGTGTCGTTTTGATGTGTGCCGCAACACCTCACTGTCGGAGACAACATGACAATTAACAATATACTCTCGATTATACACAGATCTATTAGACGGCTGGTTATTTAAAATAAAGAGTAGTTCAGTACACCTTCGCCGATATTGTTTTTAGAAAATCAGTAATATTTTCCGTAAATGGTGTTGAAAAGTTGACAAAAATTCTATCACCGTATTTTGTTGTGCCGATATTGTTTTAAAAAATCAGTAATTTTTGTCCGTAAATGGTGTTGAAAATTGACAAAATATATAGCCGCATTTCTCCGATATTCGTTTAGAAAATCACCAATATTTTCTGTAAATGGTGTTGACACAAAATGCAGCGTTCACGCGGAATTCAAATAAATAAAATAAAAAATAATAATTTAATAAATAGACGCCGATGGCTACTGTGTTTGCGGCCAGTGAATTCTGGTCGTGGTAGCCACAGGCGCAGTTCGAACAGTGTTGTGAGCAGATGGAGGACAATAATTATTTCAAATTCATAAAAAAATGTTTGCTGTCCGAAAATTAATTAATTGTGACAGCCAAAAAAATAGATTTTGGGACAGTAAAACATTATATGGTTTAGACAGTACCTCAAAATTAAAAAAAACAGTAACAAACTGTCTGTGTAATATTATTAAACTTAAAAAAAACAGTAACACTGTCTGTGTATATTACTTAAAGACAGACACTTTCATTGTTGGTAAGTTTCTATCAATTTATAGGTATTTTTATTCAAATCATAAAATTGTGAAAATATTAAAATCACAAAAATAATATATATGGAGAAAAAAAAAAATACCACGTCGAGGTTTGAACCCCCGACCCTTTCGGGAATCGGTAATGAAATCATTGAAGTCGGCGACCTTAACCTCACGACTATTGCGCCATTTACGACAATCACAGTTATACAGAAGTGCTATCAGTATTACGCAACCATTTGAACGTAATAATTATTAAATTATTTGCAACTCCATCTACAACGATACCATTACAGAGATACGCTATTGAAACAACATGTATTAGTACCCATCACATAACAAAGTACCGTAATGTATCATTATATATCACAGGAGATAGCTTAAAACTATATATACTAATCATAAACAGAACAAACCGCTTGGCTCGTATGAAAATAGTTCGCGTGATATTGATTATCTCCCGTGCCGAAAGTAGTTCAGTGATTTATTAATTCCAAATAAGACGTGTTTGCGTAATGATATTGCGATGGCGCGCCATCGACTGTGCTTCAGTTTTATGCTAAATTTATGTTATTGTAATTGCTTCCATATTCTAACAGTGCGACAATTAACCGTCATACTTCGATTATTTGCGATTCGTAACTACATGGTTCGGAGCACAACTACAATCTTCGGTTTCGGTTTCCATTCTCAAAATAGAAAATCTATTTTTCGTTTTGGGTTTTTCAAAAATTTATTTTTAACTTGACGTTCATTCAGTAGATCTTCGCTACAGAATAGACTGTTTTATCGCCTAGACTGTTTTTTTTAGTAGTATTGTTTTGCGAGGCTAGTGTTGAGCAAAGCATTGCAACAGATACCAGCTTAGAGGAGCAGGAGACAGGGCACCAGTCAGATTTTATCGCCGGATATGTGGCGCAAAGACACATGTTGGATTGTATATTAAACATATAGTTACTTGGTGCATTTTCACTCGAAAGCCTGTAAAAGCATAACACGTCACAACAGCTGCAGAGCGAATACAAATCAAATCGTTCGCAAGTCTTTTTGTCCGCTAGTTAGTCAAATTGTCTGCATGTCATATCGTCCGCTATTTGATCAAATCGTGCGCTATTATTTCAAGTCCCTGCTAGTATACTATATTATCATGATAAAATGCTATTACAATTGGTACAATTCAGTTTTGTTACATATACTGATTAATATAGAACATATTGTTTTTTCTATATTTTCTATATTTTCACGTGCTTTGGTAAGCAGATGATTTGGTAAGATACATTTTCCTATATATTTAAGCAAATACTGGATAATTTTTATGCCAGAAAGATATCCCAAATTTCACGAAACTTTGTGGCTAAAATGTTTGTAAGTGCAGAATTATGATTGTCTATAAATTTCACATTAACAGTGTTTTCTTGCAAACAAGTATTGGATTTACATTTATTGAGCATTATGCAGCCTACATGTATGTTCAATGAATGTAAGTCCATCAATGAAATTTCCAGACGATCCTAAATTTGCACTTACAAACATTCTAGTCGTACAAAGTTTAGTGAAACGACCCCCAGATACCCGAGAACATTGAGCTACATCACATACCAATGGCACCATCATCGTACGTGCAGCTATTACATTTTATACATATCTAAGCAACTAGTGGAGCTATTTTCATGCAGCAACATGCAGATACCCCAAAACTGTGCTCTACATTTTTCTAAATGTGCTGCACAATATGTCGTACAGCCTGGAGATTCGTCCGCAGAGGATGAACTACTACACCACAGAAGTCACTTCCAACTGTCTAACCACGCTGAAGTAGCTACAATTACCAATAAAATGAAGATGTGCTACAGCAATCCTCACAAAACTTAGCCAGAATATTTATAGCAATAGTGTCCGACCTCCTTAGGAAATTGGGCCGCATATACAAAAAATAGGTCTCTGTCTCAAGGATTTATATATCCTTGTAAACGCGATAGAGTCCTTATTTTCGAACATGTTTTTAGTAAACCGGCACACATTTTCATCTGAAATTAACTCTGCATGTTAGCGGTGAAAAAAACATCCAACAAATTATGAGTATGTTTCTTATTTCTCTCTGTAAATATGTCTTGGAATTTCATTAGAATTGCATCCAGAGGACGCAATTCTAATGAAATTCCAAGACATATTCATGATATTTATAACGAGAAATAAAAGAAAATATCATGAATTGTCATCTGCTATTTTTGAACTATTAATAGCCCAGGAATTTCCCAGCATGCAAAGAGTTAAAACAAGCAGGCTGTGACTAAAAATGGACAAATCTTTAACTGACCCATGAAACCCATGTGCCTTCTATTCGGAGTCTTCAAACTACAACGCACATGTACTTTTTCCACTCTATATTTAATTAATTAGTATATTCATCATCCACAAACACATACCGAGAATGATTTCAGGACGTTCAGTCCTTTGATCTGCATCTTAGTTACCACGTCACATGCTTTCCTGCGCGTCGGTTTACGCACGCACACTGGCCTGATTGCATTGCTCTGTACACATTCACGTTTATCCAGCGACTTTGTCATATTGTGGGGACAGGCAAACAAAGCGTGGGAAAGTTTTGATCCAGTACATCTGTTCAGCATGACATCAATATGCCACTTGATCTGTCTTCGACAGAACCATACTTGTGGGTGTTCTTGATGATCCCTCTAGTATAGCCCTTAGAATCCGGGAAGCAAAAATTGTTGTCTGCTGTTGTTTCATGGTTTTGTATCTCTCAGTTAAAATAGGATTTGACAGTGGTTTAGAGGAAATGATTCTAATGTGCTGTCTTAAGTGGAAAATAAAAATATGAAAAAAACGCTTATGATGTTGGAACGGAAAATTGTTGTCTGCTGTTGTTAATATTTTGTTGTTTCTGTCAATAAAAAACATGGTTTGACAGCAGTTTAGAATCATTTCCATTCTAAGTGATTCTAAAATGCTGTCAAAGCATTTTTTGAGAGAGAAGTTGAAAATAAAAAAAGCTTACCATGCGGAAACCGAAAATTGTCGTCTGCTGTTGTTTCAAATTGTATTGTTTCTCTCAATAAAAACAGGATTTGATAGCAGTTTAGAATCTTTTCCATTGGAAATGATTCTAAAGTGCTGTCAAAGCATGTTTTTTTGGATGTAAGTGGAAAACAAAAAATAAGCTAGAATGCAGGAACCAAAAGTTGTCTGCTGTTGTTTCATATATTGCTGTTTCTCTCGATAAAAACATGGTTTGACGTCAGTTTATAATCATTTCCATTTATTGCGCAGCCGATAAACTTTAATTCAGCATTATAATGGATACACGCCCTGTAAATGTGTTACACAAGTGTGTTTATGGATCGCCTGGTAGCTTGTATGTGTGTGAATACCAAAGTGACTAGATTAATTGATGGTCCATTGAGATTGTATTCTATTCATGTTTTTAACCCTTAGACTGCTACACACAACAATTGTGTTATTAGGAAAATAAACTATTTAGTAAAAATAGATGGCATTATCATGCTGTGACCGATTAATTAAACTATTTTCACATTTGTTGTTGATTTATATTTTTAATATCCTTCAACAAAGATATGTTTTCACAGTGCATATGAATCGGCTACAATGTCAAATCATGTTTTAGTTAAGAAATATGACAAGTCGGAAACATCAGCAGACACAATATCTTATCAGGGTAAAAGTTCAAAGATGCACATATACCACATGGTGTCTTGCTTTCTCCTGAACTGTACTTAAATGTGGCTGTGACTGGAGAAATGGGGACTTATGGGTTTTGCGGCCAGTGTAGATCCAGATCAGCCTGTGCATCCGCAGTCTGATCAAGATCTGCACTGTTCGCCATTCCATAATTGAAACGCACGTCATGGTTCTAACCAGCGATATTGATGGTTATAAATCAGGCTGCAGGAGTGTGCTATTGGATCAGGAGTTACACTGGCGAGAAATCCCATACGCCTCATTTCTCCAGTCACAGCCACAAATAACCATAGTTTTCAGCTTGTAAGAGAGGTTTTACTATCTGTCTAAGATAACCCTTTCATATAAAAGATATCTGAGAAATTGAATTCCATAATGCAGAAATTTCCAGATAAGGAATTAGTAATTGAGTATTGTCACTCCATCATTTCTGAAGCAATTGGGTGGTTCAAAATTTTAATTGGGTAAAATAAAATTACACTACTGTTTACACCTCAATAGACAGCAATTGTTGAATAGTTTGCTTCAAAATGAAAACATCTCTTGACATTTCATTAGAATTGTCTCCTTGGGGACAATTCTAATGAAATACCAAGTGTTTTCATGGAAAATAAGAAAAAGATGCTATATCTGTGGTCTGTTTATTGTTTTCTGCAGCATGATAAAGGTACCACATAATTTGAATTGCTTTTTGATACTCGCTACTTCTGATTTCAATTGGGTTTTTGACAAATTTAATTGGGTATTTAAGCAAATACGCAGCTTATCTGGAGCTCTGCTATCAATGTCTTCCCTGCCTGTGGGGTACAGGGTTCATGTTTGAGGGCGACATGGGCGAAGTGGTCGCTTTTTTTCTGGCCAAGTCGCCTTATTTTTCCCGTAGGGGAAAGTCAAGTCGCCCTGGAATTTTCTGGATTTTTAGCTGACCTGAGCGAAGCTCATGTGAGCTATTGTTACCGCAATGTGTCCGTCGTCCGTCGTCGTCCGTGAACATTTTCAAACGTCTTCTCCTCGGTAACCATTGGGTCTATAGTCACCAAACGTCATGGTCATGGTCCTTAGGTAGGGGGATTACAAAATTGTTAAAATGACGTCATTACGTAATCCAAGATGGCCGCCGTCTAAAAATAGCACAAATTCTTAAAAAATCTTCTTCTCAAGAACCGCCAACCGGATTTCGACAAAACTTGGTAGGAATGATCGATGTACATTGCTCTTTCAAAGTTGTTAAAATGGTGACCCTGGGGTCAAAAATGTTATGTCATCCAAGATGGCCGCCGAAAGGTCAAAAGGTCGTTCTTTTATTAGAGATTTCAAAATTCTTCTTCACATGAACCGCTTGGCCCATGGTAGCCAAACTTAAAAGTTATGGTCCATGGGTGAAGCCTTTTCAGATTTGTTAAAATGGAGGTCATCGCTAATCCAAGATGGCCGCCGTCTAAAAATAGCACAAATTCTTAAAAAATCTTCTTCTCATGAACCGCTTGCCGGATTTCGACGAAACTTGGTAGGAATGATCGATGTACATTGCTCTTTCAAAGTTGTTAAAATGGTGACCCTGGGGTCAAAAATGGGCGTGGCCCGTGGGGTCAAATTGGGGTCAAATTTTATTTTTGACCGAATATGGTCATGTCATATATCAAATTGAAGGTATCAATGAGGCGATCACTCTGGTGCATTTTCTGTCGAAATCGGATTGTTATGTCATCCAAGATGGCCGCCGAAAGGTCAAAAGGTCGTTCTTTTATTAGAGATTTTCAAAATTCTTCTTCACATGAACCGCTTGGCCCATGGTAGCCAAACTTAAAAGTTATGGTCCATGTGTGAAGCCTTTTCAGATTTGTTAAAATGGAGGTCATCGCTAATCCAAGATGGCCGCCGTCTAAAAATAGCATAAATTCTTAAAAAATCTTCTTCTCATGAACCGCTAGCCGGATTTCGACGAAACATGGTAGGAATGATCGATGTACAATGCTCTTTCAAAGTTGTTAAAATGGTGACCCCGGGGTCAAAAATGGGCGTGGCCCGTGGTGTCAAATTTTATTTTTATTTTTGACCGAATATGGTCATGTTATATATCAAATCGAAGGTATCAATGAGGCGATCACTCTGGTACATTTTTTGTCGAAATCGGATTGTTATGTCATCCAAGATGGCCGCCGAAATTTCAAAAGGTCGTTCTTTTATTAGAGATTTCAAAATTCTTCTTCACATGAACCGCTTGGCCCATGGCAGCCAAACTTAAAAGTTATGGTCCATGGGTGAAGCCTTTTCAGATTTGTTAAAATGGAGGTCATCGCTAATCCAAGATGGCCGCAGTCTAAAAATAGCATAAATTCTTAAAAAATCTTCTTCTCATGAACCGCTAGCTGGATTTCAACGAAACTTGGTAGGAATGATCGATGTACATTGCTCTTTGAAAGTTGTTAAAATGGTGACCCCGGGGTCAAAAATGGGCGTGGCCCGTGGAGTCAAATTGGGGTCAAATTTTGTTTTTGACTGAATATGGTCATGGCATATATCAAATTGAAGGTATCAATGAGGCGATCACTCTGGTGCAATATTTTTCGGAATCGGATGATTATGTCATCCATGATGGCCACCAAAAGGTCCATTTATTCAAGATTTTTAACGTCTTTTTCTCAAGAACCACATGGCCCATGCTGGGTGAAGCATTTTCAGATTTTGTAAAATGAGTCATCGCTTAATCCAAGATGACCGCCATCTAAAAATAGCACAATTTTTTTAAAACACATGAACTCAATGTCACATTCTCCTATGGTGTTCATGGACTCAGGTGAGCAAATTAGGGCCATCATGGCCCTCTTGTTTTTTTTTACTATGAATTTCAGACCCTAGGGTCGCGAGTGCATGTCATAAATGCGCTAATCCCACCAAATAGGCGTGTAAAATTGGATCGCATCGATTGTTTGATGACCCCTGGTGTGTATTTGCCCGCGGGGTTTCTTTGTTATTGTCGCCTACTATCGGTTTGTTATTCGCGACGCCATGATGCGTATCAACTGATCAGACACGTTTGGGCGCTTAATATTGTTTAACTAAAGCGTTCAAGGAACGTTGATTGAAGACCCGAATTTACGTCATTAAGGCGGGGCTTATAGCTTATAGTTATGATGCTTTGTGGGATACCATTTCCGAAATAAAAATAGCATCCAATCGTTAGCTACGATTGTGGGTATACCCACTCGAGGCGCCACCTGACGAACCTAGTCGTGGCCTACACACAGCCCATGATTGCAACTTTCTTTTTCGCCGAAAAGTGTGAAATAATTAAATACGAAATTGATATATTCTAATGAAATCCTTTGATGCCGAAAACAAGTATTGTGTATTACATTACTAACTGTTTATTTCAACCAAATATGGCTAACTCTATTGTCAGAAAACATAAAAAAGTCTATAAATATCACGGACAATTTCGGCGATTTCGTACCTACACGTAGTTTCGTCCTTTTGCAACTTTTTCCAATCGATATTAACGTAACCCGATTTTTATGATAATTCAGTTTGGTATTAACTAAATATACATAATGTATGCACATCCAAGTTCATAAACGATATTTATGTACACAGTTAAAGAGGTTCAAATGGGTGGTAACAACATAAATTTTGTTTTATGCTTTTGAGTGAATTTTTTTTTTCTTCAAATTCTACAATCTACTACAATCTACTACATTTGCTTCCCAGCCCCCCCCCCCCCCCCCCCCCCCAAAGTTTCTTTTTTTATTTCTCAATGAAAGTATACATTGTTAACGCTCACTTAAACCGTCTTGACGAGGTGGTTCAACATGTTGATGCCTCTACCCCTAATAGATATGCTGTTGAAAACATAGAGTTAATGTATACAGTTACGCGATAACTATAAGTAAGAGAAAAAATCCGGGAAAATATGATTTTGATCACTTCTCCCTAATTTCCCCTCACTTCTCCCTATTTTGCCTGGAGGGAGAAGTGACTTCTCCCTAAATTTTTGTCCTAGAATGAACCCTGGGGTATACCAGTAGTGTTGGGGGACAGCTGCCACATACAGTGTGGGGGGACAACTGCTACAGATTTGAACATTTAACTCTTTACATGCTGGAAAACTTGTGGTATATAAATAGTTATTTTCTTTTATTTGATAGGCTGTTGGAGAGCAAGAAATCAATAAAATCTTTTATTTCTCCCTGTAAATATCATGAATATGTCTTGGAGATAAATTTTGTATCTAAAGAGTAATATACCTACCCCCAGATTTCAAATTCAATGCGTATTTTACTTTTACAAATGTGTTATTGATTTTCTTCCTTATTAATTAAATAAGGAACAAATGATAAAAATGAAACAAATGTAAAAATTCACTTATTTGAGCTGCAAACAGTAAAATTTCAACTTTATTACAGTATTCACTACTCAATTTGAAAATCAATGTGTATTTTTTTCACATTGCTGTGAGTATTTTGTGCTCCCACTTTTGATAATCAATGCGTATTCAGCTAAAATAAATGCGTAAAATACGCCAATACGCACCTTATCTGGAGCTCTATGGAAGAATTGGAAAATATTTCCTATTGTCAGCTTATGAGCGTGTATTTATGGCCAAATTATCAAACATTACAAACAAGGGATAAAGATAAGGAAAAACGGAAATCTTAAGATTACAATGTTCTCTTCATGCATGGAGATGATTAGTTTAATACAGTCATAAATGTGTCCTTTGTTTGTTATTTCCTTTGTTAAAACTGACTATGTTTTCACAGGAGGACTTCTTATTTGAGGATTTGTATGAAATTGAAGGTGAACTTTTTTATTATTTCTACATGAAGTGAAAAAAAATTGTGTATGTAGAGCTCCAGATAAGCTTTGTGTCTAAAGCGTATTGTTAGATTTCAACTTAAATGGGTATTTTATTTTTACAAATGGAATATTGATTTTCTTCATTATTAAATAGGGAACAAATGATCAAAACAAATTTAAACATTCATTTATTTTAGTTTATTATTACTTATTCACAATTGAACATTTACTTAGTTGAGCTGCAAAAAGCTTTGCAGCTCAACTAAGTAAATTTTCAACTTTATTACAGTACTTTCACTACTCAATTTGAAAATCAATGCGTATTTTCACATTACTGTGAGTATTTTGTACTCCCACTTTTGATAATCAATGCAATTCTGGTAAAATAAGTGCGTAAAATATGCCAATACAGGCGGAGCACTGGTATGAATAAAATTAAAGTTAAATCAATCATCGATAATAGTGGAACAGGACAGTTTGATCAATCAACAATTGAAGTGGTCAGTGGAATAAGGGGGCTAACTCCCTCATGGAGTTAGCCCCCTTATTCCACTGACCAATTCAATAACTTATGCAATCAAAATAAAACATGAGATCGGCACTACAATTTCAAGTTGTAACCATCTTTTGACTTTTGAGCAGAATTTTGTTGAAAAATAAGTTCTGTATCATTCAATAAATATAAAGTTCAAACATTTGTAACTCTTTATCTTATTTTTTGTTGTTTTGTTCCGTAACATATTGTCTTATCAAACTGTATCATAAATAACATGTATTTATTTCTTTTGGTCATTATTTAAGTTAATAATTTTGATCGTTAACGGTAATTTGATTTTATATCAAGTTTAAAATTGTAAAAGTGAAATGCTAGATGCTTGTGGTTTATCATATTTCACTATAGTCTGTTTCACGAAAGCTGCCCAAATTTTACGGCCATATAAACAGTTCAAAAACCATATGTTTTTCGATAATATTAAATTAAAGGAAAATTTAAGAATGAGCCTTCTTTTTATTTCGTGAAATTTGGTCAAATATTGGTTTTATTACGAAAAATTTATTTCTCTATGGGAATTTAACATGGGGGAAAAAGTGGTAAGGAAGTGTGGGAGGAGTCAAAAAACTATTTTTTTTTGGAAATTGACTCTGAAATCTAGCTAGATAGCTTGGAAATGATCCAACTAAGAAAACAAAAGTTAAATTTTAAAAATCGGTCCAGTATTTCTGAAATTCTAAAAAATTTCCCCATTTTAAATCCCCATAGACATCTTCACTCCGTGAAGATGTCTATGGGGATTTAACATGGGGAAATTTTGTTTTCGCAATAAAATCAATATTTGACCAAATTTCACGAAATAAAAAGAAGGCTCATTCTTAAATTTTCCTTTAATTTAATAATATCGAAAAAAATATTGTTTTTGAATTGTTTATATGGCCGCAAAATATGGGCAGCTTTCGTGAAACAGACTATAGTTGTGTGTATAATAGTATCATGCATTCATTTCAAACTTGTTTCTGACGTGAACTGCAGAAATGAGGCTTATGGCAATTCATGGTCATGTCAGTGTAGACCCTGATCCGACTGCATCTATACTCGAATGGACACTAATGCCATAAGCCTATTTACTGCAGCCACAGCTGCAAATACACAAAAAATGTGTACAGAGCTCCAGATAAGGTGTGTATTGATTGGCGTGTTTTACACACCAACGTGAAAATATTCATTGATGTTCAAATTGAGCAGTGAAAATACTAACTATAATAAAGTTGAAAATTTATTTAGTTGCGCTGCAAAAAGCAAACACTGTTTGCTTTTTGCAGCGCAACTAAGTAAATTTTCAACTTTATTACACTATTTTCACTGCTAATTTTGAAAATCAATACATATTTTCACATTGCCGTGAGTATTTTGTACTCCCACATTTGATAATCAATGCGTGTGTAAAATACGCCAATACGCACCTTATCTGGAGCTCTATATTATGATACCTAATCATGATGTTTTAGATACTGTACATTATAAAGGTACTTGGATAATATTTCTTTGAACCACAAGTTCGGCTAAAATAAAAAATATTTTGCAGATACTTGCATGCCCACTCCTAAAACTAATTGGCAATTTATTTTTATTTGTTTTTTTACACAAGTTTACACAAATTTCAACGAAAGGTAAAAACAAATATGAGTCACAACAAATCCACTTGTTCGTTGGTATTGGCGAGTGACTTTTTTATTTGGACATGCTCAAATATGAGTCACAACAAATTCACTTGTTCGTTGGTATTGGCGAGTGACTTTTTTTATTTGGACATGCTCATGAGCATGTCCAAATAAAAAAGTCACTCGCCAATACCAACGAACAAGTGGATTTGTTGCGACTCATATTTGTTTTTACCTTTCGTTGAAATTTGTGTAAACTTGTGTGAAAAAACAAATCCATTGCACATCGAATACACCTTTGCGGGTATGAATTATTTTTAAATATTTTATTTTTATTATTTCTCAATGAAAGTTTATGTTGTGACCACTCATTTGAACCGTCCCGACAAGACGGTTCAAATTGTGGTCACGACATATACTTCTGAGCACATGTTAAGCACATATGTTACTGTAGGAATTTCCACAAACAAAATGGGATATCCTCAGCATGAAATGGGTTAAAGGTATATGCCCACTCGGTAGGCACAAACTGTTCTTTATATCAGAGACATCATCTGAGACATTATCTTGCAAATTAAACATTCATTCACCATTACCCCACGTATTGATTTGCATTGTTATACATTTATATCAGGCGTAAATTTCCACACTGATATCATGGGTGATAACCATGTTTCCTTAAAATGTTAACGAACATTGCTATTTATTCTCTGTATTAATTTTTTATACGACCGTTTTTAAAAAACGGTACGGCGGGCGGGCAGCTGATGAAAAAGCGCATAGTTCGTGTACACAACTCCTCCGAAACCGTTCTGTCGATCGATCTGAAACTATACACACGTCTTCTACACATATTGAAGATGTGCACCTTGGTGTTTTTATGCCGAAAAAATATTTTTTAACAAAAATATCACCTTTTTAACTTAGCCATTTTTTCTATACAGTTCTATATACGGTACAGAGTTTGTGTACACAACTCCTCCGAAACCGTTCAGTCGATCGATCTGAAACTATACACATGTCTTCTACACATATTGAAGATGTGCACCTTGGTGTTTTTATGCCGAAAAAATATATTTTAACAAAAATATCACCTTTTTAACTTAGCCATTTTTTCTACATTTTTCTATACAATTCTATATAGGGTACAGAGTTTGTGTACACAACTCCTCTGAAACAGTTCAGTCGATCGTTCTGAAACTATACACATGTCTTCTACACATATTGAAGATGTGCCCCTTGGTGTTTTTATGCCGAAAACATTTTTTAACAAAAATATCACCTTTTTAACTTAGCCATTTTTTCTACATTATTGTATCCAATTCCCTATCATTTCTACTTTACACTCTACTTTTATATCTCTGCCTAAATTAGTATACATGTTTCGCACAACGAGATGAAGAAATAATGCTATAGACTTTCAAATTCTCATTAATGTTTCTTACCTTGGTGACAACTTCACATTTCTGCATCTTCGCTGTCTGGCCCATATTCGAAGGGCGTATTTTGTGACTTGCAGCACTCTTGTTTTGTTGTGCAATGATCATACTTTATAATCTGTCGATAATATTATTTGTTCAGGTGATGCATTTAATTAGTATAAATAAGTAAAAAATAATGTCTCATTTGCATGTGAAAATAGCGCGATACTACATCGCGTCACTATCAGTAAAAATAAATATTACTAAATGATTATACATGTATCTGTATAGCGGGCACTAATTGCAATTTTTAGAACTGGTGGAATAGTTACACAATTATACACTTATTTAATTCCTATAAAGAACATGTTGTGCCTACTGAGTGGGCGTGTACCTTTAAGGGACAATGAAGCATTAACGTTAAAATATATATGTTTAAATCAAGATTAGTGGAAATCCAATCTTGACGAGTGAAACACGTAACGATTTGTAAATGTTTTGAATGAGAATCTAATAATTATTAACTTTCTACGACCTTAGCTATGTATAGTAACATAAACAGTATATATATATAATGAATACAGCCATTCATCCATTCAGCATGTGACATGCTACCACAAAAATACGTTTATACAGAGCTCCAGTTAAGGTGCATAATTTGACCAACTTGTGGAGAAATGAGGCGTACAGTGTAACTCAGAGCTCCAGTTAAGGTGCGTAATTTGGGGCAAATTTCTTATTTCTTCATCAAAAATGGCAAGTTGAGAGTCCTCATTGAAACGATTCTAAAGCACTCCCAACTTGCCATTTTTGATGGGGAAATAAGAAATTTACTTCCAAATTACGCACCTTAACTGGAGATCTGTTTATATATGTGCCCCGTATATGAGACTTACTACTTTATCATATCTCCGTATTTCAGTCTAAGCATACGAGAATTTTTGTTGAAAAAAGAAATCTCATTATTTTGTTTATTTCTCCATATGATATATGTTGTCACCACTTATTTGAACCGTCTCAATGAGACGGTTCAAATGAGTGGTAACAACATATACTTTCGAGATGAAATAAAGAAAATAGGATTTTTTCCCCTAAAAAATTTCATACTACTGTAATTGTATCCCGTCTTTAATGGATTAATAATCCATTACATGCTTGGGATACATATTATTCTCATGGAAAATATATTTGTTTCTCTTATTTATGCACAAAAGTATATGATGTAACCACTCATCAGAACCAGTGTCGACAACATAATACTGTAACGCACAAAAAAAGAAAAAAAGTGATTTACCCATTTAGGTGTATTCCCCATGTAACGAGTTTATGCACAAGATAACACTAAGTTCCATAACTGTTGAAAATTCAGAGCACACACTAAATTCATTAAACTGTTAGTGAGCTCTGAAATTTTCTTCAATTTTTAACATCATACATGTATTGCCGATCTTCAGAATCAACTTTGACAAATTTATATACTATCAATCTTACAATCTAATAATTGTGCCAACTTGTAATTTTTGTTGTGCCCGCTTGTGGACATCGCGATATATAATCTGCACATTGGCGTATGTACGTGCGTCCAGTTTAAAGTTTTTGGTAAAAGTTTTTCGGTATACAGTCGAACCTCTCTACAACGGCCAGCCATGGGGAGACTGAAAACTGGCTGTTGAAGAGAGGTGGCTGTTGAAGAGAGGTATATCATATAGAAATCAGAGCTACATTTAAGGTGCATATTTTTTCATTTCTTCGCCAAAACTGGCAAGTTGAAAGTGCTTTAGAATCGTCTCAATGAGACGATTCTAAAGCACTCCCAACTTGCCAGTTCTGATGAAGAATTAACAAAATCCCCCACAAAGTTTATCAAATTACGTACACTAACTGTGGTCATCACATTGCGTTTTGAAATTTTGGCCGTTGTAGAGAGGTGGCTGTTGTAGAGAAGTGGCCGTTCGTGGAGATTCGACTGTACTATGAAAGCCTCGGCGGGCGTGACATGTGGGCAGCGGCCATCTAGTTTGTAGCTTTTGATATCACACTCTTATAATTTGATTTGGGTCAAATTAGCACATTACTATTTTCAACACTGCCTCTATTATAATGTTTGCAAACAGTGACAGTGAGTGGCTTGTAGCAAACAGCTGTAGCTGATCCTTGTAGCATCAGGTTGTAGATCAGATGAGCTGGCTTGTAGCAAACGTGTAGATCCAGATGAGCTGGCTTGTAGGCAAACAGATTGTTAGATCCAGATGAGGCTGGCTTGTAGCCAAACGTGTAGATCCAGATGAAGGCTGGCTTAGTTAGCAAACAGTGTAGATCCAGATTGAGCTGGCTTGTAGGAGGCTTGTGAGCAGTGGGTAGATCCATGAGGGAGCTGGCTTGTAGCTCAACCAGTGTAGGATCCAGATGAGTGGCTTGTAGCGAGGCATAGCAAAGTGTAGATCCAGAATGAGCGGCTACAAATGTAAGGATCCAGATTTTTTGAGCTGGAGGTAGCGAGCAGTGGTAGATTCCAGATTGAGCTGGCTTTGTAGCGAGCCAGTGTTTAGAATCCAGATGAAGCTGGCTTGTAGCAAAATAGTGTTAGATCCAGATGAGCTGGTCTTGTAGGCAAAAAGTTGTAGATCCCAGATGAAAGCAGGCTTGTTAGCAAACAGTTGTTGATTCCCAGGATGAGCTGGCTTGTAGCAAAATCAGTGTTAGATTCCTGATGAGCTGGCTTGTAGCAAACAGTGTAGATCCAGATGTGGCTGCTTGTAGCCAGTAGTAGATCCAGATGACTGGCTTGTAGCAAACTGTGTACAACCAATGAGCTGGCTTGTAGCAAACAGTGTAGATCCCGATAGCTGGCTTGTAAGCAAACATTGTAGAATCCCGATGAGCTGGCTTGAGCAAACATGGTAGATTCCAGATGACTGGCTTTGTAGCAAACATGTAGATCCAATGAGCTGGCTTGTAGCAAACAGTGTAAGAATCCAGAAGAGCTGGCTTGTACAAAACAAGTAGATCAAGATGAGCTGGCTTGGAGCAAACAGTGTAGATCCAGATGAGTGCATTGTAGCAGAGAACAGTGTAGATCCAGATGAGCTGGCTGGTTGTAGCACAGTGTAGATCCAGATGAGCTGGCTTGTAGCAAACAGTGTAGATCCAGATGAGCTGGCTTGTAGCAAACAGTGTAGATCCAGATGAGCTGGCTTGTAGCAAACAGTGTAGATCCAGATGAGCTGGCTTGTAGCGAGCAGTGTAGATCCAGATGAGCTGGCTTGTAGCAAACAGTGTAGATCCAGATGAGCTGGCTTTTAGCGAGCAGATCCCGATGAGCGGCTTGTACAAGTGTAGATCCAGATGAGCTGGCTTGTAGCAAACAGTGTAGATCCAGATGAGCTGGCTTGTAGCGAGCAGTGTAGATCCAGATGAGCTGGCTTGTAGCGAGCAGTGTAGATCCAGATGAGCTGGCTTGTAGCAAACAGTGTAGATCCAGATGACTGGTTGTACGAGCAGTGTAGATCCAGATTGTGCTGCGTAGCACAACAGTGTAGAATCCAGATGAGCTGGCTGTAGGCAAACAGTGTAGATCTCAGAGTGTGGCTTGAGGAACAGTGTAGATCCAGATGAGCTGGCTTGTAGCGAGCAGTGTAGATCCAGATGAGCTGGCTTGTAGCGAGCAGTGTAGATCCAGATGAGCTGGCTTGTAGCGAGCCGGCTCATCAGGATCTGCACCACTTGTGGATATTTTTTAATTTTTATAAAATTACTCCCTTTTGTGCATAATGGAACAGTTTTGAACTTACTGGTAACATGAAATAGTCCATGTCAGTAACTTTCTTTCTTTATATACTGCTACACTCCATCGCGGGGATTTTTTTCCAATGGAAATGATTCTGAAGTGCTGTCAAAGCATGTTTTTATTGAGAAATAAGGCAATATATACAAGCAACAGCAGACGACAATTGTTGTGAGTAGCGGTCTAAGGGTAAATCTGGACAAGAGAGGACTATTCCAGGATAAGTGCCAGGCGACAGTTCTCTATGTATTCATATCCTTTCTCCACTCTCTTGGAGATTGCCTAAAATGTTGGCAGGCCGTTCGACAACAATCAAATCAGAAATATTGCAAAATTCTAAAAAGAAAAAGTTTTTCAAAATGTTTATAATCTTACCATTACTTATTAAATAGACAGACGGGATACAATTTTCGTAGTATGAACCTTTTGATAGAAAAATAATCCTATTTTATTTTGTTTATTTCCATTTGAAAGCATATGTTGTTACCACTCATTTCAACCGTCTCGACGAGACGGTTCAAACGAGTGGTAACAACATACATGTATACCTTTAGAAATAAACAAAATAAGGTATCAAGAAATAAACAAAATAATGAGATTTTTTTCAACATAAATGATTGTATTCTTGGGCTGAAATGGGTTAAACAAGAATTTCTGTTATTTCAGATGCAGGGATGCACGTCATGCCGGGCTCCCTCACCCCGCCTGACAAACTCAACGGTGACCTGGTTGCCCTAACAACAAATCCCCTCGACATCGGTACCATTCCGTCGTCGATTCAGACTCCACCGAGCCCGCTGCCGACCCCATCGCCGCCGTCACGGTCGCACACGGACATCAACAACTACGACAACACCGGCCGAAGGTATGTGTATATACAGCCATCTCTCATTACAGCGGCATGGCATTCGTCGATGGTGTACATGTATGTTGGACTCCATTTGGCACACATATCTGTTGTTTTTTTTCCATTTAAAACTAGTCTACACTTGTTGCCTCAAACTATGTCAAACTACTGATAGCTCAGTCAAACTTTTGGTCCCAAGTACAATTGTTTTCCGTTATAATTCATAAACTCAAATTTTTGTTGACTCAAACTATTTCTTCAGTCCCCTGGACTTTGAGTAAACGAGTGTAGACTGTATTTACATTTACAGGTACTGAAAACAGCAGTACAAATGGGGTGTTTTTCCATTTTCTAATGAGATTTACATAATGTTTTCCCCAAATATCATTAGTTACAATACATTACTTCCCAATTGGAAAATCGATGTGCCCCATGTCCCACCCAAAATACTGAGAGGAACACGGGTCGTTGTTGTGATCATACATGGGCATATGCCAAGTTGTACTCACTTCAGCTGGTTTCAGGAATTATAAAACTTTCCAAGCATTTACTCAAATGAGCCTGAGCTGTGCTTATGCTTATGTAATCTTTTGTAATCAAATCCTTATTTGACAATATTTAAATATTCATGGCATTTTGATTTCCACGTGAAAATTGTTCCAAATATTGTAAGGTAGCTTTTAGTGCAGGGGCAATTGGTAACAATCCGCCACCTCGTGTTAATTTTTGTTTCTCGGTGGATTCATATTCTTTGAGTTCTCAGCTTTCCGAAAAATCTGGGTGCCATTTTTAAATCCACTTTCAAGGTCATTCAAAGGTCACCGTGACCCTATCTCGCATTGGTGTCATATAATGCTCTACCATCCAGAAATCATCACATATAAAGCCCATAATATGATTTTAATGTATGCCACTATAGATATAGACATGTTTTAACAATTATACTTAGCGAGTATTCGTGGGTAACGGTCAAGTTCAAGGTCATATCTTGTATTATAAAGTAAAACATTGCCTATCATATGCCATAATGAACACAATTTAATTATATTGGTGTCTATCGTATACAGTCGAACTTCGATGGGTCGAACAGCCTGCGGGGTTAAGTTTTAGTTCGACCCATCCGTTGTTCGACCCATCAGGATTTTCTACTGTAACCATTTCAGATCTACGAGTTGGTCAGTGTACTAAGTGAAACAAGTCGTCATTACGACACGTTGTTTCATATAATGCGCTTACATTTGCATTTACGGTTGATTGTCACAGTCGTTTATTAACAGAAACAGGCTTTAATAAAATAAAGAAAGCGGCAAACTCATGTGTGTTTTTATTTACATAGCCATTATACAGCAATAGAACATGAGAACAACAGAAAATGATTACGAAATACAATTGGTGGACTTGATTGCCCCGTCCGATACGATCATGTGAAAGCATCTCTGATTTTGTACCTATTGGCATTTACGTAATTTCATGACAAATATTTATCTAATCAAATATAAATCTTTGTGAGTGAATATGTATTTGCCATAAAATGATGCGCATGCTTGTAGGTATAAAATTACATCGCTCGTCAGACACTGATAAATCAATAGATGCATGCCCAGTCGCCCCATCACTACTTCGGACCCGGAACCACATTCACTGCATATCATAATTTACTATCACATGGAACCCAGTCCCATAAATTAACACTTTAATTAACTAACAACTTCGCCGACATTGGTCCATGCATAATTACCATGTATGCTGGTCACGACTGCCGTTATTGTATACGCTCAAATGACCACTTGAGATTTGTTTGACAACCGGTTAACAATAGGTGTGAAAGTCAATCAACTAGTCTGGAGACAATCGTCTGACATGTTCAAGTTTTTGTGGTGTTTATAGTGGATTTATACACGACCGGGCGTGACAGCGATTCGAGGCATTGAGGGTTGTTCGACTTTCACAAGTTCGACCTATACCGGGTAGTTTTAACGTATTTATATAGGAATTCTGCCGGGACCTAAAGGCTAGTTCGAGGCAAGCATGGCTGACGAGTTTACCAGGGTTCGACCCATCAAAGTTCGACTGTAGTTATATATGACCAGAGCCATCGAGTTTGAAGTTTTACGCTAGGGCTCAAGGTCAAGGTCATTGTGAACCGCCAAAATCCGCAGAAACCCTTGAAAATTCCATATCACCGTCACTAATTGTCCTATTTGAATGATCTCGGTGTCAATGGTGTCATTTTATTATGCACCCTGAAATCAATTTCGGGGGCATATAGTTGTCATCCTGTCTGTCTGTCTGTCCGAACCTATATCTTAAGTTGTGTATGATCTCCAGGAATCCAAGCCAGAACAATGGAAGTGGTTTGATGAAGGGAACTTTTCAAGAAATCGCAAGTGAAATTCTCTAAGATTGGTGTGGACCATGCCCTCGAGCAGGTTAACATCTCAAGGTGTTGGGTGGGATTACAGGGATAACCCAGAAACCTGGTGCCCTGGCTCGTTTCTTCCTCGTTGCACCAGAAGTTGCACGACTGGCAGACGAGTCGGAGAAACAAATCGGCTTGTCAGAAACATGCCCATCTGTCAAGCATCATGAACTGTCAGACGGTGTTGTTAGAAAGCAGGAGAATAATGTAGCAAAGCTAAGAGGTGTTATTAGTAGGGTCAACCCATTTCAGTATACAGAGAGCAACCTTATCAACATTGTGACACAAACTGTCATTCCCAGCGACGTACAAGCGGACGTTTGTAAGTCTGGAGTTTGTTCAAGAACGCATAAAAGGCTCCAGAAATCTTTGGGACAGAATGACAAAAGTGAAACTGAAACACTGGAAAAGTACGGGCAAAACAACAAAGGTAAGAATAGGGAGTGAAACAGTAGAGCTGAAAGAGGATAGATCATTGTTTGCTAGAATGGCGATAGTTGCAAGGTCACGACCAGAAATGGACATTGCAAAAGACATAGGGAACTACGAATTTTCATGCTTGTTGCGTTCGCCTTTCGCCCACGATGGAAGCCTCGTACCATGTACAGGCAAGTCAAACCTCATGCACAAACTATCCAGCACATCCGACCCTCCACATCAGAACTCGGAGGAGGCTTGTAATGATGCGAGAGACGGTCATGCTGTACTGATTGATGCTATGGCAGTGGTAAATGAACTGAACGCTAAACCAGTCAAGACATGCGAACAGTTTGCAAATGAATTTGTTAACTGCACAAATCATATGATAAAACAGTATGATGAAGCACACATCATATTTGACCATTATGATGTAGCCAAATCTTTGAAGACAAATACCAGAGATAGGCGCAGCAAGGGAGAACGAGAACAATTTCATGTGTTCAAAGATGTAACACCCATAAGGTCATCATTTGTTAAGTTCATGTCGGAATACAAAGACAAAGCATGGTCTGACGCTTTATCTTGCGGATAAGCTTCTGGACAGTTGTAAAGACTCCTTAACCCCAATAGTTCATCGACCCATGAAGAAGTCGATACTACCGTATCTTGATATTACATGCTCTGTGATGTTGACACAGTGTCTCCTGATAAGGATGTGTTCGTATTAGCTGTTTCGCGATCACAGATGTTGGGGAAAGATCCCAGAATTGTAACCGGTGTGAGAGCAAAGCGAAGGACCATTCCTCTGCTGCCTGTGTACCGTGCCATCGGTCCAGCTATAACTGTTGCTCTGCCCGGGTTTCACGCATTCACCGGCTGCGACACGTGTGGGCGGTTTCAATGCAAAGGCAAAGTCACATGCTGGAACACCTTACATTACATGATGCTAAACCAAATTACCAAATTACCAAATTCGGATTGATGGTGCAAAATGACACGTATGTACCCGTTGTTACTACACTGGAGCCCACTCCAAAAGCAGTAGTAGAACTAGTACGCTGTATTTGTCAAATAAGTCGGTGTTTGACAGCAAGGTGTACATGCCGTAAATCTAGTCTTATGTGTACAGAACTTTGCAAATAATATTATAGTCTAAACGAAAACACATGTGAGAACCACCCAGACTGTCGTCCAACAGTACCTGATATCGAGTTGGATAGTGATGACGATTAGACTTACTGAACGATACTTATTTCTTCATACTGGTGACATATAACCCACCCGGATATTGAAAAATAGTAATTGATACTCAAAGGAGAGTCGAAGATCCCGGAAATAATGATGAATGTAATTAATATGCCAAGTATAGCTAACGTATAACGGTAATCTAAGTCTTCAACACGCACACAAGTGCACTCTACGACTAGCATTATACTCTCCCAAAAAGTAGGATAAAATACGGCGAGAACACAAATGATAAATGAAACAAATGTCACACAGATCTAAAGAATGTCAGAGATGCGCTAGTATATGTTTCAGTTCATAGTCGATCAGTACAATTCCCTAGTTTATTATAAGTTTTAAATATAATAGGAACGACACATACAAATATACATGTCGCTTACAAATCTACAAAACATACATTGTCTACCATACCCACTGAACTGGAGACAATTGTCAATAAAAGTTCAAGCTCAATTTTATTCCTTTTTTGATGATCAATAATATTGACATTCTCACAGTGCAATCCTAGTATTCATTAAGGCGCACTGTGTTATTATATGTAATACACGTTTTGTTCCGAAAATTAAAATGAAATCTACTTTTGACACTTTTTCGACTTCATGTATGAAGTTCAATGACCTTGAAATTACCTTTAGAGTATAATTTTGAATCACATTCGCTCTGGAAAGTTCATTCATTTAATCAGGACCATGAAAACCCATTACATACAATGCCAGACTCGTTAAAACCTGATCAGTTGTGCATTAGATAAAGCATTTTCAATGTATTATGCGTATTATTGGAGGTCAAACATGACATTGACCTTGGCCCTCGTACTATAAATTTAACCCCAATCACTCCGAGACATTCATTAATCGAACTTAGAACCTACTTTAGCAAATGGCGAACAGCACAGGCCCAGATCAGACCACAGGTGGAAGACTCGGACATACGACACCAAAAATATGCCTATTAAAAAAAAATCCCATTACCCCACCCACTTGGTCTCGTACATTACCATCTTCTATTTATAGAAGGTGGGTATGAATATGGCAATTATAGAAAGAGCCCTCTATTTTCCGATTCGCACAAACACAATAAACATCGATTAAATGTATGAAATAATGTCTCTGGCAATCGATAAAGGTATTAGGTGTGTGAATATACTCACTTCAAATCGCTTTTTCAAGTATTTATTGAGTTATTCGCGTTTTGAGTACCCCATCCAAAGCGAAAGTTGCATGTATGAAAGAATCTCACACAGAATCGGAGGCCTTCCGGCGTGGATTATCGGTCATATTTGACCAATAACTGATCGCCAGCTCAAACTAAAGTGGTGCACCATGACCATATACATTAGCAACTCCAACCATACAAAGTTCGTCCAATTGTGATCGTTCACCGATATAAAAAACACTTTTTTGTCTAATTTCGTTCATTATCTGGAACTGGGTCAATGCACCATCTTCCATAATACAACCGGAAGCGTCTATGTAAAGAACATCTCTGATTGGCTAAATCTAAACTGTATGACGTGATTCAACCTATTTCGGGATTGCGGAAGACATAATCTGATAGTACGCGAATCATGAATGAAAGTAGAATAAATGTGTTTTTTAGATCGGTGAACTATCACAATTGGACGAACTTTGTATGGTTGGAGTTGCTAATGTATATGGTCATGGTGCACCACTTTAGTTTGAGCTGGCGATCAGTTATTGGTCAAATATGACCGATAATCCACGCCGGACGGCCTCCGATTCTGTGTGAGATTCTTTCGTACACGCAACTTTCGCTTTGGATGGGGTAATCAAAATGCGAATAACTCAATAAATACTTGAAAAAGCGATTTGAAGTGAGTATATTCACACACCTAATACCTTTATCGATTGCCAGAGACATTATTTCATACATTTAATCGATGTTTATTGTGTTTGTGCGAATCGGAAAATAGAGGGCTCTTTCTAATTGCCATATTCATACCCACCTTCTATAAATAGAAGATGGTAATGTACGAGACCAAGTGGGTGGGGTAATGGGATTTTTTTTTTAATAGGCATATTTTTGGTGTCATAGGTCCGAGTCTTCCACCTGTGGATCAGACTGCGCGGATGCGCACGCTGATCTGGGCCTTTGCTGGTCACAAACAGCGCAAGGTATCTTTTCTCAACCAGCGTTTGCTGACCTTTCAATACACAGATATGCATAACATGACCTTTTTAATATTTCCAGATGACAAGCTGTAATTTACACACATAGCATACTGTGCACTTGAATATATGGCACAATGTAACATGCTTATCACACCTCGACAAAATCACTCGTCCGCTCATATTGGGGAGTGCATTTTCCATCTGGAGTGGAGGAGTCCACAGGTTGAAGTAACGGACCGAGGTCTATAAATACATTAAATATGCCTAAAAGCATCAATAAACGGGAAAAAAAATAAGCTAAAATTTTGTGTTTTTTATTTACTCCCTCCATATATATGGAGTCATATAATTATATGGAGGGAGTAAACAAAAAAATTTAACTTATTTCTTTTTCGTTTATTGATGCTTTTAGGCATATTTAATGTATTTATAGACCTCGGTCCGTTACTTCAACCTAGCTGTGGAGGAGTGGAAATTTGAAGAGTTGTTTATTTGTTAGTTTATTGGTGTTTAGTGGCCTATCAACAGTTAAGGTCATTGAAGGTCTTTCCACATTCAACCTGCTGCTTTGGCGGAAAAATCAAAGCAATTTGAAGAGACAGTGCGGAATAAGCATCAACTCTTTGCATGCTAGCGGCGAAAATATCCGCCAAACGAATTAGGAGTATATGTTTTATTTCTCTGAAATTCCAAGACATATTCATGATATTTACGTGGAGAAATACAAGAAATACAAGAAAATATGATGAATTTTTGTCCGCTAGTTTTGAAATATTTATAGCCCACAAGTTTCCCAGCATGCAAAGAGTTAAAACATATGAACGTATCAATTCAAATCCCATCTGGATGAGTGAAAAATTTAGAATTTGTCGAGGCCTGTTTTATCTGATGAGGCCTTGCTAAGTGCATGTAACTGTTTCAACCTAAATATGGGACAGTCTATATTTTGGACTACTCCATTCATATGCTAAGGGGTGTTAAATTCTTTTTTGAAATACCGGCAAAAACTGTAGATCCTAATGAGACGGCTCGTTCTGAGCCAGCTCATCTGGTTTTACAGTGTAAATATTGAAGTTATGGCCTGTGGGGTTGAAAGGGTTATTACATAAAATGGGATGTTACAATATAATTACCTAATTCATGCTGAGGATGCGTCATTTTAAATCCTAAATATTTTCTTTTCATGAGCTCAGAAATATATGTTGTGACCACCATTTGAACCGTCTCGTCGAGACGGTTCAAATGAGTGGTCACAACATATACTTTCATTGAGAAATAACAAAAATAAATAAAAATAAAATATTTAAAATTATTTCATACCCGTAATGGTGTATTCTGCATGTACATTTGTAATGGGTTAAAATAAGAATACACTAATGTAATAATAATGTTAACACTGATACCGAAAACATTTTAGGTGATCAGTATAGCTTCCATGTATGATTCAGTAGTTAGTTCTTAACCCTTAGGCCGCTATCTTAATTTTTTTGTCGTCTGCTGTTTATTTTCTATTTTCCATTTTTAACATCAAAAGTATGCTTTAACAGCACTTTAGAATTATTTACAACATGGTTTGACAGCACTTTAGAATCATTTCCGTTGGAAATGATTCTGAAGTGCTGTCAAACCATGTTTTTATTGAGAAATAAGGCAAGATATAAAAGCAACAGCAGACGACAATTGTTGTGAGTAGCGGTCTAAGGGTTACTGTGGAAACATATTCACCACTCATGATTGGATTTTTATATGTTATCTCCCTTGAGATAGCATATTGTGTCACTCACATTTCTATGGGGGCAGCCATTGATCGTGCTGCGCCTAAACGGCGAGTACGACCAAGAAAATAGTGCCCTGTGCCGCCAACTTATCCTCTGGGGTTTTGGTCTGTCTTGCTTTGTATCTAAAACACTACATAAATATAACTATTCTCTATAGTTTTCACAGTTTTGTGCTCAGATTATCAGTTAAATCCTGGAAAATAAGAAATACATTTTGTGCGTATGAATACAGCATTTATTATCTTTAGTTTTCACAGTTTATTTAGAGGTAGCAGTGAACAGTTACAATGTAGCCGCCAGTTTTCTACAAGTTTTTTCTGGGAGTTTCGAACAGTTATTTATTCTAGAGAAAACGTATGTATGGGAATGGGTTTGCAGTATCACAGTACATTTACCTCTGGATGATAATTGAGAAAATATGCAACTTTCAGTCTCTAATTCCGCAAGTGATCAGTTTTTGTGGAGATAACATATTTCAGTACTTTCAGTACTTTGATTATTCTTATAAACATTATGGATATAATATATATTTATGTTGCTACATTTTAATACGTAATTTTGGTTATGTAGCTTATTATTATTTATTAGTTAACTTCAATATTAATATAATGTGTGATGTGAGGCATAGTGAGAAAATTGTAACAAATGTGTAAATTTTTTGTCCTTATCTGCGTGCACAAGGATCGTAGCTAAGTATGGGCTATACTTGTCAAAACCACCTTTAGGCCAATTTTATTATAGGAATGATTTCAAATGCTGGAATTATAAGGAATGAATGGCCTTTTTGTGGAATTTATCGGGGTATGAACTTGGAAAAGTTGCGGGAATACTGGACGAAGGCCAGAAGGCCTTCGTCCAGTATTCCCGCGACTTTTCCAAGTTTATATCCCCGATAAATTCCAAAAAAAATGCCATTCATTCCTTATAATTCCAGCATTTGAAATAAATTCATCAAGAAAATGTGTTTATTTTCCGTTTTCTTAAGAATTATTTTAACTGCGCCTCACGTTTACGGAAAGTAGTTCGGCGTGGGAGTTTACTGGGATATAAATTTTGGACAGAGACTTGCTACGGGCCAATCAAATGTTAGGGAATTGTGTAAATATTTTTGTGCTGGAATTATTATGACGCATATTATATAGGTAGATACTTTTTGATGAGTGGTGATTCAAACATGTTATGACAAACTCAACATACCGGTACATAGACAAGCGCGTGGCCAGGCATCAATTTATGACAGTAGCGAGAAAATTCGCAAGCAGATCCAGGGGCATGCCCCACACAGAATTTTGTTTTAAAATCCTGTGTTCCAGGGCATTATAAAACATTTTATTGCCAATTTGTTGAGAGTTTTATGTACATGTATGTGTACATTGGTTTCACAGTTTGTCAGCTTTTTCAAAATGATAATGCAGGCCCGGGCCTTATTGCCTAAAGGCAGCTATGTGCCTGATAGAGTGGCAATGATGTGGAGGCCTGTAGCCTATTTCACCAACATTGCAAAGTATACTTTTCTAGCAAAGTATACTTTGAGGGAGTAATCATTTTTTTTTCCCGAAATGCATTATGTCCTATAGAACTAACGACTGTATATATTTGATGATTAAAAGTATGCAGAATTATTATACTGAATGTATTACATTATCACAGCCAAATTGGCTGTGATAATGTAATAAATGGTGTATAATCAAAATTAATAAATTTATCCTAAAATTGAAAATTTCTCCCTCAAAGTATACTTTGCTAGGAAAGTATACTTTACAATGTTGGTGAAATAGGCTACAGAGCTCCAGATAAACTGTGTATTTGGAATATTTTACGTACTTATTTTTGCTGAATTTGTATTGATTATCAACAGTGGGAGTGCAAAATACTCACAGCAATGTGAAAATACTCACAGCAATGTGAAAATACTCATTGATTTTCAAATTGAGTAGTGAAAATACTGTAATAAAGTTGACGTTTTATTTTGTATCATTTTTCCTTATTCAATAAGGAAGAAAATAAATAATACATTTGTAAAAGTAAAATACGCATTGAATTTGAAATCTGTGAGTATAATACTCTTTAGATATAAAACTTATCTGGAGCTCTGTATGAACCTGATAAGAGTGACATTGATGTGGAGGGTGATCTGGCTCTATGCTGGCCTCAAACCGAACAAGCCCCCTTTGTCACTGAGTCGCATTATGGTCGGCTTCAAATGACCTTGACCCTTTAACCCCTAATTAACTTCGATTGATTTTGATATGTTAATTTTCCATCCAATTCATTCATCACAAAATTGATTTTCAGAATAGTCCATTTATGAAAAGGGGGTGTTTTTGTTCTCAAAAACATGAAAATTACTTGCAAAAAGTGCAGATCCTGATGAGCTGGCTCGTCACGAGCCGGCTCATCTGGATCTACACTTTTTGCCGATACCACTATACAGGCCCGTGGTGTTGATTGAAAGGGTTTCCGTTTCTCTTGATCCGTCCGACCGATTCCATTTGTCCCCACAACTGAAGTCAACATCATGCACAGATTTTCATGATGCCAGACTGAACTGGGTCTATGCTGGTAGCAAATGTTGCCACATACATTTTATCAGCTGGCGGCATTAAGGTGCGTAATTTGAAGGTAAATTTCTTATTTCTCCATCAAAAATGGCAAATTGTGAGTGCTTTAGAAGCGTCTCAATGAGACGATTCTAAAGCACTCACAATTTGCCATTTTTGATGAAGAAATAACAAAATTTCACCCCAAGTTGGTCAAATTATGCACCTTAACTGGAGCTCTGGCTGGCGGTCCACGTACACATGGTTAGAATTTGTTACTTATCAGCGGATCAGAGCACAGAATATTGCTCAACTTCTACGAGAATGAATGAATTTTCAGAAATGGACACGTATTATAATTTTCCTTTCATAGCTTATACCGTGGAATAAAGGCCTATACCAGTCTAAGGACATCGATAACATCTAATGCAATTTTTATGGTCGTTCTATTTTTCGCCTCATTTTGATAGCAATCTCTGTATAAATTATGTCGGCTTATATAGTCCGACTATGTTTTGTAAGGCCAAAAACGGTCTTCTGGTGCGGGTAACCGTAACCTAGTAAACCTAGTGATATGATGTCGACCATAACTATTGTAGATGTTTCTGCGGAGAAAAAAAAGAGAGAAAACTCGTAATTTCGGTAATTGTCGCCATAGAACCTTGTTTAAACTGGGTTACTTTTTGTTACATCCCTTGACCCATTTCAGTCTAAGGGTACTATCATTTTTGTTGAAAAAAATCTCATTATTTTGTTTATTTCTCCATGAAGGTATATGTTGTTACCACTCGTTTGAACCGTCTCGTCGAGACGGTTCAAATGAGTGGTAACAACATATACTTTCGAGATGAAATATAGAAAGTGGGGATTTTTTTCTCCTGAGAGTTTCATACTACTATAATTGTATTCCGTCTTTAATGGGTTAAATTAAGTTGGCAAGCAAGAAGTATGCCATATTGTCACTTACAAATGTCTAGCTAAAAAAAAAAATTGTCAGAAGTGAACCCTACAGTTGTTTCTGTCAAAATGTTCCGGGTTTATACGTGTACAAAGTGTTGTGCGTTGCGTATCCGTGGAGTTTCCGTTAGTTGCGTTTCAAACCGTGTGTCGTCTACGTGTAATACGTTTTCGGCCATGCGTTGCGTTTCCCCACTCTTGCGCATGCGCGAAAGTCGAACAAACCGTGTTCAACGCATTGAGTTTCAAAAGCGTTTAATCCGTGTACAACGGTTGTAAACGTATACAACGGTTGTAAACAACGTATTGAGTTTCAAAAGCGTGTAATCCGTGTACAACGGTTGTAAACGTATACAACGGTTGTAAACGTATACAACGCTAAGGTAAATCGTTTAAACGATTTAACGCTTTCTTTGACGAACGGTTACACGCATATACATGTACACAGCACCGTACAGATGAAACCGTGTTATACGTATAACACGTTTCCACGGGTTTTAACGCATTACACGTTTTGGTATGCCAACCTTGTATCGCGTAGAATGCGCATGCTCTGATCGTTCTTCGTGTGTGTATATATACTTCTAGACTCACTGCAGGGCTTCTAACATTTTCAGTTTTCCGGTTCTGGACCGATTTTTGAACTCTCAGACCGATTGAGATTTGAAAACTAGTCTTAAAAATCGGTCCAAGAAAAATTGCCAGTCGGCTGCTATTTCGCTATAAACCTTGTAAATTTACCGGTTTTGACCACCAAGTAATTTATGACACATATCCGCGGGCCATATCCGTGTTAAACCAGTGTGCAGCTCGCTGTGTATTCAGTTTCTCCAAATATTGATTAATCTTAACACACGCGTGGTACAGGTGTATAGCGGATTAGTGACTGAAATAGACTGGCTTCAGCGTAAAGATAATACAAGAGTTCCTAGACTCGCCATTTCTGATGATGTTAAAATAAAATAAAGAAACCATGCACTGTGTTTATCTGTGTTCGTAATATTTAACCCCAAGTAACTGACACGGACTATCGGCCCGGGCTATTTCATATTAAGTTAGGAACTGTTACATTACGCTATATTAGGCGTCATTTTTGTGTATATAAAATGTACATAGGAATGCCGCAGATCCTGATGAGCCGGCTCTCGTGATCTACAATTCTCAAACATTTTGATAAACGACAAGGTACATCTTTCGTGTTAAAAGCGTGACTCATTAGTCATCAGGGATTAGGGATCAATTGAAGTGCTAAATCACACCGCCGATGTACTTTGAACTCGATCTGAGGGTATATATTCGCGATATTTTAAAAGGGACGAAACAAGGACGCCTCGAAGCGATCGGGGCCGAACAGGTATTTGCGTTAAAAAGTGTAACCGTTGTACACGTTTCAACGCTTTCATATAGCTACACGCTTCCAGGTAAAGCGTTGTACACGTTTCAACTCTTTCACCTCGCTACATATGTATACGCCAAAGCGTGTTATACGCCTTGAAGCTAAACGTATTACACGCTTTAAAACTAAGCGGTTTGACAATGTGTATTACACGTGTACGAACCGTATTATACGTTTAAACAACGTATACAACGCTTTTAAACTAAACGGTTTGACAATGTGTATTACACGTGTACGAACCGTATTATACGTTTAAACAACGTATACAACGCTACAGCAAACCGTTGCGTTCGCGTTGCGTTCGCGTTGAGTTTGCAAGTGTTGTCTACAGTGGAACAAAAACGGAGACTGCACTGTACCTAGTATATTTTGAACTGTTTCTACACAACTACTATATTTTGTTAGGCCTAATATATACTACGGTAGTTCATGTCCTTGCATTTATTGAGATACTCTGTCAACATTTCAGAATATTTTCATCCGTTTTAGTACTCCATGAAATTATGAATGGTTAACTGCCGGTTCAAATGAGTGATCACAACAGAGAACCAAGAAGAACATGTTCCGTCCACAAAATGCTGAATATTCATCATGGTTTCATAAGTGTAAACTGGATTCATATGCCAGAGAGGGTTTTCTGGTGACAATGAAACCACTTGTCCTGAAGTTTACACATTGTAGAGGGGTGTTAAATTTCAATGTTTCATTTAAATAAAAAGATCCTATCAGTTTTATGTTAAAATTCTCCAAATTTCATCCAGCCTCATCGCGGTTCGCAAGTCTAGACTGTATATGTGGGACGATGTGACACAATCGGACTCGTTTCCATTGCGTGCAGTGATGACCCAGACCAGGCTTGCCTGATCTTGTCTGATCTGGGTCTTGGCTGCCTGCCAGGGTTGTTGTAGAGAGAGCAAATACTTCATTACTAGGGGCCATGGGTTCAATGCGCATCTTGGTATAGTATTTCCACCAATCTGGTGTTTCTGACGAGGCTAGAAAACGGGGTCTGGTCCCTGTGAACTTATTTGTTGGTCGCACATTAACCGATTTCATGCAGAGGATATGCTATTTTGTTTGTGGAAAATTCTAAATAATTTCTCTATATGTCGTGACCACCATTTGAACCGTCTCGTTGAGACGGTTCAAATGAGTGGTCACAACATATACTTTTATTGAGAAATAACAAAAATAAAAATATTTAATTAATTTCATACCTGTAAAGGTGTATTCCTCGAGGAATGGGTTAATGGAAGCACTATGTAATCTGGTCCAAATTCAGTCTTGAAATATATACGATTAAAATATTAAAAACAATTTATACCCCGTAAAGGTGTATTCCGAATGCGTTGGATTAAACAATCGCTGTTTTAACTTCTCGCTCTTCCTAGGGATGGCTTAGTAGTCTAGTGTTACAGCATTGGACTTTGATACCGGAGGTTGTCACTGCGTTCAATGCCTGTTCTTGTTGTTGTATTTTCATGCTGAGGATACTATATTTTGTTTGTGTAAAATTCTAAATAGTTTCTTTATATGTGCTTAGATATATATGTTGTGACCACCATTTGAACCGTCTCGTTGAGACGGTTCAAATGAGTGGTCACAACATATACTTTTATTGACAAATAACAAAAATAAAATATTTAAAACAAAGGTGTATTCTGAATGCAATGGATTAAACACTCGCTGTGTTAACTTCTCGCTCTTCCTAGGGATGGGTTGTTAGTCTAGTGATAGGGCATTAGACTTTGATACCGAAGGTTGTCACTGGATTCAATGCCTGTTCTTGTCGTAGTATTTTCAGTGGCCATTCTGATGAGGCTCGAAACAGAGGTCTCTCTCGTCTCTGTATTGTAGAATTTTCTTTCTCTTTTACTTTTTTTCTGAATGAAACTATATGTTGTTACCACTCATTTGAACCATTCAACTGAGTGGTAACCACATATATTTTTTTGTGTGAGAAATAATAAAATATTCAGTTTGTTCATGTTCATGTAATAGGAAAATTATTGTTTACAGCCAATACCAAGAACAGCGACTGACGCGTGAAGCAATGAGGAAGTACCTAAAAGACCGAGGAGACCAAACACTTGTTATTCTCCATGCCAAAGTCGCACAGAAGTCATATGGCAACGAGAAACGGTAGGAATCATATCCCAGACCACCACATCACTACTATCGTATGACATCAACAACTTTTGCTGTAGAATTAAATTTTGTCGTCTATTGTTTAATCCCCACCTCCACCGCCATTTTTATGCCACCGGGTTTCGAAGAAACGGGTGGCATATAGTGTTTGGACCGTCCATCTGTCCGTCCGTCCGTCCGTCTGTCCGTCCGTCACACTTTTCGGTTAACCACTTTGTCACAGTTTCTCAAATATGCTGCAGGTGGCATCCGCGTTCGACAGACGCATTTCTTGTTGTTAATGAAAACATCTTGGGAATCGATTGCAAGGAAGACTGAACAGTGGTCATACCTGTTGAAAAGTGACAAAAACAATGAGCTGGTCACACAGACTGATGGTATCGGCCATCTACTAAGTGAGGAACTGGGGTCTGTTTCACTAAACTTTGTACGACTAAAATGTTTGTAAGTGCAAATTTAGGATCGTCTGTAAATTTCAATTGATGGATTTACATTTATTGAGCATAGGCTGCATATGCAGCCTATGCTCAATAAATGTAAATCCAATAATTGTTTACAAGAAAACTGTTAATGTGAAATTTACAGACTATCATCATTTTGCACTTACGAACATTTTAGTCGTACAAAGTTTAGTGAAACGGGCCCCCTGTACCATGTCATAACTGTATACCTGATTACAGGTTTTTCTGTTAAACTGCAGACCCCTGTTTATCATACTGCAGATAAATTTCTCGCATTTTGATTGGTCAGCTTGACGGGTAATGTGAGCCCCTATTACCTGTCAAGCCCGTCAATATGGCTGAAATAAAAAATGGCGGCGGGTTAAGTAAAAAACGGAAAACATTGAAAATTACCTCCGTAACATAGCCAGAAGGACTGGAAATGATCTAAGAAAAAAATCGGTCTAGAATGTCCCAAGTTGTTAGCAAATTTCTTCTTGTTTATGTCGGGATGACGTCGTGTAACATTTGTAATGTCATGACGTCGTGCCATTTGGCGCCATAAACAAATCGGTCTAGAATGTCCCAAGTTATTAGCGAATTTCTTCTTGTTTATGTCGGGATGACGTCGTGTAACATTTGTAATGTCATGACGTCGTGCCATTTGGCGCCATAAACAAATCGGTCTAGAATGTCCCAAGTTATTAGCGAATTTCTTCTTGTTTATGTCGGGATGACGTCATGTAATATTTGTAACGTCATGACGTCGTGCCATTTGGCGCCATATTTCTACGACGTTATACATGTAACAATGCATTTGTAACACTAGATTATGAAGAAATGTTAAGAATCTACAGTCTGACAATGACGTTATTGTGATTTTACCCAGTCAACATGGTGTCATATTGATATATTGTCCGTTGGTAGTTATATTGCCCCTCGGGTGCGCCTCGGGTGAAAATAGATTCAGACGGTCAATATCACAATAACTTATTACATACAGGTTTTTCTGCCCGCCCCCGTGTATCTACCTGTTTGGCAATGGCTGGAAGCGGAAGAAAGAGGAGATGGAGCGGGGTGGGGCGACTGAGCAGGAGTCCACCGTCTGTGCCTTCATGGGGATCGGCAACTCCGATCAAGAAATGGTGCAATTAAACTTGGAGGGCAAGGTGAGTGGCGGACGGATATGCGGCCGATTTTACTGGTCTAGTTAAAGGTAAATACCTACGATGTATCTCAAATTCCACATTGGAGTATCTATGATTGTGTAAGTTATCTAAAAAAGTAGTGTACACAAGCTTTGAAACATACATAGTGAAATAATATCAAATAACATATCAAATAGGCTAATATCTAAAAATATCTGTCCTTGTGATTCGCATCACTTAAAACCATGTTTGAATTAACAACCGTTTTTCAGAACGTCTAATTATCAGATTTATGATTTATGAAGGATTTCATATCAATGTTTGTCTAGGGATGATGCTTCATTACGCACACCCCCCACATCCAAAGTCTGAAGGTCAAGGTCATTTATTTACTTGTAATGTTCACCGGTTTTGTAACAGAAATGCGTTAAAATTATTGTTTTTTCACAATATCTCTTTAACCCCCTTGCCAGACTTTGATAATATTTCACATCAATGTTTGTCTAGGAATGATGCTTCATTACGCACACCCCCACATCCAAATTTTGAAGGTCAAGGTCATTTATTTACTTGTAATGTTCACCGGATTTGTAACAGAAATGCGTTAAAGTTATTGTTTTTTCACAATATCTCTTTAACCCCTTTCCAGACATTGATAATATTTCACATCAATGTTTGTCTACAGATGATGCTTCATTATGCACACCCCCACATCCAAATTATGAAGGTCAAGGTAATTTATTTACTTGTAATGTTCACGGTCGATTGCCTCGGCAGGCGCGACCCCGCTTCCGTGGCGGAATTCTTGTTTATCAATATTGGACGATTTAGTTAATAAAAAACATACACGCACATTGTGTAATGTATATTTTATGACTTACGATGTTGTTTTTTTAAATATGTAACATGTGGGTGACTTTTAATCGATAAATTCTAATCACTAGCTCGCGTTCACTTTTTTTTTTGGACGCCGCCATTTTTCTTGATGGATATTTAATTTGGGCATGTCAACGGAAAGAAAAAAGCACCCTCTACACAATTCTGTTGTCTGCTGTTGCAATTTCTGAGAGGAAAATCATGTTTTTGGTGCTAGAACGAGGTAAATATTTGAACAGTAATGTGTATAGGAACCTCTGGATTCGACATCCTAGGACATCGACAGTTTCTTTAACAATCATTAATGTGCCCAAAAAACACTGTATTGAACCATTTGGCTTGTGCACACTCGGTGGCAAACATTTTTAGTAACCTCGTATCAAACCGGAAGTTCGAAACACGAGCCGTGTCATGAGTTTTCGCGACCATTTTATTTTCACTTCCACATCGAAAAAGCCAGCGTTACAGTTGAACTGGCCAATTTTGGTGCAAGATTAAAGTGCAAAGTTGTTGTTTAATGATGCCTCTGTGTGTTTGTGGGTCCTTGTAGATTCACTTTGAATATATGTTCAACAATTCAATAAAAAAAAAAAAATTCAACTCCAAATCACAATGTTATTATCAATCAAATTGAGCTGAATCATTATTATTGAGTATTGTGTATTTAGCTATCTTTTTTTTTGAGACTCTAGACTGTCAATCCTCCCTACCCAAGCGCCCCCCCGCCCCCCTCACCACAGCCCCACCTCTTTCTGTGGGCATTTTTTTTTATTATTTGAAAAGCATCTGGAGGCCAATTAATTATGCAATATGACTAATTTCTATTCAAGAAAAATGTCTGCCTTTTCTACAGTGGTGGCAGGTGGGGGGTGGGATTTCTATTATATATTTGTACAGCGCCGGTGGTGGTGGATGGGGCAGCTTCCTATTCTTCCTTTCTCCAACAGGCACAAATTGATGTAGGTAGAAGTTTACAGCTAAAATATTGACCCCCTCCCCCCAGTTTGCATTAAGAGGTTCACTGGTCAATTCTGTCATAACTTTTATATCACTTTAAGGATTGATTAGATAGGATTAGATTAGTTAAATATTTAAACACAGCATACTTCTGAACAACTCCCACACATCCATGCTGCCCTTAATATGACCTTCACCTTTTGGTGTTCACAACTTTGAATTTTTTCACACGTTAAGAAGTTCGGCAGAGTTGTTAATTTCTTTGTGGGTAACCGGTGGGGTATTTAACGATCGGGATTCTTCCTTACCTGAATCCCGACTGGAGACCTAGTTTGGCCCTCGTGTACATCTTGGTTTTCTTGTATGTGAGAGTTGTACGCCTTATCTGAGTATGATTAATCGTAATCGAACCCGTTGGCCCGACCTTATATAACCATATATAGCTGCTTGATAGGCCGTTAAACACCAACAAACTGTCATAACTTCTATATCATTTGAACATAAACAGTTCAACACAGCATACCTGTGGACAAATGCCACACATCCATGCTGCCATTTTTATGACCTTGACCGTCACAACTTTTTCACACATTAAGAAATTTGCCCGAGTTTCTCATTTCTGTCATCATCACTTCTATTTCTCTTGATGGATTACTTTAATATTTTAATACATCGTACATGTGGACAAATGCCATACATCCATGCTGGCCTTAATATGACTTTGACCTTTTGACCTTCACAAATACGCTTGTGAATATGTATCACTTGGTTAATTAACTTGTGACACAGTTTCTCCAATCTGCCACCATGGGCATTTGTGTGCCGACAAGCCATATTTTCTTGTTGCCTCTGCAGCCACATGTCAGATCAAATTATTTTAGTGTTGATCATACTACTTTTGTGGTTGGGCTAAGTGACTGGTGTGGAATGGACCTAGCACCAGGATAGGATATTCTAATTTCATGGCTGAATATTGATTTTTCTTGAAATATTCAGTTCTGGTTTTTGGAATTTCTCTCATTATGGACACATTAAATACGGGATAGACCCGTTGGCCAAGCCTTAAATGACCTTAGCTGTTGATATGCCGTTAAACACAAGTTATCAATCAATCCGTGTATGAGAGCCACTGTTGACTAATTGTTGGTTAATTAAATGAGAGCGCACTATCTTAGTTAATCTCACACCGTATTTTGGATAGATAAAAAGTTTTTGTAATTCGGTCCATTCATTAGTACGGCCATTAATATTCAGTTTGTGAATATATTTAAATCAAAACATGTTATAAACACACCAAACAGCTCTATTCATTAACACATTATAATCTTGACATGAACATCTTTATGCAAAAAATAATTGAGCTACTTACTATCAAGTGGTGTATGTATATTATCCGGTTTTAAGATCTCTGCACAAAAAAATTTGCTTTTTTTCCCCCAAATTTGAAAATTTGAATAACTCCTAAACCAATCAAGATATCTTGATGAAACAACTTCCATTGTTTTGCACTTTTTGCAATACCTTTAATCTGGTACCAAACACTCCATAATGCACACTTTTGTTTTGCGAAAAATATCCACTACATTCAAAATTGGCAATATTTTTTTTAGAAAATGTGTTATTTCTCGAAATAAAAAATTGAATAACTTCTTAACCAATCAAGATATCTTGATGAAACAACTTTCATTGTTTTGCATTCTTTAATACCTTTAATTGGATACCAAACACTCCATACTGCATACTTTTTCGGAAAAAATATCCACTAAATTAAAAAACAAATTTTTTTTTTTTTACAATTTGTTTTATTTCTCGAAATTAAAAATTGAATAACTTCTTAATCAATCAAGATATCTTGATGAAACAACTTTCATTGTTTTGCATTCTTTAATTGGATACCAAACACTCCATACTGCATACTTTTTCGGAAAAAATATCCACTAAATTAAAAAAAAAAAAAAATTTTTTTTTACAATTTTTTTTAAAATTAAAAATTGAATAACTTCTTAACCAATCAAGACATCTTGATGAAACAACTTCCATTGGTTTGCATTCTTCAATACCTTTAAATGGATATCAAACACTCCATTCTACACATTTAAAAAATTAAAAAAATCTTTAAATACAAAATTGGCAGAAAATGGTCAGAAAATTTCCGAAGTTCTCCAATTTCAAAATTGAATAACTTCTTAACTAATCAAGATATCTTGAGGAAATAACTTGCATTGCACAACTACATTCCTCAGCTTTAAATTGATACCAAACAATCCATAAAAATCTCAATTTTTGAAAACACTCTGACATCCCTACTATATGGTATGGTGTGAAATACAGTGGAATTTCACTGAACAAGACACCCTGGGGACGTCCTTGGTTAACCCTTTCAATGCTACAGACCTCTTTAGCAATGTTTGCAAACAGTGTAGATCCAGATGAGCCGGCTCATGACGAGCCGTCTCATCAGGATCTGCACTTTTTGCAAGCAATTTTCATATTTTTTAACATTAAAAAACACCCTCTTATAAATGGACTTGTCTGAAAATAATTTTGTTTCAATTGTATTAGTCGAAAATCCAGTCGCAGTCCATTGCAGTTATTTAGGGTTGAAAGGGTTGATTTTGATAGGGTTTCGCTCTTATTCATCTCTAATGACGGCGTTAATTATTGCAACACACATCATAGACGCTCATATACATGTGACTGAAATGCAAATGTTATATTTTTTTAAATGCCACCAAGACACATCTAAGAGATAATATTTGAATTATGAAATAAAATCGCAGTAATTGTTTTTCTGAAGAGGAATGAACATAAGTTTGCGGAGTCTGATCACAGGGGTATGTTGCAGCAAGACAATTACGGCCAATTCATATCTTTTAACGACAACAAACCTTCCCTTGATGTACGCCTACATTAATATAATTTGAATACTGAATTACTTCCTATCGTAAACACTGTCAATATTGATTTAAGATGTAAATGACTTTTGAATTTGAAATAAATTACGGAGAACCGAGTTTCGCATGTCCGCCAAAGTTTCTGTCGACTTCATCGTTTACGGAAATTTTATTAGACGCATTTTCAAAATCAATAACTATCAGCAATGTGATTAGAGAAGTAATCCCTTAGTCGGGCACATTTATCACGATTATTACAGAGCTCCAGATAAGGTGCGTATTGGCGGATTTTACGCAATTATTTTAGCTGAATACGCATTGATTATCAAAAGTGGGAGTACACAATATGCACAACAATGTGAAAATACGCATTGATTTTCAAATTGAGTAGTGAAAATACTGTCATAAAGTTGAAAATTCACTTAGTTGAGTTGCAAAAAGCAAACAGTGTTTGCTTTTTGCAACTCAAATAAGTGAATGTTTAAATTTGTTATATTGTTTTTATCATGGAGATAACTGTATAAAGGCTCTTTTTTGTTTCTTCGAAAATTGTAATTTTTTATCGCCAATTACTGATTTGTCGAAACGTTTGTCTCGGCACTCTCTCGTTAACCCATTACAGTCTGAAGATCATTATTTTACTGACGGTAAAATTCAAATAATTTCTTTATTTCTCATCAGAGGTTTATGTTGTGGCCACAACATAGTATACATGTGATAAAAAGTTAGAAAAATACAAACTTGCACAAGCGACCATGTGCATTAAGCGACCTTTGTCTTATGCGACCACTTTCAATTCCCACCGACCATTTGGCCTATATAATGGCAGTGTATTAAACGACATTTCCTTAACACGACCAGCGGCCAAATATTTTGTAACTGATATTTATGGTGGTTTGTATTAAACGACCGTTAATTGACAGGATGTCACTTTCTCCAGGTGAAATTAGCCTCAAGCGTGTGACAAACAAAGGAAACAAATCCCCTGTCACTGTCAAAGTGTGAATGGTGCATTGTTTATGATTATTGACCTGAAACCATGTTCTGATTCGCTAGTTTCCTCAGTGGTTACTAAAGGGAATTAACTCATTGTCGCTTAGCACATGGGAACAACAGGATTGGTCGCTTAGCACATGGGGAAAACATCTGCATATTTCACTAATTTAAAACAAATACTTTTTTTTGTTGTGTACAGAATACGCAAGCATTTTTATTTCACCCAATTCCAATTTTCTTGACGCTTAACGATACTGGTATATACCTAACACTGCGTTAATAAATCAATATTCTATCCGCTGGTTTGGTTGTCGGTCAACGACTGGTAAAAATCACCTGGGCGAAACACGTCTGGTCCGAAGTGATCGCAGTCACTATTGCCTATTTGCGATTTCAGCTGGGCGATTTTATTTCACAATAACATTCAAATTCTTTCATCTAATTTGATGAAATAAATCCTGAATAATTCAGAAAGGTGCACAGTAAACATTACCGGTAGTATTCTAATGTATTTATTTCTATGTTAATGTTTAATATTCGCGATTTCCTGATTCCGATTATTAAATCATATAACCGGACATACCAGTACCCGGATTTCCATTTTTTTTCTTCATTTTTTTGTGTGAAGAGACCATTGATCTAAGCGACCATTTTTGGTGTCTCCCTTGGGTGGTCGCTTAATGCAAGTTTGACTGTATGTATAAACATATCATTTGAATGCAATAAAACTAATATGTGGCTGTGACGAGAAATGGGGCTTATGGGATTTGTGACCAGTATAGCTCCTGAACAAAAAGCACACTTGTAGCCTGATAGCCATCTGTTTTGCTTGTTGTTAGAAACATGGCGGGTGTTTCTTTGATGAATGGTGTCTAGTGCAAATTCTGATCAGACTGCGGAATCACAGGCTGATATGGATCTACGCTGGTCGCAAAACCCATAAGCCCCATTTCTCCAGTCACGGTCGCATATTATCACGAATATTTGTTCCTTTCCAGAATTATTGTGCGGCAAAGACATTATATATCTCAGACTCTGATAAGCGGAAACATTTTATGTTGAGTGTGAAAATGTTCTATGGCAGTAGCCAAGACATTGGACTGTTTAACAGCAAACGGATTAAAGTGATTTCAAAGCCTTCCAAGAAAAAACAGTCATTGAAGAACGCAGACTGTAAGTATGAACAGGAGACTATAATGAGCTACATCCTGTTGTCCTATTTATAGAGATCAGGGGCCCGTTTCACTAAGCTTTGTACGATGATATTGTGATATTAGAAAACAAATGCCAGATCAATCACAAACATACACAGAATTAATTGTACAAGAAACAGGGGGCCATTTCACTAAACTTTGTACGACTAAAATGTTTGTAAGTGCAAATTTAGGATCGTCTCTAAATTTCAATTGATGGATTTACATTTATTGAGCATAGGCTGCATATGCAGCCTATGCTCAATAAATGTAAATCCATTAATTGTTTACAAGACAGGGCTGTACAAATTGGCACGCCCGACGCCCGGGACAAGTCGGTTTTAATCTCGGGCAAGTGCCTCTATGCTGGAATTTAGTCCCGGGCAAGTCACTATTTTCTGTTAGAACGTCCCGCCACAAGCCCATTTTTTGGAATCGGACTGTCATAAACCTAATCCCAAAACTGACCACTTTATCGATCGACAACGCCGCGGGCGTCCTGGCGATTCGCAGCTACTGTGTTACACAGTACCTGTGTATCGCAAGAAAGTGATATAGCAATCTACAGCGACCCTGATTATATTGATTTAATCGAATTTGAAAGTAATTAGCGAATTAGCGAAAATATTCTGCGGCGATCGATGGTTATTGATTTATTTTATGTATGTTAACGTTTTCGTCTCACTGCGTCGACAGGCCAAGCGACCTAACTTTAGAGAAATAAATATATGTATGGGGTGGAAATGGAATTTACGGTTCTTAATTTAAATTATCGTTTCTACGCGGCATATAAACGAAAAAAAGTGAAATTGAATGGGATGGACATACTATGAAGTATGTTTGATTCCCAAGGCGATGTTTGAACCCACAACCTCCAGATTGGAAGTCGGTGTTCTAAGCCCTAGGTCACAACCCATACCTTATAAACGAAGGAAAGAAATGCTCCTAACGAGCGACCATACGTACTTAGAATAACAGCCGACGTAACGCGCGGTAAACTGAAATGGCCTACGTGACAATTGACATTTACGTTCCAACAAGATTTTCACGGTGTGTAATCGATCGTATTTCCTCGCCATCATATGAAACCCGACTCGAGAAACACAAATTAAGTTGTGGATTTCTGAATTTGTCAATTGTTTGTACGGTCTAAGAAATCAAACAAATGTGACAATTCTTTTTACAAAATATTAGAATCGTCTAAGGAGACAATTCTCATGTGTTGCCAAAACTTGTTTTATTAAGACATCGGACAAATGTGAAAAGAAAACCCGAATACATTGATATTTCTTTACAAAAACATATTTTGACAACATTTGAGAATCGTCTTAGGAAACGATTCTCATGTGCTGCCAAATCTTGGTTTTATAAAAAAATTAAAAAAATGTGAAATTCCACAAGCTAATGCGTAATTATCAATTCATCGGCTATGCGATGACGTGAGCGACTACATAGCGTGGTTTTGGTATGTTTGTTAGCACAGAATTCTAAAGGTCAGTCACACTTTGCACGTGAAACTTGATTAGCGACTGATGATTGTAAACACCATCAGGTGTGCAGCTAGACCGAAAATGATATGTCGCAAATGTGCTAATTGGGGATGGGTGGTTACGGCCATATTTCTTTTTTGTTACAATCTCGCGTTTTTGCGATCTCGATCTCGCCTTCCGCTTTTGGAAATACGATTTGCCCATGCATTTGTAGACAGCATGCGTGTTGGATTTGCGTTCTACGTACGTACATGCATATAAAGCATGCTAGTTCGAATTGCATTCTACGTACGTACATGTAACGTATGCGCAAAACTCAATTTCAACACGCATGCATTCACACACACATATTACAGGCCCGTAGCCAGACCTGTTTGAAGGGGGGGGGGGTCGTTTCGAAGGCCCAAGGGGCCTGAGGTATATAGGGGGTCCGGGTCCGGCGGCATGCACCCCCCCGGAAAATTTGAAATCTAGGTGGGTGGTCTGAAATGCAATTTCCTTCATTCTCCGCAACAGCCGAGCTTCTAACTATGACCTTCCATACCCGATTTTTTTTTTCTGAAAATTTGACCTCGAGGCTGGGCGGGGCGGGGGGGGGGGGGGGGGGGTCGTCCAACCGCTCCGACACACCACCCCCCCCCACCCCCAGGATACGGGCCTGCATAATGACTTAAACAAACGTATTTCCAAAACGGAAGGCGACATTGTGAAAAGGCCGAAGCGAAACGCGACATCGCGGTCTCGAAAATGCGAGATAGCCAGGCGAAAACGCGAGAATGAATACAATAGAATCTCACGTTTTCGCCTCGCGATTTGGTCTCGCGTTTTCACGATCTTGTGTATAGGTCTACGATGCGATGCAGTAGCCTAACCAATAACACGTATCGAAATATGTTTTTTTTTGCTCAATAAACGTGTATTGGCAGCACATTAGAATCGTCTCCTAAGACGAGTATCATTTTTTGTCAAATTATGTTTTTGTTGTCAAGAAATATAGATGTTTGTCCACATGCGTTCTATTTCTTAATAAAAACGTAAACATGTTTTTGCAGCACATGAGAATCGTCTCCTAAGACAATGTGTATGTGTCCTATTAGGGACATGTGACAACCTCGCGTTTTCGAGCTTTGGAGACGAAAACGAGAAATTCTATCATATTCAATCTCGCGTTTTGCAAACACGCCGCACATGCACATGATGCATGAGCAAAACTAATCCGAATATTTAAAAAGCGAAAGGCGAGATCGCGAAAACGCGAGACGATTCTCATTATTTTAGGTAACGATTTTTATGTTTTATTATTGTCGATAAATGTGTTTTGAGTATGCACTTGTCACAACGTTATGTCCGCGATGGCACAGTGACAAAAGACCACAAGAATAAATATGTACTATATAATGTTTATTATTATAGATATTTAATATAATATGTATATGTGCCAAGTGCTCAATTGTATTATATTTAACAACTATGATAATAGTTTTTGTTTTGGGACAGTTTCGTATAAGAAATACGAGGACAAGTCACTTTTTCAAAATTACTTGCCCTGAAAATTATATTTTCCGGGACAAGTCCGGGCAAGTCACTTTTGTCAAGTCACTTGTCCGGGACAAGTGGCTAAAAAATCAATTTGTACAGCCCTGCAAGAAAACATTGTTAATGTGAAATTTACAGACTATCATAATTGTGCACTTACGAACATTTTAGTCATACAAAGTTTCGTGAAACGGGCCCCGGGTCCAATGGAATATGTGTTATCACCATATTTTTTCAGGAGAATGCAAGTTAAGCATGTTGGCATGTCTTGAAGGTTAGACTATACCAAATGGCGTGAAATCGCCCAGGGGGTATGCATAAGTAGTCCGGTATTTTAAAAAATAGTGCATGCGGTTTGCGGTCACAGACACAGTTTGCTTGCAAATATTGATCCATTACTACCCAGTTTCACTCGAGGAACACCAGTTTTCAGCATATTTGTAGCATTTAAAAGAAAACACTGAACCTGTTGGTCACGTAATGTAAACAGAGTTTCCGTGGCCAAAAAATGTAAACAATATTGGGTGATATGACGAGGTTGGATTTTTCTTTCTTAGGAGTAAGTGAACCTATTGTTTAATTCATGCAGAACCAGTACAGACTGGCTGCAGGTTATGTACAAGTAGGTCCCTGAATAGGCCCACCCCATCTCAGTAGAACCGGGAGGCATATACAGTCAGAATTCGTTACAACGGCATAGTTCGTCAGAGATGAATCTGCCGTTATAACGAATATGCCGTTATAACGAATATGCCGGTATAAAGAATCGGCGATTTTCTCCTTGCTATCAGACTCGTGATAATTCCGGTAATTGGAACATGTCGGTAATTGGTAGCCACGCATTGTATCGACGTTATTTGCTGTTATTTTACATTAGCATTATCGGCGAGATATATACTTATTTGTCACCACATTGATAAGGTTAGAAGATACCAAATGATGCGAAGTGTATGCAAAAGTAGTCCGGTATAAAAAAATAGTGCGGGTGTTTTGAGGTCACAGACACCGTTTGCTTGCAAATCTTGATCCATTACTACCCAGTTTCACTTGAGGAACATTTTGGGGTGCCTTTAACACCAGTTTTCAGCATATTTGTAGCATTTAAAAGAAAACACTGAACCTGTTGGTCACTTGATGTACACAGAGTTTCCGTGGCCAACAAATGTACACAATATTGGAGGATATGACAAGTTTGGATTTTTCTTTCTCAGGAGTAAGTGAACCTATTGTTTAGTTCATGCAGAACCAGTACAGACTGGCTGCAGGTTATGTACAAGTAGGTCCCTGAATAGGACCCTTTCATCCTAGTTTTATTAGAGAGGGAGACTTTAGGTGCTTGTCCCGTGTATCAGTTTTTTTTAGGCCCACCCCATCTCAGTAGAACCGGGAGGCATATACAGTCAGAATTCGTTACAACGAATATGCCGTTATAACGAATATGCCGGTATAAAGAATCGGCGATTTTCTCCTTGCTATCAGACTCGTGATAATTCCGGTAATTGGAACATGTCGGTAATTGGTAGCCTCGCATTGTATCGACGTTATTTGCTGTCATTTTACATTAGCATTGTCGGCGAGATATATACTTATTTGTCACCACATTGATAAAGCAATGCATATATACAAATTTATATCAAGGAAACATACAAAATTCAAAGCTAATCCGGTATTTGACAAAGTCTAGGTTGCAGGCGAACCTGTTGTTAATTGTAGAGCGCGTGGTGAATACCGGATTATCTGTGAAATTGTTTCTTTATTGTTAGCAATTCGCAAACATGTGCATTTATAAAAGAAACACATATTTGAATAAACAGTTTGTTTTAATTTACATGCTAAAATTTATAAAATTGCAAAGCAAAAACATGTAGAGTGGTTTCCCTTTAAATATTTACATGACGATTCGTCTCTATCTGAACTCGCCCCAGAGGCAATGCTACACGATAATTATTTAAATTGTTCACGATTATGATATTTTTTTATTTACAATCTATCGGTCCTTGCTGGATTTAATCACTTGTAAATTTAGTTGCTAACTGTTCATTTCTTAATTGATGTTTGCACAATAGTACATCACAGCAGGTGACAGGGTACCGACACGTTAATTGCCGCGATTTATGACAGCAGGTCGGGGTTAATCAGCTGTGAAATTGTTTAGATATGGTCAGTGACTGGTTCCCGAATATCGGTTTCCGGCACGTAATGCCGGATAACAGCTGGTACCAGTGACGCCGGGTACCAGCGATGCCGTTATCATGGTTATGACGCACATTATATGGTCAGTGACTGGTTCCCGAGTATCGGTTTCCGTAATGCCGGATAACAGAGCTGGGTCACAGCGCTGGTACCAGCGACGCCGGGTACCGGCGCCGTTATAACGCACATTAAATAAGACTTAAACTGTGTATTCGTTTGCGGGAATTCCCTGCCGGTGCCGGAAGCCGAATTTGCCGGTATATCGAGCAGATTAAAGAGCATGCCGATTGGTTTGGCGGCTTATTGTGCCGGTAGGCGAATATGCCGCTATAACGTGTGCCGCTGTAACGAATTCTGACTGTATATTTGGATTCTGTGTCCGTGTGTGTTCGTGTGTAGTATGTCTGTGGCTCCGGTTAACAAGCAAGGGGCCGTTTCACTAAAGTTTGTACAACTAAAATGTTCGTAAGTGCAAATTTAGGATCGTCTGTAAATTTCAAGTGATGGATTTACATTTATTGAGCATAGGCTGCAAATGCAGCCTATGCTCAATAAATGTAAATGCAATAATTTTTTTCAAGAAAACATTGTTAATGTGAAATTTAGAGACTATCATAATTTTGCACTTACAAACATTTTAGTCATACAAACTTTAGTGAAACGGCCCCACCGCTCCAGATAAGGAATTAGTAATTAAGTATTGTCCCTCCATCATGTCTGAAGCAATTAGGTATTTCAAAATTTTAATTGGGGTAAATAAAAGCACACTACTGTTTACACATCAACAGACAGCAATTATTGAATAGTTTGCATCGAAATGAAAACATGTCTTGACATTTCATTAGAATTGTCTCCTAATGAAATATCAAGATGTGTTTTCATGGAACATAAGAAAGATATGCTTTATTTGTGGTCTGTTTATTGTTTTCTGCTGTAAAGCTACCACAAAATTTGTATTGCTTTTTGATACTCGCTACTTCTGATTTCAATTGGGTTTTTGGCAATTTTAATTGGGTATTTAAGCAAATACGCAGCTTATCTGGAGCCCTGAGAAGTTTGCCAGAGTTTCTCCAATCTGCCACAGGGGCATTTCGTTTAAAGAGAAACTGCACATGTTACTTAGAGTTCCATATCGTTTCTCAGAGCTCCAGATAAGGTGCGTATTGGCGTATTTTATGCAATTATTTTAGCTGAATATTCATTGATTATCAAAATTAGGAGTACAAAATACGCACAGCAATGTGAAAATACGCATTTATTTTCAAATTGAGTAGTGAAAATACTGTCATAAAGTTGAAAATTCACAGTGTTTGCTTTTTGCAGCTCAATTAAGTGAATGTTTAGATTTTTTATATATGTTTTTTTTTCTTTGTTCCATATTTAGTATTAATGAACAAAATCAATAATCCATTTGTAAAAGTACAATACGCAATGATTTTCAAATCGGTGTATAGTACGCTTTAGACACAAAGCTTATCTGGAGCTCTGGTTTCTCCACTCTATAGGGGACGGCATAAAATGTGACGGGAGAACTATTGATTGTGGGCTTTATGATCAGTGTAGATCCAGATCAGACTGTGATCAGGATCTACACTGTCATTCCATCAATGAAACACCCATCATGCTTCTAGAAAGCAAAAGGATTGTTATCCTGCTACAGGTGATAGCTATTTGATCAGGAGCTACACTGGTCACAAATCCCATAAGCCCCATTTCTTCAGTGACAAGCACAAATGACCTCTGCCATTGCTAGGCCGAAAAACGATCCAATCTGCTACTTAACCCTTAGACCGCTACTCACAAAAATTGTCGTCTGCTGTTGCTTTTATATATTGCCGTATTTCTCAATAAAAACATGTTTTGACAGCACTTCAGAATCATTTCCAATGGAAATGATTCTGAAGTGCTGTCAAAGCATGTTGTAAGTTATTCTAAAGTGCTGTCAAAGCATGTTTTTGGCGGTCTCCACGCTATTTGGATCGTGATTCTGGCCGTTTGCACGGGTCTACTTTCGGAAGTGGCTCTCTGTTCATCGGGGGACGTCTCAATAGGCTCAATTTGCGTTCGCAATTAACAACAGTCAGGTGACATTTAAAGTCAGCGAGTGAACTGAAATCAAGTTATTAATAGCAACGGCAATGCTCAACATTATGTGTAAAATAGTTGGCATGCCCAACTTTACTTTCGAAGAGAACAAATTGCTGTTATTGAGACGCCCCCCGTATCATGTACCACGCAGTCGCAATGCGACGTCGAAGGCCATTTCTTTTTCATATTGTGGTTTATGGGCGATTTTCGAAAAATGACCCTCTGGGTGAGCGAAACAAAATTCATGAAAACATTTTGTCGTTCATGCAGCATACACGTATGTAGGCCTACGCCCAGTCATAAATTTGAAAAGATTTCACATAATACGTCTGCAATATACCTCGTAAAACGGTTTATTAGTCGGACATAAAGCACCTTTGCTTCATCAACCTATTTCAGTTTAGAGCAGGCTGTATTTTACAAACACCAGTAACTGATCAAGTTCTCCAAATTTGCAGATTGTACATCCAATAATCAACATCGAATATATTTCTAACAAGGAATTTCTGAGTATGCAAATTCACAAGTGGCTACTTGTCTCCCGCCAGTCAATACTTTCAGTACTTTGATTGATGATAAAAATGGAAAATATAAAATAAACAGCAGACGACAGACAAAAAAAATAAGATAGCGTTCTAAGGGTTAACTGTGGAATCTGAAGACATAGACTCAGAGCTCCAGTCAAGGTGCGTAATTTGACCAACTTGGGGTGAAATTTTGTTATTTCTTCATCAAAAATGGCATGTTGGGAGTCCTTTAGAATCGTCTCGTTGAGACAATTCTAAAGCACTCCCAACTTGCCATTTTTGATGGAGAAATGAGAAATTTACCTCCAAATTACACACCTTAACTGGAGCTCTGCATAAACTTCATGCCCGCGTGTTGTATTTCCAGTGTGTATAGCATCAGGGACCAAAGTAGCGCTATTCAACAGATTGCGTTCACAAACCGTCAGCACACGCTACCTCCACGTTGAAAATGGCAACTTCCACGCGAGCTCCACACAGTGGGGCGCATTCACCATCCACTTGTGTAAGTTCCTGTTCAATGTGGCCTGATACATACCGTGTTTATTATAATAGTAGCCCCCTCTCTAATAGTAGCCCCTCTCCCTTATTCACGTTCTTAATGTTATTTTCACATACAAAAGCCATTTAAAACATTGTTTTAAATGGCTTATGTATGTAAAAAATAACATATTTTGATCCTATTTTCAACGTTCTAATCCTCACGAATTGCATAGCCCCGGGGACGTTTATTAGAATAAATACGGTAGTCTGATATATATTTGTAAAACGAGTACTGATTTCATAAGAAACGACGTTCTTCCAAGTCAATCTGTGCTTGAACATATTTTCGCTGCCATTTCATTGGTTGAGTCATGTTGCAGAATGACACAAGTGTAATTTTTTAAAACATTGTTTTAAATGGCTTATGTATGTAAAAAATAACATATTTTGATCCTATTTTCAACGTTCTAATCCTCACGAATTGCATAGTCCCGGTGACGTTTATTAGAATAAATACGGTAGTCTGATATATATTTGTAAAACGAGTACTGATTTCATAAGAAACGACGTTCTTCCAAGTCAATCTGTGCTTGAACATATTTTCGCTGCCATTTCATTGGTTGAGTCATGTTGCAGAATGACACAAGTGTAATTTTTTAAAACATTGTTTTAAATGGCTTATGTATGTAAAAAATAACATATTTTTATCCTATTTTCAATGTTCTAATCCTCACGAATTGCATAGTCCTGGTGACGTTTATTAGAATAAATACGGTAGTCTGATATATATTTGTAAAACGAGTACTGATTTCATAAGAAACGACGTTCTTCCAAGTCAATCTGTGCTTGAACATATTTTCGCTGCCATTTCATTGGTTGAGTCATGTTGCAGAATGACACAAGTGTAATGACATAACGCAAACTAGAAACAGAATTGCTACCCCGCTCCATACCTCTTGTGAGGGTAGCAATTTAACCCCATCTCTTTAATGTAACACATGGAAGAGTGATTTTTGCAATCGTTTATCCGGCGTGTTTGATATGTTAGCGATATAAAACTCAAAGCTGTATCAATAAATTATTAAAAACGAACATACACATGCAGAAATTGGTTATTTTACCTTGTCACGGTGTTTATCTGACATTTACATGTATATCTTGTAAATTTGAAAGCTTCATTTCGTTATGTTGAACGTTGAACAACAACAAGAGAAAAGATGGCTTCCATGGGAAAATGATGTCCCTGTTCTATTATGTTTGGCAATTTACTAGTTCTACATCAAAGATTATTTGTTTAAATAGTGTTTTCCCTAGCAAGGTTTAGGAGGGCGCTGCGCCCTGCCCAGTTTACAGCCGGCAAAACCCCGCCCTGCTGCCCTAAAATCCATCTCTACCCGCCCAGCTACGCCCAAATTACAAAACCTGTGACCTAGTTTTGTCTGTATAAACTTACACGTAATCGCTAACAAATCCCAGAATATGAAAGTCAATTCCCACCTCACATGGCTCGCGCCCCGCGGAGAGATAAAACGAGATGGCACCTGGGCCCAGTATAGCGTGTATGATTTATATGAAACTGAATCAATACTGGTTTAGAGCGGCATGTTAATTTTGTCCTGTCATAAAGCTGGTCTGAACACGGTCAGGCTCAAGAGAAAACATGCGCTTGTATTGTAAACCAACTGCTTTTGTGAGTGGATTTCACGACCAGTGTAGATTAAGATCAGATCAAATGAGATTATGCATCCTCTTAGTTCGATCCGGATTTGCAAGGTTCACCAGTTAACTATTGAAACGACAACGGAAATGTATCCATTATTCACTGTAGATATGTGAATAATGCTGAAATGCTGTTGACTGGACTGGTGGGCAAATTGGGCAATGGACGTTTAGTCCCAGTTTTCTCTGCGCAATTAGCGAATGAAAAGCGGTAACCAAGTGTGTGTTACTAGGCGCTCTTGATGCTAAATTTTGTATCGGCCGAATGACCGATCATCGTGATCGACCCGTCAGCCGCTGTTTTTCGTGTTTTTTTTTTTTTAATTCTCTAAATTGGGGTAATTTATATCTGAGACTTAGACATTTAATTGATCAAGATTTGTTTTGTCCAGCGTCGATTAGTGAACCTGAACTTGTTGAAGGCTATGATTACGATGGCACGTGCCTGGCATGTCCACCGACAAATAATTTTCACACATTTGTATCACGTCATACAGCGAATACCGTATTGGCATGTCCACCGACAATTTATTTTCACACATTTGTATCACGTTATGACGCGAGCACCGTCTTGTAAAAACAATACCCCGAATTAGTGGTTCACAAAGCACAATTGTCAGCCCATAATGTGTGAAACTCGTCTCCTCCGCATCGAAAATGCAGACATGTGCCACCGATATGCACGATGATCGTTATCTGTCAGTAATTGACATTTACTGAGTAATCCTCAAGGACGCTTTTAAATACGACTGCAAACTAGCCATTGTCATTATCCTGTAAATCTATTACACGCTAATTATCGCAATATACGAATAATTACCCGAATCCACGATGTTCCCACTATTTGGATTTTGAGCGGGCAACCCGACTTTGGTTATCAAAGAAGGCCAGACGAATATGTTGAAAAGGCACTTTCAACACCAACAAAATGGCACTTTCTAGCGCCAACCAAATGGCACTTTTCAGCGCCAACCAAATAGTCATGAAAGAAATCCTTACAAATTGTTCTCTGTTCGTGTGGCTGTAGAGAGATTGGGGCGAAAAGTAAGCGCCTGAAAAGCGGACATGAAACAACAACAACAAATTTGATATATTTGTTTATTATTATGATTATTACCACTAGATCTGTGGAGTAAACGTGGGACTAAAAGTCACCAGCCTGGTATTCCCCGAGGTCAATGCTCAGTTCGGAAATTGTAGGAATTCCCTCGGAAATCTTGGAAGTCCTCCACATTTCCTTGTTTGTGTCCCGTTTCACTAAACTTTGTACGACTAAAATGTTTGTAAGTACAAATTTAAGATCGTCTGGAAATTTTCAATTGATGGATTTACATTTATTGAGCATAGGCTGCATATTCAGCCTATGCTCAATAAATGTAAATCCAATAATTGTTTACAAGAAAACGTTAATGTATAATTTACAGACCATCATAATTTTACACTTACGGACATTATAGTCGTACAAAGTTTAGTGAAACAGCCCCCTGGTCTGTTTACAAGAAGTGTTCTAGCCTCCCTGTGGTATCAGTAGTCATTTGCTGGTATATATTCTCTGTCGTTTCTCGGCTCGGAAACAGCAGGAATTTCAGAATTTCAGAATTTCAGCCTCGAATTTCCTACGCGTTTGTCTAAACTTGCCTGTTAACCCTGAGACTGCTATCTTATTATTTTTTTCGTCTACTGTTTATTTTCTATTTTCCATTTTTATCATCAAAAACATGCTTTGACAGCACTTTAGAATAATTTACAACATGCTTTGACAGCACTTCAGAATCATTTCCATTGGAAATGATTCTGAAGTGCTGTCAAACCATGTTTTCATTGAGAAATAAGGCAATAATTAAAAAAAACAACAGCAGACGACAATTGTTGTGAGTAGCGGTCTAAGGGTTAATTGACATCACTAGCCACATAGTGAGATAGCACTAGTCTGATGGGTCTGACAACGATAACTGACATAACTAGCCTGATATTCTCTGTCACTAGTTGGCTTGGAAATGGTAGGAATTCCTCAACAAGCCTCAGAATTCTTACATGTTTCCAACAAGCGATCCTGGTGTGGCATCAGATCAGGATTATTCTGATTTCAGGGCTGAATATATAGTTTCTACCAGGGGGCCATTTCACTAAACTTCCTACGACTAAAATGTTCGTAAGTGCAAACCTATGATAGTCTGTAAATTTCACATTAACAATGTTTTCTTGTAAACAATTATTGTATTTACATTTATTGAGCATAGGCTGCATAAGCAGCCTATGCTCAATAAATGTAAATCCATCAATGAACTTTCCAGACGATTCCAAATTTGCACTTACGAACATTTTAGTCGTACAAAGTTTAGTGAAACGGCCCCCTGATCAGGATTATTCTGATTTCAGGGCTGAATATATAGTTTCTTTATTGTAAATATTCAGTTCTGATTTTGGGATTTTCCCCCCATTTGTACATGTACTTGAACATGTACATGTACTTGTACAGGTAATATATGGGATTTAGTACTAACCCATTGACCCGGCCTTAAATGACCTTAGCTGTTGATGGGCCGTTAAACCCCAATAAACAAAAAATATTTTCCAAGTCTCACTTGATAAATGTAATACCAAGAGACACCAGCTTAGTATTTGCTGTCATTACTTGGCCCGTAAACGATATATATCCTCCGTGAACCTCGGAATTCCTACTGCCTTTCCTAGACTGGCCTGTTAAACTGGCATCACTGACGTGGTATTTTGTATGGGTTCCAGTGGACGACAACGAGAGTGAGAGCGAGGAGTTCACGGTCAGAGATGGCTACATCCACTACGGGTCTACGGTGAAATTGGTCTGCTCCGTGACAGGCATGGCGCTACCCAGATTGGTAAGTGCTCGCGTGGTTTACATTCGGTATGGATGCAAAAATTCTCCAGTCACAGCCCCAAATAAATTGTGGTGAAGCTGGTCTGCTCCGTCACAGGCATCGCGCTGCCCTGGGGCCCGTTTCACTAAACTTCTTACCACTAAAATGTTCGTAAGTGCAAATTTAAGATCGTCTGTAAATTTCAAATTATGGATTTACATTTATTGAGCATAGGCTGCATATGCAGCCTATGCTCAATAAATGTAAATCCAATAATTATTTACAAGAAAGCAATGTTAATGTGAAATTTACAGACTATCATAATTTTGCACTTACGACCATTTTAGTCGTACGAAGTTTAGTGAAACGGCCCCCAGATTCGTAAGTACTCATGTGATTTACATTTGGTATTGATGCAAAATTGGTGGAATTCGTCAATTTAACGTCACATTGTTTCACCTTGTAGTTTTCGCTGTAAAACTAAGCAACGTGACGACAAACCAAGAAACTCTGCCAGTTCATGTCCATGATGCCCCGGAAGCAGTTTTCAGTGATTTCCAACCTATTTGAGACAAGCCATGTGGTGTTGTACACGTGTACATCAGAGCTCCAGTTAAGGTGCATAATTTGTAGGTCATTTTTTTATTTCTCCATCAAAAATGGCAAGTTGGGAGTGCTTTAGAATCGTCTCAATGAGACGATTCTAAAGGAGCTGGAGCTCTGACTGTACACACTATTTTCAGAAACTGTGCTATTTTCTGTCAATTAAATTGAAAACCCAAAAGCCCCATTTCCCCGGCCACAGCCACAGTTGAAGGTCAAAGGTCAAACCTATGTATACCTGTTGCAGATTATCCGAAAGGTGGACAAACAGACGGCGGTGTTCGACGCGGACGACCCCGTGTCCCAGCTCCACAAATGTGCCTTCTACATGAAAGACACGGAGCGCATGTATTTATGTCTTTCACAGGAGCGCATAATCCAGTTCCAGGTAGGGGTCTCATTTTGGAATTATCTCCCTTTGCGTTGTCATTTTTCAAATTCATGTACAATTCATGAATACACTAATTACTATTGTCATGCAATGAAATTAAATATTATATTATCGGTCCAGTTTCAGGTGTGAGCCTGATTTTGGAATTATCTCCCTTTTGCAGAACGGTGTTTCGTGATAATGGTTTTAAATAAATACGGTGTTTTCTTTCTGTACATGATGTTGTTTAAAGTTGACACGTTTAGAGCACATGTGAAATTGTGCTCTAAAATTGTCGAAGTTAGTTATAGAAAATATATGTCTGATCGCTTGTCCATTATGAGAAGTTTCCTTGTGCGCAATCACAGTCGGATTAGACCTATTGCTTCTGTTCATGTTGGAATACTGTTGTGACTGAATTGCTAACCGCATAGTCATGGGGCCCGTTTCATTAAACTCTGTGCGACTAAAATGTTTGTAAGTGCAAATTTAGGATCATCTGGAAATTTCAATTGATGGATTTACATTTTATTGAGCATAGGCTGCATATGCAGTCTATGCTCAATAAATGTACATCCAATAATTGTTTACAAGAAAACATTGTTAATGTGAAATTTACAGACTATCATAATTTTTCACTTACGAACATTTTAGTTTAGTGAAACGGGCCCCTGGATCACTGTGTAGACAGTTCTAATGCTAGGCTTGTCACAAACATAGTTTAGGCTATTTTTGTTCCCTATTGTCCATTATAGCTACTGGTAGTTAGTCTCTGACAGTTTTGTCATATTGCAAAATCATTTACTCACGTAAGGTCCCGTATTTAGTTGGGAATATGACCCGAAACTCATCCAAATCATTAATGAAGAATGAAAAAAAATTGGACTTTTTATCAGGGAAACAATAGTACATGTATTTGTAATTTGGGACATAGCCAAATAGTGTTGATAGAACATGCAGAAAAACACTGTATAGAGATGACGCAAAAATTCTGATGTCTATTTGTAGGCGACGCCTTGTCCGAAGGAGGCGAACAAGGAGATGATAAATGACGGGGCGTCGTGGACAATCATCAGCACAGACAAGGCCGAGTATACATTCTACGAGGGCATGGGCCCCATCAAGTCGCCCGTCACTCCTGTCCCCGTCGTCAATAGTCTACATGTAAGATCTGAGGCCCGTTTCACTAAACTTTGTACGACTAAAATGTCTGTAAGTGCAAAATTATGATAGTCTGTAAATTTCACATTAACATTGTTTTCTTGTAAACAATTATTGGACTTACATTTATTGAGCATAGGCTGCATATGCAGCCTATGCTCAATAAATGTAAATCCATCAATTGAAATTTCCAGACGATCCTAAATTTGCACTTACAAACATTTTAGTCGTACGAAGTTTAGTGAAACGGCCCCCTGTTTATTGTACAATTAATTCTGTGTAAGTTTGTGATTGATCTGGCATTTGTTTTCTGATATCACAACATCATCAAAGCTGTAGCGACATTGCGACCCCCCATTGTCCATGTCTCCGTGTTTGTCTTACTCTGAATAAATATACGGACACACTTACGATGTGTTTGGCTACAATTTGAACCCCCCCCCCCCACCCCCCGTTACAGTTGAACAGATAGGAATATTACTTTATTTTCACATTTTGACAAAAGGGAACACTACACGGCATTCATTGAATCAACCCTGCTGCAGTTGTACGTGGGTGGTGACGGGGAACAAAGTGTGCCAGAAAGGGTACAGTTCACTATGGATGGCGACAATTGAGTGTTTAGAACAAAGTACATCACATATTAACCCTTGCACCGCTATCTTATTTTTTTTGGCCGTCTGCTGTTTATTTTCTATTTTCCATTTTTATCATCAAAAACATGCTTTGACAGCACTTTACAATAATTTACAACATGCTTTGACAGCACTTCAGAATCATTTCCATTGGAAATGATTCTGAAGTGCTGTCAAAACATGTTTTTATTGAGAAATAGGGCAAGATATAAAAGCCACAGCAGATGACAATTGTTGTGAGTAGCGGTCTAAGGGTTAAAGTACATCACATTCAAATGAAGCGCAACCGAACCGAGTATGTCCAAATATTTATGGATATTAGGTAATTCCAGTTGAATGTTGATATTTATGGATATTACGGTAATTCCAGTTGAACGGTAAGATTTATGGATATTACGATAATTCCAGGAATTGTAATATTTATGAATATTTGGTAATTCCAGTTGAATGTTGATATTTATGGATATTTGATAATTCCAGTTGAACGGTAAGATTTATGGATATTACGTCAATTCCAGTTGAATGGTAATATTAGTGATATTACGTCAATTCCAGTTGCATGGTAATATTAGTGATATTACGTCAATTCCAGTTGAATGGTGGTGGTGACGTGGCGATGTTGGACCTGGTGGGGGAGAACTTCACGCCGGTGCTACGGGTCTGGTTCGGGGACGTGGAGGCTGAGACGATGTACCGCAGCGAGGACAGCATGCTGTGTGTCGTACCAGATATCTCTGCCTTCCGGGCTGGCTGGCGCTGGGTCAGGCAGCCACTGCAGGTGAGACAGCTTGGGCAGCCATTCACCCGTTTTAAAAATAAGCCTAAGGATAAAGGTGTCCAATCAATAACTAGAGATCTTCTTGACAAAACTTTTCATCACCACACGTGGAAGAACTATATTTATTTTCACAATATTCCCATGAGTTTGGGGACTGTTTTAAAAAATAAATTGATATCCTCATTGTTAAAATCCTGTTTGTATTTTTGTTTATTGGTGTTTAACGGCCTATCAACAGCTAAGGTCATATAAAGCCGGGCAAACGGGTTCAATCCCATTTTAACCTGCTGCAAAATCAGAACGGAATATTTACATAGAGAAAAATATATTCAGCCCTGAAATTCGTCTGGTGCCAGGTTAAAATCCAGTAGAAAAATCTATTTTTAACCATGCAATCAATATTTGTTATAACTTCTTCAAAGAAAACGTTTCCAGGAGAGTAATTCTTTTATTATCGAAGAAAATGTAGTTTTGTTTTGATAATATTCAGATGTTATATGTTTAATATCCCAAACCCATTGACATATTTTAAGTGAAACAAACATCAGTTTATTCATCAGTTGTTACAAGTTTATTCCTCCAATCCAGGTTCCTGTGTTATTGGTGCGGAACGATGGCGTCATCTACTCAACGGGTCTGACATTCACCTACACACCGGAGCCCGGTCCGAGACAGCGGTGTCGCGAGGTGGACACGTTACTGGCGGCCGGTACCCCTTCCAGCAATACAGAGATAATGCATTATGGTAGCAATACAGACACTACACAACACTATGGAGATGTGTTGTAGCGCACAGTGAAATCCAGACAGTGCATATGATAGCAATACGGATACTACCGCATACTATGGTGAAATCCAGACAAAGAATACCAGGCTTGTGTCATCATTTGTGGCTGTCACTGGAGAATTCATTCATTCAGCTTATATTTAAGGGTGGGAATTGGCTCGAACACCTTCCATACCCGGTAGAAATGGGTTTTATGTGTTTTATGTGTTTTGCGACCAGTGTAGATCCTGATCAGCCTGTGCATCCGCACAGTCTGATCAGAATCTGCACTGTTCGCCATTCCATCAATAAACCACCTGTCATGCCACGAACAAGCAATATAGATCGTTATCAGGCCTCGAGACGTGTGTTATTAGATCAGGAGCTACACGGGTCACAAATCCCAGAAGCACCATGTCTCCAGTAACAGCCACATAAACTTGGAAAAGTTGCGGGAATACTGGACGAAGGCCGGAAGGCCTCGTCCAGTATTCCCGCGACTTTTCCAAGTTTATAAGTTTATCAAGCATGACTAGGAAACGTGTTAGAATTCCTACCATTGTCCCGGCGAGCCGGATAAACTATCAAAAGTTGATGGTAGGTGCATTCTATTTATCAGGTAACATTTCATGCTAAGAAATAGACCCAAGTGCAATGTTAATTCTGTTGAACGGAACACAGACTGGTTTACATTGCGTCACTCGGTAATGTGATGTGATGTAGTTCAACCAATGAAAAGTCAGCAGTGCTCTTTTGTATTCCGGATCGACTGTGATACATTGTAGCAGCGTCACTGCCTGATACGACATCTTAACCCTTTCACCCCTAAATAACTGGAATGGATTTTGACATGTTAATTTTGCAACCAATCTGACCATCACAAAAGGATTTTCAGACTAGTCCAATTATGAAAAGGGGTGTTTAAGTTCTCAAAAATATGAAAATTACATGTACTTGCAAAAAGTGCATATCCTGATGGGACGGCTCTCATCTGGGTCTGCACGTTTTGCCAATACCATTGTACAGGCCTGTGGTGATGAAAGGGTTAATATCGGTCAGCTTGTATCTGGTGAATTGCGCTGCTGGTTTCCTGATAAAATGCATTACGGTAGCAATATAGACACTGCAGCATGTGATGGTGCATTGTTAAGACAGAAGTTATGAGCAACGTTAACGTGTTGTGTGTAGAAATCACCAGTGTAGGTTCTATGAAACGAGGGAGCGAACTCCTGTCCGAGTTTGTTTCCTTTGATCACTGTGAAACATTCAATTAGTTCACAAATCTATTTTAATACCAGTCCCCAAGTTATATTTATGTGAATCAATTAATGATTCTCATTAAAACCATTTTTGTTGACGAGCCTGCTTGTGGGAAGCAAGATATAGTAACCACAATGACATCTGATTGTCCTTACGTCCGCCCCAAAATCTGTGTCTCAATTACTCTGCAACCTTCCGATTGGCTTGAAACATATGCTTGTTTATCATAATATTTCATTCTTCTGTAGCCCACCTATACAGCTTGCATGCCCAAGGTCAAATAACTTGGAAAAATTTTTGCGATAGGACTGCTAAATTTATCAGCGGGCTCAACATGCGGGCCTTGACCATCTGTTTTGTAACACGAGTAACGTTGTCTTCAATCCATTTAGCAGGTTTTTGAGGCGGGTGCTTTTGAGTCAATAGACTTCATTCATTTTGAAAAGTGTGGAATAATATTCTTTGATTATAAATTTCCTGAGCATGTACTCCGTCTAGATTTGTGGCTGTGACTAGAGAAATGGCGCTTATAAGATTGTGACTTGTGTACCTCCTGTAGCCTATTTCACCAACATTGTAAAGTATACTTTGAGGGCGAAATTTTCAATTTAAGAATAAATTTATTAATTTTTATTACCGGTATACTGAATTTATTACATTATCACAGCCATTTTGGCTGTGATAATGTAATAAATTCAGTATAATAATTCTGCATGCTTTTAATCATCAAATATATGCAGTTGTTAGTTCTATATGAAATAACGCATTTCAGGAAGTATACTTTGCAATGTTGGTGAAATCGGCTACTGATCAAATAGCACACTCCTGTAGCCTGATGACAATCTATCTATATTCGTTGTTAGAAGCACTAGGTGTTTCGTTGATAGAATGGCAACCAGAGCAGATCCTGATCAGACTGTGCGGATGCACAGTCTGATCTGGATCTACACTGGTCGCAGCCTCATGTCTCCAGTCACAGCCACATTTGACCTCTGAACCGGTTGATTCTCTGACTCTGCCAATCGATCGTATTGATTTTAAAATCAAGCGTATGAACAGAGCACATGCTCGAGGAAGTTTTAATGTGTGCAGTGACTCGTATATAGAACCTTTTTACAAGGAAATTAATTTTTAAACTGTTATTGTATTCCACGGACAAAAGTCTGATGTTACAGATTTGATGTCATCCCACTCAGGGATTCCGCTGGGGAAAATAAAAAAATCGCCACTTCAAAAAAACAATTGGCGATAAAAAAATACAATTTTCGAAGAAAAAATAATCAATTTTTTATCGCCAATTGCGAAAGTGGCGATCGCCAGCAGAATCCCTGCCAGTGTAGGAACTTGTGTGTCCAGATCACAACTTGAATATCTTTTGTAGCTAATTAACTTCGCAATTAACAAATTTAAATTTGACACCCAACAGTTTGGTAGAACTCATTCAAACACGGTCTACCATGTCACATAAAACATACACGATTTCAAGTTTTTTCTTGTTTGCTTTACGACATAGCTCCTATATTATCCACAACTATCTTCCATTTAGACCATGGGGCTTAATAAAATCTGCGTGGTTTGTCTATAGTCGACTCAACGATTCCCAAACATTTTGGGAATACATGCGTGAGGTTGTCGCGAGTAAAATCCAGCATAGGATCTGTGATATTTGTTACACCATATAAACCAGGGTTCCCAATAGACAGCATAGCTTGGGTTGTATTCCATGTATTAGAATATATTTCTAGCTCTGAAATTACCCCGCTCATCGCATAGCCTTTTTTTTCTGATATTAATTTGAGAAAAAAACAACAACAATATTTTCCATAAATAAATTGGAAAATTGACACAAAATTCAGAGCTCATGTGAAATAACTCTGCATGTTATGGTCAATGTTTTTGTCACTTGATGAGAATGCCACTGATTTTTGAAATCGGTATTGGCGAAAAATATCAACAGTAGCCGTCATGCAATTTTTGTTCATGGCTTGTGAAATTGAAAAGTGAATGGGTTTAACATCCCACAAACAGCTAGGGTCATATAGAGACGGGGTTGTGAAATTGAAATGATAAATGCATAATAGACAACTTGAATAGACAAATTTAAAGTCTGTGGACTGATTATCAAAAAAATAAAATGCGATTGTAAGAAACTTGCAGTTCAAATGTGCTGTTTATGGGGGTACACTGAAATAAATGTTGTGATTCTGGCCAGTGGTTGTATTGTCTGTACTAGAATTTTGATGACTCGTCACATTGTCACAATTTAGTTATGCACCGACAATAGAAATGTAAGACTTTAAACATGTACGTTTCATTTTCGTATGTCGGTTACAAAGAGCAGACATGCTTATTTAGGAACCATTATCATTTCCTCATCCGCATTAAAAACGCAAGTTATGATACAACTGGGGCCCATTTCACTAAACTTAGAGAGGTTTCACTGTAAATCAGGGGGCCGTTTCACTAAACTTTGTACGACTAAAATGTTTGTAAGTGCAAAATTATGATAGTCTATAAATTTCACATTAACAATGTTTTCTTGTAAACAATTATTGGATTTACATTTATTGAGCATAGGCTGCATATGCAGCCTATGCTCAATAAATGTAAATCCATCAATTGAAATTTCCAGACGATCTTAAATTTGCACTTACGAATATTTTAGTCGTACGAAGTTTAGTGGAACTGCCCCCAGGTCGGTTGGTGAAAGCATATTTTGTAACTAGGGAAAAGGTCTCTTTTATAACATTTGCGATCAGTATAACACATGCTGTGTAACTATGACTGGATAAGCGGGTCTTACAGGGCTCCAGATAAGTTTTGTATTTCAAGAGTATCATACGCCCAGATTTCAAATTCAATGTGTATTTTACTGTTACAAATGTATTATTGGTGTTCTTCCTTATTAAATAGGGAAAAAATGATAACAAATTAAAAAATTCACTTATTTGAGCTGCAAAAAAACATGCAGCTCAACTATGAAGTAAATTTTCAACTTTATTACAGTATTTTCACTACTCGATTTGAAAATCAATGCGTATTTTCACATTGCTGCGAGTATTTTGTACTCGCACTTTTGATAATCAATGTGTATTCTGGTAAAATAAGTGCGTAAATTACGCCTACCTTATCTGGAGCTCTGTAGCCTATTTCATCAACATTGCAAAGTATACTTTCCTAGCAAAGTATACTTTGAGGGAGAAATTTTCAATTTTAGGATAAATTTATTAATTTTTATTATACTGAATTTATTACATTATGACAGCCATTTTGGCTGTGATAATGTAATAAATTCAGTATAATAATTCTGCATACTTTTAATCATCAAATATATGCAGTCGTTAGTTCTATATGACATAATGCATTTCGGGAAAAATAAATGATTACTCCCTCAAAGTATACTTTGCTATAAAAGTATACTTTGCAATTTTGATGAAATCGTCTACTGGACTTCTGCGACACTTGTGACCAGTATAGCTGCTGATCCAGTTGATATATGGGGTTCTGCCAACCGATCAGTTAAATCACAACTTGCATTTTTAATGCAGTCCAGTATATATAAATGTGTGTAAGTATATGTATATATGTATTTGTATATATTGAACAAATTGTACATACTTAGCTGTACATAATTATAAAATGTAAGTCGCTGCGTGTACATATGTATTATTAGCACATCTTTGTTGCCATATTAGTGCAGAATACATTTAACCCTTAAACTGTGGGTGGCAGGTGGGAGCATGCGATGGGTAGTTTATTGTTTGTTTGTTGGGGTTTAACGGCCTATCAACAGCTAAGGTCATTTAAGGCCAGGTCAATGGGTTTAGTACTACCGTAAATCCCATATATTACTGTACAAGTACATGTACAAATGGGGGGGAAATCCCAAAATCAGAACTGAATATTTACAATAAAAAAACTATATATTCAGCCCTGAAATCAGAATAATCCTGATCTGATGCCAGGTCCTCGCCACACCAGAATCACTTGGCCCCCTCCCAAAAGCAGTAGGATCAGTAATAATCTTACCACTTTTATAATGGGCAATAAGCCAATTCAACTCCTAGGTAACAAAAGAGCCAAAGATAAAAACGTACCAAACCAGGCAAATCGTGATTCCTATAATTTACGCCGTCACGTTCGCCCGACCAACCACCCACCCGACGGGTTGTTTAACGAATGGGGTTCATCCTGACCGGAATTCGGACTGGAGACCTGGTTTGGCCCTCACATACGTCTTTAGCATTTTGTATGTGACAGTTGAATCTGATTATACCCCTTATGTGAGTATTATGATTATTCATAATCCTATTTTAGGTTAAGAGCCAAGTGACTTTGGTGTGGTATGGACCTGGCACCAGGTCTGGTTATTCTAATTTCAGGGTTTTCTTTTCTTTTTTTCTCGATGTAAATATTCTGTTCTGATGTTTGGATTTCCCCCCAATGCAGCAGGTTAAAAGGGGATCAAACCCGTTTCCACGGCCTTACATGACCGTAGCTGTTGATAGGCCGTTAAACACCAATAAACACATTTTAATTAACCCTTAAACTGCTGAATGAAAACTTTCCGTCTGCTGTTTAATTTCTGTTTACCATTTGTCATCAAAAACATGGTTTGACAGTACTTTTGAATAGAAATGATTCTAAAGTACCGTCAAACCATGTTTCTATTGAGAAGTCAAAATATGAAGCAAAAGCAGACAACAATTTTCGTGTCCAGCATTATAAGGGTTGATAACAATACCGTTGTGTTGTTCAATGCGGCTGCGACTGGAGAAATGGGACTAAACCATTTTCAACCAGTGTAGAACCAGACCAAACTGCACCATTCCTCCAGTCGGTCACAAAAATGCAAAATCATGAGTCGCACTCCATTACTGGGTCATTGGGGGGCCCTAGCTGTGGCATTATTTTCTCTCACTTTTTAGCTCACCTGAGCGAAGCTCATGTGAGCTATTGTTACCGCAATGTGTCCGTCGTCGTCGTCCGTGAACATTTTCAAACGTCTTCTCCTCGGTAACCATTGAGCCTATAGTCACCAAACTTCATGGTCATGGTCCTTAGGTAGGGGGATTACAAAATTGTTAAAATGATGTCATTACGTAATCCAAGATGGCCGCTAAAAATAGCACAAATTCTTCAAAAATCTTCTTCTCAAGAACCGCCAACCGGATTTCGACAAAACTTGGTAGGAATGATCAATGTACAATGCTCTTTCAAAGTTGTTAAAATGGTGACCCCGGGGTCAAAAATGGGCATGGCCCGTGGGGTCAAATTTTATTTTTGACCGAATATGGTCATGTCATATACCAAATTGAAGGTATCAATGAGGCAATCACTCTGGTGCATTTTTTGTCGAAATTGGATGGTTATGTCATCCAAGATGGCCACCAAAAGGTCGTTCTTTTATTAGAGATTTCAAAATTCTTCTTTACATGAACTGCTTGGCTCATGGTAGCCAAACTTAAAAGTTATGGTCCATGGGTGAAACCTTTTCAGATTTGTTAAAATGGAGGTCATCGCTAATCCAAAATGGCCGCCGTCTAAAAATAGCATACATTCTTAAAAAATCTTCTTCTCATGAACTGGTAGCCTGATTTCAACAAAACTTGGTAGGAATGATCGATGTACAATGCTCTTTCAAAGTTGTTAAAATGGTGACCCCGGGGTCAAAAATGGGCGTGGCCCGTGGGATCAAATTGGGGTCATTTTATTTTTGACCGAATATGGTCATGTTATATATCAAATCGAAGGTATCAACGAGGAGGCGATCACTCTGGTACATTTTTTGTTGAAATCGGATTGTTATGTCATCCAAGATGGCCGCCGAAATATCAAAAGGTCGTTCTTTTATTAGAGATTTCAAAATTCTTCTTCACATGAACCGCTTGGCCCATGGTTGCCAAACTTAAAAGTTATGGTCCATGGGTGAAGCCTTTTCAGATTTGTTAAAATGGAGGTCATTGCTAATCCAAGATGGCCGCCGTCTAAAAATAGCATAAATTCTTAAAAAATCATCTTCTCATGAACTGCTAGCCGGATTTTGACGAAATTTGGTAGGAATCATTGATGTACAATGCTCTTTCAAAGTTGTTAAAATGGTGACCCCGGGGTCAAAAATGGGCGTGGCCCGTGGGGTCAAATTTTATTTTTGACCGAATATGGTCGCGTTATATATCAAATCGAAGGTATCAATGAGGCGATCACTCTGGTACATTATTTGTCGAAATCGGATTGTTATGTCATCCAAGATGGCCGCCGAAATGTCAAACGGTCGTTCTTTTATTAGAGATTTCAAAATTCTTCTTCACATGAACCGCTTGGCCCATGGTAGCCAAACTTAAAAGTTATGGTCCATGGGTGAAGCTTTTTCAGATTTGTTAAAATGGAGGTCATCGCTAATCCAAGATGGCCACCATCTAAAAATAGCATATATTCTTAAAAAAGCTTCTCATGAACTGCTGGCCGGATTTCGACGAAACTTGGTAGGAATGATCGATTTACAATGCTCTTTCAAAGTTGTGAAAATGGTGACCCTGGGGTCAAAAATGGGCGTGGCCCGTGGTGTGAAATTGGGGTCAAATTTTATTTTTGACCGAATATGCTCATGTCATATATCAAATTGAAGGTATCGATGAGGCGATTGCTCTGGTGCAATATTTGTCGGAATCGGATGATTATGTCATCCATGATGGCCACCAAAAGGTCCATTTATTCAAGATTTTTAACGTCTTTTTCTCAGGAACCACATGGCCGATGCTGGACAAACTTCATAGGAAGTTAAGATCCTTGGGTGAAGCATTTTCAAATTTGGTAAAATGAGTCATCGCTTAACCCAAGATGACCGCCATCTAAAAATAGCACAATTTTTTTTAAAACACATGAACTCAATTTCACATTCTCCTCTGGTGTTCATGGAGTCAGGTGAGCGAATTAGGGCCATCATGGCCCTCTTGTCTTTGTTTACATGCCAAGAAACAAGAACGTCAAACTCACAACTGAACCAAGTTACTTTAACCCTTACACTGCTGAATTAAATTTGTCGTCTGCTGCTTTTTTTTTAAATTTTCATTTTTATCAAGAAAAACATAGTTTGGTAGAACTTTAGAATCATTTCCATTGTTTTTATTGAGACAAACTATTAAACAACAGCAGTTTCCCGCGCTCTAAGGGTTAATAGTCATTATTTTTATTTAAAATTTTCAACCACATGCAGTCATAAGTCCGTGACGTCCATGATGAAGCTGGGATTGCCAATAAAGTTTCTATTTTGATGATGAACATTGTGTCAATATAGACGTCACACAAGACTGCCAATACAGTTTCTAACTATTTTGATTTTACCATGTGGTCGAAAATTAATAAAACGAGCGACTATTAAAATAATATGTCTATTATGTGCAACAAGCCATGTGATTTTGTACCGAAGAACATGTGCCATTTTTCATGAAATACATTTCCAGACGATGTGAAATTTCTGTACATGACGTTGAAAGATAACACACTTTTCATAGCAAATGCGGAATAGAATTCCGCATTTTCTGTGACAATTTCGTCAACTTTTCAATTTCATTTACGGAAAGTATCGTAAATTTTGTAAATTATGTTTCAATCCATGTGATTTTGTACCTAAAAACATGTGCGATGTATTGTGAAAAAAATATTTACAATATTTTCGTAAATTACGTTTTTTTCTGGCAGTACATTATACTTGGAAATTCTGTCTGCTCTGCAGTTAGATGATCAACCTCTTGTTTTAACTTATTGTTATGTTGTATATTTATTTCCTTATCGGACTTCCAATGCTTTCAATGTGCCAGTATATTTGTGTCGCTGTTGAGGAAATGTACCTTACGACGTTTGCGACCTGCGCAGCCCCAGTCTGATCTGGGGCTACACTGTTCGATATTCAGTCACTGAAGCAGCCTTACTGTTGTAGCCAAAATGATTAAACAGTATGATTGCACACCATGGTGAAGATCTATGTTGTAAGATGCCTTTTCTCAGGAGGCGACCAATTTGTTTCATTATTGATGATGTCCCACGCCACATCACTCGAGGCATACCCGACCCAGAGATTATAAACATTCCTGAGCATGCGCTGACACTCACGTGCTCAAAATCGGGAAGTTTGATTGGTCGAGGTCAAGCTGGGCTCAGCCTTCGCCAATCAAACTGCTATATTTTGAATTAGAGAATATGATCAGAAAGGTTTATAGAATATGACTAGGAAGTTTTGTTGGTCGAGGCCGAGCTGTGCAACGACACATTTAATAAAGTTCAGCTCGGAAAACACTGTTCTACTGTCGGGCATACAACTTATAAATGTAAAACCGTGTGTACCACATTGCTCGTCTTCCACTGGGAGTAAATGAGTGAAGACTGTATTAATTTATAACATTTTATGATTGTTTATGATATTCCAATTATTTTTTTTAACACAATCTGAAAAAAGTGGAGAAATTATTTTCGGGAAGAACAAGATTTTTATTATTTCGTGGGAAAAAAAATACATTATTAAAGCCTGGCTATTTGTGAATGAATGTGTTCAATGGCCACAAGTTGGTTGGCAAAAACCGTGGAAGAGACAGTAAATCATGTTGAAGTATGTAGATCCAATTGCCTTGCTCCTGATGTGGCCTGGGTGTGTTATTGTCAGTGTGTTATTGTCAGGTCCTTGGAGTAATAGTGTATATTTGACTTGGATGTTCTCGTATCTTTATTTCTCCATAGAAAATGCAAGACTTGTAATGTGGATAAAATATGTGTTTCAAAAAATCGCAACACTCCAATTAATAGAGAATACCAGGGCCCAGTTGCTCAAAGCCTCTGTTAGCTTAACTGACTGTTAACAATGTTAAGGATTTAACAGTCAGTTAAGCTAACAGAGGTTTTGAGCAACCGGGCCCAGGCTGGTGTCTTTTGATATCAAGTTCATCAGGCTCGGCTAGGAAACGTGTACCGAGCCTGATAAACTGGATATCAAGACACTAGCTTGGTATTCTATTTATCAGGTAACGTTTTATGCTTGAAAATGACCACAGATGATGTTGTTATCTATGGACAGAACGCAGACTTGTTTACCTTGCGTCCTTACATCGACATCAGTTTTTATAAGCACCTTCAAGAGACTCTAGAGAGGATTTTTTTTTTTTTTTTTGTGGAGAAATGAGAAAAATGTCGCTGTGACTGGAGAAATGGGGCTGATGGGTTTTGCGACCAGTGCAGATCCAGATCAGCCTGTGCATCCGCACAGTCTCGGGGGATTCCGCTGGCGATAAAAATAAACAATTGGCGATAAAAAATTACAATTTTCAAAAAAAATCAAAATTGGAGATAAAAATAAACAATTGGCGATAACAATTTTTTTTTTATTTTTTTTTTTAATTTTTTCTCGAAAATTTATCGCCAATGGTTTTTTTTATTTTTTTTATTTTTGAAGGAATCCCCGAGTCTGATCAGAATCTGCACTGTTCGGCATTCCATCAATTAAATATCCCTCATTCTTCTAACAAGCAATATGGATGATTAGTCTCCTACACGAGTGTGCAATTTGATCAGGAGCTACACACAAATCCCACAAGCCCAATTTCTCCAGTCACAGCCACATAGGAGTTAATGTGGAACTGAGGTTTATCAGGGATTCCGCTGCGGAAAATAAAAAAATCGCCACTTCAAAAAAAATAAAACAATAAAAAAATTACAATTTTCGAAAAAAAAAAAAAAAAAAAAAAAAAAAAAAAAAAAAATTGTTAAAGCCAATTGTTTATTTTTATCACCAATTGCGAGTGGCGATCGCCAGCGGAATCCCTGGCTTATGACAAACTAGCCTGCAATGTTGTTTGGGGTCTACAGTGGTTGCAGATACCCAATACCCATTTTCAGTCTGAAGTAGCAACAGTGCAGATCAGGTTCTACATTTGTTGCAAAATCAACCTCGTTAGTCCACCAGTTGCAGTGTCAATATGCTATTTATCCATAGACTTGAATATATGTTATAGTCACGTTCAGTGTTATAATGTACTACCGTATATATGTCCAAATAAGTCTGTATTTATATTTTTATCTCGCACATGTTGAAATATACACAAATGCATGTTTCACAATGGGTCAAATATTGACCCGAAATAGGTCTTTACAAGACATTAAAGAAAACTACTTTCAAATTATCATGGTTACAGTTTTAATTTACATCCTATTGTAACCATATTATTTACGACGTTATAAACAAGAAGATGTGGGCTGTCGACCAACAAATTCGCTCGATGGCTGATTGGAGAAACCCCTGCTAACTGAAGTGGACCCACGGACGGATAGACACACGTGTGTAATTCTGAGGCTTGCCGTTCCCGATTAACTTGATATCAAACATCACTAGCCTGGTATTAGAATTTACCAGGTAATGTGTTGTGCTAAGAAGTGTGCATAAATAACATTGTTTCTGTTAAAAATTCAGGATTGTTTACATCGAGTCATCACACCGATGTTATTCAGTAATGTCGCACGACGTCATTCGTCCAATGAAACGTTTGTATCGGTGTCGATGCCCATATAGCATGTATTTGGACAATGCACAGTTGAATATCTGTAGCCTATTTCACCAACATTGCAAAGTATACTTATCTAGCAAAGTATACGTAGAGGGAGAAATTTTCAATTTAAAGATAAATTTATTAATTTTTATTATACTGAATTTATTACATTATCACAGCCATTTTGGCTGTGATAATGTAATACATTCAGTATAATAATTCTGCATACTTTTAATCATCAAATATATGCAGTCATTAGTTCTATATGACATAATGCAAATGATTACTCCCTCAAAGTATACTTTGCTAGATAAGTATACTTTGCAATTTTGATGAAATCGGCTACTGATCCATGTTAATAGGCATTAGTTTAAGCCAAAAGGACTAGGCGGCGATGACAAGTGTCTTGTGGTAAAAACAAATACCAATGATCCCAACGAGACTTAGACCAGTTGCCGAATCGGAATCTAAACACTTTAAAATCATCCCGGTAAACGGTTGTCAAGTTAACACCGTCACATCTGTAGAATAAAAACTAACACTTCAAGGTCAGAGGAACGATCCTGTTTGTTCCGTCACTCGATATAGCAAGTGTATTGTTATCACTAATCCTCTCGCTGGCTGCCTTGATAATAAAATGAATGAACACAAATTGGTGAGGTGGTTCATCAGTTTAGAAGCGAAATGTGTGACTAACGCACACATACACATGGACTATTGCTATATCCCAACCTGCCTATCAGCGAGGATATAATAAGCTCAATTAGGTTACATTACAACAGAAACTTCTATGCTTTAAAAATTACATTAAACTGTATTGCCCATCTTCATTTGATTAAAACATGACGGTGGTCAGCCTATTTTGAACAGTACTGATCGCAATACATGTACTAAGATGATGTGTATACTGATCATGGGGGGCGTTTCACTAAGCTTCGTACGACTTAAATGTTCGTAAGTTCAAATTTAGGATCGTCTGTAAATTTCAATTGATGGATTCACATTTATTGAGCATAGGCTGCATATGTAAATCCAATAATTGTTTACAAGAACACATTGCTAATTTGAAATTTACAGACTATCATAATTTTGCACTTACGAACATTTTAGTCGTACGAAGTTTAATGAAACGGCCCCCAGGGCCTGCGTGGTTGTGACGGACAAAATGAAGCTTATGGCATTTCTGATCAGTCTAATTATTGATCTGATATTGCACTCCAGAAGCCTGATAATGGTCTATACATTTTCTTAGAAGCGTCATCGGGGTTTCTGTGAATGAATGGCAAACAGTGCAGATGTGCAGGCTGGTATGTGTCCATACATTTTCTAAGTGTCCTCGGTATTTCTGTGAATAAATGGCGAACAGTGCAGATGTGCAGGCTGGTATGTCTGAATGCAAATGACTTGATCCTTATTTCTCCAGTCACGGCCACAAATACGTAACAACAATCCCTCAAGTCTTGTGTTTCTTTTTGAACTTTTTCTTGTGTTTGTCGTCATGGTCGCGAGACTTCAGTTCACTTTCTTGTTTTCTCTTCTTCTCCACCAGTGTACTGAAATCATATGGACAGACATAGAATCCAGGCGAGTGTCTTCTTTATCAGGTAAGGCTAGGAAACGTGTACGTTTCACAATATACAGTGAAACCTCTCTAGTGTCCGGCTTAGAGAGGTTTCACTGTAAATCAGGGGGCCGTTTCATTAAACTTCATACAACTAAAATGTTTGTAAGTGCAAAATTATGATAGTCTGTAAATTCCACAGTAACAACGTTTTCTTGTAAACAATTATTGGATACATTTATTGAGCATAGGCTGCATATGCAGCCTATGCTCAATAAATGTAAATCCATCAATTGAAATTTCCAGACGATCCTCAATTTGCACTTACAAACACTTTAGTCGTACAAAGTTTAGTGAAACGGGCCCCAGGCATGTCATCATTCTGAGACACAGTTGTGTGCTATGCGATCAAGAAACAGACATCATTACCCAAGATAAATTACCAAGAAACTCATCAAAATTTTACCATGGGTGTTTTCTTGGTGTCTGGTTTAGAGAGGTTCCACTGTAGAAAATACCGAACTAGCGTTTTTTTTAGCAAGTTTATCAGTAAATCTAGGAAACGCGTAGGAGTTCCGAAGAAATGATATGAAATGTCCCATATTTATATCCAATAACACCTCGATGAATTAAAATACATCTACTTATCTTTTCACGCTAACCAGCCCCAATTTCCACACCCAGAACATTTCCCCATTCTTTTAATATACAATGAAATTTCTCGGACGGTAAAACATGCGAGTATGAAAGAAGACAGCATACTGAATGGCAGTGAACCACATTTTGGGTTTAACGTGGCCCGAGGATCACAACATGATATACAGTGGGGTCAGCGTGTAAGTGCAATGAACGAACACGACTGTCGTGTTCGTTCTTGTGTGCACTTACACGCTGACCCCACTGTAGGATCGAGAAATGCATGTGTGAAATATGAAGCAGCTTATGTGAAAAGAAACAGAAATTATATGTTTGTGACGTATGTACGGGACAGGATGTATGGACGCCGATAATGCTATATGCCCCCCTCACCATTCGGTGGTGGTGCATAAAAATATATGAAATGATCTACTTCACACTGACGAAACCCGTCATCCAAGGTATCGGTATATACCCACCTTTTCATACGGACAAGACCCTCTCATCCATGGTATTGTTATATACCGGTACTCCCCCTTTTCATACTGACGAGCCTGGGGGCCGTTTCACTAAACTTCGTACGACTAAAATGTTCGTAAGTGCAAAATATGATAGTCTGTAAATTTCACATTAACAATGTTTTCTTGTAAATAATTATTGGATTTACATTTATTGAGCATAGGCTGCATATGCAGCCTATGCTCAATAAATGTAAATCCATACATTGAAATTTACAGACGATCTTAAATTTGCACTTACGAACATTTTAGTCGTAAGTAGTTTAGTGAAACGGGCCCCTGTTTCCTACCCCACTTGTGTTCAGAGGCCTTACCGAGAGAGAAATTGTATGAAATAGCCCATTTCTACACAATCCAACGTACAACCATATCTACCTTTTCACACTAACAAGCCACTGTAACTTCCATTTCTTCAAATACAGCCACGTATGAATGACATGAAATTATCAATTTTGTCACCAATGTACAACACCCACCTTTTCACACTGACGAGCCCCTGCTTGCTGCCAGCCAGGGCTTTACCCCACTCGTGTTCAGAGCCCTTAATGGAGAACTGAGCGAGGTCCTCGTCCTGCAGTATCGCCAACTGGGCCTGCTCTTTCTTCTTCACCTCGGCCGCAGCCTCGTCCTGAAATAGTCACAGTTATAAATGTTCAATAAACTAATGTTTCTTCGCAAACTCGTCCTGGAATGGTAACAGTTATGATGACTGAATGCTAGGCAGTACAAGGTATTCGACCTGTGTAGCGGCTAATGTTGGGAATCTGACAAAAATCGTTCTCAATAATCAGATAAATTATAGGACCTTACACAAGTGACGATTTAGTATGGTATTGATTAAACAAGTTTACTGATTTCACACTTGTTTAATAAATACCACAGTAAACCATCATGAATGTTAGATTCTATTTATTGCATAACCACAGAATCCTACATTGAAACTGTTCTAATTACCTAGCCATCAACAATATAGACATTAATTACACTAATCTCACATCAAATTCAATCGCTACATTTTATTCCAAAATTTGGATGAGAATCTGATAATGTTTAGTATACCAATTCCTCGTCTATGGTCTGCTCTGCCGGTCGCATTTCCTCGATCTCCTTTCGTTGGACCATTTCCTGCTCGACGTCGCGCTCCAGGGTCGCGTTGAAGTGCTGGACGAGCTTACGGATGATCTTGTTAAATAGACCGAGTAGCTGCGAGGCGGGCAGGTCTACCTCCTTCTCTATGTCGTCCACGGACTTGTGTTGTAGCCCCAGGCCCAGCAACACACCCTGTGTAATACATCAGTATATGTGGTTATAACGTGTACATGGTACCTATGTATGTCGTCCAAGGACTTGTGTTGTAGCCCCAGGCCCAGCAACACACCCTGTGTAATACACCAGTATATGTGGTTATAACGTGTACATGGTACCTATATATGTCGTCCACGGACTTGTGTTGTAGCCCCAGGCCCAGCAACACACTCTGTGCAATACATATGTATATGTGGTTATATAACGTGTACATGGTACCTATATATGTCTTCCAAGGACTTGTGTTGTAGCCCCAGGCCCAGCAACACACCCTGTGTAATACATATGTATATGTGGTTATAACGTGTACATGGTACCTATATATGTCTTCCACGGACTTGTGTTGTAGCCCCAGGCCCAGCAACACACCCTGTGTAATACATATGTATATGTGGTTATAACGTGTACATGGTACCTATATATGTCGTCCAAGGACTTGTGTTGTAGCCCCAGGCCCAGCAACACACCCTGTGTAATACACCAGTATATGTGGTTATAACGTGTACATGGTACCTATATATGTCGTCCAAGGACTTGTGTTGTAGCCCCAGGCCCAGCAACACACCCTGTGTAATACATATGTATATGTGGTTATAACGTGTACATGGTACCTATATATGTCGTCCAAGGACTTGTGTTGTAGCCCCAGGCCCAGCAACACACTCTGTGTAATACATATGTATATGTGGTTATAACGTGTACATGGTACCTATATATGTCGTCCAAGGACTTGTGTTGTAGCCCCAGGCCCAGCAACACACTCTGTGTAATACATATGTATATGTGGTTATAACGTGTACATGGTACCTATATATGTCGTCCAAGGACTTGTGTTGTAGCCCCAGGCCCAGCAACACACCCTGTGTAATACATATGTATATGTGGTTATAACGTGTACATGGTACCTATATATGTCTTCCAAGGACTTGTGTTGTAGCCCCAGGCCCAGCAACACACTCTGTGTAATACATATGTATATGTGGTTATAACGTGTACATGGTACCTATATATGTCTTCCAAGGACTTGTGTTGTAGCCCCAGGCCCAGCAACACACTCGTGTAATACATATGTATATGTGGTTATAACGTGTACATGGTACCTATATATGTCTTCCACGGACTTGTGTTGTAGCCCCAGGCCCAGCAACACACTCTGTGTAATACACCAGTATATGAGACACGCCATGAGACACGCCACGCCATTGTGATATTTTCTGTAAATGATGTCGAATGATGACAAAATTTTCATAGCAAATGCGTAATTATATTAAATTACAACGTTATTTAACCCTTACTACGCTGAATTAAATGTTGTCGTCCGCTGGAAATGATTTATTTTCTATATTTCTCGACAAAAACCTGGTTTTGACAGCACATGATAATAATTGTCTCCTGTGGAGACGATTCTCATGTGCTGTCAAAACCAGTTTTTTGTTAAGAATTAAAGCAAAAATGAAAAACAGCAGACGGCAATCTTCGTCAACAGCGTAGGAAGGGTTAAGGAAAATATTATTATATGTACATAGGTGTCTTATATGTGATTTGCTAATATGAATAGCTGGCTCCTGTAGTCTGATAACGATTTATATTGTTAGAAGCATGGCAGGTGATTCATTGATGGAATAGCAAACAGTGCAGATCCTGAGCTGACTGTGCAGATGCACCAGATGCACAGGCTGATTTGGATCTATACTGGCCACAAAACCCATGAGCCCGTTTCTTCAGTCACAGCCAGATATATGTACAACTACTTATGCTGTGCTTATTATGTCCTACACACCACAAAACGTGCGTAATAGCCCCAGTGCGAACAGTACAGCATAAATGTTCCAATTTGACTTTTGTTACACTTTATAATTATTATAGTCTGGCAACACAACATATTTCTGTTTGAAAATATGGATATATTGCTCATTTGCTATAAAAGTACATGTATATGATGTGATCACTCATTAAGATTGTTGACATTTAAGATGGGAAAAATCGGTCACCATTTTCTTGAAATGTTCATCCTACTCTCCATTGCATACCAGTTATCATTGGTAATATTTAAGTCAGAGGTTGGACGGTTAGGAAGGGTCTACTACGACACTTACCGACTGTACAACACTGAGGTGGGTGTCTATCTGGTCAAGGAAGAACATGCGGGACAACGTGGGCACCAGGTCCATGATCAGGTGGTAGTCCACCATGTTCTGGGAATACAGCTCCAGCCGCTTGATGTCAAACTTGGTCACATACGTCTCCAGCTGTGTACTCGTCATCTTCGCTGCAAGTCAAATGTTAGAATAGTGACAAGAAGATGGTACATTTAATTACATGGTTGGAAGTAAATTGAACAATTCATTATATGGTGATGAAAATGTTGAAATTGACATTGGGGTTGTAGTAAATTTGACAATTTATTACATACCTCACACAAAATTGCATTCAGTTCCCAGTGAGTTATGTGCGAGTTTCTGTAGGTGATTATGATACAACATGCTGATGCAACTTCGAATATTTGCAGCATTTTTCACCTATGTCCGACGTTGTTCCTGTATGCATATATAACAAGTGTATTTTCACATGTAGACAGTTTATCAAATTGCAGAGCTCCAGATAAGCTGCGTATTTGCTTAAATACCCAATTAAAATAGCCAAAAACCAAATTGAAATAAAAAAGCAATACAAAATTTATGGTACCTTTATCATGCTGCAGAAAACAATACACAGACCACAAATATAGCATATTCTTCTTATTTTCCATGAAAACACATCTTGGTATTTCATTAGAATTGTCTCCAAGGAGACAATTCTAATGAAATGCGAAGATATGTTTTCATTTCGAAGCAAACTATTCAATAATTTCTGTCTGTTAATGTGTAAACAGTAGTGTGATTTTATTTTACCCAATTAAAATGTTGAAATACCCAATTGCTTCAGAAATGATAGAGTGACAATACTCAATTACTAATTCCTTATCTGGAGCCCTGAAATTGGAAAGCCATTTCATTCACAGGTGCTGAATTTTACAAACATTTATTTTCTTATTTTCATCCTTTCTCAATGAAAGTATATGTTCTGTGCATAATAAATAGAAAATAGTTCAAACTTTCAGCCAGTTAAAGTATGGCAGTATCTTCGGCATGAAAAGGGTTAAAATATAGAACTTTCCATCCATTTGGGAAGGGGGTCCAGTCCGAACACTGAAACTGTCCCACTGGATGCGAGACCTAGACACGACACTGGCCCTGCGGTGTGAGTGACGCGAGACTGACCTTTGTGTCGGTTGCGGAACTGTTTCTGTTGGAGAATATTTAGTGCCATCGCCGGTGTGAAGTTGCGGAATTGGTACGACAACAGCGACACAAATCGCTTCTGGAAGTCTGTAATTAAGGAACAAGGCGATTGCTGGGGAGTGTGTCACCCACTAAACAAGGTGATCACCATAAAGGCACGACATTGGGTGGATAGCCATCAAAGTGAGGAAGCTATTGGTGAGGTTTGGTAATGATCCGACTAACGGATCAGGAGACATTCAACATTTGGACGTACATCCAAACAAGGTCACCAAGATGACAGGCAAGGTCACCGGAATGACTGGATGGATAGCTATCAATGTTAAGAAGCTATTTATGAAGTTTGGTATTGATATGACAAACAGATCAGGAGATATTCAACATTTGGACATATATCCAAAATTGTTGATACCAAGGTGAAGGTCAACAAGGTGAAGGTCAGCCGAATTACACTGGTAGATATCCGTCAATGTGAAGAAGCTATTAATGAAGTTTGGAGATGATCAACATCTGTATGTAAGTCCAAAAGTATTGATATGAAGGTTAAGGTCACCAACGTGAAGATCAATGTCATCTGAATAATACTAGATGTCATACTATGAATGTGAGGAAGCTATTGATGAAGTTTGGTCACGATCCGACTATAGAGATATTCAACATTTGGACGTACAGTACATCCAAAATTGTTGTCACCAATGTCAAGGTCACGTTCACCCGAATGACACTGGGTAGATATTCATCAATGTGAGGAAGCTATTGATGAAGTTTGGTAAGGATTCAACTAACAGATCAGGATGTATTCAACATATGGACGTATATGTATGTACACAATTATTGACAACAATGTCATGGTCACCATGGTCACATGACGGTCACCCGAATAACACTGGGTGGATAGCCATACTAGATTTTTTCATACTAACTTTGTTCAAATATACTGGGGGAAACGATGTATGCCAAAAAACGTTTGAAATCATGAACTCTGGCTTACAAAACGTTCTCAGTATGTTCTTGAAATTCGTACTAAAAATCAAGCACAGCTTAGTCTCGACCAACCAAACTTCACGATTTCCAACAGGAGAACAAAGTACATCCGGCCCTCATCAGCAGGATCTAAGTGAGTGAGGATGCTGGGGTACACCAACCTGTCCAGAAGGCCGGGAGCCAGTCGCCGGTGCCCTCCGTCTGCTCGTGTAGTGTCTTCAGCATTATACACGAGTGTTCTCCCGTCAGGTCATTCTGTAACACGTCAATATTGGTTTGTTTAACAGCGGTCATCATCAGCTTCCGTCATGGTAGGGTGGGTAATTGGGATTGAATCCCATATTTGTGGCTGTGACTGGAGAAATGTAGCTTATGGGTTTTGCGACTAGTGTCGATCCAGATCAGACTGTGCATCCGCACAGTCTGATCAAGATCTACACTGTTCGCCATTTCATTAATAAAACACCATCATTACTCCAGTCACGGCCACATTTCACCTGTATAGATGGGGGCCACATCCCAAATTCAGAACTAAATATGTACATAAAATAATATATATTCAGTCCTGAAACTTGGTTATACCCCTTATAAGAGTAATCCTACCGGTATTACTTTTAAATAGGGGAAGGGGCCAAGTGACTTTGGTGTAGTATGGACCTGGCACCAACCAGGTCAGGTTATCCTAATTTCAGGGCTGAATATGTTGTATCTCGATGTAAATATTCCGTTCTGATTTTGGGATTTTCCCCCCAATGCAGCAGGTTAAAACGGGATCGAACCTGTTTGCCCGGCCTTACATGACCTTAGCTGTTGATAAGCGGCAAGCCGTTAAACACCAATAAACAAACAAACAAACAGTCCTGAAACTAGATCAACCTGACCTGGTGCCAGGTCCTCACCACACCAGTCCTGAAACACTGTTGTAGAGAGGTTACATGGCATTCACAAACCTCTTGTTCATAAACATAGAGAATACTAGGCTAATGTCTTTTGAAGTTTATCAGGCTCAGCTCGTCTCGGAATCCTACCATTTCTGAGCTGAATTGATAAACTTGATATCAAAATAGAACAGCATAGTATACTATTTATCTGTAGCCTATTTCATCAACATTGCAAAGTATACTTTACTAGCAAAGTATACTTTGAGGGAGTAATCATTTATTTTTCCTGAAATGCATTATTTCATATAGAACTAACAAATGCATATATTTCATGATTAAAAGTATGCAGAATTATTATACTGAATTTATTACATTATCACAGCAAAATTGGCTGTGATAATGAAATAAATTCAGTATAATAAAAATTAATAAATTTATCATAAAATTGAAAATTTCTCCCTCAAAGTATACTTTGCTACTAAAGTAAAATTGGAATGTTGATGAAATAGGCTACAGGTAAAGTTTTATGCTACAGCATCAGAAATATGATGTGAATTTTATGGAATATAAATCAGACTTGTTTACATTGCGTCATTACAATGACTTCATTCTTTAATGTAATGTGACGCTGTTGTGACATCCGTAGCTAGTCAATACAAGATACAAGAATATGTTACTATGGCCCTGAAACAACACGTCACTGAGGTACGTGTTCACTGCAACTATGGCCCGTAGGTGGAATCGTAAATTTAAAATCACTGGAAGAACGTAAGGGGAGACTGGTAAGCGAACATCGAGAACAGCTTAATTAATAAATTAATCTAAAATATTTGAAATTATATTAAATGTCTTGACCGCAAATACAAATGTATCTGATTCTAGCTCAAAACCTATTTATTCCATTACCATTCCAATACTAGTACATATCAACATCATACTCACTGGAGTTTGTCGTAAATACACTGGAACAAAACCAGCCTTCTTCCAGAACCTGCAAAAGTGAATGTATCGGATGCGAACCTGTATATAGAATACCAAGTTACCGAGCCAACCTTGATATCAAGAGTGATATTCTTATCAGGTAACATTTTATACTACGAAATGTGCAATGGTGATATTGTGTTCATTACATTATGTAATTATAATGACATAAACTGGTCGTTTGAAACAACAGCTTAAGAAGTTATAATTCCAGCACAAAAATATTTACACAATTCCCTAACATTTGATTGGCCCGTAGCAAGTCTCTGTCCAAAATGTATATCCCAGTAAACTCCCACGCCGAACTACTTCCCGTAACCGTGAGGCGTAGTTAAAATAATTCTTAAGAAAACGGAAAATAAACATATTTTCTTGATGAATTTATTTCAAATGCTGGAATTATAAGGAATGAATGGCCTTTTTGTGGAATTTATCGGGGATAGAAACTTGGAAAAGTCGCGGGAATACTGGACGAGGCCTTAAAAAATTACAATTTTCGAAAAAAAACAACAAAAAAACAAAAAAATATTTTTTTTTTTTTTTTGAAAATTGTAATTTTTTATCACTTCGTCCAGTATTCCCGCGACTTTTCCAAGTTTATACCCCGATAAATTCCACAAAAAGGCCATTCATTCCTATATTGAATTTGGATTGACTGAGACACCGCATTATATCAGCATCAATGTATTCGGCCAATATGCAGGAACTTACTTGATAAACTTAATATTTTCAGACAGGCACTCATTTAAAATGTGGTGAAATATAGTTGGGACGGTCCAACAGCTACAGCAATTTTTCTTTAGCCAAAACCGAATTACAAGCCGAGCATAACCACATTCCTCCATTGGTGATGCTGTTATTGATTTTCAGAGTTTTGCTGGTTTTAAAACATAATTACGGTAGCAATTGTCACTATCCTTGATATGCATTTTTTCATATGTGGTTCATGCAGGCAGAAATTACTATCAAATAGTAGTTTTTGAATCTGGATTCAACTTGATACATTACATCAACGCTGTGGAAGAATTTTGTTACCAGTAATCACATACTTGTTCCAGACACAGACAATTACCTCCAATGACGAACCTTAGAAGGTCAGTGCTTCAACTAGACTATCAAGCCACACCTACTAACCTCAGAAGGCCCGACGTCAAGCCATACGACACCCCGAGGTAGTCCAACTGTTCGGCCTTCCGTTCGCTGAGTTTCACCAGCAGTGGCGGGAGATGTCTCCGGCGTCAGTCTCTCTTCCAGCAGTCCCACGTCGCCGTCGGCAACCGTTTCCATGGCGTCCGCGTCCGCGGCTTCACCTGACTCGTGGATACTCTGGATCTTACCCAGGTAATACTGCTCTAGGAGGTCAATGGCACGGCTCCCGTATCCCATCTGAGGGCAGCATAGGAGTAAATTAGTTTTTTATGTATACATGTAATTGATCAATTTGATTGGGGTTTATGGCCGTTCAAAAGTAAAGTCATATTGGGGTATAAACTGTTAAAAGTGAAACAAGACTGGATGAAGGCCTCAAGTCCATCAGCCAGTACTTTTGGACTTTTAAAAGACTACGGTATTTAAAAAGTCCAACTATATTGGATGCAGGCCTCTTGGGAGCAATATAGTAATATTTTTTGGAGAAACAATTGTGGAAAATAAAACATGAAACATAGGCATTGTAGCCTCTATGAAATCAGTTTAATAATTGTCATTATAAAGAAGCACAAATGTTAGATCACTGCATAAGCACGGCATCATACACTGAAGTTGTATTTTTTTTATTTTTTATTTTTGTTATTTCTCAATGAAAGTATATGTCGCGACCACTCATTTGAACCGTCTCGACGAGACGGTTCAAATGGTGGTCGTGACATATCCTTCTGAGCGCATAGAAGGAAAATATGTAAGATTTTCCGCAAGCATAATGGCGTATCCTTAATACAGGTGTTATTACAATCAACAGTCTACATACCCCCTGGTAGTCGGGATGTGTGGCTATTCGCACGATCCTAGCTCCAGACAGTGACGGGAAGTCGTGGTCTTGGAACTGGAAACATCACACAGTGGAGATTGGTGGATTGATGGACAGATTGAATGCATCAGAGCTCCAGATAAGTTGCGTATTTGCGTAAATACCCATTTAAAATTGTCGAAAAACCCAATTGAAATCCGACGTAGCGAGTATCAAAAAGCAATAACTATTTTGTGGTACCTTTATCATGCTGCAGAAAACAATAAACAGACCACAAATATAGCATAAATTTCTTATTTTCCATGAAAACACATCTTGGTATTTCATTAGAATTGTCTCCAAGGAGACAAACTTGGAGACAATTCTAATGAAATGCCAAGATATGTTTTCATTTCGAAACAGACTAATTCAATAATTGCTGTCTGTTGATGTGTACACAGTAGTGTGATTTTATTTTACCCAATAAAAATTTTGAAATACCCAATTGCTTCAGAAATGATGGAGTGAAAATACTCAATTACTAATTCCTTATCTGGAGCTCTGATGCATGATTGATTGAATGAGGTTTTTACATCCATTCAACAGCAAGGTCATAGCAAAGTGTTTGTTTATTTACACTGCCATCCCTACTGAAAGAGCCAGTTATTTTTTACCTACAGTTTTTCCTAATCGACATCCTATATGCCAAGCATTAGGCCAGTGGGCAATTCATTGCCTTACCTAAACCGGCCATTTCAGCCCTTGTGGAGGCTCGGACATTCGACCTCCTTGTTGCGTGGTGGATGCCTTAACCTCTAGGCCACTGGTAAATATACCTATCATATACAGATGGGAATGTACTTGTACTTACACTTAAATTACTACACAGGGGGCCGTTTCACTAAACTTCGTACGACTAAAATGTTCGTAAGTGCAAAACTATGATAGTCTGTAAATTTCACATTAACAATGTTTTCTTGTAAATAATTAATGGATTTACATTTATTGAGCATAGGCTGCATATGCAGCCTATGCTCAATAAATGTAAATCCATCAATTGAAATTTACAGACGATCTTAAATTTGCACTTACGAACATTTTAGTCGTAGGAAGTTTAGTGAAACGGGCCCCTGGTCCAGTACTGAAACCACAATATCATGATTTGGTGCCAGGAACTCTTACTACGCCGGATTACTTAGCCTTAGGTGTGAATTACAGTCATTTGTAGCTCTGCTTCCAGATGGATACATCGCTAATACATGCATACCCTCACATCCGCAGGCTAAAATACCGTGAATTGGAGGTGGACAAGCACAACACACTCGATATTCAAAACTGTACTTTACCCTTTCAACCCCAAACATCTGACAATGACCGTTCCATGCTAATTATTGGAGTATTCCATTAATCAGAAAACAAAAACTTTAATCCGACAAATACTGGCCAACACTGTAGATGTTAAATTTGGATGTAGAGTGTTTGCAAATACAAGATTAATAATGTTTTCATATGGACTATCCTACTCTAGTAATTGAATGGCGAACAGCGTAGCCCCTGATCAGACTGCGCGGAGGCGCAGGCTGATCTGGGGCTACGCTGGTCGGAAACGTTATCAAGTGGCACACACAACAAGAAGTATTGGTCTACCCAACATCGCTATGGTGCAGGTCTGTTTATCACACCCTACCTGTTGTGACACAGTCCAGGGAATAAGGTCACCGGACGCCCGCTTGCCACGTGACAAACTGTTCAGTATTGTTGACTTGGATATCTCGCCTTCCAGACACACCTGCCATAAATAGAGATTATTCATTTTCAAATATCATATGGGGTTTATACAAGATGTATGTTAATTTGATCGATTTATTGGTGTTTAACAGCCTGTCGAATTTGTATATTGTACGGTCACAAGCCGTGTAAAATAGTCAAAATCTAATGTTACAGAGTACCTGAAGAAGAAATTCAGGATCCGAAGCTCAGAATTATGTGTTCTGATTGGTTCTGATTGGTGCAAACGAGTGAAATAGTCAAAATCTAATGTTACAGAGTACCTGAAAGACTGCTAGTAATAGTTCAGGATCCGAAGCTCAGAAGTATGTGTTCTGATTGGTTACCATTGGTAACCAATCAGAACACATACTTCTGAGCTTCGGATGATTGGTTACCATTGGTAACCAATCAGAACACATACTTCTGAGCTTCGGATCCTGAATTATTACTAGCAAACGAGTGATGTGTGAATGTTTTACGACTATACACAGTGTTATTAATTGTGATAGCCCATTTTATGAAATAAGCTCTACATAAACAATTTACGTCACTCGAGTGTTTGTTTAGAGTGCTAACCTGTAGGACACAGAGCACCTCGGGCAGGGAAGCCTGGTCCTGGGCTACAGGGCCCAGTAGCACGAAGATGTGGTGGGCCGGGGCATCCGACAGCAGCTGGAGGTCGTTCGGCGTGTTCTGAAACATGTCGTTTATATACTGGCTCGTGCATATCGCATACGAGACGAGCCAAGTGATTTTTTACCTATTAAAATGAGATGTGCAATTTTTTTAGGAAAACTATTTGCAAAATTTACGATATTTCCTGTAAATGACGTCGAAAGTTGATGAAATTTCATCAAGTTTCAAATTCATTTACAGAAAAATATCAGTTTCTGTATTCTGTAAGTATTTTCACGAAAAATAGCACATCTTCTGAGGTACAAAATCACATGGCTCGTCTCAAATGTGACTGTCGCTGGAGAAAGTTCATAAGCGCCACGTACGATAATGTGTTCATATATATGAGCCAGAACAGGAGAATCATTGCCGTATTACATGTGCGGCTGTCACTGAAGAAATCAGCTGTATGTAGGCAAAATCATTTATCCAGTGACAGTCACATATGGGCTAGTACAGGCGAATTATGGCCTTATCACATTAATCTCAATGAACAGCACTGCACTGGATTTTCGTGGTCAGGTTATACAAGTGGTCGCTTAATTAAGTTACCTAGTAGTGTGAGGTGACATACAACCCCATAATCCTGTGCAGGAAAGCCTCGGAAAAGCCTATGAAAATTACTTGCAAAAAGTGCAGAACCTGATGAGACGGATCGTCACGGGCCGGCTCATCTGGATCTACACGTTTTGCCAATACCACTATACAGGCCTGTGGTGTTGAAAGGGTTAAGTTACCTCGCAGTGTGAGGCGACGTACAGCCCCATAATCCTGTGCAGGACAGCTTCAGTAAAAATAAGAAAATTACTTGCAACAAGAGTGCCGTAAGTCACAAAATACGCCCGTCGAATATGGGCCAGACAGCGAAGATAGAATTTATTTTTGTAGAAAAAATGGCTAAGTTAAAAAGGCGATATTTTTGTTAAAAAATATTTTTTCAACATAAAAACACCAAGGTGCACATCTTCAATATGTGTAGAAGATGTATGTGTGGTTTCAGATCGATCGACTGAACGGTTTCGGAGGAGTTGTGTACACAAACTCTGTACCATATATATAATTGTATTGAAAAATGTAGAAAAAATGGCTAAGTTAAAAAGGCGTTATTTTTGTTAAAACATATTTGTTCGGCATAAAAACACCAAGGTGCACATCTTCAATATGTGTAGAAGACGTGTGTATAGTTTCAGATCGATCGACTGAAAGGTTTCAGAGGAGTTGTGTACACAAACTGTACCTTATATAGAATTGTATAGAAAAATGTAGAAAAAATGGCTATTAGGTTAAAAAGGCGATATTTTTGTTAAAAAATATTTTTTCGGCATAAAAACACCAAAGTGCACATCTTTAATATGTGTAGAAGACGTGTGTATAGTTTCAGATCGATTGACTGAACGGTTTCGGAGGAGTTGTGTACACAAACTATGCACATTTTCTGTCAGCCGCCCGCCCGCCTGGTCGTATAAAAAGTGCAGATCCTGATGAGACGGCTCATCATGAGTCGACTCATCTGGATCTACACATTTTGCCAATACCACTATACAGGCCTGTGGTGTTGAAAGGGTTAAGTTACCCCGTAGTGTGAGGCGACATACAGCCCAAAATCCAGTGCAGGAAAGCCTCGGTAAAAATATGAAAATTACTTGCAAAAAGTGCAGATCCTGATGAGACGGCTCATCACGAGCCGGCTCATCTGGATCTACACGTTTTGTTGAAAGGGTTAGGTTACCTTGTAGTGTGAGGCGACATACAGCCCAAAATCCAGTGCAAGAAAGCCTCGGTAAAAATATGAAAATTACTTGCAAAAAGTGCAGATCCTGATGAGATGACTCGTCACGAGCAGGCTCATCTGGATCTACATGTTTCGCCAATACCACTATACAGGCCTGTGGTGTTGAAAGGATTATGTTATCTTGTAGTGCGAGGCGACGTACAGCCCCATAATCCTGTGCAGGAAAGCTTTGGTAAAAATATGAAAATTACTCGCAAAAAGTGCAGATCCTGATGAAACGGCTCGTTACGAGCCGGCTCATCTGGATCTACACGTTTTGCCAATACCATTATTCAGGCATGTGGTGTTGAAAGGGTTAAGTTACCTCGTAGTGTGAGGTGACGTACAGCCCCATAATCCTGTGCAGGAAAGCTTCAGAAAAACTATGAAAATTACTTGCAAAAAGTGCAGATCCTGATGACGGCTCATCTGGATCTACACGTTTTGCCAATACCACTATACAGGCATGTGGCGTTGAAAGGGCTAAGTTACCTTGTAGTGCGAGGCGACGTACAGCCCCATAATCCGGTGCAGGAAGGCCTCGGAGGCTTTGTGGTAGGAGAACAGCGTGTCTCGGTTCACGTAGTACAGTTCACACAGCTCGGGGAGGGGACAGCCAGACGATATGCGCGACACCTCCGTCGCGTCCAGACACAGCACCTTGTACAGCCACTGCTCCACCGGGTCTTTGCTTGCGTACCGAATAGACTCTGTCAGTGTGATCTCGTGTAACGTACGACCTGTGGAAATAAAAGTTAAAACTATTAGAAACAAACACGAGAGTACTTGTACAAATGCATTTGTTGGCACGGATGGACGTGAAAGGACGGTCTTAATGTGGGAGTAAATTGGAGTGCCCGGAGGAAACAGACTTGTCCAGCCTGGTGACCACCATTAATGCCCAACAGCGTAGACCCTGATCGTTAACGAACATTATGTCACCAGAATTGTGGCAAAAGTGGCAGACTAGCTTGTGACCTGCTAACACATACACGAGGCATGACCAGGATCTACACTGTTTGTTACAGATATGAAGGATCATTCATTAATCATGTGAATAAACAGTGCAGATCCTGGTCAGACTGGGCAAATATGCAGACTGATTTGGGTCTACACGGTATACTTTGCTGTGAAACATACCTGATAACCCGGTTGCTTTATCCGACTTGGTCGTCATGGCAACCGTTTTCTTCACCTCGGCCGTAGTTCCACCAAACGTGGTTGACTGCTGACGTAGTTGCTGGATCAGCTTGAGAGACAGCGATCGGCCCGTCCCTTCATACCTACAATGTAAACGGAATAGGAGATCTTAGCTGAGTGGTGGTTTAACCCTTTCACCCTTAAGTAACTGGAATGGATTTTGATATGTTCATTTTGCAACCAAACCAACCGTCACAAAATGGTTTTCAGACTAGTCCATTTATGAAAAGGGGATATTTTTTGTTCTCAAAAATATTAAAATTACTTTCAAAAATAACAGATCCTGATGATACGGCTCGTTACGAGCCGGCTCATCTGGATCTGAACTTTTTGCATAAACCGCTATAGCGGGATGTCGGGTTCAAAAGGTTAAATGATAAAATATTCATTAACCCTTTCATCCTTAAATAACTGGAATGGATTTTGATATGTTAATTTTCCGACCAATTCAATTGTCACAAAATGATTTTCAAACTAGTCCATTATAACCACCATATAAACATACCCTCCCATCCTCTAGACAAACCTACAGCTTACCCATTCACAGTAGAGGACATGAAGACAAGGTATGGGCCGAGGAGTTTCTTCACCAACGGTAAGGGAATGGCCGCTGCCTCATCTATACACACCAGCTCTGCCTGGCCCAGTTTGTGGGCATCTGACGGGTGGATGTACTGGAATACACACAATACTGTTGTTGTAGTAAATGCAGTAATGTCCCTTTTGTTGCATCCGAATGACCAAAGGGATGGAAATACAATGAAAGTATCTGTTCATGCCTAGGGTGGGGATTGAACCCACGACCTCCGTTATAGATGTCCAATGTTCTACCATTAGGCAATCAATTCATACAGTGCGATCACAGACAGCGTTATTAGGGATTCTTACATTTCAGCCAGTAGTTTACAGAAATATAACAGTGAAATACACCACTGAGCAGCAGTTTACATCATTCTCGTGCTTACCATAATTTATATGGTGAAATAACGACAGTAACGTCGCAATGACGCGTTTCCTTCGACCAATCAAATCATGTTCTCGGATACACCCTCTCAATCACGAGACAGTCGCCGTCACTACGGCCCGCCTCCAGAAATGAATTTAAATACCTCTTGGCGATATTTACACTTGATTCGCTTTGTTTTTATGAAGAATCATGTGTGAAATGTAAGACAATGTTTATTTAACCAGGTGAGTTGATTATCTTCAATTATTATATGACTGAAAAGTCCAGCCAATGAGATTGCCCAATAGAGGGTCACATGATTGCGGAAATATATGATATTCACCTGAATATCAGTCTCGGAATCGTCTCGCAAGCGAGCGAGAGTGATTTTCTAAATACGATATTGACCTGGATGCGCGAGTCACTGATCACGCAACAGAAACATGACATGGTCCAACGACGAGCCAATTGAACAAAACTACGCAAATAGTATCATCCAATCAGCAACAAGTTTACAAAAGTACTTTGCACTTTACAGCAAAACAACAATGGATAACTTGTACATAGATGTCAGTCGAGTTTCAGCAAAACCATAACTTGATAAGTCATATAATAAAATAAGTATTGTCTTTTGAGTCGGTGTACACAAGATTTACGGACCTTCGAAAAGTCATAGACTTTTCTCAGGAATGGAATGACCCGGAACGACCTATCAACACAGAAGACTATCATCATTTTGGATCAAACCCCAGTCCCAGTGTACCTGAATGGTCTGCCGGTGTTCCCGGAAGATGTTCACCCGGACAATGGCTTTGTTGAACTCCGGGTTGGTTGACTGGATGATCTCATAGTCCAAGTGTTCCTGAAAGTAAAATACCCAATATATCGGGTACCTAGCCCTGCTATATACGCACGGACTGATAAAGACGTATATCACATGCTACCCAGTGATTTACCGTGATTCTGGAGGGATTTATTTCCTTGAAGGAAATATTTCCTTCTAGATGTTCGTGAGACGTAGTTTTGACGTCATTTCCGGCGAAGAAACAATTCATACGCTAACGTCAAAATTGTTAATTTTGACGTTATAAGCTGGTCTAAGAGCAAATTTCACATGTTTCGAACAGCATGTAATATACAATTTATTCCACTACCATTTTGAAATACCGCATTTATCTCCCTTGACATCTGTAAATCCGACAAAGAAACGAGTGCTCTGCACTCGTTTCTTTATCGGATTTCCAGATGTCTCAAGAAATAAATCTGGTATTTCAAAATGGTAGTTGAATAACTGTATGTATTGGGTACCTAGCTCTGCTATATACACACGGACTAATAATGACTTATTGTATCAGGCATCGACACTGATACAATGTATCACATCCAATCAGAAATCAAAAACTAATATTGCTGACATTTCATTGGCTGAACAAACAATGCAATGAAAACAAACCAGTGTTCCTTTCAAGGAAAACAACCTTTGAACTCGAGAACTTCATAGCATAAGACACGACCACATAACGAGAATACCAGGTTAGTTTTTCTTCCTATCAAGTTCATCAGGTTCGGCTTGGAAACGGTGATAATTCCTTGGCAAGCAATTCCTACATGTTCTCCAGCTTCACCAAACAAGCTTGATATAAATGGATATTAGCCTGGGCTCGGTTGCTCAAAACCTCTGTTAGCTTAACAGACTGTTAAATCTTTAGCAATGCTAAGGATTTAACAGTCTGTTAAGCTAACTGAAGCTTTGAGCAACCGAGCCCAGGTATTCTCTATACACACATAAGTCAATACTGCAATTTGTTATCGCAATATGGTAGTTTATCTTCGATTATTTGGCGAACAATATAGACCCTGATCAGACAGTGCAGTGGCAAACGTAGATCCATATCCTGATTATTACATACAGGCCGGGAATACTGTCATTTGATGGGGATGTCGATCCGACTGCACAGCTGTGCTGATCTGGGGCTACACGGGCAATGTACAGTAATGTACCTTTTGTCAGCATGGGGAACAAATGAAGACATGAGGTTTATTCACTTACTTGATATTCTAAGGCATCAAAGCCTTTAAAGATGAACTCAAACAGGGTTTTCAGATTCTCGGGACTCGGGGACGTTACAAAAATGTTGGAATATCTGAAAGCAAAACATGTACACAACATTATGTTGTATTAACCAATTACAATGAGAATACTCTGTTTTAGGTGTATGTATCTAAATTTTAAAACAATTTATTATCTATTTTTCTTATATGTTGTCACCACGCATTTGAACCGTCTTGGTGAGACAGTTCAAATAGAGGTCACAATATATATTTCTGAAGAGAGACAAGGAAGATAATTGAAATTTTCTGTCTGTAAAATAGTGTAATTTCAGAATATAATGAGTTTATAATATAAACATTGTATAACAGAGAATTGAAATGTGGTGGACTTAACCCTTCCACCCCTTAGTATTGGAATGGACTTCCATGTTTGCAAATTGTGTAGTCCCAGAAAAGGGGGCCGTTTCACTAAACTTCATACAACAACAAAATGTTCGTAAGTGCAAAATTATGATAGTCTGTAAATTTCACATTAACAGTGTAATCTTGTAAACAATTATTGGATTTACATTTATTGAGCATAGGCTGCATATGCAGCCTATGCTCAATACATGTAAATCCATCAGTTTCCAGACGATGCTAAATTTGCACATACGAACATTTTAGTTGTACGAAGTTTAGTGAAATGGGCCCCAGACTGAGCATTTGCACATTCTGATCAGATCAGGGCAAATCTGGCTATACAGTTTCAAATGGAGTTATTTTTGTGGACACAGTATACCTTGCAACGCAACATTAAATCCATATCAGGCAACATTCATGAGTGTGCTAGATAAACAGGAGCTACACTGGTAACTAGAGTCAGTGAACAGGTTGCTCACTGATACCCCCGACTGTGGCCTGGACCGACAAACGAAATGTTAAGTTCATGTGTTACTGATTGACGGACGAACAGGATGATCATACATTACAGAAAGGCGAAAACAATATACCTCTCTGTATACTTCGTAAGCCGGGGGTATAAAAATCAAATAAACCGTATTTTGTTGTTTCAAGCTACATGTGAAATACTCACCCAAACCCGACCGATGTTGCCATGGCCAATCCCAGAGCTGCAGACTTGCCCCGCCCCCTGGCTGCCGTCATGGCAACGGTGCTACGCAATGTCTTCTCTGATATCGCCTCCACAAACTTCAGGAGCGCCTTCGCCTGGAAATAATATTTATTAGGTAACTTCTGCGCTCCTGATACAAAATGTTAACCCTTTGAACCCGAAAGCCCGCTATAGTGGTTTATGCAAACAGTGCAGATCCAGGATCTGCACTTTTTGAAAGCAATTTTCATACTTTTGAGAACAAAAAATACCTCCTTTTCATAAATGGACTAGTCTGAAAATCATTGTTTGATGATTGGATTGACTGCACAATTAACATATCAAAATCCATTCCAGTTACTTAGGGGTGAAAGGGATAAGTCAATTTGACAAATAATAAACATAAACAAGCAAGCAAATTTGATCTTGACCTAGAGCAGAAAGGCCGCATGACTGGGCCAATGAATGAAAATATGGGTGATAGCTAATCAGCATATGAAGTTTGAAGCTAATCCAACTTACGGTAACAGAGATACAGTGGAACACCCTGGGGACCCCATTGTGCTTAATTTAGATGGGTTTCAATGTACTTTATTTCATTGTTCAGTCTGTTCATGACTGAAAATGACAATCAAAGTACTGAAAGTACTGACTGGCGGGAGACAAGTAGCCACTTGTGAATTTGCATACTCAGAAATTCCTTGTTAGAAATATATTCGATGTTGATTATTGGATGTACAATCTGCAAATTTGGAGAACTTGATCAGTTACTGGTTTTTGTAAAATACAGCCTGCTCTAAACACAAATAGGTTGATGAAGCAAAGGTGCTTTATGTCCGACTAATAAACCGTTTTACGAGGTATATTGCAGACGTATTATGTGAAATCTTTTCATTATGACTGGGCGTAGGCCTACATACGTGTATGCTGCATGAACGGCAAAATGTTTTCATGAATTTTGTTTCGCTCACCCAGAGGGTAATTTTTTGAAAATCGCACGTAAACCACAATATGAAAAAGAAATGGCCTTCGACGTCGCATTGCGACTGCGTGGTACACGATACGGGGGGCGTCTCAATAACAGCAATTTGTTCTCTTCAAAAGTAAAGTTGGGCATGCCAACTATTTTACACATAATGTTGAGCATTGCCGTTGCTATTAATAACTTGATTTCAGTTCACTCGCTGACTTTAAATGTCACCTGACTGTTGTTAATTGCGAACGCAAATTGAGCCTATTGAGACGTCCCCCGATGAACAGAGAGCCACTTCCGAAAGTAGACCCGTGCAAACGGCCAGAATCACGATCCCAATAGCGTGGAGACAGTATGTCTCCCGCCAAAAATTAGCAATCGAGCGCTTAATTACAGTGGAACCCCTCTAAACCGGACATCCTAAGGACCTCCCAGGGTGTCCGGTTTAGAGAGGTTCCACTGTAGTAGGTAACCAAAACTGTTAATACAAATCACATCTGTATGAGACAAGCCATGTGATTTTGTACCTTACAACATCTTCGATATCTCATGAAAAATATTTACAAAATCAACAATATCTTCCGTAAATAACGTCAGAAGTTGACAAAATGTTCAGAGCAAATGCAGAATGCAATTCCGCATTTGCTGTCAACATCTATTACAGAAACTATTGCAGTTTCAGTAAATGTTTTTCATGAACAATCGAATATCTTCTAAGGTACAAAATCACATGGCTTGCCTCACATAGAACCCCACAAATGGACTTATGTGCGGGTACCTGGTCGAGAGTGCGGCAACATTTCACGAGGGCCCCGACTGGCTGGGTGTCCTGTAGCGAATCCTTCAGGTCCCGTAACTCCTGCTCCAGCGGCGACACTGACTCCTCCTGGTGGTCAATTACAAACCAATTAAAATGAAGCTACCTCAGTATATTATATTTATAGACTAAGCCTTTCGTCCGTAAATAACACATAGAGAGGGTCATGATAAGTTTTGGACTACATATACTTTAATAATCACAAACCAATTATAAACATCAGTATAATATATTTTTTTAAGGATGTGACTTGAGAGATGTTTGTTTATTGGTGTTTAATGGCCTATCAACAGCTAAGGTCATGTAAGGCCGGGCAAACGGGTTCGATCCCATTTTAACCTGCTGCCTTGGGGGGGAAATCCCAAATTCAGAACGGAATATTTACATCGAGTTAATATATTCAGCCCTGAAATTAGAATAACCTGACCTGGTGCCAGGTCCGTACCGCACCAAAGTAACTTGGCCCCTTCCCCTATTAAAAAGTAATACTGGTAGGATTACTCTTATAAGGGGTATAACCAGATTCAACTGTCACATACAAAATGCCAAAGACGTATGTGAGGGCCAAACCAGTTCTCCAGTCAGGATTCCGGTACGGATGAACCCTGATCGTTAAATTACCCATCGCATGCTCCCACCTGCCACCCACTACTGAAGAGATGGGGCTTATGGGTTTTGTGACCAGTGTAAATCGAGATCAGCCTGTGCACAAAACCAACTAAGAAAATGTGGTCTGTCGACGCATTTAGGACCCCTATCGGTGATTTGCGAAACTCTTACAAAACCTCCAAAAAATGAACAAACGGACAGACGGGGCGAAACCTATAGAGCACCGCCTAATAAGCCCCATTTATAGATTAACCCCTTCACCCCTAAATAATTGGCATATGCTTGTTCATGATAATGTTTGGACTACATCGTAATTTATTAATTATACTAGAGCAAGTGAGCAGAGGCTCACGTATATCCACAGTCGCTACCTGGACCGACATACGGAAGGACGGACGAACAGACGGACGGACGGAATGACAAAACTATATACCTCTCGACATACTTTGTATGCCGGGCGTATAAAGAGAAATATTTTCTAAATAATCTTAAACATACTGGCAAACACTGAAGATTCCGATGAGACAGCTTGTTACATGTTTGCCTGTGGTGGTCAAAACACAAAAACACTGATTATAAATTCTGAATTAACATGACTGAACCCCGTGTTGCTATGAGTGGGATGCAAAGCACACACCACTGATAATACCAACCAAATATTTATCATCCTACTGAAGTTAAATATAAACTAATACTTTGTGTTTTATACAAACTGTCACTCGTTTGAACTTTATATGCCACAAACAATAGACCCACCAACATCCAAGAAGAGTGCCCTATAGGGCGCCATGACTTACCAGCGACTTGGCGGGTACGGGCTGGATATTGAGGGCATGGGAGGAGAGGGGAACCATATTGAACTGGTCATCTATCACCATACAGTTCCTGCATGATGCCAACGACAGCAGGAATCTAGAAATATATGATGATGATATATCAGGCAAACCATGTGATTTTGTACCTAGGTAGATGTGTGGTATCTCATGAAACATATTTACAAGATTTAAGATATTTTATGTAAATGAATTACGAAATGTTCAGAGCAAATGCAGAAAGAATTTTGTCAATTTTCGACATCATTTACAGAAAATATCACAGTTTCTGTAAATACAAAATCACATGACTACTGTCTGTTCCACGAATTTTTGGCTATTAAACAGATTAAATCTAAAAAATATCTAAAGGTAAGTACTTTTTCATCAATAACAAATAAGTCACCCTCTCAAAAAAAAATTATTTGATAAAATTCCATCAAATATTGATTTTATTGCGAAAAAACGATTTTCCCATGAGAATTTAAACATGGGGCAAAAAGGAGGTAAGGAGACCCAAGGAGGGTCAAAAAAACTAAACATCTTGGAAATTGACTCCGAATCCTGGCTAGATAGTGTGGAAATGATGTAACTAAGAAAAGAAGTTAGATTTTGAAAATCGGTCCACAACTAAAAAAATATTTTAAAACAATCTATTTTAGCCCCCATGTTAAATTCCCATTGGAAAATCTTTTTTTGGCAATAAAATCAATATTTAATATGCAGACTTGTTTACATTGTTGCATCAGCATAAATCAGTGTGAATGTATGTATGTGAAGCTGTGTACCTGATATATGATTGCATGTATAGAATCATGATATAGATAAAGAAAGCAACAGATAAAAAAGCAATAATAAAGAAGCAACAGAAGTTTCAAATATGTTTGTCGAGTATAGTCCTCAAAAAATAAATTTATAAGTCATTTGTCCTTGACATTAGGTTACTGGGACACAAAAGTGGGCTATAGAACAAAAATATGGAAGCTGATAAACAAGGATGAACAGCTTCAGAATAACCGAAAACAGTCAAGCAAATGATACAGACTGAAGACTGGATGGCTGGAAAGACAAAATCCCTGACTGAACTAGATTGGTCAGTAAGCGAGGCTTACGGAATACCCCCCGCGTGGGCCCAGGTACCCCTAAAATATGTAAAAATTTCCATGTGTGTGGGCTTGTGACCTTGACTCTGGGATTAGCGTGAGCGGCATGAACGTGAATTTGTCACAGGGTGGTAGACGTCCATTGGAGCAATGAGTGTGTGAAATGTGAAGCAGATCCGAGCAAGGAAATAGAAGTTATAACCGATTTCTCTGATGTTAAGTTTTGTAAAGAGACTACCGTATAACCTCGAATTAACGCCCCCGGAGGCGTTACATTTTACAAAAGGGGGGCGTTTATTAGCCAGTAAAAAAAAAAAAAAATTACCAAGGACCGCCAATTTCAAACACTAATAAGGATTTAAGGATTATTTGTGTTTGAAATTGGCGTCATTGGTAAAAAAAATGTTGTTTTTTTTTAATTTGGATGGGGGGGGGGGGGGGGGGGGGGCGTTTATTAGGAGGGGGGCGTTAAGTCGAGGTTATACGGTATGTATGTGACGTTGACCTCAAGATCAGCGGGGATTTGTCACAGCATATGAAATATTAATAAGTATTTTCAATGAAAGAAATAGAAGTTATAACATATTTCTCTGATGTTAAGTTTTGTAAAGAGACTAAGTATGTGACCTTGACCTTGGGATCAGCGGGGGTTGGACAGTCGTAGATTTGTCACAGCATGATAGTACAACCTTAGAGGAATGCACAAGTGAAATAATAAGAATTTTCAATGAAGGAAATAGAAGTTATAACTTATTTCTCTGATGTTAAGTTTTGTAAAGAGTATTTGACCTTGACATTGGGATCAGCGGGGTTGGACGGTCATGGATTTGGCACAGCATGGTAGTAGAGCCTTACAGGAATGCATGTGTGAAATATTAAGCATTTTAGATGAAGGAAATAGAAGTTATAACAATATTTCTCTGATGTTAAGTTTTGTAAAGAGACTAAGTATTTGACCTTGACCTTGGTATCAGCGGGGGGTTGGATGGTCGTGGATTTGGCACAGCATGGTAGTAGAGCCTTACAGGAATGCATGTGTGAAATATTAAGCATTTTAGATGAAGGAAATAGAAGTTATAACAATATTTCTCTGATGTTAAGTTTGGTAAAGAGACTAAGTATTTGACCTTGACCTTGGGATCTGCGGGGGTTGGACGGTCGTGGATTTGGCACAGCATGGTAGTAGAGCCTTACAGGAATGCATGTGTGAAATATTAAGCATTTTAGATGAAGGAAATAGAAGTTATAACAATATTTCTCTGATGTTAAGTTTACGGACTAAGTATTTGACCTTGACCTTGGGATCTGCGGGGGTTGGACGGTCGTGGATTTGGCACAGCATGGTAGTAGAGCCTTACAGGAATGAATGTGTGAAATATCAAGCATTTTAGATGAAGGAAATAGAAGTTATAACAATATTTCTCTGATGTTAAGTTTACCCGGACGGACGGACAAATGGACGGACGGACAACCTGACTCCAGTATACTCGTTGCGGGGGGTATAAATATTAAGCATTTTAGATGAAGGAAATACAAGTTATAACAATATTTCTCTATGTTAAGTTTTGTAAAGAGACTAAGTATTTGACCTTGACCTTGGGATCTGCGGGGGTTGGACGGTCGTGGATTTGGCACAGCATGGTAGTAGAGCCTTACAGGAATGCATGTGTGAAATATTAAGCATTTTAGATGAAGGAAATAGAAGTTATAACAATATTTCTCTGATATTAAGTTTACGGACTAAGTATTTGACCTTGACCTTGGGATCTGCGGGGGTTGGACGGTCGTGGATTTGGCACAGCATGGTAGTAGAGCCTTACAGGAATGCATGTGTGAAATATCAAGCATTTTAGATGAAGGAAATAGAAGTTATAACAATATTTCTCTGATGTTAAGTTTACGGACGCACGGACAACCCGACTCCAGTATATCCCCCCGCAACTCGTTGCGGGGGGTATAATTACCTCCCTTATCACATTTCTGTTGGTCGTTTTGTTCTACGTATATGACATTGAAAATTGGCACAAAATTCATACAGAAATCTGCAAAGCTCTGAATATTTCGTCAATTTTCAACATGATTTACGGATAATGGCCAATATGCGACAAAAATATCAGCAAAATATGGCGACACCACAATTGAGGATTTTCTAAGCATGGGCCCATACATATATATTTCTAATGGTATGACCTGCTCAACCAGCTTGTAATCCAGTACGATTTTCCAACAAGACTTGATAAGGTTTGCAAAACAGTAAAGCAGTGCACTAGAAATAGGTTAACCGCATTGTAATTTTGAAATTTGTGGCGTATATCAGAAAATGATAGGTCGGAAAACATGTTTAATGGCTCCGCTACCGGTCGCCATTAAACAGATTTTCCGAGCTATCATTTTGTGATATACGCCGCAAATTTCAAAATTACAATACAGTTGACCCTATAGGCTATAGTATAAGTAATTAGCACACACAGATTTTGATTGATTTGGGGATTTACGTCTGTTCTACAGCAACGTTATGGTTGGTTGTGACTGAAGAAATGGGGCTTACGGGATGTGTAACCAGTGTAGCTTCTGATAAAATAGCACACTCCTGTAGTCTGATAGTGATCTATATTGCTTGCTACAAGCAGGACGGGTGTTTCATTGATGCAATGACGATCAGTGTAGACCCTAATCTGGATCTACACTGTTCGCAAAACCCAGAAGCCCCATTTCTCCAGTCACAGCCACATGGAAGTGTCCGAGTCAGATACGTAGTAATGGAATGGTTATATTTTCATACCGTTCGTTAAATCTGCCAACGACATCCTGGTGGGCCTCGGTCCTGTACCGAGAATGGACGTCCTGGAAAACAACAGAACAATTCATCAGTATGCTGCGGTCCACGTCAGCAGATTTCCCTTCAGTGTCTTTCAAGGGGTACAAGAACAATTTGATTTACTGGTGATTACGGCCTACCAATAGCTATGGTCATTTAAGGCCAGGCCAACAGGTTCGATCTCGTATTTAACCAGGACTATCCAGTTTAGAGAGGTTCCACTGTAATGGCTTGTTACCTCAATATTTGAATTTTGATGGGCTTGTGATTGCAAGGCACATATTTGATTGATTGATTGATTATTGAGGGATTGATTATGTCTGTCAACAGTGAAGTGATATTCAGACCGGAATACAAATATCTTGTGAACTCACCATGGTCATGGTATACAGCTGTTTGAGAGAGGACATCGTCTGGAGCAGAATGACGATAATCCCCCCGCCCTCCACGGTCTCTACGGTACGTGCCAACAGGTTCGGGGTCAGGGCTTCAAAGTCCTGTAATACACAACATGGGTGAAACGGGTGAACATCCCAACAACAGCTAAGGTCATATAGAGACAGGGCCTCCGTTTCTAGTCTCATCCGAAATACTTTTGAACATATGCTTAGGGTGGGGATTGCACCCACGGCCTCTGGTACTAAGTGCCAGGGCTCCAGATAACGAATTAGTAATTGAGTATTTTCACTCCATCAATTCTGAAGCAATTGGGTATTTAAAAATTTTAATTGGGTAAAATAAAATCACACTACTGTTTACACAACAACAGACAACAATTATTGGATAGTTTGCTTCAAAATGAAAATATGTCTTGGCATTTCATTACTACCACTAGACTATCAAGGACACTGTTCAAAGGTGGCATGCTTATACCTGGAGTACACACATTCCGTATGTGTTGCCGAGAATTTTGTGGGTCTCTGCATAGTAGCAGTAGCGGATCTGGGTCGCCGATACAAACAGCTCAAATGGATCGTCATCTTTCACGTCCAGTTTGCCACTTCTTATCTTCTTCTGCAACTGTCGCATACGTTTCTTGCGATGGCTGGAAATGGCAAACAATTGAGGAGTTTAGTCTGATGTATTGAAAATCTGGAGAAATGCTTGCGTATCAGACATTCTTTTGTCTAAACTCTGGGGCCTAACAATATACCTTTGGTGCTCAAACCTAACTCCGACAACTCGATATTATGTTTGTACTGCATATGTTGCATATCATACACGAGCCAATTAACATGGTCAAGATCACAAGTTACAGCTAACAAGCTATGCAGTAATAATAAAAAATCATTTAATGTATGTTTTATATTGGAAATATGACTTTCAATTAATCAAAATAAAATATGCATTTCATTTCAAATCAAGGGGTACATTCTTTAGACACACAGTTTATCTGGAGGTCTGATAAAGGTCATACCTCTACAGTCTGTGTAACCTACCTGCTGAATCCCAATTCCTTCTTGTAACACCAGAGCACAGATGGACGTGCCTTCACCGCGGCCTTGGACAACATATGGTGCAGGATCACCACCTACAAACAGTGGATTGATTATTTGGGGTTTCTGTCTGTTCAACGGCATGTGATTTTGTACCCAAAAACATGTGCGATTTTTCATAAAATATATTTACAGAAACTGTGATATTTTCTGTAAAATTCAAAGGTGACAACATTTTCACAGCAAATGCGAATAGAATTCTGCATTTGCTATGAAAATTTCAACAACTCTCGATGTCATTTAAGGAAAATATTGTAAATTTTGTATATAATTTTCATGAGATACCGTATATCTTCTAAGGTACAAAATCACGTTGTGACAATTAATGACATCAAACAAACTTTAACCAATCAATGTCGCAGAACGTCCCGTGTACCTAATGTAACGCATTGGGATATAAATGCAATACATGTATGTTGAATGGGTGTTTCAATTATAAATGTGATTCTTCAACAAAAACATGAGGTTTTAAAAAGAACATTTACATAACATTGACCCTAAAACCACAGGTTGAAGTAACGGACCAAGGTCTATAAATACATTAAATATGCCTAAAAGCATCATTAAATGAAAAAAATAAAGCTAAATTTTTTATTTTTTTTACTCCCTACATATAGACTTACATGTATATAGACCTCGGTCCGTTACTTCAACATGTGCATAAAACATGTAAATTACTGTATCTTATTAGGAGTTCAAAGAAATTTTCCGATAAATATTATGTTACACACATGACATGGTTAGTATGAAACCCCAATGATTCCATATCCTGTAATGGGAAGAAAGAAACGCTCCACTGTTACTGTACCTGATCCCGACCATGGTCACCGACGACAACAAACATCGTACGGTGTTTCTCCGCGATCCCATTCTCTATCAGTACCCGAATACGGTTGTCTATTTTCTTTCTCACCATTCTGTATTCTATTCAGGCTATATAATATATAAAACAAATCACCAATTAAACACCAATGGCTGTGGCTTATTGGATAAGGCAGCCGCCTCATAACTAGCAGGTCAAAGGTTTCAGCCTCCGCTCATACCAGGGCTCCAGATAACGACTTAGTAATAGAGTATTTTCACTCCCATCATTTCTGAAGCAATTGGGTATTTCAATATTTTAATTGGGTAAAATAAAATTACACTACTGTTTACATATCAACAGACAGCAATTATTGAATAGTTTGCTTCGAAATGAAAACATGTCTTGGCATTTCATTAGAATTGTCGAGACAATTCTAATGCTAATGCAATACCAAGATGTGTTTTCATGGAAAATAAGAAAGATACGAGAACAAAAATAAATCATTCTCGGTCGATTTGCATTGAATTTTGAAATGCACCTTCCATTCTATCTATCTATCGGTACTGTTCTCACTCCATACGGAGCATTATAACAGGTGTGGTGGCAAATTGCTTTGATCAAGAGCACCGGAAAAAAAAGTATATTAAAATATATACAATCACAAGATAGGTTTATGCAACTTATCACCAGACTATATTATTCATCTTAAACGCTGCGAACACAGAATCGTTATGACATACAGTCGATCAGGAACGGTTACTTGTCCTGGTTAAATAACAATAAAACGGCTACTGGTACGCGACGAAAACTAGTCAACTCCACATTATATATTTTGTATAAAAGTTCACAATTAGCCATGCAAATTTAGTTCCTTCTAAAACCTATATATGTTAACAAGTAAAGCATAATGACTTGTGCTGACACACCTAAAATTGAAGACTTGCGTTTTATATCTGATACTTTTTGCAAAACGTGTTTGTTTTCATTTTCACAACTGGATCCATGTGTTTCCGGTTTGCGGATATAATTACCGATCTCCAAATGGCATCTACACCGGATGAAACCAGGAAGAGGCCGAGTTGTTTTAGCGGGAAGCTGTAAAGGCTGTAAAAATTCAAAATCAAACGTTACAGGACACTAACTTTTGGGTAAAGAAATAGGAAATATGGAGAGTGATATTGGGGTAACGGCAAAATGCCAACGATCGAGGAAATAACGTTTTAGCAGCTTTAGAAACTGTGGTCAAACAATGGCAACATGTTTCATGAAAATTGTTGTTTCCTGCTCAGGCTGCTGCTACTGCTGACCACAGGTGAAATACTCGGACACAGGATCCATAAATGGCCCATTCAGTAAGCGCCCACATATACAGACTACATCGAATACAATGTATTGTCTGACAGTGGGTGGTTGTCTTTTTTGAATGGGCCATGTTTTTCACATGTGTTGCTGAGGTGGTCACTTTTAGATTTAGTTGCGAACAGTAACTCTCCCGTACCGTCCGTAGCCAGCCAGAGTTACGATTCCACTCCTAGGCTTCATCTGCAGAGTAGCGAATCAGATCTGATTCACACAGTTATTTGTGACATATTTTATATATTTTCCATCTGAAAAAAATATTTGTATTGTAAAAGTAGTACAAACTAATAATTCTGAAACAAATTTTACCACTCATTCCCGCTCAAAAATATAGAAAATCTTTCATAATTAACTGCTAAAGTGTGATTTGCTATTCTGCAGAGGAAGCCTATGAGTGGAATCGCAACTCTGACTACGGACAGTACTGGAGTAGATTGCAAGAGTTACTGTTCGCAACAATATTAGATTATATTTTAAATTTCCTAACTGGGCCATCTTAGGCATCTACATCGGCAGCTACAGCGGGTGCGCCGGACCGCTGATCCAGCGGTCGTGGGTTCGAGCCTCACCAGAGGTGTGTATTGTGTCCTTGAGCAGGACACTTTATCCACACTGCTTCAGTCCACCCAGCTGTAAATGGGTACCGGCTAATTACCGGAAACCTCGATTGTATTTAAAATTGTATGTACATGTATACATTGTATATGGAATAACATACCTGCTCATAATACCCGCAAGAGGCGTGCAAACAGTATCAATAGATAGATAGATAGAATTTATGAAATGTGTTTGTTCTACACAACTGATGTACCAGGGGCGGATCTGAAAGCATGTTTATACATGCTCAAAGGCTTGTTTGTAATCATTGTAAAATATATAGAATTAATTCTTTGCTTAATATGCAAAACAAATAGAATCTACGTTGCTTTCATTTTTGGAACGCCAAATCTACATAAACTCAAATAATTAATACTATCTCTAAATAATTAGAACTAGCTTCAATTATTTAGAGCTAGCTCAAATTGGTTTATAGCTAGCTATAATACATTTGGAGCTAGCTCCAATTCATTTGAACAGCTCTCTAATTCATTTTGAGCTATCTCTAAATCAATTGAGCTCTCTAAATCATTTAGTTAGCTTGAAATGAAGTATAAATTTATCTGCGGTATGACAAAATTACACTGCACAATCCAGTTTTATGCAATAAATATTCCATTGTCAATGAAAGTTCCATTTTTTCAGTTTCAGATATGGCAGAACCCAACACTGATGGCCGAACTCTGCTCGGAAGACAGCCTGGTATTATGATAATATTAAATGCAAATTAATCTGACAAAACCTCATTGCATTCGGATTCCTCACCAGAATAGATTCTGATCCATATTGAATCATGTTAGCATATTGGGAATTACAACTAGAAATGGTTCCGATTTCAATCATTTGACCTACGGTAACTGTATAATTTTATGCAACACGGTATATTAGAGAGGCTCCACTGTGAAACATGTATATAACTACTTCAAGACATGCGTGGGTGTTTTGCGATCATGAACAGACATTATCATCGGAGGTAAATGGAAACAAAATATATCAAAATAAAACACAACTAACGTGTCCCTGTGTTCTGTTTGGAGAGGTTTGACTGTATACAAAATGTAATGAATGTAACCTATATAAATATATTGTAAATATTTTTCATGACATATTGTACATCTTCTTAGGTACAAAATGACATGGCTTGTCTCATATTACAGAGCTCCAAATAAGCTGCGTATTTGCTTAAATACCCAATTAATATTGCCAAAAACCGAATTGAAATCAGACGTAGCGAGTATCAAAAAGCAATACATATTTTATGGTACCTTTATCATGCAGCAGAAAACAATAAACAGACCACAAATATAGCATATTTTTCTTATTTTCCATGAAAACATATCTTGGTATTTCATTAGAATTGTCTCCAAGGAGACAATTCTAATGAAATACCAAGACATGTTTTAATTTCGAAGCAAACTATTCAATACTTGCTGTCTGCTGATATGTAAACAGTAGTGCGATTTTATTTTACCCAATTAAAATTTTGAAATACCCAATTGCTTCTGAAATGATGGAATAACAATACTCAATTACCAGTTCCTTATCTGGAGCTTGTATTCAATTATCACTCATATACGATGCCCTATTTACAGCCAGGAGCCTGTTGGTGGACCTGGGCCCTGCGTTCAGTGAAGGGGTTTGCGGTGACCTGTGTGACGTCCTGGAAAACCTTTTCTCACTCGCGTGTAACATCAGCGGCCCCTCTAGGATCCCGTTCTTCAGCGTCATCGCTCTCTGTGGCTACCCGGAGGTATTGACGATATCGTCACTGGGAGATGTTTTGTTTCTGTAATTATCCAAGATATGTGTGGCCTGTACATATATTGTGTGTTATCGATCTTTAAAATGTTTTTTATTTGTGTTTTCATGTACCCCGAAAACATGAAAACAATATCTGGGTAAAACTAGTCGCCATCATGTCCGTCTGTTCATCTCTCTCTGTCTGAGATTTGCGTTAATGTTAAGGCTACCACATTTTCAGTTGCTGCTGCCATTTTCCTTTGTGAAGAATAACTTTGTGAGGATACAGACGGCCATCTGTGACATTCGGGGAATGGTGGAGGAAATCAACCCCAACCAGGAGGCAGGAGGCTCGTGTATCGATCGAGGTCTCGCAGAAGCTTGCTCCCAGTACAGACGACAGCTACAGTCCACATTGCAGGCATGTGTCTTAACCCTTAAAAATTGTTTTCGTCTCTTGTATTACGGTATAATATTTGTTGTGTTTTCACATGTGTGGACGTCTATAATGGCTTTCAAAATATTTTTTTTAAGAAAATATTGAAAATATGCAAACAAAATCAGATTTTGAATTTTGAATTCAAGTTTATCAAGTTCAAGTTTTTATTTTGAACAGCAAATGGGAATCGTTACCAAAAATGTTTGACAGCTGATGAGAATCATCTTAAAACATGTTTATTGTTAAAAAAGTAGTTGAAAATGAAAATCATGAGACGACAACACCATCCTCTGTCTGGCCAAGGCTTGCTCTCGGTATAGAGGCCAGCTACAGTGTGTGTAATGGTGTTAACTTAAAAAGTTGGGAAATATAACATTGTCGTCTGCTGCCTTGTCAAAAGTGCCTTATTTCTTAATTTAAGCTTGTTTTGACAGCACAATTTAGAAAGACATAAACAAACAACAGATGAAACATTTAAGAGTTTAAAGTTTGTCATCTGCTGTTTATTTTTTATCTCCATATTTCTAAAAAAGATTGCATGGTTTGACAGCTCATGAACAACTTTTTCAAACATGTGTATTACGATCAGGCACATACTTTTTTTATCGAGAAAACTGAAGTTAAGTAAAAAAAAAATAACGGACAACAAAATGTACCGGCAGTTAAGATTGTAGCCCATTTTTAATCAAATTCAAATCAGCCAATCATATTTCATTATTCCAGATTGGCGGGCTCTGTCACCAGTTGGAAATCGTCGTGGTTACGTGTCGGAACGCGACTGACGTCCAGCGCCAGTGCGAGGCTGTATCATCGACCCTTGACCTTGAACACTTGAAGGTCACACAGAGTTCCTTTCTGCCCTACAGAGGATGGGAGGGTTTGCATATCTTAACCCTTTTACCCCTGAATATACAACATGATCTGCTCTATGTTAACTTTGGACCGTTCCATTTATCAAAAAAGGGGTAGATTTTCATTAATCTTAAAAATAATGACAATACTGCAGATCCTGGGACCCGTTTCACTAAACTTCGTACGACTAAAATGTTCGTAAGTGCAAAATTATGATAGTCTGTAAATTTAACATTAACAATGTTTTCTTGTAAACAATTATTGGATTTACATTTATTGAGCATATGCAGCCTATGCTCAATAAATGTAAATCCATAAATTTATATTTCCAGGCGATCCTAAATTTGCACTTACGAACATTTTAGTCGTAAGAAGTTTAGTGAAACAGCCCCCTGATGAGTCGACTCGTATCTACAGCGTTTGCAAATGTTAGTTTTCTAATCTGTATGGTTGAAACTTGAAAAAGTTATCAGTGAAGCTTAGTGGGATTAACACCTATGGCTAAACAACACGGGAGGGTGAATTTTTTAATAATTTTTTTTTTATGCGATCTTCGTCTCTGATTTGCTTAAGACGCCACATTTTGCATGTCAATTTAATATGATGTTAACCCCTTACTACGCTGAATTAAATGTTGTCGTCTGCTGGAAATGTTTTATTTTCAATATTTCTCGACAAAAACCTGGTTTTGACAGCACATGAGAATCGTCTCCAGTGGAGACGATTCTCATGTGCTGTCAAAACCAGTTTTTTTTTAAGAATTAAAGCAAAAATGAAAAACAGCCGACGGCAATTTCCGTCAACAGCGAACTAAAGATACTATTAGCTCTCAGAAGTTTTGTCAGACATAATTGGATTTTACATATTTTTGCAGGGTAGCATTTTTGTTTGATCATGTGGCGAATTTACAATGTATTCTTATTTGTCCTTAACAATAAAATGCCTTGAAGCACAAGGATTTTTGTGACGCGGTGATATCTGAGGACCAAAGCACTTTTTTTATGCTTTATATATATACGAAAATGTAGCAGGAGTCCATTTTTTTTTTTTTTCTATGAAATATAATTTTTCCCAATTGACAATTAAGTTTTACAAACATCATCGGGTTCCTTTTCCCGGACAAAGGCTCATATAAACTGATATCTAAGGAGAGGAACCCTGTAAGAGAGTTATCTTTTGTTCCAATATTATTTTACTGTTTATCTAAAATTGATGTAAATTGTCATTTAACCCTTAGACCGCTATCTTATTTTTTTTGTCGTCTGTTGTTTATTTTCTATTTTCCATTTGTATCATCAAAAACATGCTTTGACAGCACTTTAGAATCATTTACAACATGCTTTGACAGCACTTCAGAATCATTTCCATTGGAAATGATTCTGAAGTGCTGTCAAACCATGTTTTTATTGAGAAATAAGGCAAGATATAAAAACAACAGCAGACGACAATTGTTGTGAGTAGCCGTCAAAGGGTTAACCATTTCACTGGAATGGATTTTGATATGTTAATTTTGCAACCAATCCAACTGTCACAAAATTATTTTCAGACTAGTCCATTTATGAAAAGGGGGTGTTTTTGTTCTCAAAAATATGAAAATTACTTGTAAAAAGTGCAGATCCTGATGAGACGGCTCGTCACGAGCCGGCTCATCTGGATGTACACTGTTTGCCAATACCATTATACAGGCCTGTAGTGTTGAAAGGGTTAACTTGATCAACTTGTTTATTTTACTTGTGAACCAGAGAATCCAGGTGTTATCGTTGTCCGGTATGAGTTGTCTGCCCCTGGATGATCTATCCCTGTCCAACAGCCAGACGAGTGAAAAGTCGGCGGTATCGGACGCCAACAGCATCAGCGGCATTGTCGAAGTCGTTAGTCTCGAGCCAGGTAGGTTGGTTAAACCCTTTTACCCCTAAGTAACTGGAGTGGATTTTGATATGTTAATTTTTCAACCAATTCAATCGTCACAAATTGATTTTCAGACTAGTCCATTTCTGAAAAGGGGGTGTTTTTGTTCTCACGAGCCGTTTCATCAGGATCTGCACTTTTTGCAAGTAATTTTCATATTTTTGAGAACAAAAACACCCCCATTTCATATTAAATGTACTAGTCTGAAAATTGTTTTGTAATGGTTGAATTTTGTTACAAAATTAACATATCAAAATCCATTCCAGTTACTTAGGCGTTAAAGAGTTGAACATATTTACATGTACAGTGGAACCTCTCTAAACCGGACAACAAGAAGCATATGTGATCATAATTTTGATAGGTTTCTTGGTCATTTATCTCAAGTGATAATGCCTGTTCGTGATCGCATAGCACACAACTACGGCTCAGAATAATCAAATGCCTGATTTACTGTGAAACCTTGCTAAACCGGACACCCTGGGGACCTCCCAGGGTGTCCGGTTTAGCGAGGTTTCAGTGTATTAGGCTGTATTTGCAAACATGCATGCACATGATCATAATAAGTTAGATTGTATTGAAATCAGACAATTATTGAAATCCTCTGCAGGAGTCGAGGGTAGGTTAACCCTTAGACAGCTATCATATTTTTGTTGTCGTCTGCTGTTTATTTTTTATTTTACTTTTTTATCATCAAAAACATGCTTTAACAGAACTTTAGGAATAATTTACAACATGCTTTGACAGCACTTCAGAATCATTTCCATTGGAAATGATTCTGAAGTGCTGTCAAACCATTTTTTTATTGAGAAATAAGGCAAGATATAAAAGCAACAGCAGATGACAATTGTTGTGAGTAGCGGTCTAAGAGTTAACCCTTTCACACCTAAGTAATTGGAATGGATTTCAATATGTTAATTTTCAATATGTTAATCCCATTGTCACAAAATGATTTTCAGACAAGTCCATTTATGAAAAGGGGATGTTTTTGGAATACACCTTTATGAGTATGAAATTTTTTAATATTTTATATTCATTTTTGTTATTTCTCAATGAAAGTATATGTTGTGACCACTCATTTGAACCGTCTCGACGAGACGGTTCAAATGGTGGTCGCTACATATACTTCTCAGCACAAATAAAGAAACTATTTAGGATTTTCTACAAACAAAATGGCATATCCTCCACATGAAATTGGTTAATATACACTTGTGTCTTGAGTATATCTTGCCATGGTTTCCCACATTTTAAGTTCAAATCTGATTGATGAACCCATCTTTTCTGGGATTCACACATATCCAAATTGAGCTTGTAAGGTAATTATGTAAAAATCCACACAGTCTAATCTGGGTCTATACGGTTTGTCATTCAGTCGATGAAACAATGCCGAGCCTCTAACAAAAACATTAAATCCTCGTCCAGCTTTATATCTTGGTCCGGCAGGAGTGGCTAGAAGATCTGGAGCCAGACTGGCCACAGCTACTGTAACCCATATTTCTCGAAAATCTCACAATACTATTACACAGATGTTAACCTTTTAACTGGAATGGATTTTGATGTTCATTTTGCAACCAATCAGTTATCACAAAATTATTTTCAGACTAGTCCATTTATTAAAAGGGGTTGTTTTTGTTCTAAAAAATATGAAAATTATTTGCAAAAAGTGCAGATCCTGATGAGACGGCTCGTCACGAGCCGGCTCATCTTGATCTATACATTTTGCCAATACCACTATACAGGTCTGTAGTGTTGAAAGGATTAAACTGATATCTAACCCCATCCATTCAACCAACCAGCCAACCAAGCACTCAACAATACATCCAACCAACCAACAATCATTATCCCATCTTGTTTGCAGATTTACTTTGCCTCCAGAATTTCTTCAACGGTTGGCTACTGGACACTGGCACAGACAGTGAACACCTGCATATTGTGCTGCCTCCATTCTCTCAAGGTATCAGTGTATATCCAGATCAGCCTGTGCTTACCTGAATCTCGACCGGAGACATGGGGCCCGTTTCACTAAACTTTGCACGACTAAAATGTTTGTAAGCTCAAATTTAGAATCGTCTGGAAATTTCAATTGATGGATTTAGATTTATTGAGCATAGGCTGCATATGCAGCCTATGCTCAATAAATCTAAATCCAATACTTGTTTACAAGAAAACATTGTTAATGTGAAATTTACAGACTATCATAATTTTGCACTTACGAACATTTTATTCGTAGGAAGTTTAGTGAAACTGGCCCCTGGTTTGGCCCTCACATGTCTTTGGCATTTTTGTATATGACAGTTGAAACTGGTTATACCCCTTATGTGAGTATTATGATTATTCGTAATCCTATTACTTTTAGGGGAAGGGACCAAGTGGCTTTGGCGTGGTATGGACCTGGCACCAGGTCAGGTTATTCTAATTTCAGGGCGGAATATATTTATTATTTTACGATGTAAATATTGCATTCTGATTTTGTGATTTCCCCCCCCCCCTATGTAGCAGGTTAAATACGGGATCGAACCCGTTGGCCCGGCCTTAAATGACCTCAGCTGTTGATGTGCCATTAAACACCAATAAACAAACAAACTCAAGGTATCAGTGATGATCCAGATCAACCTGTGCATCTGCAGTCTGATCAGGATATGCACTGTTCGCTATCCCATCGATGAAACACCCGTCATGCTTCTAATACGCAACATAGATCATCACCAGGCTACAGGAGTGCGCTGCTTTATCAAGACTATACTGGTCACAAAACCCATAAGCCCCATTCGTCGAAAGGTGACGACATTTTCATGGCAAATACGGAATTCAATTGCATTTGCTATGAAAATTTTGTCATCTTTTGACATCATTTACCGAAAATATAACACTTTCTGTAAATATACTTAACCCTTAGACCGCTATCTTATTGTTTTGTTGTCTGCTGTTTATTTTCCATTTCTATCATAAAAAACGTGCTTTGACAGCACTTTTCAGAATAATTTACAACATGCTTTGACAGCACTTCAGAATCATTTCCATTGGAAATGATTCTGAAGTGCTGTCAAACCATGTTTTTATTGAGAAATAAGGCAAGATATAAAAGCAACAGCAGACGACAATTGTTGTGAGTAGCGGTCTAAGGATTAATAAAAAATCGGACATACAATATCATATGGCATGTCTCATATATTATTATCCTACTGCATGAATAGCCAGAAATGCTACAAGCCTCATTTCTCCAGTCACAGCCAAATTTTTTGAACAACCCATAAACATCCATTTGCTATGGTTATTTATAGATCTGTCTTACAATTACCGTAGGTCACCAAAAGTAGAACATCGTGAGCAATGCTTCTCAAAACAACTTCCGGGTGAATATGTGGAACTACATTTGACATAGCGTGTCATTTTAGCTAGGGTTCTCACTCTGTTTTTAAAAGACAAAAAAACAACATATTGTCTGAACGTGAAACTATACAAAGACGAAATTGCGATTAAATGAGCTTTCAAAACATTTTTTTGTTCAGACATAAGATACTATTGAAAAAACAGCAGACGACAGTATACATTCCCAGCATTCAAAGGATTAATGTGACGTCATAGGCATCGCCAGGAATTTTCCAGCGGGGTTCGCCGACAGCCGAAGACTGGAGACGGGGAGTGCACGAGATGGGTGTACTGTCCCCTCTCATTGTATGGGGGGTACGGGGGTCCTCCCCCGGAAATTTTTTGATTTCTATGTGCAATTTCCGACGTTCTAATGCATTTTAGAGCTATAATTTCCACAATCGCACCACCAAATTTCCGTAGGAAAAATATCTGTAAATCTTAGATAAATCGTAGAAAATGACTTTCAACACTCCTCCAAGGAAATCGACCCGAACTTGCGTCTCAGACAACTCTTGCAAGCCAGGTCCCTAAATCATTTTTCAACTTTTACTTTTCACATCGGTCATTTTCATTTATTTTGGTTGTTGAATCGTAGTGGAATTGCCGCGTGTTGTGTCTTAGGTGGTGGGGTCCAAACACGACATGGATTTAATCTGGCCAGGGAGCGGGGTGGGGGGCTGTAGATGTGGTTTTTTGGGTGGGGGATGAATATGTACACATATGAAAATATCATTTACCCGGGTACAAAGTAGGAGTCCAACTTCCGTTGGCTTTTATCTTTAGAGTTTTTCATGATGCAGACAAATTATTGTTGTTGTTGTTGCTGTTGTTGTATGTCTATAATTCAGGCACTTATTTTTCGCCACAATCTCTCAACAGCCACAGAGACTGGAGTTAAATTGGAGGGCGAAGCCGATTCTAGACTAGTTGACATCGCGATCATACATATTCAACATGTATTCCTGAAATAGAAACAGTCTATATCCAATAGCAGAGACGTATTATGTACTTTCCTTACCAGTAGTCATATTTGCATCCAAAAGTTAAAACTGAAAAGGGGGTTCGTTCACACCCCCGACCCCCCCCTGGCGCCGCCTATGCAATTACAGAGCCAGAAATAAAGTTGATACTATTGCACACGCTTCTCATTATAACCCTCAATTCTGCCACTGGTTGAGAAAACGGCCCTTAGGTCATATGTAGGTCAGTGTAGATCCCGGTCATTATAGTCTTACAATCAATAGCTTTTCAGAAACTGTTATGTATTATATTAACCCTTTCAACACTACAGACCTCTTTAGCAGTGTTTGCAAACAGTGTAGATCCAGATGAGACGGCTGGTAACGAGCCGTCTCATCAGGATCTGCACTTTTTACTCGGATTGTGAATACCGGTAGCCATCTCATCAGGATCCACACTTTTGCAAGTAATTTCATATGTTTTTAGAAACAAAACATCCTTTTCTTATATAAACTGGACTAGTCTGAAAATCGTTTTGTGAAGATTTGATTGCTCCTTAAATTAACATATCACAGTTCATTCCATTTCTTCCAGTTCATTCCAGTTATTTATGGTTGAAAGGGTTAAGAAACAAGAGGGCCATGATGGCCCTAATTCGCTCACCTGACTTCATGAACACCAGAGGAGAATGTGATATTGAGTTCATGTGTTTTAAAATAAATTGTGCTATTTTTAGATGGCGGTCATCTTGGATTAAGCGATGACTCTCATTTTACCAAATCTGAAAATGCTTCACCCAAGGATCTTAACTTCCTATGAAGTTTTGCCAGCATCGGCCAAGTGGTTCCTGAGAAAAAGACGTTCAAAATCTTGAATAAATGGACCTTTTGGCAGCCATCATGGATGTTATAATCATCCGATTCCGACAAATATTGTACCATAGCAATCGCCTCATCGATACCTTCAATTTGATATATGACATGAGCATATTCGGCTTCGCCCATTTTCACAACTTTGAAAGAGCATTGTAAATCGATCATTTCTACCAAGTTTAGTCGAAATCCGTCCAGCAGTTCATGAGAAGAAGATTCTTTAAGAATTTATGCTATTTTTAGATGGCGGCCATCTTGGATTAGCGATGACCTCCATTTTAGCAAATCTGAAAAGGCTTCACCCATGGACCATAACTTTTAAGTTTAGCTACCATGGGCCAAGCGGTTCATGTGAAGAAGAATTTTGAAATCGCTAATAAAAGAAAGACCTTTTGACATTTCGGCGGCCATCTTGGATGACATAACAATCCGATTTTGACAAAAAATGTACCAGAGTGATCGCCTCATTGATACCTTCGATTTGATATATAACATGACCATATTCGGTCAAAAATAAAATTTGACACCACGGGCCACGCCCATTTTTGACCCCGGGGTCACCATTTTAACAACTTTGAAAGAGCATTGTACATCGATCATTCCTACCATGTTTCGTCGAAATCCGGCTAGCGGTTCATGAGAAGAAGATTTTTTAAGAATTTATGCTATTTTTAGACGGCGGCCATCTTGGATTAGCGATGACCTCCATTTTAACAAATCTGAAAAGGCTTCACACATGGACCATAACTTTTAAGTTTGGCTACCATGGGCCAAGCGGTTCATGTGAAGAAGAATTTTGAAATCTCTAATAAAAGAACGACCTTTTGACCTTTCGGCGGCCATCTTGGATGACATAACCATCCGATTTAGAAAAAAATGCACCAGAGTGATCGCCTCATTGATACCTTCAATTTGATATATGACATGACCATATTCGGTCAAAAATAAAATTTGACCCCATGGGTCACGCCCATTTTTGACACCGGGGTCACCATTTTAACAACTTTGAAAGAGCATTGTACATCGATCATTCATACCAAGTTTCGTCGAAATCCGGTTAGCGGTTCATGAGAAGAATTTTTTTTAAGAATTTATGCTATTTTTAGACTGGCGGCCATCTTGGATTAACGATGACCTCCATTTTAACAAATCTGAAAAGGCTTCACCCATGGACCATAACTTTTAAGTTTGGCTACCATGGGCCAAGCGGTTCATGTGAAGAAGAATTTTGAAATCTCTAATAAAAGAACGACCTTTTGACCTTTCGGTGGCCATCTTGGATGACATAACAATCCGATTTCGACAAAAAATGCACCAGAGTGATCGCCTCATTGATACCTTCAATTTGATATATGACATGACCATATTCGGTCAAAAATAAAATTTGACCCCAATTTGACCCCACAGGCCACGCCCATTTTTGACCCCACGGGCCACACCCATTCCGATTGGCGGTTCTTGAGAAGAAGATTTTTGAAGAATTTGTGCTATTTTTAGACGGCGGCCATCTTGGATTACGTAATGACGTCATTTTAACAATTTTGTAATCCCCCTACCTAAGGACCATGACCATGAAGTTTGGTGACTATAGGCCCAATGGTTACCGAGGAGAAGACGTTTGAAAATGTTCACGGACGACGATGACGGACGATGGACACATTGCGAGCTCATGTGAGCTAAAAACCACGATAGATTGGCGACCCGTAAAGGCTCAGATCAGACTGCGCAAATGTGAGGATCTGTAGCCGATTTCATCAACATTGCAAAGTATACTTTTCTAGCAAAGTATACTTTGAGGGAGAAATTTTCAATTTTAGGATAAATTTATTAATTTTTATTATACTGAATTTATTACATTATCACAGCCATTAAAAAATAAATGATTGCTCCTTCAAAGTATACTTTGCTAGAAAAGTATATTTTGCAATGTTGGTGAAATCGGCTACTGGGGCTACACTGGTTGTACACACGTGATAAGGTTTTATTTCTCATCCACAATTATTTGGATTAAACTCACATCATCCACATGACAAACCGTGCGTGGGAATCGCGAGTTTATTGTTTTCATAACTAGAAATGTGTCCTGTTGGCACACGAATGCCCCCCCGCTGGCAGCCAAAGGTAGATGTCAATCGAGCATTGTAATAGTTTTAGTGCTGAATACTGAGCGCTCCTCCCATAAAGGTGCATTCCCGTCTGTATATGACCTTGCTGTTGAACGAACGTAAAATCCCAATCAATCAATCAACAGACAGCAAGTGAACATATTTAAACCTCCATGCTCCAGATAAGCTGCGTATTTGCGTAAATACGCAATTAAGATTGCCAAAAACCCAATTGAAATCAGAAGTAGCGAGTATCAAAAAGCAATACCAATTTTATGGTACTTTTATCGTGCTGCAGAAAACAATAAACAGACCAGAAATATAGCATATTTTTCTTATTTTCTAAGAAAATACATCTTTATTTCATTGGAATTGTCTCCAAGGAGACAATTCTAATGAAATGCCAAGCTTTGTTTTCATTTTGAAGCAAACTATTCAATAATCGCTGTCTGTTGATGTGTAAACAGTAGTGTGATTTTAATTTACCCAATTAAAATTTTGAAATACCCAATTGCTTAAGAAATGATGGAGTGACAATACTCAATTACTAATTCCTTATCTGGAGCCCTGAACCTCCATTCAATAGATCCATCAATCGTGCCATTTTCAGGTGAAGAGTCATTGACCTTGAAAGTGACCTTCATGAAAAGACCCTGCATATTTCTCCCCCACTTCATAGATGTAAAACCCTGCATGTATATGACCTTGTTGCACATGTATACACCTTCATTTAGCCAATCAATCAACCATGCTTTTTTCAGATGAATCGTCATTGACCTTGAAATGTGACCTTCATGAAAAGACCGTACATAATGCTCCCCCACCTCATACAAGTAGATGTACAGTGGGGTCAGCGAGTAAGTGCACACACGAACGAACACGACAGGTTGGAACCAACCTGTCGTGTTTGTTCGTGTGTGCACTTACACGCTGACCCCACTGTATAACCCCACCTATATATGACCTTGTTGTTGAACACGTGTGTACCTCCATTCAATCAATCTATTCAATCAATTGTGCCATTTTCAGGTGAAGCGTCCTTGACCTTGAAATGTGACCTTCATGAGAGGATTATCCATCCTGCCCAGCTTCCACACTACAGCCAGTTTGTAAGATACATGTATTGTATAAAATGGGCTTTAACAATATAGTAACACAGTGAATGAAAAATCTTAACCCTTAGACCGCTATCATAATTTTGTTGTTGTCTGCTGTTTATTTTCCATTTTTTCTTATTTCTCCATTAAAAACTTAGACCGCTATCTTTTTTGTCGTCTGCTGTTTATTTTATATTTTCCATTTTTATCATCAAAAACATGCTTTGACAGCACTTTAGAATAATTTACAACATGCTTTGACTGCACTTCAGAATCATTTCCATTGGAAATGATTCTGAAGTGCTATCAAACCATGTTTGTATTGAGAAATAAGGCAATATATAAAAGCAACAGCAGACGACAATTGTCAGGTGATCAGTGCAGCTTCAGTGTATAATGCTCTGCTTATGCAATACATATAATCTCTAATATGATATTTATTAAACTCTGTGATTGATTTCATAAGAAACTCGACACGGTCGACTTATATAATCACTTGTGTAGGATGTAATATAGGAATGAATGCCCTTTTTGTGGAATTTATCGTGGTATAAACTTGGAAAATTCACGGAAATACTGGACGAGGCCTTCCGGCCTTCGTCCAGTATTCCCGCGACTTTTCCAAGTTTATATCCCCGATAAATTCCACAAAATGCCATTCATTCCTTATAATTCCAGCATTTGAAATAAATTCATCAAGAAAATGTGTTTATTTTCCGTTTTCTTAAGAATGTTACTGAAAGTAGTTTGGCGTGGGAGTTTACTGGGATATAAATCGATATACCCATATTCGACGGGCGTATTTTGTGACTTGCGGCACTCTTGTTTTCTCATAAGTTTCATACTTAGATGATATGATTGTGCCTTGTAGAACTTTTGAGATGAAACAAACAAAATATGGATTTTTTTCTCATAGGTTTCAAACTACTATAAATTGTTTCCCATCTCTGATTGCTTAACCCTTAGACCGCTGCTCACAACAATTATCGTCTGCTGTTGCTTATATATCTTGCCTTATTTCTCAATAAAAACATGGTTTGACAGCGCTTCAGAATCATTTCCAATGGAAATGATTCTGAAGTGCTGCCAAAGCATGTTGTAAATTATTCTAAAGTGCGGTCAAAGCATGTTTTTGATGATGAAAATGGGAAAATAGATAATAAACAGCAGACGACAAAAAAAATAAGATAGCGGTCTAAGGATTAATGGAGAAATAAGAAAAAATGTCTGTTGCATGACACATGTTTTTGAGTATTGTTTTCAGTCTTTTAAAATAAAATGCTTGAAAGTACTTGAATCCATTTTGCATTTCATGATGAATTTAGTTTTATGCACTTGGCTTTTCAAGCAAGACTGACTTCCTAAGAGTAAATAGCAGTACATAACTCTTGTTATAGATCGAGATACCTATAATACAAAATAATTACATGTTTACTACCTCTAAGAGATGATTATGGCAGACGTGTAATTCTGACTTTCTGAGCCTTATTTGCACCTGGTAGAAAATGTTTATTGTCGTCTGCTGGGGTTTTTTTCTCCATATTTCCCTTATTTCTTAACAAAACCATGATAGTATTCATCTTCATTAGAAATGATCTTCACTATAATTATCCTACACTGTGTTAAAGCTTAACCCTTAGTCCGCTACTCACAACAATTGTCGTCTGCTGTTGTTTTTATGTCTTGCCTTATTTATCAATAATAAGAGTGCCGAAAGTCACAATATACGCCCGTCGAGGCAAGGCCAGTCAACAAGGGGAGATAACGTGATAAACATGTAAACCAAATTTGGTTACGATCCGTCTAGAACTCGACTTATTGCGTGGACAAGGTACGGAGTGCGAAAATTAAAATCAATAGGCTTCTTTGTCTTGCAATGATAAACATGTATGCCGAATTTGGTTTCGGTCGGTGAAGTAGAACTCGAGTTATTGCGTGGAATTTGAAAATCAATAAGCTTCTTCGGCTTGCCATGATAAACATGTATACCAAATTTGGTTACAATCCGTCAAGTTATTGTGTGGACAAGCTGTGCCCACCCGCCAGCCACCCCCCCCCCGTACAAGATGAATACATAATACGTCCCGTTTTTTCAAAGGGGCGTATACAAACATGGTTTGAGAGCACTTCAGAATCATTTCCAATGGAAATGATTCTGAAGTGCTGTTAAAGCATGTTGTAAATTATTCTAAAGTGCTGTCAAATCAATATGTTTTTGATGATAAAAATGGAAAATACAAAATAACAGCAGACGACAACTTCCACATCTGTGTTGTAAGGGATTACATGCCAACTAATGGATCCTGATATCTTCTACCAGTACATTTTTCATTTGAGCAGCCGGCTGAAAGAAAGGACTTTCTGACGATTGCAACCAGCGTAACCCAAGATCAGCCTGCGCATCTGCAGTCTGATCTTGGCCTACACTGTTTGCCGTCCACTCACTCAAGTAGGCTGACGACCATCTGTATAACAATTTTAATGTTTAAATACTGACTGAGTGTTCAACAAGATCAATATACTTATCCCTTATAGACTGCTAGAAACAAAAATTGTTGTCTGCTGTTTTTACATTATTTTTTTTCCGAAGCAAAACATGTCTTGGCAACACTTTAGAATCTTTTCCAGTGGAAATGATTCTAAAGTGTTGTCAAAGCATGTTTTTGATGAGAAAAAATGGCAAAATAAAAATCAACGGCAGACGGCCAAATTAAATTCAGCATTGTAAGGGGCAAAACATGTCTTGGCAACACTTTAGAATCATTTCCAGTGGAAATGATTCTAAAGTGTTGTCAAAGCATGTTTTTGATAAAGAAAAAATGGCAAATTAAAAATCAACGACAGACGGCCAAATTAAATTCAGCATTGTAAGGGTTAATTGTTGAAAATGTGTACGATAACTTTTCTCAGCTGGCGGTCCATATATAGATTTTACTTTGAAATGTTTCTCTTCATACCAGCTACATAGAAATTTCCAAAATCAGATATTTTCCATAATTGCGACTTTGACTGGAGAAATGGGCCTTATGACATCTGTGGCCAGTTTTCCTTCTGTAGCCTTTTCACCAACATTGCAAAGTATACTTATCTAGCAAAGTATACTTTGAGGGAGAAATTTTCAATCTGAGAATAAAATTATTAATTGTTATTATACTGAATTTATTACATTATCACAGCTTCACATTTCCTATGTACTGTGTAAACGTCTGGGTCAGAATCTGATTTACATTACCACCAGTCTACCTATGTACTGTGTAAACGTCTGGGTCAGAATCTGATTTACATTACCACCAGTCTACCTATGTACTGTGTAAACGTCTGGGTCAGAATCTGATTTACATTACCACCAGTCTACCTATGTTCTGTGTAAACGTCTGGGTCAGAATCTGATTTACATTACCAGTCTACCTATGTACTGTGTAAACGTCTGGGTCAGAATCTGATTTACATTACCAGTCTACCTATGTACTGTGTAATCGTCTTGATCAGAATTGATTTACCATTACCAAACAAGTTAACCTATGTTACTGTGGGTAAAGGTTCTTGGGTCCTGAAAAACCAGAATCTGATTTACCATTACCTTCTACCTATGTACTTGGTGGGTAAAGTTGGGTCCAGAATCTGATGACATTAAACCACCAGAATCTACTTATACCTGTGGTAGGTTCCTGTCCAGATTTCTGAAATTTAAACATTACCAAACCGTCTACCTATGTACTGTGTAAAAGGTCTGGGTCAGAATCTGTTTACATTACCACCAGTACTACCTATGTACTGTGTAAACGTCTGGGTCAGAATCTGATTAAACATTGACCAAACCAGTCTCCTATGTACTGTGTAAACGTCAGGGCTCAGAATCTGATTTACATTTTCCACCAGTCTAACCTAGTACTGTGTAAACGTCTGGGTCAGAATTCTCAATACATTATTACAGTCTACTATGTACTGTGTAAACTCCTGGTAGAATCTGATTTACATACCACCAGTCCCTAACCTATGGTAACTGTTGTAAAACGTCTGGGTCAGCAAATCTGATTTCATTTATTGCCAGTCTACACCTATGTACTGTTAAACGTCTGGGGTCAGAATCTGATTTACATTTATTACCAGTCTAACCTATGTACTGTGTAAAGGTCTGGGTCAGAATCTGATTTACATTACCACCAGACTACCTATGTTACATGTGTAAACCTGGGTCAGAATCTGATTTACCTTTATTGCCAGTCTACCTAGTATTTTAAAAAAAAAAAAAAAATAAAAACCTGTGGTAAACGTCCCTGGGTCAGAATCTGATTTACATAACCACCAGTCCTTACCTATTTACAGTGTAAACGTCTGTGGGTCAGAATCTGATTTACATTAACCAGTCAACCTAAAGTACTGGTAAGCGTCTTGGTCATAAATCTGGATTTACATTATCCATCACCTATGTCAGTGTAAAACGTCAGGGTCAGAATCTATTTTACAATACCAGACTAGCCGTATGTTACTCTAGTGTATAGCGACTGGTCAGAATCCTGATTTGCATTACCACCAGTCTACCTCCTATGTACTGTGTAAACGTCTGGGTCAGAATCTGATTTACATTACCACCAGTCTACCTATGTACTGTGTAAAGGTCTGGGTCAGAATCTGATTTACATTACCACCAGTCTACCTATGTACTGTGTAAAGGTCTGGGTCAGAATCTGATTTACATTACCAGTCTACCTATGTACTGTGTAAACGTCTGGGTCAGAATCTGATTTACATTACCACTAGTCTACCTATGTACTGTGTAAACATCTGGGTCAGAATCTGATTTACATTACCACCAGTCTACCTATGTACTGTGTAAACGTCTGGGTCAGAATCTGATTTACATTTCCACCAGTCTACCTATGTACTGTCTAAACGTCTTGGTCAGAATCTGATTTACATTACCACCAGTCTACCTATGTACTGTGTAAACGTCTGGGTCAGAATCTCATTTACATTTATTACCAGTCTACCTATGTACTGTGTAAACGTCTGGGTCAGAATCTGATTTACATTTATTGCCAGTCTACCTATGTACTGTGTAAACGTCTGGGTCAGAATCTGATTTACATTTATTACCAGTCTACCTATGTACTGTGTAAAGGTCTGGGTCAGAATCTGATTTACATTACCACCAGTCTACCTATGTACTGTGTAAACGTCTGGGTCAGAATCTGATTTACATTTATTGCCAGTCTACCTATGTACTGTGTAAACGTCTGGGTCAGAATCTGATTTACATTACCACCAGTCTACCTATGTACTGTGTAAACGTCTGGGTCAGAATCTGATTTACATTACCACCAGTCTACCTATGTACTGTGTAAACGTCTGGGTCAGAATCTGATTTACATTACCAGTCTACCTATGTACTGTATAAGCGTCTTGGTCAGAATCTGATTTACATTACCAGTCTACCTATGTACTGTGTAAACGTCTGGGTCAGAATCTGATTTACATTACCAGTCTACCTATGTACTGTGTAAGCGTCTTGGTCAGAATCTGATTTACATTACCACCAGTCTACCTATGTACTGTGTAAACGTCTGGGTCAGAATCTGATTTACATTACCACCAGTCTACCTATGTACTGTGTAAACGTCTGGGTCAGAATCTGATTTACATTACCACCAGTCTACCTATGTACTGTGTAAAGGTCTGGGTCAGAATCTGATTTACATTACCAGTCTACCTATGTACTGTGTAAACGTCTGGGTCAGAATCTGATTTACATTACCACTAGTCTACCTATGTACTGTGTAAACGTCTCGGTCAGAATCGATTTACCAATTACCACCAGTCCTACCTAAGTACTGTGTTAAACCGTCTGGGTCAGAATCTGATTTACATTTCCCACCATTCACCTATTGTAACTGTCTAAAACGTCTTGGTCCAGAATCTGAATTTTACATTAACCACCAGTCTACCCTATGTACTGTGTAACGGCTGGGTCATAATCTATTTACATTACCCACCATTCTACCCATGTTAACTGTTAAACGTTCTGGGTCAGAACGAATTTACCATTACCAGACTACCAATGTACTGGTAAACGTCTTGGCCAAACCTGATTTAACATTACCAAGTCTAACCTATGTACTGGAAAACGCCCTGGGGTCAGAAACTGAATTTAACATTACCACCATTCACCTATGAACTGTGAAAACTCTGGGTCAAATCTGAATTACATTACCACCAAAGTCTACCCTTAAGTTACTGTTTAAACTTCTTGGACAAAATCTGAATTACATTACCCACCAATCTACCCCAAGTAACTTGTGTAAAGGTCTGGGTCAGAATCATTTACATTTCCACCAGTCCTACCTATGTACTGGAAAACGTTCTTGGTCAAATCTGAAATTAACATTACCACCTTCCAACCTATGAACTGTGTAAAGGTCTAGGTCAGAATCTTATTTACATTTCCCACCATTCTACCTATGTAACTTGGTGTAAACGTCGGTCAGAATCTGATTTTACATTACCACCCAAGCCTAAACCTATGTAACTGTTAAACGTCTGGGTCAGAATATAATTTTAAACAATTACCACCAGTCTAATATGTACTGTGTAAACGCCTGGGTCAGAATTGAAATTTACATTACCACCAGTCTACCTATGTACTTGTTGTATTAGGTCTAGGTCAGAATCTGATTTAACATTTCCACCCATCATAACCAAACCAGTCCTACCATGTACTGTGTAAACTCTGGTCAAATCTGATTTACAATACCAGTCTACCTATATGTAACTTAGTGTAAACCGTCTTGGTCAGAATCTGATTTACATTACCAGTGCTACCTTTGTTACTGGTAAACGTCTGGTCAGAATCTGATTTACAATACCACCATTCCTACCTATGTACTGTGTAAACGGTCTGGGTCATGAATCTGATTTACATTTACATTACCAGTCTACCTTAGTACTGTGTAAACGTTGGGTCAGAATCGATTTACATTACCAGTCTACCTATGTACTGTGTAAAGTCTGGGTCAGAATCTGATTTACATTACCAGTCTACCTATGTACTGTCTGTCAGAAACTTTACTTGTCCAGTTAAATCTGATTTACATTACCACCAGTTTACCTTATGTACTGTGTATAAAGTCTGGGTCAGATCTGATTTACATTTACACCAGTCTACCTATGTACTGTGTAAACGTCTGGTCAGAATCTGATTTACATTACCACCAGTCTACCTATGTACTGTGTAAAGGTCTGGGTCAGAATCTGATTTATTTACCACCAGTACCTATGTACTGTGTAAAGTATTGGTCAGAATGATTTACATTCCACCAGTCTACCTATGTACTGTGTGTAGTTAGGTCAGAATCTGATTTACATTCCACCAGTCTACCTATGTTACTGTGTAAACGTCTTGGTCAGAATCTGATTTGTAATTACCACCAGTCTACCTATGTACTGTGTAAAGGTCTGTCGAATCTGAGTTTACATTTCACCAGTCTACCTTGTACTGTGTAACGTCTTGGTCAGAATCTGATTTTACATTACCACAGTCTACTATGTACTGTGTAAAATCGTCTGGGTCAGAATAAATGATGATACATTACACCAGTCTTACTATGTTACTGTGTAAACGTTCTGGGTCAGATACCTATGTACTGTGTAAACGTCTGTTTTCATTAATCCACTTAGTCTACCTAAGTGTAAATGTCTGGGTCAGGGGCCCGTTTCACTAAACTTTGTACGACTAAAATGTTTGTAAGTGCAAAATTATGATAGTCTGTACATTGCACATCAACAATGTTTTCTTGTAAACAATTACTGGATTTACATTTATTGAGCATAGGCTGCATATGCAGCCTATGCTCAATAAATGTAAATCCATCAATTGAAATTTCCAGACGATCCTAAATTTGCGCTTACGAACATTTTAGTGGTAAATGTAAGAAGTTTAGTGAAACGGGCCCCTGAGTCTGAGATGATTATATGGCTAGACCTGCCATTCTCAAAGTTACTCAGGGAGCATATAATAAGGCAGACGCATTTATTAGAATCAATTGGTAAGCAAAAAAACATCAAAATAAACAATAGCATTCTATTCAAATCTACAGAGCCCAGCAGGACATGGATTTTTTTTTTATTAATTTGTTCCCACAAAATAACAATTTGTTCCCTTGAATTGACAATTCATTCCCTCGAAATAACAATTTGTTCCCTCAATTTACCAATTCGTTCCCTTGAGTTAACAATTTGTTCCCACAAAATAATAATTTGTTCCCTCGAATTGACAATTTGTTCCCACTAAATAACAATTTGTTCCCCCAATTTAACAATTCGTTCCCTCGAATTAACAATTTGTTCCCACGATATAACAATTCTGTTCCCACGAAATAACAATTGTTGTATCATGGGATCATGATTAAATTGAGGGAACAAATTGTTATTTCATGGGAACGAATTGTTATTTCGTGGGAACAAATTAATAAAAAAATAATTCTACGTCCCCTGTGGGGCTCCGTACAAATCCACTCAATAAACAGTTTATATGTCTTTGGATGTACAATAGCACCTCTCTAAACTGAAAACACAGAACACATCGGTGTGTTCAATTTTCATGTGTTCTCATTCATGAAAATGCAAAGCAGACAAGCATAAACTTCAAGTGCTCATTCAATGACATGCAGTGGAACCTCTCTAAATTGGACACCCTGTGGACCTCCCAGGGTGTTCAGTTTGGAAAGGTTCCATGGTGTAATGACGTTGACCTCTACTGGGTTGGGTTAGGTTGTTCAATGAAAATTACTGTCTGTTTCACGAAATATGCCCAAATTTTACAGCTATATAACCAATACAAAAACTCTATTTTTTTTGGATAATGTAAACATTTTGGCAAAAACAAAAGAATTTGGATATTGACTTTGAAACCTGGGTAGATAGCTTGGAAATGGTTGAAGTAAACAAAATTTAAATTGTGAAAAAAATAGACATAACTAGCCGTTTTAAATTACCGTAGGGAAAATGTTTTTGTCAATAAAACAAATACTGAAATATTGGACCAAATTAAAAAAAATATGTTCATTCTTAACCCTTAGACCGCTACTCACAACAATTGTCGTCTGCTGTTGCTTTTATATCTTGCCTTATTTCTCAATAAAAACATGGTTTGACAGCACTTCAGAATCATTTCCAATGGAAATGATTCTGAAGTGCTGTCAAACCATGTTGTAAATTATTCTAGAGTGCGGTCAAAGCATGTTTTTGATGATAAAAATGGAAAATAGAAAATAAACAGCAGACGACAAAAAAATTAAGATAGCGGTCTAAGAATTAAATTTTACTAAAAAGCAATAGCAGTGAAAACAATATCGTTTTTGCAATGTTTATGTTAGCGTAAAACAAATGTGCCAGTTTGTACGAAACAGACAATACATGTATTGCAAAATCTTTATTTCCGTTTCCAATGACGTAGTATACTGAATTATTTTATTCCATTAATAGTGTAGCTGCGTTTTATTGAATTAGGCGAATTACATTGGAAATCCACCAGAGGTCATATCACCAGATAACAAACGACTCGTGAATTATATAAAAAAAAACAATTTTCATTCTTCAGAGAATATGAAATTTGGAGGTTCTTTAGAATCGTCTCGAATGAGACGATTCTAAAGAACGTTCAAATTGCATGTACCGGTATTATAACTAAATGGTTATCTGGTTGTTTGAAATATAAATGCATCTCCCAGCAGTTTGTTTTTCTCAATTCCGCTGGATTTATTTTCCATAAATATGTTTTATCCCGATGATGACTTTAGTGCAAGGTTCAGGAATGAAAGCGTAAACATTTATTTTCATATTCAAGGAAACATGACAAAAATGGCCTTATTCTCTCTGTGACCAGCATACACCTTGGACTGCTTCCACACAGTCTGATCTGTAGCCGATTTCACCAACATTGCAAAGTATACTTTTCTCGCAAAGTACCGGTATACTTTGAGGGAGAAATTTTCAATTTTATGATAAATTTATTAATTTTTATTATACTGAATTTATTACATTATCACAGCCATTTTGGCTGTGATAATGTAATACATTCAGTATAATAATTCTGCATACTTTTAATCATCAAATGTATGCAGTGGTTAGTTCTTTTTGAAATAATGCATTTCGGGAAAAATAAATGATTACTCCCTCAAAGTATACTGTACTAGATAAGTATACATGTTCTTTGCAATTTAGATCAATTTAGGCTACAGAGCCTCAAGTACATGTATTTGTACAGGTAATATATGGGATTTAGTACTAAACCCATTGACCCGGCCTTAAATGACCTTAGCTGTTAATTAAACCCCAACAAACAAACAAAAAACTGATTAAAGCCTACACATTTGCTGTTTTGTTGGGGACATTACCAGGGAAAGTTGTAGATCTGTGTAATGCTGCAGGAGTATATAATGTTTGGATGATCAAGGTCTATTCTGGTCAAAATCTTACATGCCCACTCGGTAGGCACAAAATGTTCTTTATATCAGAGACATCATCTGAGACATTTTCTGGCAAAATAAACATTCAGTCACCATTAGGTACCCCATGTATTAGTTGGCATTATTATTTTTTATCAGACGTAAATTTTCACACTGATATCAGGGGCGATAATTGTTTCATTAAAGGTACATACCCACGCAGTAGGCACAAAATGTTCTTTATATCAGAGACATCATCCGAGACATTTTCGGGCAAAATAAATATTTAGTCACCATTACCCCACATATTGATTGACATTATTATACATTTTATATCAGACGTAAATTTTCACACTGATATCAAGGGCGATAACCGTGTTTCATTAAAACACTAACTATTTATTCCCTATATTTATTTTTTGATGTACAATGATCATACTTTATAATCTGTCGAAAATATTATTTTCTTAGGTGACACATTTAATTAGTATAAACAATTAAAAAAATATCAATCCTCATTTGCATATGAAAATAGTCTGATACCACCACGCGTCACTATCAGTAAAACAAATATTACTAAATGATTATATCTGTATAGCGGGCACCCATATATTTTGAACTGGTGGAATAAAGACACAATTATACACTTATTTAATTCCCATAAAGAACATTTTGTGGCTACTGAGTGGGTGTGTACCTTTAAAATACTAACGGACATTACTATTTATTATCTGTATTTATTTTTTGATGTGCATTGATCATATTTTATAATCTGTCAAAAATATTATTTTTTAGGTGACGCACTTAATTAGTATAAATTATTAAAAAATGTCATGCCTCATTTGCATATGAAAATAGCCTGATACCACCGCGCGTCACTATCAGTAAAATAAATACATTATTGTATTACTAAATGATTATATCTGTATAGCGGGCACTTGTAATTTTTAGAACTGGTGGAATAGTGACACAATTATACACTTATTTAATTCCCATAAAGAATATTTTGTGCCTACTGAGTGGGCATGTACCTTTAATATGCCACTTTTTGTTGCGGCAGCTTTAATTTAGCACATTCAGAACAATTTCTGCAATACTGTCTTGTCAACTTAAAATCTGTTGATCTGTTTTGTGTCATTAACCCTGTCTGTTTCACGAAAGCTGTCCAAATTTTACGGCTATATAGACAATGCAAAAACAGTATTTTTTTCGATAATATTAAATTAAAGGAAAATTTAAGAATGAGCCTTCTTTTTATTTCGTGAAATTCGGTCAAATATTGATTTTATTACGAAAAATTGATTTCTCTATGGGAATTTAACATGGGGGAAAAAGAGGTAGAGGAGTGTGGGAGGAGTCAAAAAATGAAAAAAATTGGAAATTGACTCCGAAACCTGACTAGATAGCTTGGATATGATCTAACTAAGAAAACAAAAGTTAAATTTTGAAAATCGGTCCAGTATTTTTGAAATTCTAAAAATTTCTCCATGTTAAATCCCCATAGACATCTTCACTCCGTGAAGATGTCTATGGGGATTTAACATGGGGAAATTTTGTTTTCGCAATAAAATCAATATTTGACCAAATTTCACGAAATAAAAAGAAGGCTCATTCTTAAATTTTCCTTTAATTTAATATTATCAAAAGAAATCTTGTTTTTGAATAGTTTATATAGCAGTAAAATTTTGGCAGCTTTCGTGAAACAGACAGTAAGTAACTGGACTGGATTTTGATATGTTAATTTTGCAACCAATCCAATCGTTGCAAAATGATTTTCAGAGTGCAGAGCCTGATGATGAGAAAACTCCACCGGTTGGGCCGGCAGTGACCGCTGGTTTGAAATTAACAAAAATATGAAGAAGTAAAAAATCTCAATATATGGTATTAAATCAATATTTTTTTTGGAACGAGTAACATTTTTTTACCCAAAAAATGAAGTTGCATATTTTTCAAATTTAATATGTGGCTGTGACTGCTGAGTCTGATCAGGATCTGCACTGTTTGCCATTCCATCAAAGAAACACCGGTCATGTTTCTACATCCAATATAGATCGTAACCAAGCTACAGGAGAGCTATTATATCAGGAGCTACACTGGTCACAAAAGCCTCAAGCCCCATTTCCAGTCACAGCCACATGTATTAACCAGGCATCGGAAATCCGGATTTGAGGTCCCAGGGACCACTTTTGTGAATCTTGTAAATCCGTTGAGAATCGCGATAAAAAAGTACAATTTTCGGGAAAAAACTTCTTTCTTTTTTTTTTCAAGTGGCGATTTTTTTATTTTCCCCAGCGGAATCCCTGTTATACATGTACTGACTTCTTGTTGCAAGTATTATTTTAAATTGAAATGGATTATGTTGCTAATTTTTCCTAATTATACATGTACATGTAGCATATTTTTTCAGGGGAAAATGTGATCTATTTAATGCTAAATATACCTCAGAATGAAGCACAGAGCATCTAGAATTGAAAATAAATTATGGGGGGGGCATGCCCCCAGACCCCCCTAGCAAATCGCAGCGCAATCCGCTGCTCAAATAAATTTTCAGGATTGGGGATAGTGTTCCACTCCCATGCCATTAACCCTTACTAAGCTGAATTAAATTTTCTCGTCTGCCGGAAATGTTTTATTTTCAATATTTCTCGACAAAAACCTGTTTTGACAGCACATGAGAATCATCTCCACTGGAGACGATTCTCATGCGCTGTCAAAACCGTGTTTGTTTTTTTTTAAAGAATAAAGGCAAAAATGAAAAACAGCAGACGACAATTTCCGTCTGCAGCGTAGTGAGGATTAAATTGCCCATCTCCATTACAGACGGTGCACTCTGACTCAGCAACGATGAAGCTTGTATTCCCGTCCACCAGTAAGGCCATGGGGATGATCGTGCCCGTCCACAGACTCTGTGTAACTGCCCTCGTCCCCGTCTCCACGCTCTGTGACTCCGTCGTGTTTGGAATGGTAAGTGTTCAGAAGAATTGGTTCGGAATTTTGTCGTCTATTTTTTTTCTCTATGAAAGAATGTTTTGACAGAGCATGATATTCTGGGGAGATGATTCTCATGTGCTGCCAAAACATGTTTATTGCTTAGAAAGATATTAAAATTGGAATGGTAAGTGGTCAAAAGAATTATTCCTCAAACCTTTTGTAAGTGGGATTAAATTTTGTCGTCTGCTGTTTATTTTTCCTTTTTTTCTCTTGATCAAAATATATTTTGACAGTGCATGAGAATCGTCTCGGCGAAACGATTCTCATGTGCTGCCAAAACATGTTTATTGCTTAGAAAGATGTTAAAATATTAAAAATGATCAGCAGCAGACGACAATTTTTGTTTCCCACCTCCATCATCTTTGGAATGGAAACTGTTAAGAAGAATTAAAGGGGTCAGTGGAATAATGGGGGCAACTCCCTCATAGCCCCGTTATTCCACAAACCCCTTCACTTGGTTTTTTAAGTACAGTGCAACCTCTCTACAACAGCCACCCATGGGAAGAGGCAAAATTGGCTGTTATAGAGAGGTGGCTGTTGTAGGGAGGTTAATGCTGAATACAATTTTATCGTCTGATGTTTATTTATTTTCTTCAATAATTCTCAATAAAAACATGTTTTAACAGCATTTTAGAATCATTTCCAATGGAAATGATTCTAAAATGCTGTCAAAACATGTTTTTATTGAGAAAGAATGCAAAATCAACATCAAACGACAATGTTCATGCTCAGCAGTGTAAGGGTTAGATATAGATGAACTCATCCATTTGGGATATAAAATAGCGGCTGTTACAGAGAGGTGGCTGTTGTAGAGAGGTGGCGTTCGGGGAGGTTCGACTGTAGAAATAATTTTGTCGTCTGCTGTTTATTTTATTCTCGAGGAAAAAATGTTTTGACAGTGCATGCGACGATTCTCATGTGCTGCCAAAGATGCGTTCTTGCTAAGAAAGATGTTAACCCTGCGACCGCTACACACAACAATTGTCGTCTGCTGTTGCTTTTGTATCTTGCCTTATTTCTCAATAAAAACATGGTTTCACACTACTTCAGAATCATGTCCAATGGAAATGATTCTCAAGTGCTGTCAAAAGCATGTTGTAAATTTTTCTAAAGTGCTGTCAAAGCATGTTTTTGATGATGAAAATTAATGGAAAATAGAAAATAAACAGCAGACGACAAAAAATTAAGATAGCGGTGAAAGGGTTAAAGATGTACAACAGCAAACAAAATTTTCATTTCCTGACTTTTAATCAACCAATGCCTTTAAGGCATGCTGGGAAATGTATAATGTATATGGGCTATAAATAGTTCAAAAATAGCAGACGACAAGTCATTGCATTTTATTTTATTTCTCCCTGTAAATATCATGAATATGTCATGGAATCCTCCGGACTCGATTCTAATGAAATTCCAAGGCATATTTACAGAGAGAAATAAAAAATATATATACTTGATATTTTCACCGCTAACATGCAAAGAGTTAAGGGTCAAGTGGAAATATGATCTTGTTAGTAGTTAATGAGTACACGAGGTAGGGATTACTGTCTAAACAGTGTCATTAATATGGAATATAAGACTTAATGAACTGAATATGTATCTAGTTTTACCATGTTCACAACTTAGGCTGTAGAAAATTAATTACTAATGTCTGTTCCATAAAATATCAGTCGATGGGTTTTGGATAATATGCAACTTGAAGTAAATATTTCCAAATAGTATAAATGTTATCTATCACATATTTTTATTCGACAACATTCTGTCAAATATTGACTTTATAGTAAAAAAACAACAACATTTTTTCTAAGGAAATCTAACTTTTACTAAATAGTAAAATGATTTTTAAAATTCTATTTTAGCCCCCATGTTAAAATCCCATTAAAATCCCATACAAAAAAAAAATATTGCAATAAAATAATTTACTGAATTTCATCCAATAATTTTTTTTTGAGGAGGGTAATATTTTATTATTTAGAAAAATGTCCATATATTTTGATATTAATTGAAACTTAATGTGTTTAATTGTTTCATTGCTGATCAGATTTACGCCTATGGACGTTTCGGACTGTCACCGTGGACAATGGACATTTCGGTCCGTATCAGTGCGATTAATTTCGGTCCACGTCCAGAACAAGACCTACCGTAATTACCCTAAATATTCGGACACCAATATGTGAGCAAACAGTGTAGACCCAGACCAGCCTGCTCCTGAAGGAGCAGTCTGATCAGGGTCTGCACTATTTGCCATTTTCACAGAATGCTTCGGAGGCCTCATTGGACAACATAATCAACTTAGATAAATGTTTATGACACTTATAACAATTGGTTTTGGTGTCCGAATATTTAGGGTAATTACGGTATTTACTTTTGCTCATCTCCTAGGAAGTATCGGCCAACAATCCAACATGATGTCAATTTCACCCATATTATACAAGATGGGTTTGAGATGCTTTGAAAATGGCGTCTCCGTAACCGTGTAAATTCTGATCGCTGTGTCTGTGCAAATAGCTACTGCCGATGAGGAATTTACTGTGACACCAGAAAAAGTAGAATTTCACTTGTGAAAGTGAAATTAGCAATTATGCTTTTTTCCCGATTTTCAAGGATTTACTCTAAAGAAAAGAAATCTAGTTGTACAATTGACTCCGATTTTGTTTCAAGTTAGTACTGGGCGTTTAATAGAGGCACAAATTTCGTGAAAATCAGCCAAAAAATAGGTACGGTAATTTTCAACGTAAAAAGTGGGGGGTGGGCGTGTATTAGAGCATGGGCATCTATTTGAATCTTTACGGTATTTATAGCCCACAAGTTTCCCAACATGCAAAGAGTTAAACAGTTATTTCATGCCAATTTTACATTAGTATCAAAGGATTGAGCAGAAGTTGTGCTCACGATCAAGGTCAAATGACACGGTCTACGTTGATGTTATTTCAGCCCATGGTAGTGGATGCCACAGCTTGTTGGAAGATTGATTGGGATGAACTTGAGAAAAATCAGCAAACCTTCAAAGCTCTCTGTCACTCGCTTTGTAAGAAGGTAATACAGTGGAACCAGGGGGCCGTTTCACTAAATGTTCGTAAGTGCAAATTTAGGATCGTCTGGAAATGTCAATTTTTTTATTTACATTTATTGAACATAGGCTGCATATGCAGCCTATGCTCAATAAATGTAAATCCAATAATTGTTTGCAAGAAAATGTTGTTAATGTGAAAATTACAAACTATCATAATGTTGCACTTACGAACATTTTAGTCGTACAAAGTTTAGTGAAACGGCCCCCTGGTGACTGACATCCTGGTGACCTTCCTGGGTATGCGGTTTAAAGTGTTCTCAACACTTGGACCGCTATCTTATTTTTTTTGTCGTCTGCTGTTTATTTTCTATTTTCCATTTTTATCATCAAAAACATGCTTTGACAGCACTTTAGAATAATTTACAACATGCTTTGACAGCACTTCAGATTAATTTCCATTGGAAATGATTCGGAAATGATTCTGAAGTGCTGTCAAACCATGTTTTTATTGAAAAATAAGGCTACCGGTAAACATAAAGCAACAGCAGACGACAATTGTTGAGTAGCAGACTACGGGTTAATCTGCACACATTGGAAAGCACAAAACATTTCACGAAGAAATTATATGCGGCTGTGACTGGAGAAATGGGGCCTATGGGTTATGCGACCAGTGTAGATCCAGATCAGCCTGTGCATCTGCACTGTTCGTTATTCCCATCAATGAAACACCTGTCATGATTATAACAAGCCATATCAGACTACAGAAGAGTGCTATTTGATCAGGGTCAACACTGGTCATAAATCCCATAAGTCCCATTTCTCCAGTCAAGGCAACTATATGTGAATTACAGTGGAATGTGTCTACATCGGACACCCTGGGGACCTTCCAGGGTGTTCAGTTTAAAGACGTGCCACTTTCATAAAACCTCTCCATATCTGACTCCCAGAAAAGCTCAGATTTTTTATTTTTAACCCTTAGACCGCTATCTTATTTTTTGTTGTCGTCTGCTGTTTATTTTCCATTTTTATCAACAAAAACATGCTTTAACAGCACTTTAGAATAATTTACAACATGCTTTGACAGCACTTCAGATTCATTTCCATTGGGAATGATTCTGAAGTGCTGTCAAACTAAGCAATATATAAAAGCAACAGCAATTGTTGTGAGTAGCGGTCTAAGGGTTAATGCGTTTGTCTTTCATTTATCGCTCTCCCGGGATGTCTGGTTTAAAGGTTATATAATGTGTCCAATCAACTATATATGAATAATTATTCAGCGTTTCACACCTATGTAACTGGGGCCCGTTTCACTAAACTTCTTACGACTAAAATGTTCGTAAATGCAAATTTAAGATCGTCTGTAAATTTCAATTTAAGGATTTACATTTATTGAGCATAGGCTGCATTTGCAGCCTATGCTCAATAATTGTAAATCCAATAATTGTTTACAAGAAAACGTTGCTAATGTGAAATTGACAGACTATCATAATTTTTACACTTACGAAAATTTTAGTCGTACGAAGTTTAGTGAAACGGGCCCCTGGAATGGATTTTGATATGTTAATTTAGCAACCAATCCAATCGTCACAAAATGGTTTTCAGACTACCGGTAGTTCATTTATGAAAAGGGAGTATTTTTTTTTCTAAATTGCTTTCAAAAAGTGCAGATCATGATGAGACGGCTTGTTACGAGCCGGCTCATCTGGATCCGCACTGTTTGCATAGACCACCGCTATAGCGGGTTAATAATTAATAGTTTCGTCTTCATGTATTAGGCCATATAAATAAGTGTTTTAGTTTCTGCGTGTCCGCTCTTTTTATCGTCATGGAAAAAGAAAAATAAATGTTCACAATTTCAGTATCTACCATTTGACTTCTGGTGATGCTAAAAATTAATCGCAAGATCCAGAAAACAGATATTCAATCTTGTTGCTGTATCAAATTGCTTAACTTTTCATTGAAATTAAGAGTCAAGTTCTCTTTTAGCATAGCATTATTAGAGACATTTTCCTACATCAGAAAGCCATTATGTCAATATCTCATTGCATGCTTGCGGAAAGTCATAAATATTTTTTTTAATTCTTCGACCGCTATCCTATTTTTTTTGTCGTCTGCTGTTTATTTTCTATTTTCCATTTTTATCATCACAACATGCTTTGACAGCACTTTAGAATAAGTTACAACATGCTTTGACAGCACTTCAGAATCATTTCCATTGGAAATGATTCTGAAGTGCTGTCAAACCATGTTTTTATTTAGAAATAAGACAAGATATAAAAGCAACAAAGATTTTTTTTTCGAAAATTGCAATTTTTTATCGCCAATTGTTTTATTTTTTTTGAAGTGGCGATTTTTTTATTTTCCCCAGCGGAATCCCTGATTCAGTTATGATCATAATGCAAAAGGGGTAAAAAGCTTAAAAATGTCCTCTTGGACCGGAGACGTAGGCACAACAACAACAACACTGCTTCCCATTTCACGGAGCTCCACTTAATAAGGCGCGCATTTACGTAATTTACACATTTATTTTATCTGAATAGCCATTGATTTTCAAAAGTGGAAGTATACATGTATGTAACACTCACAGCAATTGAAATATATGCTTCGATATCAAAAATAAAATGTGCATCGAGTTTGAAATCAAGGGGTACAATGCTCTTTCACCCCTAAGTGACTGGGATGGACACTTCCATGTTATTTCATTTATTAGAAAACGGTATTGTTTTTAAAAATCCGAAAATATCCACCAATGGTGTGGATCCTGATGAGATGGCTCGTTCACATTATGATATAGGTATGTAGTGTTGAAATGGTTAAATGTGGCTGTGACTGGAGAAATGAGACCTATGGCTTTATGCAAACAGTGTAGATCCAGATCAGCCTGTGCATTCGCACAGTCTGATCAGGATCTGCACTGTTCACCATTCAGTCAGTGAAACACCTGCCATGTTTCTAGCAAGCAATATAGATAGTTATCAGGCTACAGGAGTGTGCTATTGGAACAGGAGCAATGAAGGTCACACATCCCATGAGCCCCATTTCTTGTATAGGGCTTATCTGGAACTCTGATTTCAGGAGCAGGTAATGATTGCCCAGATAGAACCGTCCACAGAGAAGGCTATGGGCCGGACTCGATCGCCAGCCCACCAGTTGCCCCAGGGCAGCTTTGTGCTGGTTCCCGCCAGTAACGGTACCCTGCTCATCAAGTCCCTCGCTGTACAGGAGCTCCTGTTGCCCTGCAACACAGGGAACCTGCCGGAGGAACCAGACATGGAGAAGTTGGAAATGATCGACAACTGTCTATCAAAGGTGATACATTGTATATTAACCCTTCCGATAGGCCTGTATAGTGGTATTGGCAAAAAGTGTAGATCCAGATGAGCAGGCTCGTGACAAGCCGTCTCATCAGGATCTGCACTTTTTGCAAGTAATTTTCATATTTTTGAGAACAAAAACATCCCCTTTTCATAAATGGACTTGTCTGAAAATCATTTTGTGACAATGGGATTAACATATTGAAAATTAACATATTGAAATCCATTCCAATTACTTAGGTGTGAAAGGGTTAACCCTTAGACCGCTACTCACAACAATTGTCATCTGCTGTTGCTTTTATATCTTGCCTTATTTCTCAATAAAAACATGGTTTGACAGCACTTCAGAATCATTTCCATCCAATGGAAATGATTCTGAAGTGCTGTCAAAGCATGTTGTAAATTATTCCAAAGTCTTGTCAATTAAAGCATGTTTTTGATGATAAAAATGGAAATAGAAAATAAACAGCAGACGACAAAACAAATAAGATAGCAGTTTAAGGGTTAATATATAGAAACTTGTTAAAATCCAGCTGTACTGGCTGAAGGACAGAAGTTTATGGATGGAATTTTGCTCAACAGCCCATAGACAAGATATAAAATATGCATGTATATATTACTAGCTATCAAATTAGTAGATCTAGACGTAGGGGTGGTGCGTGTGGGGTGATGGAGGATGCACCCCTCAAAAACTTTAACACAAATTTCTAAGTCGTTTGAAGAGTGAAAATGTGTTCAATTAAACATAAAGACAAGTTTATATCTGAATGAAATAAAAAAAATATATATATTCTATTAATCTGCCCCTGCTGTGTAACAGTTGGAGGTTCTGGACATGTACAACCCCCTGCTGTGTAACAGTTGGAGGTTCTGGACATGTGCTGTGTAACAGTTGGAGGTTCTGGACATGTACAACCCCCTGCTGTGTAACAGTTGGAGGTTCTGGACATGTACAACCCCCTGCTGTGTAACAGTTGGAGGTTCTGGACATGTACAACCCCCTGCTGTGTAACAGTTGGAGGTTCTGGACATGTGCTGTGTAACAGTTGGAGGTTCTGGACATGTACAACCCCCTGCTGTGTAACAGTTGGAGGTTCTGGACATGTACAACCCCCTGCTGTGTAACAGTTGGAGGTTCTGGACATGTACAACCCCCTGCTGCAGACGTCGGGTCTCTACGCCAGTCTGAAACTCCATAACAAGAAACCGGCAACCGCACGGCAGCAGAAACGCCAGTTATCACTCTTTGTCTGACCAACAGAGAGAGCAGTCGTGTTTGCTGAGTTCCTCACACCTACTGAGAAATTAATTAAGATAGGAAAGTTATTTTCTATATTAGTTTATATCTCCTGCGAACCGCCGTCTCACATTGGATATCCGAAGCGTCTTATATAATATTACGATATTGTAAATTCGCATTAGAATACATCCACTTAGCCTGCGTTCTCTCCGAGAATTGCGGGCTGCGTAGCGCCGCCGCCGCTCAGTGTTCATATATAAGGATATACAAGGATATAGTGTTTCATATAGGATAGGATATAGGATATAGGATACAGGAATCGCGCAGAACCAGAGGCCACCGAGGGTAAGTCAGTTTCCATCTACCATTTATACCATTTATAACATACGTATATAGTGTAGATAGACTGCTGAAAAGCAAAACACAAGTTAAAACTTAGTTTTAACTTGCTCACAAAAACGCGATAAATAGTGTCCGCATCGCTTTTCAACATCAGAATAAGTACACATACAGAATAGGGATCTGCTGCTATTATATATATATTATATATCATATTAAGAATATTGATAGCAGAACCAGAATATATATCGTGAATCCTACTAAAACTATAAAGTACGTTAATACCCGACCAAAAACAGTTAAAAACCAGTTTCACAAATAATCCACGGCCAATTTTTCATCAAACCGAAAGCCGTGATAGTACGCGCGTTCTGATTGGCCGAGAAATTTAGGCGCAAAATCGCACCGATATCTAGGTCAATCCGTTTTTAAGCAAGTGTCAAATGGAAATCCACTAATTGGCAATTAATAGTTCTCAAAGCGCAAGCAGACGCCAACAAGCCATTTAACAAATAACTAGACGCATTCAACTTAAATTAAAAAACATGGCTACCGGATCATCAAACGACACAACCGCGAGATTCCTGAAGGACGACTCCAACACAAAAAACGCGGAAAAACAAAAAGGAAAGAAAGCGGCCTATACAAAAGGCAAGAATGCGAAAAAAGTGGCGGCAGGCCCGCATAAACCAACGGCCGCCCTAGTTAATGAAAGGGCCCCCACACCTCACCAGATCCCCAGACTGATGGGTCTGAAACTAGACAAACCCAGGGGAAACGTAGACGTGTTCGATGTAGACGCGATGCCCGCACATATCAATCGACCGTAAACACACCGTCCAAGGACTCCACCCCGGCCAAACGCAAAAACGTAGAATCGTCCCCCAATGATGGCGGTCAACCTGCAGCACGCAGGAAAACGACTTCTCGCCAAATGTCAAGGGGGGTACAGCCTACTCAACGCTGTACTTCAGCGTAACCCGGGTAGTGTCGGCCGCGATATTTGTACAGGCATTATGTACATTCATGAAGGGGAAAATATCCCCATCTACAAGTAAAAACACCGGCACAGGGGGGGGGCGCCCGAAAATAATGAAAAATCCGCCTACCCCTTAGCTGTTTATCAGTAAAACGGTGCAAAAGGCTTCTTTCTTCGATATCGTCCCAATATCGACTTGACATATAAGCCCAACTACATGGAAAAACAGAACAAGTAAAAACCAGCCGGCCCGAAAAAAAAACAAGCACTTCCAAATGGGCCCCCAAATCCAAAATGGCCGCCATTATACAATTAACGGTACAATCACCACATCCCGACATTCCCTTCAACCTCACCGGAAACCGACCTTACAAAAATCCTAAACGGCAAACAAAAATGATAAATTGAATTGGGCCACATACGCAGGTGGCAAAGGACAGAAACAAATCACTAAAAATACTGTTAAGATTCCAGCCCACCAAAAGCCAAACAATCTGCCCCTCGACATCACAACCCCGCGGAACAATGTAAATGCCGGTGAACCACTTACAGTAAAGTTTATTATTATTCCCGCCAAACGCGGGTAAATAAGATGCACCAGGAAGATTGCCAATTCCACGGCCATAACAAAACTGCAAAATGCCGAGCTCGCAACCACCTATCTATGGTGGTTACTTGCGGCCGAACTTAGAACCACTGGCATTAACTGAATGCCCGGGAAAACAAAAAAACAAAAAACGAGCAGGCATTCGCGCAAACTGCAGAGCGATAGGCCACTATGGCATACGACCCAACCTAATTGCCCCAAAACAATGAGTGGCCCACAACAAAAAAAATAGGCAACTGAAAATTAGACAAATTTTGGAAGATGGAAAATGGGGACTCGCCACATGAGCGAGACTAACAGGGCCAAATCCAGGTCCTCCGCACAACCCGCCACAAAAACAAAGGACCCCCACACCCTCAATTAATTGCCAGCCCACCAACAAGCCCACAACGACCACCACCCATGACCAGAGCTGCGGAGATTCAAAACTCCTTAAAAAATCCACCTGGCAAACCAATTAATGACCACGAAACTCACTGAAATGCAACACCTCCAGGAACAAGGTAAATAATGGGATTCCTGGAAAACAAAAATAACCAAGGGGAAATGACCGCAATTACGTCAACAAAACTAAAACCGCCAAGCGCCATTAGCGACAGGTAAACGCAAACCAACAAACCCAACCCCACACAACACCCCCGCAACCTTGCTACACCCACCACATCCCACACCTCAGCCATCCCCGCCCAGATCACCGATCACTTTCAAACACCACCCCCCGCCCCCCGATTTGGGGGGTTATCCCCCGCCCCGACTACCAGGCCAACCCCCACCCCCCACCCCCACCCCCATTCCATTCCATTGCCCTCACCAGTACTCACGGAGCAAGCAACGATCAATCCAGGGTCTCCTAACACGCAAAACTGACACTGCCCTCCCCTCAAGTTGGAACGCACCTTGAATCAAACCAATCGCCCTTAACGCACTCACCGATGACTCAATGGAGATTAGAAACTGAGGACACCTCTCAAAAAGAAAAAATGGTCAGGCACACCGACCGGACTCAACAACCCAGTACACCCCACCCCAAAATCCCAAAAATCCGCACAACCCCCCGCCCCCATCCCCCATCCAGGCGCCACCCACCCGACCCCCCTTTCACCCTTGTCCCCTGCACCAGCCCCTGTGGCACACCAAAACACTGAGGACACGGCACCAATCCCGGTGCCAGAACTCACCGCCCCCACCCAGCCCCCAAAGTCACCCGTTGTTATTATAACAATCACGGGAGCACCCATCGATTAACGTGACGCCATTTCCCGGAGCCACCTCGATATATATAACGGGAACACTCAAAAGTTTCCCAGATCCTTCACAAAACGACCAAGAAAACTCCTCCCAGGACGACACTTGCCGTCACTCAAATGTCACCCACATCATTGAATAAAAACCAGGACTCATCAATGGCACATATAATGAAAAACGGAGAATCGGGCCCAGGCATAACTCCATGCTGGAGCCCAAACCAGAGCAACCTTAAACCCAAACCCCCCCCCCCACCCTATAAATAATCATGGGTAGGAAAAAATAATTAAAAACACAGCCCTGGGCGGATTCTACAATGGAACTGCCGGGGATTAAATGGTGCCAGGTTAGCGGAACTAAAGCAAAATATCTAGGGGAACAGGACAAGTATTTGCCAGAATTAATTATTTGGTCTACAGGAGGTATGTAAACAGGTAGATATTACGGGTTGGGTTACACCTTAAAAAAATTTACGTTATGGGCAATCCGCATTCCAACGTAACCGGGAATTGCAACATTATAAAATTAAAGAGGGAAGTCTCATGTGCACAGCTTAAAATTGAAAATAAAGAAACTGCATAATAAAGAAGCAAATCTAACTTTTCCGGGGTAAAAAATCTACAGTAAAAATTGGTAATAGAAAGACATCTTTAAACGTTTACCAGATCTCCTTACAGGAGAGTTCAAATAATGTTACAACAACATAAGTGGAAACAAAAACAAATCCCTCAATCTTAGTGAGAAAACACTAATTGTTGGGGCGACTTTCAATGCCCATGAGACAAACTATGGGACCCCTGGCTGGGAAGGGGAAGGAGCCATGCAACAACAAGGTTAAACAAAAAGCTAAATAAATCTGCTTGACGAAACGAAATTATGTAGTTCTTTCAACGACGGGCGCGGACCACTAATGACTGTTCCACTAGACCCAACTCCGAAAAAACAGGGCACTGTACCAGACTTATTTCAATGGCATCTCCCGAATTAGGCAGTCAACTGTCCACAATGGGACCCCAATTAACACAAACACTAGGAAGCGAATCATTTTCCCTATAAATATTACAATTTCTAAACCCATTATTATCCAGTCCAACAACGCAAACTACCTCCCAAATGGAAATTGTTTGAATAACGCCAATTGGGAGCTTTTTAGAAACATGTATGCGGACATTACAGCTAAAACCACCAATGAACAAAATTGATCCGTCCCGAACCTGACGACCTTAAACTCCCTTAAACAAAACATTAACAGACAAATTAAATTAAAATGCAATGAAGCTCAGAATGTTATTACCACAAACGTAGGCGGAAACCGACTACAAACCAGGATACCAAGGCAAACACCAATCCATGGTGGACCCCGGAATGTAAGCGAAGCTCTTAAACAAACAAAAACCAAAAACCCCTGCCTCCGTCCGATGGCGAGGGACACCAGTGACACCACCATCCGGAAGCTAAACAATTAACGCAAAGAGCAATTATGTAGATGCTAAAAACCAGGTCCAAATTCATACTTGAAAGTGCTAAAGCAGGACGGCAGGGCTAAGACATTCAATACCTCACAAAATAATATCGAAACAAATCAACAAGCAAAGATATATGGAAACAAATTCAACAATAGAATTTAGAGGTAAAAAAAATCGAACCCGTCGCCTCCAATCCAAGATGGCGACCGGACCGATACACGATAAACCACCAACAAAAGCGGAAGACCATTACCACCCACTCTATAAAAAGCAATAACACCATCAAGTTAACAACAACCATGAACCCAGAATTCACAAAACACCACAAGGAGGAAAGTAGGAACAGCATATGTCGCACCCGAGAAATCCAAAAATAATTATCCTAAGCAGCAGTTGAAAACACCAACGAACCTACAACAAACCCTTCAATTCTTAATCCGGAGCTCGATGGCATCTATCTCCAAAAAGAAATCCAACGGCCCGGGCGGGGGCACCGACCAAATCCAATGTACAACTATTAATAAAAACAACTTCCTGTGACCTCCAAAACCTCAAACTCCTCCAACAATTTTATAATAAAAATCTTGGAAAGGGAAGGGGCACCCCCCACCCAATAGCAGTGGAAAGAGGACCACTATCATACCAATAAAACTCAAACCCAAAAAAGAAAAAAATTGCAAACAAAACGCAAGCCTCGTATCGCCCCATAATCAATTGACAATCAGCCTTCTGGTAAAAATTTAATGGAAAAGCTCATGGTAGCAACACGGCTAAAGTTACCATATTGAAACTAACAATCCTCATAGGCATAACCCAATCGGGTTTTCAGAATAAACATTAGATCCACCATATGGACTCCAAACTTGCAAACCCGCCTTGAGGACAACAATCAAATCGGCCATTTATGTTCCTAAAAACGAATGGTAACGGTCAGTAATCATCGACCTAGAAGAAAGCTTTTGACCTCATGTGGACCAAAGGGGTCATCCAGCTAACTCCACAAGCATGGGCAATTACGAACCGAATGGCTAGCATGGATAGACAACTTCCTGTCTGATTAGAAAAATTAGGGGTTTAGACTAAGGGCAAGGGGGGGAAATCACTCACAATACCTAGTCAGGTAGATTAATGGCAGTCCCCATGGGTAGCGTCCCCCTTAGTCCCAATAACTAATTTATCATAATCCATAGACACGATACAACGAACGAGCTCAAAGATCTTAATCAGGATCTTGCTCCTATCTCAGTTTGCGGAGCGAGACAGTGCAATATGGCCATGGTCCACCAAGAAAATTGACTCCAAATCAATCCATATTAGTGCAAACGAGGTCTATGAATACCATCGACGACATGGCAGAAAAAATGGGGCTTCAAAAGTAATCCCCACTAAAAACAGAAGCAAAAGAAAAAATCTTCAGCAAGAACAAACCCAAAGTTACATATGACCAAGGGTAAAACAATGGCTAACCGATTACAATGGATCAGCCGTAGACATCCCCCAACTCATAGTTAATCAATTACACCATATACCTTTAACCAGTGAAACGGCCAAATTCCTTAGGGGAATGACCATGGGATCTAAATAAGAAAACTGTCATGTGGGAAGCCCACATAACAGGATCTACCTCCATACGAATGCATGGAGGATATCTCAAACCTTGCTCAAACTCAATATCAGCTACAATCATTACGGAGGCTGACAAAAAATGCACTACTACTACTTTATATAACAAAGCACTAAACTGATAACTCTCCAAACTAAGACTATGGAATCATTCTTTATTCAAAAGCTGCACCATAAAAAACAACTGAAGAAAGTCTAGAAATAATACAAAACCAGGGTTCTTCCTCCGCATAGCAACCGGGACCTACTCGACCACGCGCATTCGCTGCACTCCAAAGTAGAAGACCGCAGTCGAGCCGCTAACCACTCAGAAGAGAAGTAAAAGCAACTCTCAAATACTGGGCACCCGATCTAGGTCCGCACAAAAAACATGCGTCTACCGGGTCAATCATATTCATAAGACCCATGCCAGCTCGGCACACGGCTAAACAAACGCCCAAAAAAACAAAAGAAAACATGCAGAGGGACAACCTAATATAAAAACGTGGACGCAGAGAAACCAATCTTCCCACCAATATCTCCCAATAGGACCAACGTTCGCCAATTCATGCTAATGCTTATGACCTCGTCCAATGATCTTGCCGAAACATTACGGGCCTAATCAGAAATATGAATCCCAACGCCATTCCTATATAAAGTTATCCCGTTACTACCCACACGAGATAGTATGGCAGCAACCACACATTAAGGGAACCTGGATCAAGGACAAAAACGATCAACCCTACTGAGAATTACACGAAATATCCATTAAATATTAAAGAAACAAACAATGTACAGCGAATTACATACAAAGATACACGGACGGCAGGTTAAAAGAGCCCGAGATCCGGCAGTACATATGCGCTTTTCGTCATTTCCCAGAATAGGATTACAGTGAAATGATACAAACTAGACAACAATCTGACGGTTAATTCTACATTTCAGAACTCATAGTCCCCCATCCGAAAGGCCGCTAATATGGAACTTACACGCCCCAACAATGGGGGATAGGAATACTGGGAAACACACACCGCTAAATCCTCAAACGACTCCCTAAGCTCCATTACCAAGCAATTAAAACTCTGGAAAATCAAAAAAACCAGACCAGACAAAATACAACTTCATTAGGAACGGAACTAAAAAATGCCATAATGAAGAAATAAACTACAAACAACCAATATACATGGAATTGGGTGCCGTCCCACATAAGTAATCCTAGGTAATGAGATGGTCGGACCAAGGCCAGCCAGCTAACGGCCCACAACGCTAGTGGTCGTCCATGATAAACACTCAAACCCCACACACGTTAGAACTGTAACTGTCATTGGTCAATTGGCCAAATTAGTCAAACAACGATGGCAAACAAACTGGATAACTAATCAGGCGAACCTCAAATCCGCTACCGGGACAAAATTATCCCATACGAACCTACCATAAATGCAGGGTGGGGGGGGGGGCAATTACCAGCACGGAACCGAAGATCAGATTTGTTATTTTACTCAACAAGGCTAAAGACTTAGGCACAATGGCAATAGCAGACCAACAACTTCAGCGCACAAGAAAACTTGCAGAGCATGCCATTGATCGAGGGGCGATGTTCGTAAACATTCGATCACCTTTAGATATCACTGCCATAAAAGCTCATAAAAGCAAAAAAGAAAACAAGATTGAACACTTAAGGGCCTCACTACTCAAAATAGGTATTGAGGTATAACAGGCAGGCAATTAATATACCCCAAGCCTGAACTACGAACAATGAAGTATATCAGGCTTTACTCACAATTCATTAATGGGATTTAAAAGAAATTCTGGGGGAAAATATTTAGTAAGGTCACAGGAAAATAATATTGGATATAATAACACACGTTTGCCATCTCTATATTTTCCTCTACAGCAATCACCTCCACATAACGAATCTAAAACACACCTCTAGTCCCCACAACCAACCACAGTTTAAATGGTCTCAGTACGCCAAAAGAAATTCAAAACTGGCGGCCGGCCGGTAACGGCAAATCAATGACCCACCGTAAAGGGATAAATTCCACCTAACTGTAACACATTGAAGGGGGGCTTCGTTCCCCTGTACGAAAACTCGTGTGAAGTCTTGTTGGGATGTCAAATGTAATTTTTTTTTGAATTCCTGATTCCTCCACAATCCCATAATAACGTCACGTTACAGGGAGAATGACCCCATTGAAACCCGGTTAAAGGGAAATACACCTAAATGTTACACCTCGCTTGGCAGGGTGAGGGGTTCCCGTCCCTGTTAATGGCGACAAAACTCGTGATATTTTACTTGTTGGGATTGTTCAAATGAAATTTTTATTGAATCCTGATTCCTTCCACAAATCCTTAACGACACGTAACTGGGGACAACTACCGGCCAAACGCCCACACCCCTGCCAGCGGGGTATGCCCGGATGACCCCCACATTACCCCCCCCCAAGCCAACCAGAATAAAATGACACCATTACATAAAATGTAAAAACCTGAATGGTCCAGTCGACAACATTTGCAAAGGGTCCACGTAACCAATTGGTGTTCCCATTTCATTAATCTGCGCAACAAACACGTGAGGGGGATCCTCAGACAAGAATGGTTCGTTCTAGCACGTAATTACCTAAATTTCAATCAACCGGCTGGCCAAACATCAAACCCCAACCCCAAACCAACCAAGCGGCCCACCCATCCCACTCACCCACCATCCACCCACCCACCCCTCCATCCAACCAACTATACAACCTTTGCTTGGCCGGGATGGGGGGCTCGGTCCCCTATACGAAAAAAACTCGTGAAGTCTTTGGGTATTGGTCAAGAATGAACTATTTTTAAATCTGATTCCTCCACCATCCTTTAACGGACATGCGTACCATGGGATAAAATGCCCCGTAAAGGGAGAAATACACCTAAATGTACAACCTAGCAGGTCCTGGGGGGGGGTTGGGAGGGGGGGCTCGTACCCTGTACTATAAAACTCAGTGAAGTTGTTTGGGATTGTCAAGAAATGAACTTTTTGAATCCTGATTCCTCACTATCCATTAACGTTCATGTACAGGGGGACAAACTAAACGGCCCCACCAACCCCTGCCCAGCGGGATGCAACCCGGAGAACCCACCTTAACCCGGCCAAAACATGGGTAGGCACAACACCCCCCCCCAACACACCCCCACCAATCACCACCATTCCACCCCCAGCCCCCCCACCCCCCAACCCACCCACCCTCCATCAAACAGCTACACCTCCCAACAGTGCACGTAGGATGACAGCCCCACCCATGGAAGTGGGGTGGGGGGGGCACCCGACCCCCGCATGTATGGTCCCACTCTACACACTGGTACAGCGCGAGATGGCCAGTGTCGGGGAGTGGATTCAGAGTGTCGGGCCCCGCTGTGGGAAACCATTTTGGGTACGGTACCGTGGTACCGTGGAACAAAAACACCCTAAACCTAATCTAGAACAAGCCCCACAAATTCGGGGCGGACCCCAAACCTAGATAAAATTATGTACAGCATGCCATTGTATTTAACAAACTTGTCGTGCTATATATATAGCCAATGTTAGACTATACAACTAATCAAAAACGATTATTTAACCCGCGCCCGTAAACGCAACGTAAGCAGAATCGAGTTAAACTATACCTAATTTAATTAGCCCAAGGAGCCAAAACCCCACCCTGGGGAGGGTAGACCTGTCAGAAACAACAATTTAATAAGCACGGCGGACCCGCCCCCACACGGGGCCTGGCCACCCCAAGGCCCGCGACCATAAACCCAACAAACTTATCGAACGAAGAATCCTCAAAAATAAAAAAATAAAGGGAATATCCGCAAAAAAAAAAACAAAAAAAAAAAACTTTAGAATTACAATTGGAATCCTCAAAAAACCAAAAAATAAACACAAATAAGGAACTCATCAAACACGTTGTGTAGCTAAGGTTAGCAATGAGATAAAACAAAACAAATCATGCCTAAAAACCATGAAAAAGAAATGTGCCACAAACAATTAGCACAAACCAGCATTAGTACAGGTGATCATCATAGTAATTGTAGTATTGATAGACGAAGTTGGGCTAAAGTTAAGGCCATGACACACCATGGCGTCCAACAGGCCGACGGGTTGGTCGCCCCGCGCCACGAGACAAAGGCGCCCCACTAAGCCTAGATCGTTGGAGCCACTGGACGCTAACACGACATGGCACAATGGCTGAACCAGCCAACTAAACACACACCAAAAAAAACAAAAATAAAGCAAAAAAAAAAAAAAAACCACCCACCGTAACAAAAACACTAAGATAGGTTAGATGAGCGCACTATATAAGGCAGATAGGCGCACAAAGTATGATAGGCATGAAAAACAGGTTTAATACAGAAGAAACACAACCACGGTCCAAACATCAAGGACAAGACGGCCGCTGGCCCATATCCCGGCCCAAGACTGTGCTAGACGGAAGCCGGGGAACCACACACAAGGGACAATTAAAAAAATTAAAAAAAAAAAAAAAAAAAATGGAAATAAAAAATCCCATGCATCAAGTTGCTCTCCACTCACCCCATTGGGAATATGTTAACCCAATCCTAAAGTGACACAAAGCAAAATCCCCTGGCCCGCGGCACCCCCGGATGAACAAATAAAAGAAATAAATAAACAATCATTTCCAACTAATCCGATTCCGGCGGCCCCCAAATTACAATGCCAAACAAAACAAAGGACCCACCCAAATACCCACCCAAAGCTATCACCCCCCCAATTGTCGTTGTTCACACTCTCATTCCCAGATTTTTTTTCATTAAAATTAAAATTTACAAATAATGTCCATACGTCCAATATGAAGGTTTTTTTTAAACAAGCGGTGATAATGTGCAAATTAAATGTGTATACTAAATACGCCATAGGTATGCACAAGCACCGAAAATTAATAAACAAAACATGATTTATTTTTTTTTTTTTTTATTTTTTTTTTTTTTTTTTTTTACAAAGGGCAAATCCAAGCCCCCCTCAACAAAAACCAAAAAATAAAAAGCCATGGGCGCACTGTCCGGGTGGGGGGCCACGGTCAAAGGGAGGGGCGGGGACTTCCTTGGCCCCCGGGAATCAGTCCCCCGCCTGGTGTGCCCCTATGCTGAGAGGACAAACATGGTTTGGCGTGCACCTACTGTTGCATGCCTCTGTGTGGACGGCCGGCGGGAAGCGGGGTATAACAGGCTCGGGGTAGGACTTTCTGGACTTGGGGGTCCAATCGTGGGTCTGCTCGCGGATGGACCAAGAGACAACCTGCACGTCAACAACCCCGCCACGGCGAGCTAATGGACGACACCGCAAACAAGACGACGGAAGTCGCCGCCCCTTACCCGGGTTTCCTTTCTTGCCACCTCAGTATTCAAATCATACACACAACAAACAACAGACCCCAGCCATATAAATGCAAAAATACCCCACATAAGGGCCAACGGCGGGGCTTCCAACGCCAAATAAGAGCCATTATAAAAAACCCTCGTATCAGACAAATGTTTGGCATGAACAGCCATATCATTTCCAACTAATAAGGCCTGCTATCCACATATGCCCAACCCCAAAAATAGGGTACTTAGCAGGCCACCCCCACCAAAGTTAAGGATTATCATACTGATTTTTTTATTCTGCCTTTTGCAGACGGCAGACAGTTCCAGCGAGTCCAGTGCGGGCCATTTAAAACATAAGCATTCCAGTTCAGTTCAGTCCAGTTTAGGACCAGGTAAAGTGGGATTCAGCCTGGGCTATGGACTCAATTTAACCCTTAGATCGCTTACTCCACAACAAATTGTCGTCTGCTGTTGCTTTTATTTAAACCTTGCCTTATTTTCTCAATAAAACATGGTTTGACAGCACTTCAAGAAATCATTTCCGATGGAAATGATTCTGAAGTGCTGATTTCTGAAAGTGCATTTCAAATGCATGTTGTAAATTATTCTAAAAGTTGCTGTCAAACGCATGATTTGTGATGATTTAAAAAAATGGAAAATAAGAAAATAAACAGCAAGACGACCAAAAAAATAAGAAAAAATAGTGATAGCGGTCTAATGGGTTAATAAACAGTTAAAGATAATTGACAGGGAAAAATATATGCTGGTGGTTGGGGAAATCGAATCAAGGAAGGGGGCCACCTGCATAGAAGGGTCCTGCGAGAAAGACTCTACCACCAAAATGGTTAACTCTCCTATCAGTTGATGTTACCAGATAAAAATCAACCCAGAAACATTACTGGATTAGTAAATTCAAATTAAATCTAAAATTAAATAACAATTTAAAAAAAGTTTTAAAAATTTAAAAAAAAAATGTAATGTACTCTTTTTCACCAATAACAAACAAAAAAGTCACCGTCCCTAAAAAAAATTGTTTGATGAAATTCCATCAAATATTGATTTTATAGCGAAAAAACGAGTTTTCTATGGCAATTTAACATGGGGGAAAAGAGGCGGAAAAGGTGGAGGACGAGTCAAAAAATGAAAAAGAAATGGAAATTGACTCCGAAACCTGGCTAGATAGCTTGAGAATGATGTAAATATAAAGGAAACAAAAGTAGTAACCTGCAGGTGATTACAGGACTTCATTCCAGCTGCCATTGTGGTGGTCAAGCGACTGTGCTTTAGTCAAAATCAAAAGTGAATGGGTTTTACGTCATTTAGGGACGTGACCTCGGTTTCAAGTCCCAGCCGAAGGACTAGAAATACTATGACAGTATTTATCACGCCTAGGGCGAGAATTGAACTCGCAATGTCTGATATTGAAGTCTAGTGTCCCAACCTCTAGGCCTCAATCCATCCCTTTAGTCAAAATAATTTCTGGCAATCTGTGTATGACCTTGTTGTTGAACGGACTTGACCCTTAGAACGAGAAAGGAAAATCAAAATCTCGTCGGCTGTTGTTTCATATTTTGTCTTCTTTCTCCATAAAACATGGCTTGGCAGCACTTTAGAATCATTTCCATGGAAATGATTCTTAAGTGTTGTCAAAACATGTTTTTGATGAAGAAAGTGGAAAAATACAAAATAAACAGCAGAGTTTAATTCAGCATGACAAGGGTAAAAAAAACACCCATTCAATTAATCAAACTAATTTTATACAGAACACAGTGTATGGAGGAAAGAAACAAGAAACGGCCAACACACTGAAGGTGTCGAGAAGTTCTGGTATCAATTGTCCAGCAAGACAACACACGGGTCCCATGGTTAAAACTTTACCGTTCACTGCGACAGGCGGTCACAGGTAAAACGATGATTTGCAAGTCATTTTTTAATTCTAAATATTTTCATAAGGTGACAGTTTGTCAGGTTCATTGTAAATCCACAGGTTGAAGTAACGGACCGAGGTCTATAAATACATTAAATATGCCTAAAAGTATCAATAAACGAAAAAAATAAGCTAAACAATTTGTTTTACTCCCTCCATATAAGTCTATATGGAGGGAGTTAAAAAAAAATACCTTATTTTTTTTCATTTATTGATGCTTTTAGGCATATTTAACCCTTTCCCTGATAGAGGCGACTTTTCACGCCTCTGCAGAAATTGTCTTTTGAAAACATTGTGGGAAAAGGAGAAATTGCTTGTAACAAGCAATTTCTCCTTTTCCCACAATGTTTTCTACTCTATCAGATAATTTAACCATCATTTGACCCAGCATTTGATTCTTTTATTCAGATGTTTTGGATTTGGATGAGTCGAAATATCGCAAAACAGGGAAAGGGTTAATGTATTTATAGACCTCGGTCCGTTACTTCAACCTGTGTGTAAATCCTATGCATTTCAATAGGTTTGTATTAGTATTGGTAAATATTGATACTAATATCAAACCCGGGGTTGAGACCCACCTTAAACCGGGATTTGAAAGCTCTTGCCTGGGTTTCAGGAATTATTGTGCATTTGGCGTACCTTAGCTCTTTGCATGTTGAGAAATATGTGGGCTATAAATAGTTCAAAAGTAGTAGACGATAATTCTTTATATTTTCTCTTATTTCGAAGCAATTCTAATGAAATTCCAAGACATATTTACACAGAGATAAATAAGAAACATACCGGTACTCACCATTTGTTGGATGATATTTTCACCGCTAGCATGCAACAAGCTAAATCTGGGTTTAAGGTATCGATATGGGGTTTTATGTGCCAACAGCACGATAATTACTTGAACCTGGGTTTAAGACAAGAGGGCCATGATGGCCCTAATTCGCTCAACTGACTCCATGAACACCAGAGGAGAATGTGACATTGAGTTCATGTGTTTTAAAAAAATTGTGCTATTGGCGGTCATCTTGGATTAAGCGATGACTCTCATTTTACCAAATCTGAAAATGCTTCACCCAAGGATCTTAACTTACTATGAAGTTTGGCCAGCATCGGCCACGTGGTTCCTGAGAAAAAGACTATCAAAATCTTGAATAAATGGACCTTTTGGCGGCCATCATGGATGACATAATCATCCGATTCTGACAAACATTGCACCAGAGCAATCGCCTCATCGATACCTTCAATTTGATATATGACATGAGCATATTAAGTCAAAAATAAAATTTGACCCCACGGGCTACGCCCATTTTGGACACCGGGGTCACCATTTTAACACCTTTGAAAGAACATTCTACATCGATCATTCCTACCAAGTTTCGTTGAAATCCGGCTGGCGGTTCATGAGAAGAAGATTTTTTAAGAATTTGTGCTATTTTTAGACGGCGCCATCTTGGATTAGCGACGACCTCCGTTTTAACAAATCTAAAAAGACTTCACCCATGGACCATAACTGTAAAGTTTGGCCACCATGGGCCAAGCGGTTCGTGTGAAGAATAATTTTGAAGTCTCTAATAAAAGAACGACCTTTTGACCTTTCGGCGGCCATCTTGGATGACATGGCCATCCAATTTAGACAAAAAATGTACCAGAGCGATCGCCTCTTTGATACCTTCGATTTGATATAGACATGACCATATTCGGTCAAAAATAAAATTTGACCCCAATTTGACCCCACGGGCCACACCCATTTTTGACCCCGGGGTCACCATTTTAACAACTTTGAAAGAGCATTGTACATCGATCATTCCTACCAAGTTTCATCGAAATCCGGCTAGTGGTTCATCAGAAGAAGATTTTTTAAGAATTTAAGCTATTTTTAGACAGCGGCCATCTTGGATTAGCGATGACCTCCATTTTAACAAATCTGAAAAGGCTTCACCCATGGACCATAGCTTTTAAGTTTGGCTACCATGGGCCAAGCGGTTCATGTGAAGAAGAATTTTGAAATCTCTAATAAAAGAATGACCTTTTGACCTTTCGGTGGCCATCTTGGATGACATAACCATCCGATTTCCACAAATAATGCACCAGAGCGATCGACTCGTTGATACCTTCGATTTGGTATATAGCATGACCATATTCGGTCAAAAATAAAATTTGACCCCAATTTGACCCCACGGGCCACGCCCATTTTTGACCTTGGGGTCACCATTTTAACAACTTTGAAAGAGCATTGTACATCAATCATTCCTCCCAAGTTTTGTCTAAATCCAGTTGGCGGTTCTTGAGAAGAAGATTTTTGAAGAATTTGTGCTATTTTTAGACGGTGGCCATCTTGGATTACGTAATGACGTCATTTTAACAATTTTGTAATCCCCCTATCTAAGGACCATGACCATAAAGTTTGGTGACTATAGGCCCAATGGTTAACGAGGAGAAGACGTTTGAAAATGTTCACGGACGACGACGGACCGACGACGACCGACGGACGACGACGGACACATTGCGGTAACAATAGCTCACATGAGCTTCGCTCAGGTGAGCTAAAAAAAACTTCGGTTTGCGAACTCGAATTTCTACAAATTTCCTAACCACTGCATTTGACTTTCAGAAGTAACACTGCCGCATCGAAGTCACATGACCGCTGGCCGAGTATCGGAGGGGATGGGTTTGACGAAGACTGCTATGTACCGGATGAAAACATGAACGTCCCATCACACAGGAGTGGACGAGGCCGTGGGAAGCAGACGTCATCTTTCCCCACATCGCTGTGACTTTCACCCCTAAATAACTGGAATGTATTTTGATTTGTTAATTTTGCAACCAATCCACTGTCACAAAATGATTTTCAGACTAGTCCATTTATAAAAAGACTGATGAGACGGCTCGTCACGAGCCGGCTCATTTGGATCTACACTTTTTGCCAATACCACTATACAGGCATGTGATGTTGAAAGGGTTATTAGCAAGCGGTACCGTAATAACCATATACTAGTGTATTCGCACAGCATTTATTCTGGGAAACAGATATAAATATATGGTTTACTACAGCAAAGACTGGCCCACTGTTTAGGGTTATGACTGTACTACTTTATCTCAATAACAGTGTATTTGGATACAATTTGTTTAACTCTTTGCATGCTGGGAAACTTGTGGGCTATAAATAGTTAAAAACCAGCGGACAAAAATTCATCATATTTTCTTGTATTTCTCCCTGTAAATATCATGAATATGTCTTAGAATTGAGTCATGAGGACTCAATTCTAATGAAATTTCAAGACATATTTACAGAGAGAAATAAAACATACACTCCTAATTCGTTTGGCAGATATTTTTGCCGCTAGCATGCAAAGAGTTAATAGTTTTTTTTTACAAAACAAAAGTTGTCCAAATATTTAGGGTCATTATGGTATCAATATTTTAACATGTTAGGCAATAGAAAATTAATTATTAGATTCTCATCCAAGTTTAGAATAAAATGTGGCCGATTGGAGGCTTTTCTTGAAATTGGTATAAAACTACTGTTGGTTTCACTAAACCTGCCCAAATTTTACGACCATATAAACAATGCAGACGCAATATCTTTTTCAATACAGTAAAGTTCCATGTTACGACTACCCAGCTAATGAGACCGCCCCGCTGTTACGAACCGTTCTTTTTACTATATAATTACATGGTCGCAGGTTCCGATTCTACGACCACCCCGCTATTTCGTAATATGACCACCTTTGGCAGTCCCGATGTGTCAAAATGTGTTGTTTTTAGGCCCGTCATAACGACCACCTTCGGCGGTCCTGTCAAAATTTGTTTGTTGTCTTTACGCTCGACAATTTGACTACACACGTGGATAAAATTAGCGTGAAAGTTTTACGACGATACACAGACCGATTTATGACACCCAATAAACAAACACCAAACGTGACAATTTCAACAGATTAGTGCATTTAATTGTTATTTTAAATAAGCGTGTGCCGATATTGCACTGGCTAATTAAGATTGAGAAGTGTTTGATGTTGGTGATTGAAATTAGTCCAATCGATTAGCGTGCGATTAAAGTCGACCGGTGTCAATTATTCTTCGCCAATTATCTTGTTATTCGTGTGGGTAAGTACTCGCACAATAAGAAAATTGTCAATTAATTTGCAACGGTCATGGGGAAAACAGGGTTACTGACATTTGTGAGCGGTCTTCAGGGGATCTGCTAATGCAAACCGATCTGCATACTGCATACCATTTTTTTGGTGAGAAACTAACAACCACATAACTGATCAGTGATCAGCGACCTGCACAGCCCCTGATTATTTATATGGATTATATGGCACATAATTATGTCCAAGCTGATATTGGTCTACATTGGTTGCAAATATTGTTTTCAATTGTTGTCATATGAGCCAATTATATTTATTGTTTACATTTGAGTAAATTATCATTTGGTGTAAACAAATCTTCATTCTAGAATATTGCATGTCTGATAAACATCAACAGCAATCGTGGAAAAACGTAAACGTAAACACAAAGCTTAACGCGCATATGGCAGTGATCAAACAAAATCAGACAAGAAAGTGCAAAGTCTGAAAAGTCCCAGATACCCAGAAACAATTGGGCATTTCCTACATGACTGTGACCAATATTCGCGACAAAGAGAATTACTGAATAGAGAAGTGACATCAATTACAAGAAATGAGGAGATACTGTGTGATGCCCTGAATCTTAAAGTACATGTACTATTAATTTAAGAATGAACCTTCTTTTTACTTCGAAAATTTGGTGAAGTATTGAATTTATTACAAAAAAAATTATTTGTCTATGGGAATTTAACATGGGGGAAAATGAGGTGGGGGAGCTGGGCGAGGTACTAAAAAAAATCTGGCTAGATAGCTTGGAAATGATCTAAGAAAACAAAAGTTAAATTTTGAAAATCGGTACACTATTTCTGAAATTAGAAAAAAATTCCACATGATAAATACCCATAGATGTCTATGGGGAGTAACGTGGGGAAATTGTTTTTTCGCAATAAAATCAATATTAGACAGACCAAATTTCACTAAAAAAAAAAATTCCATTCTTAACTTCTGATAGAATTTAATATTATCGATAAAATTATTGTCAATTTGCATTTTTAATAGCCGTACAATTTGGGCAAGTTTCGTGAAACAGACAGTAATATACAAATACAAATACAGAGCTCCAGATAAGCTGCGTATTTGCGTAAATACCCAATTAAAATGGCCAAAAACCCAAATGAAATCAGAAGTAGCGAGTATCAAAAAGAATGAGAACAATTGTGGTACCTTTATCATGCTGCAGAAAACAATACACAGACCACAAATATAGCATATTTTTCTTATTTTTCCATGAAAACACATCTTGGTATTTCATTAGAATTGTCTTCAATTCTAATGAAATGCCAAGACATGTTTTCATTTAGAAGCAAAATATTCAATAATTGTGGTCTGCTGATGTGTAAACAGGTCATTACCGGTAAGTTTAACTCTTTGCATGCTAGCGGCGAAAATATCCGCCAAACGAATTAGGAGTATATGTTTTATTTCTCTCTGTAAATATGTCTTGAAATTTCATTAGAATTGATTCCTCAGGACTCAATTCTAATGAAATTCCAAGACATATTCATGATATTTACGGGAAGAAATACAAGAAAATATGATGAATTCTTGTCCGCTAGTTTTGAACTATTTATAGCCCACAAGTTTCCCAGCATGCAAAGAGTTAATAATAAGTATCTTATTAAATCTCAACAGAAATGTTAGATTCTATTTATTGTATAAGCACTGTCACATACAAAATTCCAAAGACGTATGTGAGGACCAAACCAGTGGTACAACTTCAACTGGTTTGGCCCTCACATACTTCTTTGAAATTTTGTATGCGATATCTGGTTATACTGAATATTTACAATAACAAAACTATATATTCAGCCCTGAAATCAAAATAATCCTGATCTGATGCCAGGTCCTCGCCACACCAGAATCACTTGGCCCCTCCCAAAAGCAGTAGGATCAGTAATAATCTTACTACTTTTATAATGGGCAATAACCCAATTCAACTCCCAGGTAACAAAAGAGCCAAAGATAAAAACGTACCTGAGGGCCAAACCAGGCAAATCGTGATTCCTATAAGCAGGAACCCTTCCCGTTAATTTACGCCGTCTCGTTCGCCCGACCACCACCCACTTAAGAAATATGTAATTACTTGCAAAAAGTGCAGATCCTAATGAGACGGCTCGTTACGAGCCGGCTCATCTGGATCTACACTTTTTGCCAATACCACTATACAGGCCTGTGGGGTTGAAAGGGTTTATATAGTGCAATGGGATTGACATATGATTAAAGGTACATGCCCACTCAGTAGGCACAAAATGTTCTTTATAGGAATTAAATAAGTGTATAATTGTGTCACTATTCCACCAGTTCTAAAGATTACGAGTAATATTTATTTTACTGATAGTGACGCGCGTTGGTATCAGGCTATTTTCATATGCAAATGAGGCATGGTATTTTTTAATAATTTATACTAATTAAATGCGTAACCTAAAAAAATATTTCGACAGATTATAAAGTATGATAATTGCACATCAAAAAATAAATACATAGTATAAATAGTAATGTCCGTTAACATTTTAAGTAAACACGGTTATCTCCCCAGATATCAGTATGGAAAGTTACGTCTGATATAAAATGTGTAATAATGCCAATCAATATGTGGGTTAATGGTGACTGAATGTTTATTTTTCCAGAAAATGTCTCAGATGATGTCTCTGATATAAAGAACAATTTGTGCCTACTGAGTGGGCATGTACCTTTAAGTAAGTAGTTTGTACATGTATACAGATAACAATGAGTGGGCATTTTTATTTTTGAAAGTGGGTAAAATAATTACACAATAAAGTACTTGTGTGTTTTCCATTATAACTTCTTGTTTCGCCACACCCATGGGCATCTAGTTTTAACTATTTAACTTTAACGATGTGATTAATACTTGTTTGAAAATGTTAAATAACCATGCTATTTATTCCATGTCAGTTTTCTTCAATTAACTAATCACAAATCTCGGTTAAAATGTATTGATTATCACTAGGGCTTGTTACAGGTGTTCATTACGAAATGTCAAATGTTACGGCACATGTCGATTGCTCCGATAAAAGGATCTCCGTGACTTTATGATAAGAATAGTTATTCATGCACAGTCTGATTACAGCCTACACTCACTTGGCGTAATTTACGCACTTATTTTAGCAGAGTACGCATTGAATACAGGCCCGTAGCCAGGGGGGGTCGGAGCGGTCGTCGACCCCCCCGCCCATCCTCGAGGTACGCTTTTTTAGCATCGAGGTCCACTTTTTAGACCCCCTATATACCTCGGGCCCATTGGGCCTTCGAAACGACCCCCCCTCAAACAGGTCCGGCTACGGGCCTGGATTATCAAAAGTGGGAGTACAAAATAGTCACAGCAATGTGAAAATACGCATTGATGTTCAAATTGAGTTGTGAAAATACTGCAAAAGTTCTTGCAACTCGAACAAGTGAATTTATTTTATTTGTTTTAGTTTTTATCATTTGTTCCCTATTTAATAAGGAAGAAAATCAATAATACATTTGTAAAAGTAAAATACGCATTGCATTTGAAAGATCTGGGGTATAATACTCTTTAGACACAAAACTTATCTGGAGCTCTGTGCACTGTTATTTGGGGCTGTGATTAGAGAAATGGGGCTTATGGGTTTTGCGATCAGTGTAGATCCAGATCAGACTGTGCATCCGCACAGTCTGATCAGGATCTGCACTGTTCGCCATTCCATCAATGAAACCCCGTCATGCCTCAGAGAAGAAAATATTATACATCATTATCAGGCTACAGGTGTGTGTTATATGAGCATGAGTCCCATAAGCCCCATTTCTCCAGTCACAGCCACATTTATGTCATGCCACAACAAACACAGGCTTAGTCTGTGACCAGTGTAGCACCAGATCAGACTGTGCCTAGTTAGGCAGCCTGATCAGGGTCTACACTGTCTCGGTCGCATTCCTTAACCCTTAGACCGCTATCTTATGTCTTTTGTCGTCTGCTGTTTATTTTCTATTTTCCATTTTTATCATCAAAAATATGACCGCACTTTAGAATAATTTACAACATGCTTTGACAGCACTTCAGAATCATTTCCATTGGAAATGATTCTGAAGTGCTGTCAAACCATGTTTTTATTGAGAAATAAGGCAAGATATAAAAACAACAGCAGACGACAATTGTTGTGAGTAGCGGTCTAAGGGTTAACCTTACCGATGTGCCGACAACGTTGACAAATACATTCAATCAACACAAATGATAGTCTATTTATCATAAGTACATCATCACACATTGTAGATGTAATGATCACCAAGGATGTTTTCTATCGCGGTCCCACTGCATATTTATTACACTAGTATTTTATTATTTTTAATACATCATGTTATTACACTGTGAAAGCCCATTTTGTGCAATGAAACACGATACTACTTGACAAATTGTGGAACAGAGCCAAACAGTCCCTATAAAACAACCTGGAAAGAACTCTGTGACGTGTGTACACAGGTAATCAGCGTCCATGCACAGACCTCCAGATAAGTTGTGTGTCTAATGTAGCACTAACTATACCCCCTGATTTCAAAATCATTGCGTACAGTCGAACCTGTGCTAAAGACCACCTCCGAATAGCAATCACCTAGCTGTAAAGGCCACACTTGTGTTGTCCCAATGGCACAATTACTATAGAAATGACCCTGCGAATAAGGACCGCCTGTGAACAACGGCCAGATTTTTCACTTCCCATGGCTGGCCTTTATTCACAGGTTTGACTGTATTTTAATTTTACAAGTGGATTATTGATTTTCTTCATTACTAAATAATTCCAGCACAAAAATATTTACACAATTCCCTAACATTTGATTGGCCCGTAGCAAGTCTCTGTCCAAAATTTATATCCCAGTAAACTCCCACGCCGAAATACTTTCCGTAACCGTGAGGCGCAGTTAAAATAATTCTTAAGAAAACGGAAAATAAACACATTTTCTTGATGAATTTATTTCAAATGCTGGAATTATAAGGAATGAATGGCCTTTTTGTGGAATTTATCGGGGATATAAACTTGGAAAAGTCGCGGGAATACTGGACGAGGCCTTCCGGCCTTCGTCCAGTATTCCCGCGACTTTTCCAAGTTTATACCCCGATAAATTCCACAAAAAGGCCATTCATTCCTTATAATTCCAGCTGTTTGCTTTTTGCAGCTCAACTAAGTGAATTTTCAAATTTATGACATTGTTTTCGCTACTCAATTTGAAAACCAATGCGTATTTTCACATTGCTGTGCGTATTTTGTACTCCCACTTTTGATAATCAATGCGTATTCAGCTAAATTAATTGCGTAAAATATGCCAATACGCACCTTATCTGGAGCTCAGCAGGCACTCGGTTCACTAAACTCCCTGCAACCAAGAAGGTTGTAAGTGCAAAATTTAAATCCAAAATAACATGTTCTGACAGCCGATATTGGAAAATCTTTTGTGGATGTAGTGCATTTAACCCTTTCAACACCACATACCTCTATAGAGACAATGTTTGCAAACAGTGGAGATCCAGATGAGCCGGCTCGTAACGAGCCGTCTCATCAGGATCTCCACTGTTTGTTAATAGCTATCAAATTTGAAAAAATTACCCTTTCTGAAGAATGGAATAGCCTGAAAATTTGAATGGACCAATGAAATAGCATGAAACAGTGGCATGGAACAGCCCATTAAGTTACTTGGTGTTGAAAGGGTTAATGGCATGAACCCGTAGGTACCAAATGGTAGCATTAGAGAAACACGTCAATTTGAGAAGCAAACTCATAGAAATCTTCGTACAAACATTTTTATTGTACAAAGTGTAGTGAAACGGGCGGGCCCCAGTAGCCGATTTCATCAAAATTGCAAAGTATACTTATCTAGCAAAGTATACTTTGAGGGAGTATTCATTTATTTTTTTCCCGAAATGCATTATGTCATATAGAACTAACGACTGCATATATTTGATGATTAAAAGTATGCAGAATTATTATACTGAATTTATTACAAAATGGCTGTGATAATGTAATAAATTCAGTATAATAAAAATTAATAAATTTATCCTAAAATTGAAAATTTCTCGCTCAAAGTATACTTTGCTTGATAAGTATACTTTGCAATGTTGGTGAAATAGGCTCCTGGTCTGGTGCCAGGCATCATGACTACATTTGATCACTTCGTCCCGTGTGACGTAGATATGGTAAATCAATATCTATACTGATCAGAAGTCGAATATGCCTCGTTTTGACAAACGCAGGCGTATTTCTCATTAGCTATTAGAAGCCCAGTGAGGGATTTATTTATTGTTAAATTGTTAATAGATTAATACTATTGATTAAATAAACGGCTATGTCGACATCTTCTTTCCTGGTTATCCGAGTGCAGTGTCCAGAGCTTCTAAATAGACTTAGTGAAGGGTATAAATAATAATAGCAGCCAGAGAGTGGCACATTGTAATTCCTCTCATGCCAGTAGCCGATTTCATCAACATTGCAAAGTATACTTTACTAGCAAAGTATACTTTGAGGGAGTAATCATTTATTTTTCCTGAAATGCATTATTTCATATAGAACTAACAAACGCATATATTTCATGATTAAAAGTATGCAGAATTATTATACTGAATTTATTACATTATCACAGCCATTAAATGGCTGTGATAATGTAATAAATTCAGTATAATAAAAATTAATAAATTTTTTCAAAAAATTAAAAATTTCTCCCTCAAAGTATACTTTGCTATTAAAGTATACTTTGCAATGTTGATGAAATGGGCTACTGGTCTAAATGTGTCCATTAGCCCTTGACCCATTCCATGCGGAACTCACATATATGGGTATAAAATCTGTGATTTTTTCTCATTTCTCATCGAAAGTATATGTTGTGACCACTCATTTGAACCGTCTCGATGAGACGGTTCAAATGGTGGCCACACCTTATACTTTTAGGGAGATTCGAGAAAACTAATCGACTTTTCTATCGGCAAAATGGGTCACAAACAATGGCGAGAAACAAATGTGATAAGATGTGCGATATCTCCTGAAAAATATTTGCAAAATTTATATTTTCTGTAAATGACGTCGAATGTTATGTAATGTTCAGAGCAAATACACAATAGAATTCCGCATTTGCTATGAAATTTTCGTCAACTTCTGACGTTATTTACAGAAAATAGTTTCTGTAGATATTTTTCATGAAAGATCGCACATCTTCTTATGTACAAAATCACATGGCTCGTCGCAAATGTGACTGGAGAAACAGGGGGCCGTTTCACTAAACTTCATACGACTAAAATGTTCGTAAGTGCAAAATTATGATAGTCTGTAATTTCACATTAACAATGTGTTCTTGTAAACAATTATTGGATTTACATTTATTGAGCGTAGGTTGCATATGCAGCATTTGCTCAATAAAAGTAAATCCAGTAATTGAAATTTACAGACTATTCTAAATCTAAACATTTTAGTCGTACGAAGTTTAGTGAAACGGCACCCAGGACTTTTGGACTCTGGAACCGGTTTAGACCCAGATCAGCCTGCACATGTGCAGTCGCATCCGGGTCCACACTGATCAGGGTCTTGCCTTACAGTCAAAGCTGTAACACCCAGAGTTGCCATAAGCCACATTTCTCCACTCACATATGAGACTTTAATACATTTACAATATTTACAATATTTTTCATAAATAAAGTCAAAATTTTACAAAATTTTCAGAGTACATTTGATGCCATTAACATATTTCATGAAATTACGTAGATGTCCGAAGTTACAAAATCACATGGTGTGTATATTATCGCTGTTTGCCATTCTTTCTTCGACAGTGGAACCCCTCAGCCTCTAAATCAGCGGGTGTCCGATTTTGAGAGGTTCCACTCACAGGCTCTGAAGTAACGGACCAAGGTTCATAAATACATTAAATATACATAGAAGCACCAATAAGTTGAAACAAAATAAGCTTAATTGCTTTTTTACGCCTTCTTATAACACATTACCAAGGTCGCTATGTTTTTAATGGGCCGTACTCGGACGGCCTCGAGATAACGGACTCACAAAACAGCCAACAGATTTATAGCATTGTCGCATATTGCAGAAGTTAGGCAAATGTTAGCCCTTCGCAACGATATATTCCCTGATTCGCTATGTCAGTGCATTTTCGAACTATAGATTATTTTGTTCAACAACATTCTGCATTTTCGTCTAGTCATAAAACTCTGGTAACATTTTTGGGGCCAATACTACTATATGACAGCGCAAACATCGGCTTCAAACTACACTTTTACGTCGTCTCATTACGTCGTCTCGAAACATTTTGCATTGAAAAAACATTATTTTCAATCGAACATTTGATCAAACCTACATTTATACCAGTCCAATGTGTCACGACAGACAATTGATTCGCACCGACATTTCGATAATTTCTTGGGGAAGCCATGTTGTCTAATCTTGATCGGTGTTCCCAATGACATCATCGCTAAGTTTATGATTGGCTGATATTCGTGGAGTGTCACGGACAAGCGACATGTTGCATTGACTGGTTACCAGGCGCACACCGGCTTACCTTATCAGCGAAGCAATGAAATGGTACCAGCTGATGCGTCGTCGGGGAAAGAAATAAATGTTGCCAAAGTCTTACGACTTCAAAAACAAGAGTTGTCAGAAGACAACGAAGCTCGCCTGTTGGCAGCCTTCATTCAAACTTGTCAAAGTTGTATAAAAAACATGAATATTATATAACTTGACCTTGGGATAAGGGGTGTGCGGTGGACCTTGACATTGAGGTCCGTGGTGGAAGGTGGGTCGTGGATTTGATATAGCATGATATAGCATATTAAGATAAATGCATGTATGAAATATCAATGCGCTCCCTGAAAAGAGAAGGAAAACAAAATTTAACCCAGCGTTAAGTTTATGAAGTTGGTGATTTTCTATAGCATGATAGCTATTCAAATGAGGAATGCATGTATAAATGTGCTAAGTTTGTGACCTTGGCCTTGGGGAAAGGGGTGGGTCATGGATTTGCTGTAGCACAATAGAGTATCATCAGATGAATCCATCAAAGGAAACAGTTGTTATCAGACATTTACCCCAACGTTAAGTTTATGAATGTGTCAAGTTTGTGACCTTGACCTTGGGGTAAGGGGTGGGCGGTGGGTCATGGAATTGCTATAGCATGATAGAGTATCATCAGATGAATGCGTGTATGAAATATCAAGGCGTTCCATGAAAGGAAACAGATGTTATAAGACATTTACCCCAACATTAAGTTTATGAATGTGCTAAGTTTGTGACCGTGACCTTGGGAAAGGGGTGGGGGTTGATCATGGATTTGCTATAGCACGATAGAGTATCATCAGATGAATGCATGTATGAAATATCAAGGTGTTCAAAGTGTAAAGAAACAGAAGTTACACAACATTTACCCCAACGTTAAGTTTATGAACATGCTAAGTTTGTGACCTTGACTTTTGGGTAAGGGTTGGGTGGTGGGTTGTGGATTTGCTACAGCATTATAGAGGGTCATCTGAGGAATGTATGAAATAGCAAGGCGTTCCATGAAAGGAAACAGACATTTACCCCAACGTTAAGTTTATGAACATGCTAAGTTTGTGACCTTGACCTTGGGGTAACGATTGGGTGGGCGGTGGGTCATGGATTTGCTATAGCACGATAGAGTATCATCAGATGAATGCATGTATGAAATATCAAGGCGTTCCATGAAAGGAAACAGATGTTATAAGACATTTACCCCAACGTTAAGTTTATGAATGTGCCAAGTTTGTAACCGTGACCTTGGGGTAAGGGCTGGGTGGTGGGTCATGGATTTGCTACAGCATGATAGTGTCATCTGAGGAATGCATGTATGAAATAACAAGGTGTTCCATGAAAGGTAACAGAAGTTATAAGACATTTACCCAACGTTAAGTTTATGAATGTGCCAAGTTTGTGACCTTGACCTTGGGGTAAGGGCTGGGTGGTGGGTCATGGATTTGCTACAGCATGATAGAGGGTCATCTGAGGAATGCATGTATGAAATAACAAGGTGTTCCATGAAAGGAAACAGAAGTTATCAGACATTTACCCAACGTTAAGTTTATGAATGTGCCAAGTTTGTGACCTTGACCTTGGTGGGTCATGGATTTGCTACAGCATGATAGAGGGTCATCTGAGGAATGCATGTATGAAATAACAAGGTATTCCATGAAAGGAAACAGAAGTTACACAAGACATTTACCCAACGTTAAGTTTATGAATGTGCCAAGTTTGTGACCTTGACCTTGGGGTAAGGGCTTGGTGGTGGGTCATGGATTTGCTACAGCATGATAGAGGGTCATCTGAGGAATGCATGTCTGAAATAACAAGGTGTTCCATGAAAGGAAACAGAAGTTATAAGACATTTACCCAACGTTAAGTTTATGAATGTGCCAAGTTTGTGACCTTGACCTTGGGGTAAGGGCTGGGTGGTGGGTCATGGATTTGCTACAGCATGATAGAGGGTCATCTGAGGAATGCATGTATGAAACTAGAAATGGACGCTTGTCGACAAGCGCATGTGTATCCTCCTCCCCAGATACACAAGTAGTTTGAAAAAAGGGTGTTCGAGTTATGCTCCGGAGACAAAATCAGTGACGGAAAAAACAAAGGGAGATAACTAAAAAATTATTGATGCAAGAGTTGTCATTCTTGCGTGACACAACTTTAGGGTCGTGGTCTATGCATGTGTGAAGTTTCATGAAAATATTCCAAAGGGTGTTCGAGTTATGCTCCGGACAAGAAGTGTCTGCGGCGGACGCGGAAGCACAATTCTGATTTACGCGGACGCGGCCGCGGCCCGCTGTCAAATCCATAGTATCCCCCGACGGAGTCCGGGGGATACAATAACAAGGTGTTCCATGAAAGGAAACAGAAGTTATAAGACATTTACCCAATGTTAAGTTTGTGGACGACGCCGACGACGCCGGGGGTATGCCATAAGCTCTTCTGCACTTCGTGCAGGCGAGCTAAAAATCAGAATTGTGTGTAACAAAATAACCCATAGCTCGAAAACACGTCGACATAGTGCATCGGAGAATATATCATTGCAGAGTGTTAACATTTGCCCCAACTTCTGCAATAGGCGACAATGCTATAAATCGGTTGACTGTTTCGTGAGAGTCCGTTGTTTCGAGGCCGATTAAAAACATAGAGACCTTGGTGATGTGTTATAAGATGGGAGTAAAAAAATATTAGCTTATTTTGTTCTCACTTATTGGTGCTTTTATGTATATTTAATGTATGTATAGACCTTGGTCCGTTACTTCAACCTGTGGTTCCACTCTATATGGGAACTAGAATCTCGTCACGGGGTATGTCGATAGATGGAGATAAAATCTGTGTAATTTCAACTACATGTATAACAGTTTATTTCAAATGTATAACAAAAGTGGGAGTACAAAATAGTCACAGCAATGTGAAAATACGCATTGATGTTCAAATTGAGTAGTGAAAATACTGTGATAAAGTTGAAAATTTACTTGGTTGAACTGCAAAAAGTTTTTGCAGCTCAAACAAGTGAATTTTTTTAATTTGTTTTATTTTTTATCATTTGTTCCCTATTTAATATTAAAGGAAGAAAATCAATAATACATTTGTAAAAGTAAAATAAGCATTGAATTTGAAAGATGGGGGGGTATAATACTAGACACACAACTTATCTGGAGCACTGTACACTGTTATTTGTGACTGTGAATAGAGAAATGGGGCTTATGGCTTTTGCGACCAGTGCAGATCCAAATATTAGCTTATTTTGTTCTCACTTATTGGTGCTTTTATGTATATTTAATGTATGTATAGACCTTGGTCCGTTACTTCAACCTGTGGTTCCACTCTATATGGGAACCAGAATCTCGTCACGGGGCATGTTGATAGATGGAGATAAAATCGGTGTAATTTCAACTATAACAGTTTATTTCAAATGTATAACAGTCACTAACTATTCCACAGAACGAGTTGAAGCTAAACATGCTTCAAAACTTAAACATAATCTTGTCATATATTAAATACAAATATTTACATATGTCAATGGTGCTGCACTCCGAAACACTTCACGCCGAAAATGCACCGGTTTCCACCGAGATACCACTTGGCTCAACTCTGTTATCGGCTCAACTCTGTTATCGCATAAATGCATTTTCATCTAGTAACTGATTTCTTGCGACCATTACTAGACGAAAATGCGTTTACGCAGTATCTTCTGCAGATGAATGGGAATTTGTCAGGAATCCGGCACCCATTTCGACATGAAACATTTTACGCCAGCACGGAGTGCAGCACCGGTGAAGTGTGTACTGGCCAAAACATATGGAGCTATCTATGTGTGCCTGGTTAGCTCAGCATAGAACAAGAGACTGTAAAGCTCAGCTAATGCATGTGACCAATTATTTTCCGAACAGTGGCCATTTTTAATCAAACATTTACCCTTTCAACACTACAGGCCTGTATAGTGGTGGTATTGGCAAAAAGTGTAGATCCAGATAAGCCGTCGTGACGAGTCGTCTCATCAGGCTCTGCACTCTTTGCAAGTAATTTTCATATTTTTTGAGAACACCCGCTTTTCACACACGGACTAGTCTGAAAATCATTTTGTGACAATTGGATTGATTGCAAAATTATCATATCCAAATCCATTTCAATTACTTGGAGGTGAAAGAGTTAACAATATTTTCTGACACCTTGGAAGACATTGGGCAAGACAAACAAGAAGTAAAATTAACCTATTTCAGGCGCGGATACAGAAATAATTGCAGGGGGGGGGGTCTGTAATTACAAATCGTGAGCGCGATGTGCATCGTAAAGTTGGGGGGTCTGGGGGTCGTCCCCCGGGAAATTTATAAATACCAGATCGCCGCAGATGCGATTTCCTGATACCTAGGCCATGAAAAAAGTCATCCAACTATTCGAGTATTGTAGATTTTCTTCTCTTTTTTTTGGCTGGGAGCAGGGGACAACCCCCCCCTTTATCCGCGCCTCTATTTTACAAGTCCGTAATTTACTTTGTGTTTATTTCATTTGTGTTGTGGTGACCAGCCGTATCCCCAACTCAGCAGCCATATTGAATCAAGATTTTGACCCGAATAAATAATATAGTACCAGCATCGACGTTCGGAGAAATTGTTTCCGGTACATAAAAACAGGATTATCTTCCTTATTTAACTGTAAAAGTAAATGTTGTTATCATCAATATTTGAACCATCCCATGGTTCAAATGGATGGTCATAACATAATACTTCTCGGGAGAAGTCACAAAATAATGGAAAATATATACTTTTTTTGTCATAGGGTCTTCCGAATTTATGGGTTAAAATACATCGTGTAAGACAAAAGGAAAGAAATAACAGAGATTTGTCAGTTATATGTGATCCGCCACAATAACAACAACAAATAGCCATGTGAAACAATTCTCCTTGCCTCAGTCATACATGAACATAACAATCATATAATCTTCACCTTGTACAATGCAACATAGGGGTGGTGTGGTGGGTGTGGCCATGATTGATTGATTTATTGGTGTTTAACGGCCTATCAACAGCTATGGTCATTTAAGGCCGGGCGGGCACGGGTTCGATCCTGTATTCAACCTAATGCATTGGGAGGAAAATCCCCAAAGCAGAACGGAATATATTTACATCGAAAAAAAATAAAATATTCAACCCTGAAATTAGAATAACCTGACCTGGTGTCAGGTCCATACCACACCAAAGCCACTTGGCCCCTTCCCCTATAAGTAATAGGATTACGAATCGTAATACTCACACAAGGAGTATAACCAGATTCAACTGTCACATATAAGACACAGATGGAAGACTCGGACGGACCTGTGACACAAAGAAAATGCCCATTAAAAAATCCATTACCCCACCCACTTGGTCTCATACAGTACTATGCTCTATATAGAACATACATTTAGTACTGTAGGAGACCAAGTTGGTGGGGTAATGGATTTTATTAATGGGCATTTTTTGTTTATGTCACAGGTCTGAGTCTTCCACCTGTGATACAAGAATGCCAACGACGCGTACATGAGAGCCAAACTAAGTCTCTCGGCGGGATTCCGGTAATGGTGAATCCCGATCATTAAATTACCCATCATCGCATGCTCCCACCTGCCACCAACAACAAATGGCATTGTCATGTAAAACAATTCTCCTTGCCTCAGTCATAAGTGAACATAATAATCATGTAACCTTGACCTTGTACAATGTAACATAGGGGTGTATGGTGGGTGTCGGTTGGTGGGTGCGGGTTGCGGCCATGAACAACAAAGCATCATACCTGGACACACATTGTTGTCAAATACAGCAGGCATGAGAATATTCAGCTGATCAGCTGATTTCAGTGGATTTTGTCATAATTTGCATTTTCAAAATGATTCAGAATCAATCTGGTATGCTCAAATTTGATACTTATACAAGTGGTTTCAGTGGATTTTCAGATGTTTTCAGCAACAGCCATTCTCATGTCTGATACAGTCGAACCTGTGCTAAAGACCACCTCCGAATAGCAATCACCTGGCTGTAAAGGCCACACTTTTGTTGTCCCAATTGCACAATTACTATATAGATATAAGGGCCAGATTTTTCACTTCCCATGGCTGGCCTTTATTCACAGGTTTGACTGCAGTATAAAATCAGCAAACAGTGTAGGCCCCAATCAGACTATGCAGATGCTGATCCAGTAGCCTATTTCATCAACATTGCAAAGCATACTTATCTAGCAAAGTATACTTTGAGGGAGTAATCTTCTTTTTTTTCCCGAAATGCATTATGTCATATAGAACTAACGACATATATTTGATGATTAAAAGTATGCAGAAATATTATACGATTTATTTTGGCTGTGATAATGTAATAAATTCAGTAAAATAAAAATTAATAAATTTATCCTTAAATTGAAAATTTCTCCCTCAAAGTATACTTTGCTAGATAAGTATACTTTGCCATGTTGATGAAATAGGCTACAGGACTGCACTCATCGCTTATTCAGGCACGAGACAAACCATCTGCAAAAAAAGTCTGAAATGTACTGAAAATATGCTGAAGCCCCATACACCCCTTGCAAGTGTGTCATATTTCAGCAGGTCGGACCCAATCTGAAACATTTCAAAATTTAAAATCGTAAAAAAAAAATGTCTGAAATTAGCCTAAAAGAGGAAGTCTCATGCCTGCTTATTGTCCCCTCGCCAATAGGCAAGAGGGGATATAGCCTTATTCATTAACCCTTACAACACCACAGACCTCTATAGAGACAATGTTTGCAAACAGTGCGGATCCAGATGAGCCGTCTCGTAACGAGCCGTCCTCATCAGGATCTGCACTGTTTGTTAATAATAATTTTAAACGTCGTACAGATTACCCTTTTAGAAGAATGGGATAATTTGAATGAACAAAATTAATGAAATAGCGTGAAACATTGGCATGGAACATCCTATTAAGTTACTTGGTGTTGAAAGGGTTAAGCCATCTGTTTCTCATGGTCACATTACTATACCAACTCCGTGTTACAGATACAATGTAATAACACAATACAAAATCACACTTACCAAGGTGTGCAATCACATGGTATAGGAAAAGTGTGACGTGTAACATTTGCCATCATATCAGTTTTTCGTAGATTTCCTTCGGTTGATTGTCAAATCAAGCGCGCGCGACAAAAACTTTAACCAAAAATTTCAAAGTAATTAGACCTTGACATTGGGCACAGGGGCCGCACGGGAGGGGGGTAGAATGAAAATATAGATGATGATAAACACCCATGTGAAGTTCGCCAAAGTGCCGACTATATCGCGCTTTCCGCAAGCGGGCGCAACAAAAATGACGTCGCCATTACAGCACTCAGTTACACAAGGTGATCGTGGGCGAAACACTCGCCGACGATCACCTTGTGTAACTGAGTGCTGATCGTGGGCGAAACACTCGCCGACGATCACCTTGTGTAACTGAGTGCTGTAATGGGCAACATCATTTTCACAGTAGATTTTCGTTAAAAGTGATATGACGGCAAATGTCAAGGTCACCCGAATGGCACAGGGTGGTTGGTCACTAATGTAAGGAAGTTATTGATGAAATTTGGATATAAGGAGATATGTACCATTTTGAGGTACGTCCAAAATTGTTTATGCCTACGCCGGAATTGTGACCGCTGTATCTCGCTTCCACTAACGTGGCGAGACAAAAACCACATGATCCCATACCCTGTATATACTGGCTGTCACATGATGTGTAATAATTCTGACTAGAAATAATGTAACGAGATCAACGTATAAAACATGTGCAAAAAGTATAAATAACATACTAAAATCACTAATTTCTATTGGCTACAGTTGACAGCACACTGTACCGCCCTCCTAGACTCATAATACACAACCATGTATTTCTATTGGCTACAGGTGACGGCACACTGTACCGCCCTCCTAGACTCATAATACACAACCATGTATTTCTATTGGCTACAGTTGACAGCACACTGTACCGCCCTCCTAGACTCATAATACACAACCATGTATTTCTATTGGCTACAGTTGACAGCACACTGTACCGCCCTCATAGACTCATAATACACAACCATGTATTTCTATTGGCTACAGGTGACGGCACACTGTACCGCCCTCCTAGACTCATAATACACAACCATGTATTTCTATTGGCTACAGGTGACGGCACACTGTACCGCCCTCCTAGACTCATAATACACAACCATGTATGTCTATTGGCTACAGGTGATGGCACACTGTACCGCCCTCCTAGACTCACTAACCAATACAAATTATAATACACAACCATGTGACATATAATTCAATATAATTCAATATAATTTGTTCCTCTGTTAACCCATACAATGCCGAATTTAATTTTGTCGTCTGCTGTTGATTTTTTTATTTTCTGTTTTACTCCATGAAAACATGTTTTGACAGTGCATGAGAATCATTTCCAATGGAGACGATTCTCAGGCACTGCCAAAATATGTTGTTGCTAAAGAATAAAACAAAAATTAATCAGTTCCTGCCTTGCAAGTGTAGAAAGTGGTGAAATCACTAAGTAATAAAAAATAATAATTTGAGACCAGTGTAGACTCCGATCAGCTTACACAAATGGTCTGTGCTGGTTGTCATTCAACCAGTATGAAACACCCTTCTTGCTTCTAACCAACAGAATAGATCCTTATTAGGCTGCAAGAGTGTGCTTCCAGACTGGTCACAAATGACAAATGCCCAAATTCTCCAGTCACAGATCTGAGAAAAGCCAAGTGATTTCGTAAGATGTGCGATTTTTCATGAAAAATATTCACACAAACTATGATATTTCCTGTCGAAAGTGGACCAATTTTTAATAGCAAATGCGGAATTCTATATTTCTTTAACTTTCAACATCATTTATGGAAAATTGTGTAAATATTTTCATGATATATCGCACGTCTTCTTAGGTACAATATCACATGAAATCCTAACTAACAAACTCTCCAGTTCAATTTCTCCTGTCACAGATCAGCAGGGGGCCATTTCACTAAACTTCGTAAGACTAAAATGTTCGTAAGTGCAAACTTATGATCGTCTGTAAATTCCACATTAACACTGTTTTCTTGTAAACAATTATTGGATTTACATTTATTGAGCATAGGCTGCATATGCAGCCTATGCTCAATAAAGGTAAATCCATCAATTGAAATTTCCAGACGATCATAAATTTGCACCTACGAACATTTTAGTCGTACAAAGTTTAGTGAAACGGGCCCCAGGTTTCTCCAGTCAGATATTGACCCAGATTGGCCACAATTGGCATCAGCCCAATTTCTCCACATACCAGAGGTTATACAGTCCACACATGCCATAAGCCTTATTTCTGCAGCTGCAGATCAGGAGCTACACTGGCCACGAATGTCATAAGCCAGATGCCAGGAGTAGACTGGCCACAAATGCCTTAAGCCCCATGCTAGCAGCTAGAAAATATCTGAAAGTCTCCATTTGTCGTCCACCAGTCCATTTGGCACGATCGATGTGCATGTAATTTGGACGCCCATTATACTGAATTGTGTTCCTATTATCTAGATATCCCTCTATGCATATTTATACAGGCCACAATCAGACTTTTCAGGCGCATTTTGAGAATACAGATCTTGCAATACATGTGACTAGCGTAATAATCCTAGATCATCTTGTGGGGCCCTCAGCCGAGAAAAGATCTTGTGATCCGTGACTAGCATAAACCCAGATCATCCTGTGCATACATGTAGTGATGAGGGTCAACATTCCGTCGTTTAAACGGTGGTTACTATAGTAGTTTGGTCGATCTGTGATTTTATTGTTTGCCCTAGTTTCGCAACCAATAAATGCACCACAATTTGAATATTTATTAAATTAATCAAGACCTTACAACCTGTGGCTAGCGTAATCCCAGATCAACCTGCACATCTGAGCAGTCTGATCAGAGCCTACGCTTGTCACCATTCCCTCCGTCATTGTTTATGCCCCTAAATAACAGTTTTGATCAATCTGTGACTGGATAAGCGTACAAGATGGTCAAGATCTAGGATGACCAAATGTGAATGTGACCCAAGAAATGGGGCCTGTGTCTTTTGCGACCAGTGTTTATTTGTTTGTTTGTTTGTTGGGTTTAACGGCCTATCAACAGCTAAGGTAATTTAAGGCCGGGTCAATGGGTTTAGTACTAAATCCCATATATTACCTGTACAAGTACATGTTCAAGTACATGTACAAATGGCGGGAAAATCCCAAAATCAGAACTGAATATTTACAATAACAAAACTATATATTCAGCCCTGAAATCAGAATAATCCTGATCTGATGCCAGGTACTCGCCACACCAGAATCACTTGGCCCCTCCAAAAAGCAGTAGGATCAGTAATAATCTTACTACTTTTATAATGGGCAATAACCCAATTCAACTCCCAGGTAACTAAAGAACCAAAGATACAAAACGTACCTGAGGGCCAAACCAGGCAAATCGTGATTCCTATAAGGAGGAACCCATACCGTTAATTTACGCCGTCTCATTCGCCCGACCACCACCCACTCGACCAGTGTAGATCCAGATCAGCCTGTGCATCCGCACAGTCTGATCAGGATCTGCACTGTTCGCAATTCCATCAATGACACCCGTCCTGCTTCTAGCAAGCAATATATATTAACATCAGGATATAGTAGCGAGTGATCAGGAGCTACACTGGTCATACACCCATAAGCCCCATTTCTCCAGTCACAGTCACATATATGACTCAAGATCCAATATCTGAGTGACTGGAATAATTGCGTTTCTGGCGAGTTCCCCTGGCACAATAGCAACTACATTAATCTTTTCAACACTACAGACCTGTATAGTGTTGGCAAAATGTTTGTTTGTATGTTTGTTTGTTTGTTTGTTTGATTGATTATTGATGTTTAACGGCCTATCAACAGCTCAGGTCATGTAAGGCCGGGTTGGCAAATTGTAGAAAATTGTCTACTGACAAGACAGACAGACGGACAGGGTAAACACTATATGCCACAGACAAATATCGTTGCAGTGGCATAAATATGGACAATATTATCACGGGCAGAAATAAATGGTATATCAGCTCATCCAAATAAATTGCCGTAAGCTGTCAACTAGTAAATTACTTTATATGTGGCTGTGACTGGATAAATGGGGCTTGTGGTCAGTGTAGGTCCTGATCATAATCCTGTAGCCTGATAACTATCTATATTGCTTGTGAGTAACATGACAGATGAAATGGCGAACACTGAATATACTGATCAGACTGTGCGGATGCACATGCTGATTTGGATCAACACTGGTCACAAAACTCATAAGCCCCATTTCTCCATTCACAGACACGCATGTTTCATGCTCTTTATGGCATTTGTGACCTTCATGCTGCGGATGTCATTTTGTTGGCGAAAAATTCTAAATATTCTCTTTATATGTTCTTAGAAGTATATATCGCGACCACCATTTGAACCGTCTCGTCGAGATATTTTCTTAATTTTTCTTATTTCTCAATGAAAGTATATGTTGTGACCACTCATTTGAACCGGCTCGTCGAGACGGTTCAAATGAGTGGTCACAACATATACTTTCATTGAGAAATAAGAAAAATGAAATATTTAAAATATTTCGTACCCGTAAAATAAAGGTGTATTCCGAATGTAATGGGTTAATACATATGTGGGCGCGCTAGCTAGCTCCGTATCTGTGACTATAACTGGAGAAATTGGGTTTATTGCATTCGTGTAGTTTCTGGTCTGCGACTGACGTTCAGAAAAATCCTCAAACATTGCAGATACAGATGAGCAGACTCGTACACTAGCTAGATATTACTTGCCTATGACTAGATCGACATTGCCCTATCATTGCATACCCAGTGGTACATGTTTTACAACAAGTGACACAGGCCATGTGATTTTGTACCATTAGAAGACGAAAAATATTTACAGAAACTGATACTTTCTGTGAATGAAGTTCACGAAATTTCGTCAATTTCACAAATTTTGTAAATATTTGTTGACATATCACTCATCTTCTGAGGAACAAAATCACATGGCTTGTCTCAAATTATCTTATATAAATATAAATTCTAAAGTGGCTGACAAAAAGGTACTTAACAATAGCTGAGACCAGCTTAGGCGTCAGATAAGGTTGGGAAAATGCACCATTAAATTATCAAAAGAAAACGAGATTAAAAATCACAATAGGATTATGAATCTTTCAGAGCAAGTGCTCAAACTCAAATCCAAGATGTTTGATTTGATAAGCCTCAGCTGAGCTCATCCAATCAATAAGAGGAACTATACAGGACAGCGAGGGATCTTGCGTTCCATTCCTCCCATACTTTATAGCTAATGCTGATGTAAAAGTTTCAGATAATAAGGCCATAAAAAGACAGAGTTTACCGAAAGTGATGTGGGAGGGCAGATTTTTATATAATATATACTTTTTTTGTATGAGATCAACGTCTCTCATTTAAATCAAGTCGCCACATATACAGTGGAACCTCTCTAAACTGGACACCCTGGGAGGTCCCCAGGGTGTCCAGTTTAGAGAGGTACCACTGTAAAACAGGCGGATGACTACTTAAAGACAAGCGTGGGTACTTTGTGATCATGAACAGGTAGTGTCATCGGAGATAAACGGCAATGAAACCTGAATGAAGCATCACTCACCTTTCTCTCTGTCCTGGTTTAGAGGGGTTCAACAAATGTTTAATAAAGTGACTGTAATCTCCTTAGGCATGAAAAATCACCAGTAGCCTATTTCACCAACATTGCAAAGTAGACTTTTCTAGCAAAGTATACTTTGAGGGAGTAATCATTTATTTTTCCTGAAATGCATTATTTCATGTAGAATTAACGACTGCATATATTTGATGATTAAAAGGATGCAGAATTATTATACTGAATGTATTACATTATCACAGCCAAAATGGCTGTGATAATGTAATCAATTCAGTATAATAAAAATTTAAAATTTCTCCCTCAAAGTATACTTTGCTAGAAAAGTATACTTTGCAATGTTGGTGAAATCGGCTACAGATCTTTGCTTGGTAGTGATCATGAAGTGAATGTACAATATGTTTTTATTTGTCGATGACAACAAAAAGCGGACACACAGGAATTTTTCCGACGCCATGGTATCTGAGAATCAAAGTACTTTTTTTACGGCCTACAAGATGTTTGCACCTCAACCAATGAAACTGCTCGATTCCGAGCATGAGATTTACGCACATGCTCATAATTGTTATTAATTGCCATGAAACTGGAAATACGCTGCCTATCAAAATATTTTTTTATTTGTGGACTGATTTTCAAAATCTAACTTGTTTTCTTATTTACGTCATTTCCAAGCTATCTAGCCAGGTTTCGGAGTCAATTTCCAATTTTTTTATATATTTTTTTATTCCTCCCCACTGCTTACACCTCTTTTCCCCCCATGTTAAAGGTACCTGCCGACTCAGTAGGCACAAATGTACTTTATATCAGAGACATCATCGGAGATATTTTCTGGCAAAATAACCATTCATTCACCATTACCCCACATATTGATTAACATTATTATACATTTTATATCAGAAGAAAATTTCCACAATGATATCAGGGGCGATAACCATGTTTCCCTAAAATGTTAACGGACATTACTATTTATTCTCAGTATTTCCTTTTCCATGTGCAATGATCATACTTTATAATCTGTAGAAAATATTATTGTTTCAGCTTACGCATTTAATTAGTATGTATCATTAAAAGATATGCCTCATTTGCAAATGAAAATAGCCTGAGATCACAGCGTCACTATCAGTAAAATACATATTACAATAGTTTCTGTACTGTTTGCTGTAATGTTTTAAACAGAAAACATGCAAAGTTTTGAAAACGGTTTCGGGGAAACGTTTTATGTACAGTGAAACCTCTCTAAACCAGACACCCTGGGAGGTCCCCAGGGTGTCCGGTTTAGAGATGTTTCACTGTAAATCAGGCATATGACTATTCCAATACGTATGTGCGTGTTTTGCAATCATGAACATACATTAACATCTGAGGTAAATGGCCATGTGTTGTCTTGGTGTTCGGTTCCACTGTATCTATTATTAACCCTTTCAACACCACAGCACAGGCCGCTGTCCTAATGTTTGCAAACAGTATAGATCCAGATGTAACGAGCCGTCTCATCAGGATCTGCACTATTTTTGGATATATTCTAACCTTTTATGATTAATGATGGAAACAACCTTTCAGTAACTTAGGGGTGGAAGGGTGAACTTGCGTTGCGTGTAAACACTGAAACAGGGCACGAAAATTCCACTTGTCCGCTCGTCCTGACGAGTGGGAATGCATGCAGGATCAGTTGAAATTTCAAATGTTTGTATGTAAATTACCTATTTTTGCCATTTCCATCAAAGTTGGGACGAGTGAAAATTTTAATAATTTTCATGCCCTGTTAAAGACACATTATCTCACGAGATATAAAATCACTGGTGCTGTACTCTGTGCCGCCATAAAATGTTTCATGTCGAAACAGGCACCAGATGCCTGGAAAATTCCCATTCAGCTACATGCAGAAGATACTGCATAAACACATTTTCATCTAGTAACCGGCGCAATTGATTTGCGCCGGTTACTAGATGAACCAGATGGCCGCAGCCCGCATATCGAGCCCGCCGAGGCATTTGATGGTCTCAGAGTGTATTTATTTGAAGTTTGATGCCCAATAAGCATACAAAATTTCAAGCAAATCTGACTTACGATTACAGAGATAGTAGGTATGTGAAAACTTTAACGCAAATTTTGACAGAAACTTTAACGCAAACTTCTAAGTCATTTGACCTTGACATAGGGGCACAGGGGTTGCATGAGTGGGACACAGAATGAATATATGGATGAAGACTAATAAGTATATTAAGTTTCAAGTCAATGTGACTTAGGACTGCAGAGATATAAGGTATTTAAAAACTTTAACGCAGATTTCGGAATGCAAACTTCTATGTCATTTGACCTTGACCTTGGGCACAGGGGCCACATGAGTGGGATACAGCATGAATATATGGATCATGATTAATAAGCATATGAAGTTTCAAGTCAATGTGACTTAGGACTGCAGAGATATAAGGTATTTAAAAACTTTAACGCATACTTCGGAACACAAACTTCCAAGTCATTTGACCTTGGGCACAGGGGCCGCATGAGTGGGATACAGCATGAACATATGGATCATGATTAATAAGCATAGGAAGTGTCAAGTCAATGTGACTTAGGACTGCAGAGATATAAGGTATTTAAAAACTTTAACGCAGATTTTTCACGGACGCACGCACGGACACCCGGACATCATTGTGATCACTATGTCTCGCTTTCCGCAAGCAGACTCGACAACAATTGTGTTTATGCAATAGCCGAGTGGCATCTCGCCAGGAAAACAGTGCATTTTTTACGTGAAACCTTCAATGCAAGCACGGACTGCTACATCAGTGATGGTATAGATATGGAATGATTCCAGTAACACGGCCTCAAACTTACTAACGTTTGAACAATTGTGATATCACCCTCACGCGACCACGTAATTGTCTCTGTGCGTCTTGATCACACTGGCCACCCATTTACATAGATCTGGCGAGACTTGCTTCGTGAACAGGCACACTTCGTTTTCATTCGTCGAGATGCCTTGTAGCTCTATCTGGTCCGTACCGGTGAGACTTATGTTGCAGTATCGTGTTAACCGGCATTCAGCTCCAGTGTCGTGAAATGCGATCATTTTTGCTTCTCTCTGAAAATGGATTTATTTTATATTGATTGATGGGGGATTTACGTCCGTTCGACAGCAAGGTGATATATAGAGAATAGTAGGTTAGTGCCGTGAATGGGAAAAAATATCTGGCAAGGCTTAGGAAACGGCAGAGCCTCGCCCATCCCGTTTCCGTGCCGCGCTAGATATTTTTCCCCATTCACAGCACTAACCTACTATTCTATTTATCCCGTCAACACCTACAAATAGCTTTAAAATGCAAAACGATAACCCCAGCCGCATCCTCAAATTGGAGAATCGACTAGTATGACAACCGCACATATTCATATGCAGTGATTAGGTCGTATTGACAGGATATCAAAAATGTTTCACAGCACCGTGTTTCACGGCACATACGCACTGTGTTGATGGGATAAATAGATGAGAATGCACTTGAATGGGTTGATTGATTGATTGGGATTTTATGTCGATTCAACATCAAGATCATATGGGGCTGTGCCTGGAGAAATGGGGCTTGTGTGCATTTTGCGAGACCAGTGTATATCCAGATCAGCCTGTGCATCCGCCGTCTGATCAGGATATGCACTGTTCGCCATTCCAGCAATGAAACACATGTCCTGCTTCTAACAAGCAATATAAATCGTTATCAGGCGACAGGAGTGTGCTATTTCATCAGGAGCTACACTGGCCAAAATTCCCAACCCATTTCTCCAGTCACAGCCACATATACGGATGGGAATGCTCCTGAATGGGGGGATTGATTGACTGTCAATGTCATAACATGATGAAATAGCACACTCCTGGGGTCCGTTTCACTAAACTTCTTACGACTAAAATGTTCGTAAGCGCAAATTTAGGATCGTCTAGACATTTCAATTGATGGATTTACAGCCTAAGCTCAATAAATGTAAATCCAATAATTGTTTACAAGAAAACAGTTTTGATGTGCAATTTACAGACTATCATAATTTTGCACTTACGAACATTTTAGTTGTACAAAGTTTAGTGAAACGGCCCCCAGAAGACAGACGGCAATGTACATGCACTGGGGGAGCTCCACTATAAATAAAACAAAATCTATGTTACTCAAAGCTTATAGAAAATAAGCGTGCAAGCCTCTGAGCAAATTTGACTGCTAAACTAAACGCTGCTAAAAACTTGACAAAGTTTATCTCCCGATAAATAATATTTATTTGTTTGTTTATGTTCATTTAATAATTAAAATATAAATAACAATAATAGCTTTTTTTTTTTTAAATAAGATGCAACGTTACAGATAGCATTTTGTTTAAAAAAAATATGGGCAAATAACTTTTTGACCTGGGCAAGTACAAAGAATGGATTTTTTTCAACACCAGACATGTGTTCATACCACTTACAGCTTTGCTAGCAAATAAACATGTTTGATGGAAATATCAAAATGGGGAGATAATCTATGACCCAGGACGTAAATAGTCTCTGTGCTGCAGGGCTCCAGATAAGGAATTAGGAATCGAGTATTGTCACTGAAGCAATTGGGTATTTCAAAATTTTAATTGGGTAAAATAAAATCACACTACTGTTTACACATCCGCAGACAGCAATTATTGAATAGTTCGCTTCGAAATGAAAACATGTCTTGGCATTTCATTAGAATTGTCTCCTTGGAGACAATTCTAATGAAATAACCAAGATGTGTTCTCATGGAAAATAAGCAAAATATGCTATATATGTAGTCTGTTAATTGTTTTCTGCACCATGCTAAAGGTACCACAATTATTTTATTGCTTTTTGATACTCGCTACTCCTGATCTCAATTGGGTTTGAGGCAATTTTAATTGGGTATTTAAGCAACTGTGATACACAGGGGAGATCATTAGGCTATCATAGTCAGTGATACACAGGGGAGATCATTAGGCTATCATATTCAGTGATACAAAGGGGAGATCATTAGGCTATCATATACTGATACACAGGGGAGATCATCAGGCTATACACGCTGCTTATCTGTAGCTCTGGTGCTGCCATGTAGCATGACCACAGGCAAACATCATATCAGGACAGACTGCTGACAATCTCAACAGAAATACACATCATCATCCACAGATCACTGACAATAACAACCGACCAAGTGACACAAATGAAGATGAAAGCAAAACAGAAATTCAATTGACGGATTGAAATAAATAATCAATAAATCAATCAATAAATCAATCAATCATCATCATCAAATAGTAATAATGGCAATACTAACAATCCTCATCATTATCAACAACTCCAAATAGAATGGGGATGTTTTTGCGCTACAAAACTTAACAAACAGTGTTATCTGGTTTTTCGCTTACCTTCTTTTGTAACTCGCGTGTGAATGAGGTACCCGACATGTCGACAGCAAACACGCGCCGTGTTGGGTCGCAGTCATCTATATATCTACACACCGTCTCTATCAAATGATCCTGCAAATTTAAGTATGGTTTTAACCAATTTTATAATTATGGGATACAGATTTTGAAGAAAAACAAGAGGCCCAAAAGTGCCTTTATCGCTAACCTGACCTACGGCCATAACTGTGAAGTCGTGACCAGTATCGGCCAAGCGGTTCACACGAAGAACACATTTGAAATCTATAAAAGGATGACCTTTCGGTGGCCATCTTGGATGAAATAATCATCCGGTTTTGTCCTCGATATCTTCGATTTGAGAAATAACATGACCATATTTGGTCAAATGTGAATTTGACCCCTCGGGCCCCGCCTATTTTTGATCTCGGGGTCATAATTTTAACAAATCTGAAAGCATCGACTATCGACCATTCCTGCCAAGTTTCGGCAAAATCAGTCTGGCGGTTCGTGAGAAGATTTTCAAGAATTTTACCTTATTTTCTATGGCGGCCTTCTTGGATTATGCGACGACCTCCATTGTAACAAATATGAAGAAAAGGCTTCATCAACAACAATAACTGTGAAGTTTGACCACTATCGGCCAAGATGTTCACGGTAAGAAGAAATCTATAAGAAAAGGACGACCTTTCGGCGACCATCTTGGATGACGTAAAATCCGATTTCGATAAAAAAATCTTGTCTCCTTGATACTTTTGATTTGATATATAACATGACCATATTTGGTCAAATGTGAAATTTGACCCGTACTTGACCCCCGGGCCCCGCCCATTTTTGATCACGGAATCATTTCAACAAATCTGAAAAAGCATCGACTATCGACAGCAAGTTTCTTTGAAATTGGTCTGGCGGTTCCAGAGAAGATTTTTTTAAGAATTTGACCTATTTGGCCATCTTGGATATGCGACATCATTCATTTTAACAAATCTGAAAAAGAGTAACGCATAGACCAATTCCGTGAAGTTTGGTCAACATCGGCCAAGCGGCTTAGAAGAAGAGGTCGGAAAAGTGTTCCTGAACGACGGACGGTTGACGGACGAAAAGCGGTAACAATAGCTCACTAGCTAAAAAATATTTCTGCAAGAAGGTATCCATATTGTGACAACTCACTCATTTGATAAACATTTCAGAAATTTAGGCCAGTCCTATATGTCGCTGTGACTGGAGAAACGGGGCTTATTTTCTGTTCAGTGTAGCTCCTGATCCAACAACATAATGATGTAGCCTGATAATGATCTATGTTGCTTGTTGGGTGGTTCATTGATGAAATGGCGAACAGTGCAGATCCTGATCAGACTGTGCGGATGCACAGGCTGATCTGGATCTACTCTGATCGCAAAACCCATAAATCCAATTTCTCCAGTCACAGCCACAAATAATGTTGAAAGTTTCCGAGCATATTCTGTCAATGATGAGATAGTTACTGACAAATCACAAGAATACTACTTACGACTGGCGCGTTTGCATCGTACGCCATTTCCTCTAGTTTGAGCACCGTCAGACTGTAGCGGTTGATTTCTATTTCGTCTAATTCTTTGCCATCTGGAAACATCGACTGGTTCATGAAATACACTGGTGCTGACTCCGTACCGGCATAATATGTTTCACGTCGAAAAATGCACCGGTTTCCAGATGAGATGCCACTCCGATCTACATAGAGCATTCGTACAAACGCAATTTTCACCCAGTAACCGGCGCACATTTCTTGCGCTGGTTACTAGATGAAAATGTATTTATGACTACGCAGTAATTTCTGTCTGTAGCAGAAAGGGAATTTGTCATGAATCCGGCACCTATTTTGAAGTGAAACCTTTTACGCTGGCACGAAGTGCAGCACTGGTGAATATAGAGACAGACACACAGAGGTAACCAGAACTCCAAATAAGTTTTGTGTCTAAAGAGTATTATTAACCTCCAGATTTCAAAATCAATGTGTATATTACTTTTACAAATGTATTATAGATGTTCTTCCTTATTAAATAGGGAACAAATGATAAAACAAATAAAACAATTTAAAAATTCACTTATTTGAGCTGCAAAAATCAAACACTGTTTGATTTTTGCAGCTCAAATAAGTGAATTTTTAAATTGTTTTATTTCAACTGTATTACAGTAGTTTCACTACTCAATTTGAAAATGCATATTTTCACATTGCTGTGCGTATTTTGTACTCCCACTTTTGATAATCAATTTGCATATTCTGCTAAAATAAGTGTGTAAAATATGCCAATACGCACCTTATCTGGAGCTCTGGGCAACTACATGTACATAAAGAATACTGGGCTGGTGTCTTTCGGTATCGAGTTCATCAGGCTCGGTTTGGAAACAAATTCAGAGGCACTTCTCGTGGTGATGCAAATTACTGGCTGATAATAGTCAGGGATTCCGTTGGGGAAAATAATTTTTTTTTTTTTTTTTTTTTTGAAGTGGCGATTTTTTTCTCGAAAATTGTAATTTTTTATCGCCAATTGCGAAAATGGCGATCGCCAGCGGAATCCCTGATAGTATGCAAGTACAATGCAATGGTGTCTGCAGACTTGAATTGAAGACAGAAGCTTGACCAACAAGAAATGTGGCCTGAATGCACACGAATGCCCCCGGTGGCAGATTGGAGAAACAGTGGCAAAGTTAATTAACCAAAGTGATAAGAATTCACAAGCATATTTATGAAGTTCAAAAGGTCAAGGTCATATTAAGGGCAGCATGGATGTGTGGCATTTGTTCACAAGTATGCTGTGTTGAAATATTTAAGTAATGTCCTTTCAAGGAATTAGAAGTTATGACAGAATTGAGAAACTCCGGCGAACTTCATAATGTGGGAAAAAGTTCAAAGTTGTCAAGGTCAAAAGGTCATATTAAGGGCGGCATGGATGTGTGGCATTTTTCCACAGGTATACTGCGTTGAAATAAATATTTAAGTAATCCTTCAAAGGATATATAAGTTATAACAGAATTTCGAAACTCGGAGAACTTTTTAATGTGGGGAAAGAGTTGAAAGTGGTCAAGGTCATATTAAGGGCAGCATGTATGTGTGGCATTTGTCCACAGGTATACAAATAATCAGTCAAGGCATAAAAACTTAAAGGTACATGCCCACTCAGTAGGTACAATATGTTCTTTGCAGGAATTAAATAAGTGTATAATTGTGTCACTATTCCACCAGTTCTAAAAATTACGAGTGCCCGCTATACAGATATATAATCATTTAGTAATACATTGTATTTATTTTACTGATAGTGACTCGCGGTGGTATCAGGCTATTTTCATATGCAAATGAGGCATGCTATTTTCACCTGAAAAAAAAATATTTTCGACAGATTATAAAGTATGATCATTGCACATCAAAACTAGATTGGTCAGTAAGCGAGGCTTACGGAATACCCCCTGCGTCGGCCCAGGTACCCCTAAAGATGCAAAGAAAAATCCAAGTGTGTGGGCTTGTGACCTTGACTCTGAGCTTAGCGGGGGCAGCACGAACGTGAATTTGTCACAGGGTGGTAGAGGTCCATCGGAGCAATGTGTGTGTGAAATGTGACGCAGATCCGAGCCAGGAAATAGAAGTTATAACCGATTTCTCTGATGTGTTAAGTTTTGTAAAGAGACCAAGTATGTGACCTTGACCTCGAGATCAGCGGATTTCACAGCATGATAGTAGAGCCTTAGAGGAATACATGCAAGAAATATTAAGAACTTTCGATGAAAGAAATAGAAGTTATAACAAGTTTTGTAAAAAGACTAAGTATGTCACCTTGACCTTGGGATCAGCGGGGGTTGGACGGTCATAGCTTTGTCACAGCATGATAGTACAACCTTAAAGGAATACAAGAGTGAAATATTAAGAATTTTCAAAGAAGGAAATAGAAGTTATAACTTATTTCTCTGATGTTAAGTTTTGTAAAGAGACTAAGTATTTGACCTTGACCTTGGGATCAGCAGAGGTTGGACGGTCATGGATTTGGCACAGCATGGTAGTAGAGCCTTACAGGAATGCATGTGTGAAATACTAAGCATTTTAGATGAAGGAAATGGAAGTTATAACATATTTCTCTGATGTTAAGTTTTGTAAGAGACTAAGTATTTGACCTTCACATTGGGATCAGCGGGGGTTGGACGGTGGTGGATTTGGCACAGCATGGTAGTAGAGACTTACAGAAATGCATGTGTGAAATATTAAGCATTTTAGATGAAGGAAATAGAAGTTATAACAATATTTCTCTAAGTTTAAGTTTAGTTAAGTTTAGTGACGGACGGACGCACAGACGGACGGACAACCCGACTCCAGTATACCCTTCTACAAAAATAAATACAGAGAATAAATAGCAGACATTGCTATTTATTCTCTGTATTTATTTTTGTGGGAGGGTATACTGGAGTCAGGTTGTCCGTCCGTCTGTGCGTCCGTCCGTCACTAAACTTAACATTTAAGGAAATACGGTTATTGCCCCCGATATGTGTGGGAATTTACGTCTGATATAACATGTATAATACGGCCAATCCATACTACTGGTGAATTCAGAATGTTTATTTTGTCAAAAAATGTCTCAGATGATGTCTCTGATATAAAGAACATCTTGTGCCTACTGAGTGGGTATGTAGCTTTAACGTGGGTGTGTGGGTGTGTGGGTGTGTGGGTGTGCTTCTGGCGGATGGACAGAGATACAGACACTGGAATATCATAAGATATCCATTTTTAACCCTTTCAACACGACATGTCTCTATCCCAATATATGCAAACACTGTAGATCCAGATGAGCCGGCTCATCAAGCTCTGCACTATTTGTGTGTTTATTTCCTATCTTTTTTATAAAATTCCCAGAGCTCCAGATAAGCTGTGTATTTGCTTAAATACCCAATTAAAAATGCCAAAAACCCAATTGAAATCAGAAGTAGCGAGTATCAAAAAGCAATAACAATTTTGTGGTAACTTTATCATGCTGCAGAAAACAATAAACAGACTACAAATATAGCATATTTTTCTTATTTTCCATGAAAATACATCTTGGTATTTCATTAGAATTGTCTCCAAGGAGACAATTCTAATGAAATGCCAAGACATGTTTTCATTTCAAAGCAAACTATTCAATAATTGCTGTCTGGTGATGTGTAATTCCCCATAATCTGGGCCCGGTTGCTCAAAACCTCTGATAGCTTAAAGGTACATGCCCACTCAGTAGGCACATGTTCTTTATATCAGAGACACCATCTGAGACATTTTCTGGCAAAGTAAACATTCATTCACCATTACCCACGTATTGATTGGCATTATTATACATTTTATATCAACGTAAATTTTCACACTGATATCAGGGGCGATAACCTTGGTTCCTTAAAATGTAAACGGACATTACTATTTATTATCTGTATTTATATTTTGATGTGTAATGATCATACTTTATAATCTATCGAAAATGTTATTTTTTCAGGTGACGCATTTATTTAGTATAAATAATTAAACAAGAGGCCCAAATGGGCCTGATACAGGCTCACCTAAAAGCCTCCATAGTGGTCATCTTGATTTCACAAAGACTCTTCACTTACAACTTCAAATGTTCCACAGAATTTGTTGGTACCTTCTGATCTAACATATAAATTGCGAATGTGCATGTGATTTACTGCTATACCTTCGATTTGATATATAAAATGACCATATTCGGTCAAAAATAAAATTTGACCCCTATTTGACCCCTCGGGCCACGCCCATTTTTGACCCAGGGGCCACCATATGAACAAATCTGAAACAGCGGTAACTATCAATCATTCTTACCAAGTTTCGTCGATATCGGCCTGGAGGTTTGTGAGAAGAAGATTTTTTGACAATTTGACCTACTTCTCAACGGCGGCCATCTTGGATTTGGTGATGACCTCCATTTTAACAAAAATGAACAGGCTTCACCCACAGACCATTACAGTTAAGTTTGGCCAATATCGGCCAAGCAGTTCACAAGAAAAAGACGTTTGAAATCTTTAGTAAAAGAATGACCTTTTGAACTATCAGTGGCCATCTTGGATGACGTAATCATCTGATTTAGACAAAAAATTCTCCAGAGTGATCGTCTCGTCAATACCTTCGATTTGATATATTATGACTATATTCGGCTAAAAATAAAATTTACCCCGATTTGACCCCTCGGGCGACGCCCATTTTTGACCCAGGGGCCACCATATGAACAAATCTGAAACAGCGCTAACTATCGATCATTCATACCCAGTATCGTCGAAATCGGCCTGGCGGTTCGTGAGAAGAAGATTTTTTAAGAATTTGACCTACTTCTCGACGGCGGCCATCTTGAATTTGGTGATGACCTCCATTTTAACAAAAATGAACAGGCTTCAACCACAGACCATTACAGTTAAGTTTGGCCAATATCGGCCAAGCAGTTTACAAGAAAAAGACGTTTGAAATCTTTAGTAAAAGAATGACCATTTGAACTATCGGTGGCCATCTTGGATGACGTAATCATATGATTTAGACAAAAAATGTTCCAGAGTGATTGTCTCGTCAATACCTTCGATTTGATATATTACATGACTATATACGGTTAAAAATAAAATTTGACCCCTCGGGCGACGCCCATTTTTGACCCACGGGCCACCATATGAACAAATCTGAAACAGCGCTAACTATCGATCATTCATACCAAGTATCGTCGAAATCGGCCTGGCGGTTCGTGAGAAGAAGATTTTTTAAGAATTTGATCTACTTTTCCATGGCGGCCATCTTGGATTGTCGATGACCTCCATTTTAACAAATCTGAAATGGCATCACCCATATATCATCCCTGTGAAGTTTAACCAACATCGGCTCAGCAGTTCGGGAGAAGAAGATGATTGAAAATGTTCACGGACGGACGGACGACGGACACTTTGCCATAACAATAGCTCACATGAGCTTTGCTCAGGTGAGCTAAAAACAGCATACCTCATTTGCATATGAAAATAGCCTGATAGCACCGCGTGTCACTATTAGTAAAATATTTATTACAAATGATTATATCTGTATAGCAGGCACTTGTAATTGTTAGAACTGGTGGTATGGTGACACAAGTATACACTTATTTAATTCCTATAAAGAACAGTTTGTGCCTACAGAGTGGGCATATACCTTTAACGGATTGTTAAATCCTTAAAACTGTTAATTTGATTTGATGTAATGGTGTTTAACGGCCTGTCAACAGCTAAGGTCATTTTATGCCGGGTTAACGGGGTTGAATCCCATATGTTACCTGTTGTGAAGGAAGGTAACTCATACAATCAGCGCTGAGATTACAATAACCTGACATGGTGCCAGGTCCTCACCACACCAGTCACTTAGCCCCACTCCACAAAAGTAATAGGATTAGTACTAATATTATTACTTTTATAATGTGTATAACCGGATTCAACTCTCATGCAACAGAAAGCGAAAATTGTACCCGAGGGTCAAACCAGTGATAACGGGTTTTTGTTAAGAATGAAACCAATCGTTAAATTTACACTTCACATACTCACAACCAACCGCCCAATCTGTTAAGCTAACAGAGGTTTTGAGCACCCGGGCGTTGATAATTAAAATGTAATATTCTGTTCCACTTATTTAGGGGTCAAAGTCAAACAAGAGTGCCGCAAGTCACAAAATACGCCCGTCGAATATGGGCCAGACAGCGAAGATGCAGAAATGTGAAGCTGTTACCAAGGCAAGAAACATTAATGAGAATTTGAAAGTCTATAGCATTATTTCTTCATCTCGTTGTGCTAAACATGTATACTAATTTAGGCAGAGATAGAAAAGTAGAGTGTAAAGTAGAAATGATAGGGAATTGGATACAATAATGTAGAAAAAATGGCTAAGTTAAAAAGGCGATATTTTTGTTATATTTTTTCGGCATAAAAACACCAAGGTGCACATCTTCAATATGTGTAGAAGACGTGTGTATAATTTCAGAACGATCGACTGAACGGTTTCAGAGGAGTTGTGTACACAAACTCTGTACCGTATATAGAATTGTATAGAAAAATGTAGAAAAAATGGCTAAGTTAAAAAGGCGATATTTTTGTTAAAAAATATTTTTTCGACATAAAAACACCAAGGTGCACATCTTCAATATGTGTATAAGACGTGTGTATAGTTTCAGAACGATCGACTGAACGGTTTCGGAGGAGGAGTTGTGTACACAAACTCTGTACCGTATATAGAATTGTATAGAAAAATGTAGAAAAAATGGCAAAGTTAAAAAGGTGATATTTTTGTTAAAAAATATTTTTTCGCCATAAAAACACCAAGGTGCACATCTTCAATATGTGTAGAAGACGTGTGCATAGTTTGAGATCGATCGACTGATAGGTTTCGGAGGAGTTGTGTACACAAACTCTGTACCGTATATAAATGTATAGAAAAATGAAGAAAAAATGGCTAAGTTAAAAAGGCGATATTTTTGTTAAAAAATATTTTTTCGCCATAAAAACACCAAGGTGCACATCTTCAATATGTGTAGAAGACGTGTGTATAGTTTCAGATCGATCGACTGAACGGTTTCGGAGGAGTTGTGTACACAAACTATGCGCTTTTTCTTCAGCCGCCCGCCCGCCGTGCTGTAAAACATAATACGTACCGTTTTTTAAAAACGGTCGTATAAAAAGAGCATATAAAAACACTGAATCATGCACCTCATTGCTCCTCGATGTGCATACAACGATGCTGAAGGTGAATGTTTCACGTTGACCAAATTCCTGTACAAGCCGGGTGTGCTAATGTCTACAGCGATGCCGGAGGTGAATGTTTCACATTGACCCAACTCTGCATGTACCAATTACAAGACACTTGCCTAATCATTAACCCTTTCACCCCTAAGTAACTGGAATGGAATTTGATATGTTAATTTTGAAACCAATCCAATCGTCCCAAAATGATTCTCAGACTAGTCCATTTATGAAAAGGGGGTGCTTTTGTTCTAAAAAAAAACACATGAAAATTACTTGCAAACAGTGCAGATCCTGATGAGACGGCTTGTCACGAGCCGGCTCATCTGGATCTACACGTTTTGCCAATACCACTATACAGGCCTGTGGTGTTGAAAGGGTTTCAACTCTTTGCATGCTAGCGGCGAAAATATCCGCCAAACGAATTAGGAGTACTGTATATGTTTTATTTCTCTCTGAAATATGTCTTGAAATTTCATAAGAATTGTGTCCTCCGGACACAATTCTAATGAAATTCCAAGACATATTCATGACATTTATAAGGAGAAATAAAAGAAAATATAATGAATTGTAACCTGCTATTTTTTAACGATTTATAGCCCACAAATTTCCCAGCATGCAAAGAGTTAAAGGTGTACGTTTTATCACCTACTATCCTACCCATATATATCCAAAACTAACTAGCCCTATTTTGCAAATACCCAGTTCCTGATTACCCTATTATGTCAATTCCTGAGCTATGACGCTGTGGCAAAACAGGCTTATCACACTTAACTCTTTGCATGCTAACGGTGAAAATATCCGCCAAACGAATTAGGAGTACCATGTATATGTTTTATTTCTCTCTGTAAATATGTCTTGAAATTTCATTAGAATTGAGTCCTCAGGACTCAATTCTAATGAAATTCCAAGACATATTCATGATATGTATGGGGAGAAATACAAGAAAATGATGATTTTTTTGTCCGCAAGTTTTGAACTATTTATAGCCCACAAGTTTCCCAGCATGCAAAGAGTTAATGAGATACTATACCACTGTAGCCGACAACTAGCACGTTTGTGCATCTGGCACATATCTACACTACCAGAGCTCCAGATAAGGTGCATAGTGGCATATTTTACGCACTTATTTTAGCAGAATACACATTGATTATAAAAAGTGGGAGTACAGAATACTCACAGCAATGTGAAAATACGCATTGATTTTCAAATTGAGTTGTGGAAATACTGTAATAAATTTACTTAGTTGAGTTGCAAAAAGCAAATACTGTTTGATTTTTGCAGCTCAAATAAGTGAATTTTTACAAAAGTTTGTTTAATTTTTTATCATTTGTTCCCTATTTAATAAGGAAGAAAATCAATGCTACATTTGTAAAAGTAAAATACACATTCAGAGCACGAAAATTGTTAAAATTGTCACCCGTCCTTACTTCGACAGAGATGGCAAAAACAAGAAATTTACATTAGAAAACTAAGAATTTCTACTTGTCCTGCATGCATTGCCACTCGTCAGCACAAGCGGACGAGTATAATTTTCATGCCCGGACATTGAATTTGAAATATGGGGGCATAATACACATTAGATACAAACTTATCTGGATCTCTGCACTACTACACACACCAGCGATGTTTCCTGTTTGCGCTACTAAATCACCGAGTGCATGTAAATGTATACTCCAATCAGGTTACTAATACACAGGCCGAGACCTGCCCGCTCTTGTCACATTGGCAATATTGTAGATGGACATGCTATATACATGTAAAATCAGGCATATTGCCAATTCAAACATGCTGTACACAATCAGGCATATTGCAGAGCTGCCAACCCCATGTCGGTCACATGAGCAACATGGAGAGAAAAAGGGGCTATTTTCAGGAACACTACATATGTTTTCCGGAACACAAATCAGTACGCACTTATATGCACAGTCATTTAGAGCCTTGTCTCGGCTACCATGACCCACCGAAAAATCACAATTACCGTATTCTGCCGATTATAGGTCGCAAGAGTGTATAAGACGCACCCCTATTTTCAGTCCAAAATCAGGGGGAAAATGCCAGCATGAAATGGGTTACTGATTGCCCCCATGATGCGAGGATGAAAGTCGCACGTTCGCCACATCTGCGGCACATAAAAAGGCGTGCTGACCAATCAGTGCAATTTCAAAACATAGCCTAAAGGTCACACAGTTTACAGCCTCGTGCTGAATGATGACATAAGATAAACACCTGTTAGTTGACACGACTTACCAATTTTTTTCCACAAAGCAACTTTCGCCTATGTAATATTTCAAAATCAGTCGTATCTTCCGTAAATGACGCTGAAAGTAGCCTACAGCTATGACGAATTTGCAATGTCCGCTGACGTAATTATAATGTTTTTAATTAGAGATTCGCGAGCATTGTAAACCATGTGCAGACTACACGAATCCACCGCCTGGTCTGGCCGCTAATGCAATAAGCCGGGATTTGTCAGAGATAGAGACTCAATTCACATAAACACGTTTGCCGTGTCATAAATAGAGTCTGGTTCTCGGTAGTATTGTTTCACTGGGACGCATCAGACAGGGTACCAGTTTAGTGACGAATACGAAACCGCGTGTATTGATATTTGATATGGCTTTGTGTTGTAAATCTTGACACGCGGTGTGTTTCATATCGGCCAGCTGACTTAGGCTTGCCACTTTCATCAGCATCGTGTAAACACACAGTTTCGAAACTAATGATGGAGTTTTATAACTTTTGTGGAATTGCATTATGCACATTGGGATTTTCCGTTAATGACGTCATGCAATATTTTTCACGGCAAAATGACACCGACCGATATGGGCCCAGTAAATCTTTTCAAAAGATAATTAAAATGATAGAGGCCTTCGGTAGAAAATGTGTACCGAATGTGACACAGGGCTGGAACGAGTAAGGCGCGAGTAAGGCGCGAACTGTTTAGAATACGAATCCAATATTCCAATACCGGATTTTACCCCAAAGACTAACAACAACAACAAATATAGGAACGCATTTTATTTTTTAGATTTTTGGTCGTTTATGTCAATATTTCGGGTGGAAAAAAATGCTCATGTATCTACATGTATTTATAAGACGCAGGGGCTTTCTGGGATACAAATCTGAGTAAAAAAAATGCGACATAATCGCAAGAATACGGTACACTGCTTGCAAGACGTAAATTCATCACCATTGACAGGGGCCATGTCTCAAATGGGGCCATGTCTCACTGTAATCATAATCGTGATGAACGTCTGTGTTCTCCTAACTTCTTTCGATAAAAAAAGACCCAGATTCGTCGGCTGCGCGCTTTGGAGCAGACATTTTAAGAATTTACGCAATGAAGAAATCAATATCGCTGAGCGCTTGAAACTACTATTCCTACACAACAAGAATCTAAACGGTAGGCGCCTAGGGGAGTATGATTAACGGGTAAATAAAACAACAGGGCCATGATGGCCTTAATTCACTCACCTGACTCCATGAACACCAGAGGAGAATGTGACATTGAGTTCATATGTGTTTTAAAAAAATTGTGCTATTTTATGATGGCGGTCATCTTGGATAAAGCGATGACTCTCATTTTACCAAATCTGAAAATGCTTCACCCAAGGATCTTAACTTAGTATGAAGTTTGGCCAGCATCGGCCATGTGGTTCCTGCGAAAAAGACGTTAAAAATCGAATAAATGGACCTGTTGGCAGCCATCATGGATGACATAATCATCCAATTCCGACAAATATTACACCAGAGCAATCGCCTCATCGATACCTTCAATTTGATACATGAGCATATTCGGTACGACCCCAATTAGACCCCACGGGCCACGCCCATTTTTGACCTCGGGGTCACCATTTTCACAACTTTGAAAGAGCATTGTGCATCGATCATTCCTATCAAGTTTCGTCGAAATCCGGCTAGCTGTTCATGAGAACATTTTTTAAGAATTTATGCTATTTTTAGACGGCGGCCATCTTGGATTAGCGATGACCTCCATTTTAACAAATCTGAAAAGGCTTCACCCATGGACCATAACTTTTAAGTTTGGCTACCATGGGCCAAGCGATTCATGTGAAGAAGAATTTTTAAATCTCTAATAAAAGAACGACCTTTTGACCTTTCGGCGGCCATCTTGGATGACATAACCATCCGATTTCGACAAAGAATTCACCAGAGTGATCGCCTCATTGATACCTTCGATTTGATATATAACATGACCATATTCGGTCAAAAATAAAATTTGACCCCACGGGCCACGCCCATTTTTGACCCCATGGACCATAACTTTTAAGTTTGGCTACCATGGGCCAAGCGGTTCATGTGAAGAAGAATTTTGAAATCTCCAATAAAAGAACGACCGTTTGATCTTTCGGCGGCCATCTTGGATGACATAACCATCCGATTTTAACAAAAAATGCACCAGAGTGATCGCCTCATTGATACCTTCAATGTAATATATGACATGACCATATTCGGTCAAAAATAAAATTTTATCCCAATTTGACCCCACGGGCCACGCCCATTTTTGACCCCGGGTCACCATTTTAACAAATTTGAAAGAGCATTGTATATCGATCATTCCTACCAAGTTTTGTCGAAATCCGGTTGGCGGTTCTTGAGAAGATTTTTGAAGAATTTGTGCTATTTTTAGACGGTGGCCATCTTGGATTACGTAATGACGTCATTTTAACAGTTTTGTAATCCCCTACCATGACCATGAAGTTTGGTGACTATAGGCCCAATGGTTACCGAGAAGACGTTTGAAAATGTTCACGGACGACGACGACCGACGACGACGACGACGGACACATTACGGTAACAATAGCTGACATGAGCTTTGCTCAAGTGAGCTAAAAATAGGAGTTATTTGAAGAATTTGGAAACAAAATTATTATTTCCCGCGCAGATTTTTTTTTTTAGAATCATACTTTTTAATTGTTGTCCTTACTTCCGTATTTCTAACGTATTTTCCGGAACAAATACGGAAAAATCGGAACAGTTGGCAGCTCTGCTATTGCCCATTCGATCATTGACACTGCATTCATAGCCACTATGGAATTAGCACATACCTTTGAAATAACAACTATAACTCGTTAGGGTTACAAATATAGACACTGTGTATAAATACATACACATGTACCATGTTTTATGTGTCCGCCAGCATCAATTCACGTCTGCTGTCAACAATCAATTATATAAGCCAACGACCGTACTTTCTCATGTACACTGGTATTTGGTTGCGGAGAATAATACCAGAGCTGTTCCCATATATGGACACATTGTGTATTATTTACCCTTTCATCCCTAAGTAACTGGGGGCCACGTTTCATTAAACTTTTGTGTCTAAAGCATACTATACCCCCTGATTTCAAAATCATTGCGTATTTTACTTTTACAAATGGATTACTTATTTTTTCATTACTAAATAGGGAACAAATAATAAACAAGAAATGCGTCTGTCGAACGCGGATGCCACCTGCAGCATATTTGAGAAACTGTGACAAAGTGGTTAACCGAAATTTGAGAAACTGTGACAAAGTGGTAACCGAAAAGTGTGACGGACGGATGGACACACGTTCTTACAGTACTATACTTATGTGGCTTATCACATGTTAAATATTAGCCACATAAAACGATTTTTAGCCACATAAAAGGATTTTTTAGGAGGCTAATTGTAACCAACCCTATCCTTTACTAAGTCCATAACCCTGTGGGGCTAGCCACATAAGTACCCTAATGTGTGCCCGGACGGACGGATGGACAGACGGACGGTCCAAACACTATATGCCACCCGTTTCTTCGAAACCCGGTGGCATAAAAAAAGCAACAAATTTAAAAATTCATTAAATTGAGCTGAAAAAAGCAGTGAAATGTACAGACTGAGACTATCATAATTTTGCACTTACAAACATTTTAGTTGTACAAAGTTTAGTGAAACGGCCCCCTGTCATGGATTTTGATATGTTAAACAGGGTTTTCATTAATGACCTTTAGGATAGTTTGGAAATTTCATGGATTTACATTTATTGAGCATAGGCTGCTTATGCAGCCTATTATTGAGCATAGGCTGCTTATGCAGCCTATGCTCAATAAATGTAAATCCAAGAATTGTTTACAAGAAAACATTGTTAGTGTGAAATTTACAGACTATCATAATTTTGCACTTACAAACATTTTAGTTGTACAAAGTTTAGTGAAACGGCCCCCTGGCATGGAATTTGATATGTTAAACAGGGTTTTCATTAATGACCTTTAGGATAGTTTGGAAATTTCATGGATTTACATTTATTGAGCATAGGCTGCTTATGCAGCCTATGCTCAATAAATGTAAATCCAAGAATTGTTTACAAGAAAACATTGTTAGTGTGAAATTTACAGACTATCATCATTTTGCACTTACAAACATTTTAGTTGTACGAAGTTTAGTGAAACGGCCCCCTGGCATGGAATTTGATATGTTAAACAGGGTTTTCATTAATGACCTTTAGGATAGTTTGGAAATTTCATGGATTTACATTTATTGAGCATAGGCTGCTTATGCAGCCTATGCTCAATAAATGTAAATCCAAGAATTGTTTACAAGAAAACATTGTTAGTGTGAAATTTACAGACTATCATAATTTTGCACTTACTAACATTTTAGTCATACAAAGTTTAGTGAAACGGGCCCCTGGCATGGATTTTGATATGTTAAACAGGGTTTTCATTAATGACCTTTTTGGGGAATTTTGATCCTTGAAATTTTATTTTGACTCCTGGAATTTTCAGCACAGGGGTAAAATTTTCTATAAAATTTCTGTAAATAATCGTTTGTAGCGACAATTCTCATAAAAAATTTAGAACTTATAGTGTTTGTAAAATGGTTTGTATAGACTACCTTCCAATTTATATTTGTATCCGCGAATTCGTCATCCAATTTTGTCTTGGCTTTATGCACAACCGGTTTCTGTTGATTTAAGAAACATGTTATATAGCTTCTTATTACATTCGGTCGTGGTTTTATATTTGTTCCATTAATAGTATCTTTGTATTTACCATGTTTATTCTTTCATTTTTAATTTGTGTTCTCCAGTCTTGAGGAATGCACAAAATCAGTTTGAAGTATTTTAGGTAATCGTTATTACTAATATTAAATAGTTCTTTTATTTCTGTAAAATTAAAGAATGATGCAGTTCTATAATCGTATAGTTGTTCTATATATTTAATTCCCTTATTAGCCCATTCCTTGTAGTAAAACATTCTTCCATTACCTTTTATTTTTGAACTGTTCCATAAAATTTGCTTTGATATTGTTTTTGGATTATCGCAGAAATTTAGCTTGTACCATGATATAAACTATTTATACAATTTATTCTCTGTATTTATTTTTTGATGTGCAATGAACATACTTTGTAATCTGTTGAAAATATTATTTTTTCAGGTGAAGCATTTAATTAGTATACATAATTAAACAAGAGCTCCGCAGAGCAAGATGTCCCGCCTGGCGCAGTTTGATAGTACATTACATAAGGAGCTTTTAATAACCTTGGGGTTAGTGAGCACCATGGGCTTTCTGTAGCTTTCTGATGTCAGATGTTGTTAAAAAAATACACCTATGAAATATAAAAGCATTCCATTAAGGGAAAAAGAAGCTATAATGAAATGTAAAGTTTTTGAAACAAAACATTCATGCCATACGCTTTCTGTAAAATGATGCAGGATGATCTTACAAATGCACCTATGAAATATTAAAGCATTCCATCAATGGAAACAGAAGTTATTGCAGATTAACCCCAATGGTAATTTTTGTGATTGACAGACGGACAGACGGACAGACGGACGAACAGACAAATTTTGCATCCCTACGTGAGGGGATAATAAACTGAAACCACAACACTTATTTTCCAACAAACACAGCTAAACACAAACAAGAATGCCGCCAACGACATGTATCTCCTTGCACCGATACTAAATTTCTATACTAGACATTTTTGAAGTTCGTGACCTTGACCTTGGGGTTGCCGGACACCATGAACTTTCTGCAGATGATGCAGAATGTTCTTACAAATGCATGTATGAAATATTAAAACATTCCATCAAGGGAAACAGAAGTTACAATAAATTAACCCAAGTGTTAAGTTTTCAATACTGAGCATTTTCTAAACCTGTGACCTTGACCTTGACATTAGCGGGCACCATGGGCTTTATTTAGAATCATGCCGGATGTTGCTATAGTTTACACCTAAGAAATTTTAAAGCATTCCATCAAGGGAAACAGAAGTTGTAATAAATTAAACCGAGCGTTAAGTTTTCCAAACCCGGAATTTTCTAAGCCTGTGACCCTGACATTTGGGGTTAGCGGGCACCATGGGCTTTCTGCAGAATGATGCGGGATGTTGTTTCAAATGCATGTATGGAATATTAAAGCATTCCATTGAGGGAAACAGAAGTTACAACGAATTAACCTGAGCGTTAAGTTTTAGAAACATAGCCAAACGCAAAAATTTAACGTTGAATGCATGTGAAAAGTAAGTCAATGAACCATGAAAACTAGGCCAAGGTCACATGGGCTCCCTCTGTGTGAGATGGTATTACACCACAGTGTTGATGTATACCAAGTTTAGAGGTCGTAGGACTTAGTTTTCCGGAAACTGAGACACACGCAAAAACTTAACATTGAATGCATGTGAAATGTAGGTCAATAAACCATGAAAACTAGGTCAAGGTCACATGGGCTACCTCTGTGTGAGATGGATACACCACAGTGTTGATGTATACCGAAGCATTCCATCAAGGGAAACGGAAGTTGTAATAAATTAAACTGAGCGTTAAGTTTTCCAAACCCAGAAATTTCTAAGTCAGTGACCATGACCTTTGGGGTTAGCGGGCACCATGCGCTTTCTGTAGAATGATGCGGGATGTTGTTTCAAATGCATGTATGGAATATTAAAACATTCCATTAAGGGAAACAGAAGTTATAATGAATTAACCCGAGCGTTAAGTTTTAGAAACAGAGCTAAACGCAAAAACTTAACGTTGAATGCATGTGAAAAGTAGGTCAATGAACCATGAAAACTAGGACAAGGTCACATGGGCTCCCTCTGTGTGAAATGGTTACACCACAGTGTTGATGTATACCAAGTATGGAGGTCGAAGGACTTATAATTTTCTGTAAACTGAGCTAAACGCAAAAACTTAACGTGAAATGTTGAGGCCGCCTACGCGACACCGACACCGACGCCGACGGAAAAGCTATGCCTATGTCCCGCTAAAGCAGGCGGGATAAAAATTACATGCCCCATTTGCATACGAAAATCTCCTGACACCACAGCGAGTCACTATCAGTAAAATAAATATTACTAAATGATTATATCTGTATAGCGGCACTCGTAAGTGGGCACGTACCTTTAAATTTTGTCTCGATCGGCCATTTTGACCCTTGAATTCTGGAGGCTAATGGAAACTGATTATCACCGCTAACCCTTAGAATTTCATCTCTGACATAATAACTGTCTGATTTCAGAAGAAGTTTTCACAAACCTGTGGGCCGTTTCACTAAACTTTGTACGACTAAAATGTTCGTAAGTGGAAAATTATGATAGTCTGTAAATTTCATATTAACATTGTAAACAATTATTGGATTTACATTTATTGAGCATAGGCTGCGTTATGATGCAGCCTATGCTCAATAAATGTAAATCCATCAATTGAACTTTCCAGACGATCCTAAATTTGCACTTACAACATCATAATCTAATCGTACAAAGTTTAGTGAAACGGCCCCCTGATGATGTGTACAATTCTATCTTGATTAAACAGGAAACAATAATTCCAGCACAAAAATATTTACACAATTCCCTAACATTTGATTGGTCCGTAGCAAGTCTCTGTCCAAAATTTATATCCCAGTAAACTCCCATGCCGAACTACTTTCTGTATCCGTCAGGCGCAGTTAAAATAATTCTTAAGAAAACGGAAACTAAACACGTTTTCTTGATGAATTTATTTCAAAAGCTGGAATTATAAGGAATGAATGGCCTGTTTGTGGAATTTATCGGGGATATATTGTAGCACGTATTTAAGCGACAAACTGTCAAGCAATGTAGGCCCTAATCCAGATGTGCAGATTCGCCTGCTGATCTCCAGGGTTACGTGGGTCGTGAATGTCATACAATACAATTTATCAGCAGCCGCAGAAGCATCCAGGTTATCCAATTATGGCAGAACATCTGAATCAAGGTCCTTTCTCATTAGTATATAACCACTCTTCCAATTAACCCGAGTATGCCTGCAGCAACTTGTACAATTTATTGAATGGTTAACAGTGGTGTTACATCCAGTTAACAAATAGGTCATACAGATGGGGATTCCCCATCTGTATGACCTATTTGTTAAATGGATGTAGCACCACAGTTAATCAAATACATCTGTAGTGGGAGCGTGTGTAGAGTGTGTGTGTGTGAAATACATCAGTAGTGGGAGCGTGTGTAGAGTGTGTGTGTGTGGGGGTGGGGGCACAGGCAGCATTTGGAACTCTGCAGCTTCCGGTGTCATAGAATATTCTCCCCTTAGAACACATGTGCACATTGCAGAAACTAATACTTCAGCTAATACTTGCGGGAGTCAACTATTTATTTAATAGTCTTTGACGGCATGTTAATAGCTATGATTTTAGGCTGAGTTAACGCAATAAAATCCTGTATTTTCCTGTACAGATGGGGGGAAAATCCCAAAATCAGAACACACCAGGTGTACTACTAAAATGTTCACAAGTGCAAATTTAGGATCGTCTGGAAATTTCAATTGATGGATTTACAATTATTAAGCATAGGCTACATATGCAGCATATGCTCAATAAATGTAAATCTAATAATTGTTTACAAGAAAACATTGTAAATGTGAAATTCAGACTATAATAAGTTTGCACTTATGAACATTTTAATCGTACAAAGTTTAGTGAAACGGGCCCCTGGATGAAACTACCGGTAGTCTCAAGTTTCCGCAACTAAGCGACACAACAGGCAACTTACCGAAGCCGAATATAATCACAGTTTCTGGGGTTTTGCGTGGTTGGAAGTTAAGATTGGTGAAGAAGTCACATACACGAGTCCAGATAATCTCCTGAACACCACAAGTCACATCAATAGTCACTACACGGTCCTTTTTATGAAAATAATCCAGGAATGGTTTTGCACTGCTTTCGTACAGTAATAACCGCCTCTGAAAAATAAGAATTTTGCTTTACAAACCTGTAGCCTATTTCATCAACATTGCAAAGTATACTTTACTAGCAAAGTATACTTTGAGGGAGTAATCATTTATTTTTCCTGAAATGCATTATTTCATATAGAACTAACACATGCATATATTTCATGATTAAAAGTATGCAGAATTATTATACTGAATTTATTACATTATCACAGCCAAATTGGCTGTGATAATGTAATAAATTCAGTATAATAAAAATTAATAAATTTATCATAAAATTGAAAATTTCTCCCTCAAAGTATACTTTGCTACTAAAGTATACTTTGCAATGTTGATGAAATAGGCTACAGGTGAACATAAGTCGTCAGTGGCCTTGACCTTGGGCGGTCTGACGTGGGTCATATGCAAAACAAAGCACCATCCCACGACACACATTGTAGACAAATATTATCAAAATCGGCTCTTGGAAAATGAAAGGTGTTACTAATGTATGCACGTACATACGTACATGGACAACTGCTATATCCACTCTTGCCTAGGGGATATAAACTTTCAGCACTGGACAACATTTTACTGCTCCAGTGGCACCCTACTACACCGGATCACTTGGGCCTCAGGTGTGAATCCCAGTAAGATTCACCATTAAGTCATGTATCCTTAAGGATATTTTCATCTGTAAAATGCGCACGGACATGGCTGCATAATAATTCCCAGCTCCCCTAATAAATTGGTGGGGGCATAAAAAAGCCATCGCCGGCAAGTGTGTCACACATGAAGGTCAACGTTACGAAGGGCAAGGTCACCCAAATGACAGGAAAGGAAGCTATTGACGAAGTTTGGTAATGACCAAACTAACGAATCAGGGGATATTCAACATTTGAACGTATGTCAAACAATTTTTGACACCTACGACGTCGTCATCGCCTATGCCGGAATTGGCGACGTTATGTCTCACTTTCTACTAACGTGGGTCATACAGAACTCCAGGTAAGGCGCGTAATTTGGAGGTAAATTTGTTATTTCTCCATCAAAAATGGCAAGTTGGGAGTGCTTTAGAATCGTCTCAATGAGACGATTCTAAAGGACTCCCAACTTGCCATTTTTGATGAATAAATAACAAAATTTCACCCCAAGTTGGTCAAATTACGCACATTAACTGGAGCTCTGTGATACAAAAATTTGACCTACATGCTGTGTTAGTTCTATAAGTATCATAACTACATAAATTACATTTAACTCTTTGCATGCTAGTGGCGAAAATATCCGCCAAACAAATTAGGACTATACGTTTTATTTCTCTGTAAATATGTCTTGGAATTTCATTAGAATTGAGTCCTCAGGACATATTCATGATATTTACAAGGAGAAATAAAAGAAAATATGATGAATTTTTGTCCGCTAGTTATTAACTATTTATAGCCCACAAGTTTCCCAGCATGCAAAGAGTTAAGTTGCAAGTACAATTTTGATACCGGTCATCGATTATCCTGCTTCCTAATCGATTTAAGAAATCATGTCAGGAAATCATGTTCTTCCAATTAGAATCGTTCATTGTAGCAGTGGTGGGGAATCACCAATTGCATATCAGATACTATACAAAGAGAGAAGAGGAAGAGAGAAAAAACGGTCTCTTTGTGTTAACATCTGATAGACCAGTGAATATACATATTTAGTATAACTGTTTCTAGACAATATCAACTTAATTACAGACCATACTTAGGACTATATGTTTTATTTCTCTCTGTAAATATGTCTTGGAATCACCAATTGTATATCAGGGGCTGATTTCACCAACATTGCAAAGTATACTTTTCTATTCTAGCAAAGTATACTTTGAGGGAGAAATTTTCGATTTTAGGATCAATTTATTAATTTTTATTATACTGAATTTATTACATTATCACAGCCATTTTGGCTGTGATAATGTAATACATTCAGTATAATAATTCTTCATACGTTTTATCATCAAATATATGCAGTCGTTAGTTCTGTATGAAATAATGCATTTATTACATTATCACAGCCATTTTGGCTGTGATAATGTAATACATTCAGTATAATAATTCTTCATACGTTTTATCATTAAATATATGCAGTCGTTAGTTCTGTATGAAATAATGCATTTCATGAAATATAAATGATACCTCCCGCAAAGTATACTTTGCTAGATAAGTATACTTTGCAATTTTGGTGAAATAGGCTACAGATACTAGTACTTTCAATCAAATCTGTCATTATACCCACTTTTTGAAGAAAAAAAATGGGTATATTGTTTTCATCACAATTGTCCGTCCGTCCGTCCGTCCATCACGTTTCTTGCAATTAGTAAAACTTTTTAACCGTAATAGATAGGGACTTGAAACTCGGTGCGTGTCTTCCATACGGTGAGTAGATGCGCAAAGTGAATTCTGATTTTTATTTGACCTCCCGGTCATGGATTATCTCCCCCTTTTTGACTTTTGAAAAAGTGGGTATATTACGATGGCGCGCCATCGACTGCGCTATAGTTAAATAGTATATGCCATGCACATATCGTGACAATGTTTAAACAGGACATGTTTAAATGAAATCAAATGAAATAGAAATGATTATATGATGCATGTATGAATAGTTACATTTTAGTGGAGATGAGTATTGGAGATCTACAAAGAGAGAAGAGGAAGAGAAAAAACGGTCTCTTTGTGTTCACATCTGATAGACCAGTGAATATACATATTTGGTATAACTGTTTCTAGACAATATCAACTTAATTACAGACCATACTTATAGCATGCGTGATGAGGTGCATAAATAAGATTAAATATGATGATATAATTCCAGCACGAAAATATTTACACAATTCCCTAACATTTGATTGGTCCGTTGCAAGTCTCCGTCTCCGGAATTTATATCCCAGTAAACTCCATGCCGAACTACTTTTCGTAACCGTCAGGCGCAGTTAAAATAATTCTTAAGAAAACGGAAAATAAACACATTTTCTTAATGAATTTATTTAAAATGCTGGAATTATAAGGAATGAATGGCCTTTTTGTGGAATTTATTGGGGATATAAACTTGGAAAAGTCGCGGGAATACTGGACGAAGGCCGGAATATTAAATATGATGATATGCTGTTCCTTTTTATCTTTCGTAGTGGCTATTTCTGCGTAATTCGAATCTGTTGCATCATTATCACACCCAAATATAGACATCAATCTCTATAATTACAACTTCATCTAAAACTGCAATTACAATTGTATTGTTTTGTTAAATTAAGTGCACCGTGTCTCAGACGATGTCTCTGTACGTGACTTTATGCTTTATGGGGTATAAATTGCCTCTATCAATATAATGCAGCCGGATTGGATTTCTGCCATAATTGAGCCTGTAACCGCAACATGTGAAACACGGTTATTTGGTGGGATATTATCATACTATATCACATGTCGGGGACGGCGCCAGACCCTGTCTAAAGCTGAAGCCCAGGGGCCCATTTCACTAAACAGACTACGATAAAAATGTTCATACAAAGATTTCTATGAATTTGCTTCTCACATTCACGTTATCACCATGATCAATGGCATTCAAAATAAGCAAGAGGAAACATGTCAAGAACTATTTTTATTTTCATTAAACCATTTTTTATTGCCATTTTTAGAATTGGGTTGGAAATAATTTGCATAAATTTGCATAAAATGTACTGATATAAAAACTGTTTTAACTTTTGATCGGATTAAAATTTTCTGATGGGGTTTATGCATGTGGCTTATATTGTCATTATCTTGTCAGTTTACAAAATATATTTTGAAATTATATTTTTTATTTAATTCCTCTTTAATTATTATAAATGAATATGAAATACAAATGTACATGTAGTTTGACTGGAGAAATGGGGCTTATGGGTTTTGCGACCAGTGTAGATCTAGATCAGCCTGTGCATCCACAGTCTGACCAGGATCTGCACTGTTCACCATTTCATCAATAAAACACCCGTCATACTTCTTCTAACAAACAATATGGATCGTAACCCAGCTACAGGATCGTGCTATTTTATCAGGAGCTGCACTGGTCACAAATCTCATAAGCCCCATTTCCCCAGTTACAGCCACAAATTAGTAACCATGAACAGCATAATAACTAGCCTTCAGTTACACTTCACACACATGTATTTATATCGATCAATGTGGTGTTCATAAGCTAGTTATGTTGCAGTCATGTATTGCGAACATTTGTTATGACTCATTGTTGCATGCATTTACAAATCTAACAGTTCTAACTTTATTTGTTTCATTACTTTCTACAAATATCTGAGACCCAGCACTTTTCAAGTGATCTGAACGCACACAGTCTATAAAAAATTGTTTGTAAAAAAAAAAGCTACAACATGTACATGCCAGATGAATTCCCCAGTTGCTGACTGACCGACACACAATAGATGAAGGTAGCATCAACATTTCTCAATGTCAATCACAACAGCACCGGGCGCTCCAATGTCAGTAACGTCACGGGCTGGGACCAATATGCATGAGATGTATGATTTCAATGTGTCAGTGTGGAGTAACTACCAGGTACTGGCAGAAAGATCACACAATTTTTAATCACCCTTGAATATTGTTTGTTTTTCCAAATAGTTTACGGTAACTTTAATTTCTGTATCACATAAAATGTTAAATATATCTGACAGTTTCCGTGAAACTGCCAAAATTTTACAGGACAATTGGTCTGGTAAACTTGAAATTTTTACCAGTCTGGACAGAATTTTTTTTTATATAAAAATAAAAGGATTTTGTGTGATATTTAAGACATTTTTTTAAGTGTGATATTTAAGACATTTTTTTTAAGTATATCAGTCATATAAGAAAAGGTAGCTAGCACCAGAAGTGCATACCAAAGGAAGGTGATTTCATTGAAGCTTAGAATAGAAAAGTAAAAAAAAAATTATTTTTTTTATAGTCGGACATTCGGTCTGGCGACTTCCGGTTTACCGTCGGACCCGGCGGCAATTTTAACGGACCGACGACTTTCGCGGAGACTGATATATAGAAAAAGTCCACATATTATTTTATCACCCCTCAGACATCATCTGTAACACAGTGCCTTTTCAATGCATATACCTTCCATTTCCAGATAATCATTTCTGATGTTAACTTGTTAACCCTTAGACCGCTATCTTATTTTGTTTGTTTTCTGCTGTTTATTTTCCATTTTTATCATCAAAAACATGCTTTGATAGCACTTTAGGATAATTTACAACATGCTTTGACAGCACTTCAGAATCATTTCCATTGGAAATGATTCTGAAGTGCAGTCAAACCATGTTTGTATTGAGAAATAAGGCAAGATATAAAAGCAACAGCAGACGACAATTGTTGGGAGTAGCGGTTTACGGGTTAAGGGTTATGTTTAATATTCGCGATTTCCTGATTCCGAATATTAAACCATATAACCGGACATACCAGTATCTGGATTTCCATTTTTTTCTTCTTGTTTTTGTGTTAAGAGACCATTGTTCTAAGCGACCATTTTTGGTGTCTCCCTTGGTTGGTCGCTTAATGCAAGTTTGACTGTAATAACAAAATATTTCAGGATGCTACCTACAATGGCTTAGCTGATAGGAGGTCAAAAACTCCATCTATGAGTCCACTTATAGCTGTGATATACGCCACAGCGGGCATAATGAGACATCATTACGAGAAATCTCAATGGAATAAGACTCACTGTTTTAAGATTCCGTGACGACAAAAACGGGTTATTGAGTTTTATCCGAGGACAGCTCCAATTCAACTAGCAGTCATGTAAACAGATATGCATCAAGAGTTCTCATTAGAGATGTAAAGACTGTTTTCACGGCTCAAAATCAAACAGTGTAGGTCCAATTCAGACTGCGTGGATGCGGATGCATCCGCGCAGTCTGATCTTGACCTACACTGGTCGCAGCAAACTCATTCAACCCGTTCTTCCTCACATGGCCTTAGATTGACAGAGGCTATTTAGAGAGATTACCAACTATTTATAACACACAATCAGATATCAAAGAACTGTAATTAACCAAGAAAGAATAATTCAGTGGAATCCATCCATACCTATTTTAGACAAAAGAGACAAGTTCGCAAGCCCTTAGGGACTTCTTTAGACATACATGCCATAATTTGTAAACTTATCGGAAAATGTAGGATTAAGAGTGCACATCCCTGTCAGATGTGTGTGTTCAATGTTCAGTACAGCTTTTTAGAGAGTCATTCGTGTGTCGTTTTAATAATTGTGAAGTGTTGTGTCTCTGGGTTTCAGAAGCAGGTGGATAATTTCAGATTTTGGGCCTCTTTCCCAGTATAAGTGAATGTACATGCATACGGTTGTTTCTATCATGCTTATCGACGAAAATTATCAATATGCACACCACAAGTTTGGCTTATATGATCAAACAAGAGTGCCGTAAGTCACAAAATACGCCCGTCGAAGATGGGCCAGACAGCGAAGATGCAAAAATGTGAAGCTGTCACCAAGGCAAGAAAAATTAATGAGAATTGAAAATCTATAGCAATATTTCTTCCTCTTGTGATAAACAGGTATGCTAATTTAGGTAGACGTGTATAGTAGAAATTATATAGAATTGGATACAAAAATGTAGAAAAAATGGCGGAGTTAAAAAGGTGATATCTTTGTTAATACATGTACATATATTTTCTGCATAAAAACACGAAGGTGCACATCTACAATATGTTTAGAAGATGTGTGTATAGTTTCAGATCGAATGACGGAATGGTTTCAGAGGAGTTGTGTACACAAACTATGTACCCTATACAGAATTGTATACACAAATGTAGAAAAAATGGCGAAGTTAAAAAGGTGATGGTGTTGTTAAAAAGTATTTTTTCTGCATAAAAACACCAAGGTGCACATCTTCAATATGTGTAGAAGATGTGTGTATAGTTTCAGATCAATTGACTGAACAGTTTCAGAGGAGTTGACATAAACTCTGTACCCTATATAGAATTGAATACAAAAATGTAGAAAAAAATGGCTAAGTTAAAAAGGTGATATTTTTGTTAAAAAATATTTTTATGGCATAAAAACAGCAAGGTGCACATCTTCAATATGTGTAGAAGACGTGTGTATAGTTTCAGATCGATTGACTGAACGGTTTCAGAGGAGTTGTGTACACAAACTCTGTGCCCTATATAGAATTGTATACAAAAATTTCCACCCGCCCGCCCCGCGGTAAAACATAATACATATTGTCATATAAAAACCAGGCACGAGTATTCACATCCATTCATGTTCCCAAAATATTTTTTTCTCTGAACAGTGTGCTCTGCTCAGATCAGCCAATTAAAATGTTAAGATTTTGAATATTTTCTTAGAACTTTCAGTCAGCAGAACTGTTGTATCAAATCGACCGATTGATTGAGTTATTGATTGAATGGCATTTTAAGTATGTTCAACAACAATGGAATGTAGAGTTCAGGAATAAACCTGTGAGGTGGTGGGTGTGGGAGTGGGGGTGTTGAGGGAGTGTTGAGGGGTGGGGAGGAGGTGGATGAGGAGATGGAAAATTCAGCACTGACATAATCAAAATCCTTACAGCAAAATCCTTAAAATCCTTATATCCCGATCCGATGTCAGTTGTCGTCTCAGTAGCTGCAATAACCACAGATTTGCCAAACTGAGGAATTGGGGTAACAGCTTGATCATATGTGACCCCCAGCTGAGGTACCGTATAACATTTGCAACACTTGGTTCTCATTGGCCGTCACACAGAAGAAAGAAATCAGAACCAGTGATGTATGTACACTAAAACAACAGGGCCATGATGGCCCTAATTCGCTCACCTGACTCCATGAACACCAGAGGAGAACGTGACATTGAGAGTTCATGTGTTTTAAAAAAATTGTGCTATTTTTAGATGGCAGTCATCTTGGATTAAGCGATGACTCACATTTTACCAAATCTGAAAATGCTTCACCCAAGGATCTTAACTTCCTATGAAGTTTGGCCAGCATCGGCCATGTGGTTCCTGAGAAAAAGACGTTCAAAATCTTGAATAAATGGACCTTTTGGTGGCCATCATGGATGACATAATCATCCGATTCCGACAAATATTGCACCAGAGCAATCGCCTCATCGATACCTTCAATTTGATATATGACATTAACATATTCAGTCAAAAATAAAATTTGACCCCAATTTGACCCCACGGGCCACGCCCATTTTTGACCCCGGGGTCACCATTTTCACAACTTTGAAAGAGCATTTTAAATTGATCATTCCTACCAAGTTTAGTCGAAATCCGGTTAGCGGTTCATGAGAAGAAGATTTTTTAAGACTTTATAATATTTTTAGACGGCGGCCATCTTGGATTAGCGATGACCTCCATTTCAACAAATCTGAAAAGGCTTCACCCATGGACCATAACTTTTAAGTTTGGCTACCATGGGCCAAGCGGTTCATGTGAAGAAGAATTTTGAAATCTCTAATAAAAGAACGACTTTTTGACATTTTGGTGGCCATCTTGGATGACATAATAATCCGATCGACAAACAATGTACCAGAGTGATCGCCTCATTGATACCTTCGATTTGATATATAACATGACCATATTCGGTCAAAAATAAAATTTTACCCCACAAGCCACGCCCATTTTTGACCCCGGGGTCACCATTTTAACAACTTTGAAAGAGCATTGTACATCGATCATTCCTACCAAGTTTAGTCGAAATCCGGCTAGCGGTTCATGAGAAGAAGATTTTTTAAGAATTTATGCTATTTTTAGACGGCGGCCATCTTGGATTAGCGATGACCTCCATTTTAACAAATCTGAAAACGCTTCACCCATGGTGACCTTTCGGTGGCCATCTTGGATGACATAACCATCTGATTTCGACAAAAAATGCACAAAAAAATCACAAAAAATGCACCAGAGTGATCACCTCATTGATACCTTCAATTTGATATATGACATGACCATATTCGGTCAAAGATAAAATTTGACCCCAATTTGACCGCACGGGCCATGCCCATTTTTGACCCCGGGTTCACCATTTTAACAAAGCATTGTACATCGATCATTCCTACCAAGTATTGTCGAAATCCGGTTGGCGGTTCTTGAGGAGATTTTTGAAGAATTTGTGCTATTCTTAGACGGCGGCCATCTTGGATTACGTAATGACGTCATTTTAACAATTTTGTAATCCCCATACCTAAGGACCATCACCATGAAGTTTGGTGACTATAGGCCCAATGGTTACCGAGAAGACGTTTGAAAATGTTCACGGACGACGACGGAGGACCGGACGACGGACACATTGCGGTAACAATAGCTCACATGAGCTTCGCTCAGGTGAGCTAATAAAACACAAGTTTCCAAGTCACATGTGCATAAGGACCGCAAGGTTGGGCTAGAGAATGAAAACAAATAAATGTGCCATGTCGGCACACGAATGCCACCGGTGGCAGATTGGAGAAACTGTGAAGGTCAAAATGTCAAGGTCAAGTATGATGAATTGAAATATTAAAGTAATCCATCAAGGAATATAGAAGTTTTAACAGGAAAAGAGAAACTCCGGCGAACTTCTTAAAGGTACATTCCCACTCAGTAGGCACAAAATGTTCTGTATATCAGAGACATCATCCGAGACATTTCCTGGCAAAACAAACATTCATTCACCATTTCCCCACATATTGATTGGCAGTATTATACATTTTATATCAGATGGAAATTTCCACACTGATATCAGGGGCAATAACCGTGTTTCCTATCAGGGCTGATAACCATGTTTCCTTAAAATGTTAACAGACATTACTATTTATACTCTGTAATTATTTTTTGATGTGCAATGATCATACCGGTACTTTATAATCTGTCAAAAATACTATTTTTCCGGTGACACATTTAATTTGTATAAATAATTAATTTGCATATGAAAATAGCCTGGTGGTTACCACCGCGCGTCACTATCAGTAAAATAAATATTACTAAATGATTATATCTGTACAGCGGGCACTCGATGGGTCGAACAGCCTGCGGGGTTAAGTTTTAGTTCGACCCATCCGTTGTTCGACCCATCAGGATTTTCTACTGTAACCATTTCAGATCTACGAGTTGGTCAGTGTACTAAGTGAAACAAGTCGTCATTACGACACGTTGTTTCATATAAATGCGCTTACATTTGCATTTACGGTTGATTGTCAGTCGTTTATTAACAGAAACAGGCTTTAATAAAATAAAGAAAGCGGCAAACTCATGTGTGTTTTTATTTACATAGCCATTATACAGCAATAGAACATGAGAACAACAGAAAATGATTACGAAATACAATTGGCGGACTTGATTGCCCCGTCCGATACGATCATGTGAAAGCATCTCTGATTTTGTACCTATTGGCATTTGCGTAATTTCATAACAAATATTTATCTAATCAAATATAAATCTTTGTGAGTGAATATGTATTTGCCATAAAATGATGCACATGCTTGTAGGTATAAAATTACATCGCTCATCATACACTGATAAATCAATAGATGCATGCCCAGTCGCCCCATCACTACTTCAGACCCGGAACCACATTCACTGCATATCATAATTTACTGTCACATGGAACCCAGTCCCATAAATCACCACTTTAATTAACTAACAACTTCGCCGACATTGGTCAATGCATAATTACCACGTATGCTGGTCACGACTGCCGTTATTGTATACGCTCAAATGACCACTTGAGATTTGTTTGACAACCGGTTAACAATAGGTGTGAAAGTCAATCAACTAGTCTGGAGACAATTGTCCAACATGTTCGAGTTTTTGTGGTGTTTATAGTGGATTTATACACGACCGGGCGTGACAGCGATTCGAGGCATTGAGGGTTGTTCGACTTTCACAAGTTCGACCTATACCGGGTAGTTTTAACGTATTTATATAGGAATTCTGCCGGGACTTAAAGGCTAGTTCGAGGCAAGCATGGCTGACGAGTTTACCAGGGTTCGACCCATCGAAGTTCGACTGTATTTAAATTCTATAACAAACATTTTGTGCCTACTGAGTGGGCATGTACCTTTAATGTGTGAAAAAGTTTGAAGTTTTGAAGGTCAAAAGGTAAAGGTCATATTAAGAGCAGCATGGATATACGGCATTTGTCCTCAAGTATGATGTATGAAATATTAAAGTAATCCACCAAGGGATATAGAAGTTATGATACAATTGAGAAATTCCGGCATACTTCTTAATGTGTGAAAAAGTTCAAAGTTGTGAAGGTCAAAGTTGTGAAGGTCATATTAAGGGCAGCATGGATGTATGGCATTTGTCCTCAAGTATGGTGTATTGAAATATTAAAATAATCCACCAAAGAATATAGAAGTTATGACATAATTGAGAAACTCTGTCGATCTTCTTAATGTGAAGGACACAGGGACGCACGGAAACACGGACACACAGTCCAAACACTATATGCCTCCGGTTCTACCGTGAACGGGGGGGGCATAAATATGGATGATGACAAATCAAATAAGAGTAGGACGTTTCAAGCTAATCCGAATTACGGTAACAGGTAAATAATAGGTAGCCGGAACTTAAACACAGATCTTGGACAGACAGACAAACAGACATGGCAGGGCAGACACAGAGACATAAAAACGGATGTATTAACAGCATTTTTTACATTTTTAGTTTTGCATTGGGAATGAGTGCCGGCGAAATATCAGCCCCAGAAAATAGCAACAATGTAACAACGGCATAGCGAGCGTAGCATACCTTGGTGCGGCCGGTGTCCACCTCATCTGTCTGTCCACCTTTGCTGGTGTCCTGTGTGGTCGGGTGTTTGGCACATTCTACTTCCACCTTTTTGATCACCTTGTCCTTCGGTAGCACGAAATTGAGCACAAACGATATGGGGAACTGCAAGGGAAACATGAAAGGGCTTAATGTATCAGCAACAGCTATGCAACAATGGACCTACTGGTAGACTCAAACGGCCATTTTGCGACTACTACAGTGAAACCTCTCTAAACCGGACATCCTGGGAGGTCCCCAGTGTGTCCAGCAGGGCTTCTAAAATTTCAGAATGCCAATCGGTCCAGACGTAATTGTCGGCCCAAAGGAGCCGGTACGATTAGTGCCCCCCCCACCCCTGTTTTGTCGACTCCTCCTCTTCAGAAACTGAAAATCTGTCGGCTATTGGGTGCAGACGAAATTACGTTACATCTCGCCTCCATAGCTTGGCTAAGTTTTGTGCTCTCTGCAGTTTATCTGACACTTCGTGTAAACATAGAAAATATATCTTTTATGGTCAATGTACTATATTTATCGATTTTTGTAATGGAAAAGTCGTGTTTGAAACATTTAATACACACAGGCTCTTTGGTGCGCTGTCATAAATCGGCTGTTACATCAATTGAACACACAAAATAAAATAGTTAATCAAGTTTTAAAATGGTAATGTTTTACCATAATTCTGGTGTACCAGCATACACAAACAATTATTAACTGTTAGGGAAGCAAGATAATTGTATTTTTGTCAAGTAAATAACGATAATAGCAACTAGCCACAACTATAAAGAGGTAAATGGAACAGCCGTTACCTGGCAATTGCCAGCTGATCAGGTTAATGACCGGACAATGTTTGATTTTGGGAGTCTGAATTGACTGGTAATGTGTCCAGTGCTTTTCTTATTTGTGGCTGTGACTGGAGAAATAGGGCTTATAGGAATTGTGACCAGTATAGCTCTTGGTTGTATACATGTATAACCAAACTAAACAGTGTGTTTTTTACATAACACATCATGTTATTTTGTTTTGCTTTGTTTGTGCCTTTTTAAACACGATTGATCGATGGCCATTGTCATAAATATTTGGTGACACAAGACCCTAATTGACCCACACAATACGTCACATTGGCGTGTGTGGCTAGAAAATCAATATCTGTTAACACGAGGCACGAGGCACGTGACAGCTGTGTATTGCGCCGCTAATCGGGATATCCGTAATTATCATGGTTATCGAGGTGTGTAACTTCACACGTCACACCAATAAACCAGTGAGATTATTATTTTGGGCATTCGGAGCGTGGATTGAGAAATAGCAGCCGGATTTCATTATTTTCGGACCGAATTTTAAGGATAGTTTGCAAATCTCAATCGGTGTTTGCTTGGTGTCCGGTTTAGAGAGGTTCCACTGTATTTCAGAATGGCCTTTATGGCTACTGAAAAGTTCAGAAATTATTTGAACCAGATGGCCGCAGCCCGCATGTCGAGCCCGCCGAGGCATTTCATGGTCTCAACAGTGTATTTATTTGAAGTTTGATGCCCAATAAGCATACAAAGTTTCAAGCAAATCTGACTTACGGTTACAGAGATAGTAGGTATGTGAAAACTTTAACGCAAATTTTGACACAAACTTTAACGCAAACTTCTAAGTCATTTGACCTTCACATAGGGGCACAGGGGCCACATGAGTGGGACACAGAATGAATATATGGATGATGACTAATAAGTAAATGAAGTTTCAAGTCAATGTGACTTAGGACTGCAGAGATATAAGGTATTTAAAAACTTTAACGCAGATTTCGGACGGACGGGCAGACGCACGGACACCCGGACGTCATTGTGATCACTATGTCTCGCTTTCCGCAAGCAGGCTCGACAAAAAATACCGTGTTGTACAAATATTGGAGCAAATGTAAAGTAGTATTTTTTTTCTTCTCATGCTAACAGTTCATTTTGGCAACTTATTTAAATATCCTAGCACCATGTGGTTGTGAGATATGGGGCCTATGAATTGTGTGACCAGTGTAGCTTCTGGGACAAGAGCACACTCCTGTAGCCTGATAACGATCTATATTGCTTGTTAGAAGTATGACGGTGTTTCATTGATGGAATAGCTAACAGTGCAGATCTGGATCAGACACATTCATCTCATTTGTAGAGATTTCAAAGGCTTTACCGTTTCTTTGAATACTCTCATCCAGAGCTCCAGATAAGCTGCATATTTGCTTAAATGTCCCAATTAAAATTGCCAAAAACCCAATTGAAATCAGAAGTAGCAAGTATCAAAAAGCAATACATATTTTCAGTATGGTACCTTTATCATGCTGCAGAAAACAATAAACAGACCACAAATATAGCATATTTTTCTTATTTTCTAAGAAAACACATCTTGGTGTTTCATTAGAATTGTCTCCAAGAAGACAATTCTAATGAAACGCCAAGACTTGTTTTCATTTCGAAGCAAACTATTCAATAATTGCTGTCTGTTGATGTGTAAACGGTAGTGTGATTTTATTTTACCCAATTACAATTTTGAAATACCCAATTGCTTAAGAAATGATGGGGTGACAATACTCAATTACAAATTCCTTATCTGGAGACCTGCTCATCTCATTTTCAGTTTACAGCTTACCTTTTCCTCAAATACTCTCATCTCATTTGTACAGTCCTTTATGAGACACGAGTTATTGAGGAGGAACTTGAGATTTGGTAGGAAGTCGAGGACGTAGACTTTATCTGGGTTGCTGGCTGTGAGGCGTTTCATCAGTATCCGCAATACATTGTCCAGCCGAAGTATCTCCGGCTCATTCTGCAAGAGAAAACGGGCATACAACAGAGCTCATAGAGAAGCTTTGTGTCTAAAGAGTATTGTATCCAATGATTTAAAATTCAATGCCTATTTGATTTTTGCGAATGGATTACTGAATATATCACTAGTGTTTCCACATAAAACAGTGAATAACAGGGCTCCAGATAAGGAATTAGTAATCGAGTATTTTAAGTATTAAATTTGTAATTTGGGTATTTCAAAATTTTAATTGGGTAAAATAAAATCACACTACTGTTACACATCAACAGACAGCAATTATTGAATAGTTTGCTTCGAAATGAAAACATGTCTTGGCGTTTCATTAGAATTGTCTTCTTGGAGACAATTCTAATGAAACACCAAGATGTGTTTTCTTAGAAAACAGGACACCAGTAAAGGTATCACAAAATTGTTATTGCTTATTGTTCAGTAGCCTATTTCACCAACATTGCAAAGTAAACTTATCTAGCAAAGTATACTTTGAGGGAGAAATTTTCAATTTTAGGATAAATTTATTATTTTTTATTATACTGAATTTATTACATTATCACAGCCATTTTGGCTGTGATAATGTAATAAATTCAGTATAATAATTCTGAATATTTTTAATCATCAATATATGCAGTCAATATATGACAGAATGCATTTCGGGAAAAACAAATGATTACTCCCTCAAAGTATAGTTTGCTACAAAAGTATACTTTGCAATGTTGGTGAAAATAGCATGCAACTACAATGATGAATTATTGTTCACTTAGAGTTTCTGTACATGCAACAGTACCCATGACAATCTCTTCTGAAAATAACAGACTTAATTGTCTACCGGTAATATTGATCAGCTGTCGTCGATAAAGTTTAAAATTACACAAGGAAAACTTGAAACAATACGTTAGTCGATCACATTAAAGCTGGGGTCCCACATGCCAGGTTATAATATTGGGAGACAGATAGTTTTGTATATTCTGTAGATACATGTATGATAATTTCTGGCAAAATAAACATTCATTCACCATTAAGCTAGGTATTGATCGGTGTTATTACACATTTTATATCAGACGTAAATTTCCACACGGATATCAGGGGCGATAACCGCGTTTCCTTAAAATGTTAACGGACATTAAATTACTATTTATTCTCTGTATTTATTTTTTTGATGTGCAATGATCATACTTTATAATCTGTCGAAAATATTATTTTTTTCAGGTGATGTATTTAATTAGTACATGTATAAATGATTAAAAAATATCATGCCTCATTTGCATATGACAACAGCCTGATACCACCGCGAGTCACTATCAGTAAAATAAATATTACTAAATGATTATATCTGTATAGCGGACGGACACTTGTAATTTTTAGAACTGGTGGAATAGTGACACAATTATAAACTTATTTAATTCCTATAAAGGACATTTTGTGCCTACATGTACTGAGTGGGCATCTACCTTTAACCCATTTCATGCTGAGGATATAGCATTTTGTTTGTGGAAAATATATATATATATTTTCTTTATATCTGCTCAGAAGTATATGTCGAGACCAACAATTCATACCCGTATTATAAAAAGTGTATTCCGGATGTAATAGCTTAAAGCGGAGACGGGGGAAAAGCATTTACACACCAGCTGTGCTACAGATAAGGAATTGGTAATTGAGTATTGTCACTCCATCATATCTGAAGCCATTGGGTATTTCAATATTTTAATTGGGTAAAATAAAATCACACTATATATACTGTTTACACATCAACAGACAGCAATTATTGAATAGTTTGCTTCAAAATGAAAACATGTCTTGGCATTTCATTAGAATTGTCTCCTTGGAGACAATTCTAATGAAATGCCAAGATGTGTTTTCATGGAAAATAAGAAAATATGCTATATTTGTGGTCTGTTTATTGTTTTCTGTAGCATGATAAAGGTACCACAAATTTGTTATTGCTTTTTGATACTCGCTACCTCTGATTTCAATTGGGTTTTTGGCAATTTTAATTGGGTATTTACGCAAATACGCAGCTTATCTGGAGCTCTGCACCAGGAAGACAGTTAGATGCATCAAACTATATAATGAGGAACTATATATAGCGAGATGAAACATCCAATTCCTCAGGGGACTGTTAGTGAATGCAAGTGCATTAAACGCTTACAACACTGAAATAAATCTTGTTTGCTGTTTAACCTGTACAATGATGAATGAAACTTTGTCGTTTGCTGTTTTTATATTGGCAATTTTTCTAAGCAAAAACATGCTTAGACAGCACTTTAGAATCATTTCCAAATGGAAATGATTCTGAAGTGCTGTCAGACCATGATTTTACAGAAAATTAGAGCTATAACAGGAGTGATCATAATACCCCCACAAACATTGCTTTGACACATGAGCAGGTGTAATATCAGACAGAGTTTCATAGGTCGGAATCAAAATTTCATGCCAATTTTTTTATCTTTGATCTCCAAGTGTGATCTTGACCTTAGACCTGGGTAAGTGGCTATTGAACGAGACACATTATTTCATCATGGCAAACACTTGTGGGTTGATCGAGATGGGTTAAATAAGTGGTCACAATATATACTTTCATCGAGAAATAACAAAAATGAAATATTTAAAAACAATTATACGTATTACATGTATACGTATTATATATATGTATTCCGAATGTAATGGTAATACAGTGGAATCGCGATGGCTCGAAATGCCACGGGCCTGCATATTTATTTTGAGTAATCGCATCGTTTGTGCCATCGCATCTTGCGATTTTGGTATATTTGTCGACTACTGTACCCGTCGGACTTAGGAAATAAAGAAGCATAATAGAGTGTATCCACGTTTTCGATGATAATAGTATTTATTCGCAGATTAAAGTTATCATGTGAAATTAAATAAACTGTATTTAAAAGTATAAATTTACAAAACTGTCTTTATTTCAATTATTATCAAAGAAGAAAAGCTCTAGTATTTACTATAAATAGTGGCGCACATAATTGATGTCGCAGGTCGTTGTGACGTCACTCGAAACAGTGGGGTATGGGCCCAGCTCAAACGATGTTGTTATATGGCGTCCATAAAAAATCGGGAATCAGTCATAAATCGTAAAATGTTGCAACGCAACAAAAGGTGCTTTACTTAGTTTGTGACCAGTCTAAACGCTGATCAACTTGATATGGGTTTACTATTTCACTATATTATGCATCATGAATAGCTGTCGAGGACGAACATTTTAAGCCCAGAACTGAATGTGCAGGCCGATTTAATGCTGCACTGATTGGAAATTCAGTAGAGAAAATCCTTTTTGTTACGACCAGACATCTCTGCCCAACTAGGAAGAGCAGTATTATTAATAGGCGTTTTTCGTTGTAACTCCCGGGTAGCCACTCGAATAACACGAGGGCCATTAGAACAAGCAGTGTTTCGAGCGATCGCATTTTTCGAGGAGTTGCATTTCAGCCATCGCATGTAAAATACTTTAAACATATAGGGAAAATTACCGGGACCGCTACGCTATTTCGAGCGAGCCCGACATTTTGAGCCATCGCGATTTCACTGTATAGTGCAACCTCTCTACAACAGTCATCCATGCGAAGACACAAAACTGGCTGCTGTATAGAGTTGGCAGTAGTAAGGTTGAATATACATTTGTATGACTATTGTACATTTCGGATATAAAATATTGGCTGTTACAGCGAGGGGTTGTTGTAGAGAGGTGGCAGTTCGACTGTACCTTGAACATTTGTTTTATTGCCAGAGCTGTTATTAACCTATTTAAAATATTGGCTGTTACAGAGAGGGGGTTGTTGTAGAGAGGTGGCAGTTTGACTGTACCTTGAACATTTGTTGTATGGCCGGAGCTGCTATTAACCTATTTAAAATATTGGCTGTTACAGAGAGGGGGTTGTTGTAGAGAGGTGGCAGTTTGACTGTACCTTGAACATTTGTTGCATGGCCAGAGCTGTTATTAACCTATTTAAAATATTGGCTGTTACAGAGGGGGTTGTTGTAGAGAGGTGGCAGTTTGACTGTACCGTTAACATTTGTTGTATGGCCAGAGCTGTTATTAACCTATTTAAAATATTGGCTGTTACAGAGAGGGGGTTGTTGTAGAGAGGTGGCAGTTTGACTGTACCTTTAACATTTGTTGTATGCTATTTAAAATATTGGCTGTTACAGAGAGGGGGTTGTTGTAGAGAGGTGGCAGTTTGACTGTACCTTGAACATTTGTTGTATGGCCAGAGCTGTTATTAACCTATTTAAAATATTGGCTGTTACAGAGAGGGGGTTGTTGTAGAGAGGTGGCAGTTCGAATGTACCTTGAACATTTGTTGTATGGCCGGAGTAGTACTGTTATTAACCTATTTAAATTATTGGCTGTTACAGAGAGGGGGTTGTTGTAGAGAGGTGACAGTTTGACTGTACCTTCAACATTTACTGTATGGCGGGAGCTATTATTAGCCCATTTAAAATATTGGTTGTTACAGAGAGGGGGTTGTTGTAGACAGGTGGTAGTTCGACTGTACCTTTAACATTTGCTGTATGGCCAGAGCTGTTATTAACCCATTTAAAATATTGGCTGTTACAGAGAGGGGGTTGTTGTAGAGAGGTGGTAGTTCGACTGTACCTTTAACATTTGCTGTAGGGCCAGAGCTGTTATTAACCCATTTAAAATATTGGTTGTTACAGAGAGGGGGTTGTTGTAGAGAGGTGACAGTTCGACTAACATTTGCTGTATGGCCAGAGCTGTTAACATATTTAAAATATTGGCTGTTACAGAGAGGGGGTTGTAGTCGAGAGGTGGCAGTTTGACTGTACCTTTAACATATGCTGTATGGCAAGAGCTGTTATTAACCCATTTAAAATATTGGTTGTTACAGAGAGGGGGTTGTTGTAGAGGTGTTAGTTTGACTGTCCCTTTAACATATGCTGTATGGCAAGAGCTGTTATTAACCTATTTAAAATATTGGCTGTTACAGAGAGGGGGTTGTTGTAGAGAGGTGGCAGTTCGACTGTACCTTGAACATTTGTTGTATGGCCAGAGTAGTACTGTTATTAACCTATTTAAATATTGGCTGTTACAGAGAGGGGGTTGTTGTAGAGGTGACAGTTTGACTGAACCTTCAACATTTACTGTATGGCGGGAGCTATTATTAGCCCATTTAAAATATTGGTTGTTACAGAGAGGGGGTTGTTGTAGAGAGGTGGTAGTTTGACTGTACCTTTAACATTTGCTGTATGGCCAGAGCTGTTATTAACCTATTTAAAATATTGGACGTACATCCAAACCTTGAACATTTGTTGCATGGCCGGAATAGTTTGTTTGTTTGTTTGTTTATTGGTGTTTAACGGCCTATCAACAGCTAAGGTCATGTAAGGCCGGGCAACAGGTTCGATCCCGTTTTAACCTGTTGCATTGGGGGGAAAATCCCAAAATCAGAATGGAATATTTACATCGAGATACAACATATTCAGCCCTGAAATTAGAATAACCTGACCTGGTGCCAGGTCTATACCGCACCAGTCACTTGGTCCCTTCCCCTATTTAAAAGTAATACCGGTAGGATTACTCTTATAAAGGGTATAATTATAAGGGGTATAACCAGATTCAACTGTCACATACAAAATGCCAAAGACGTATGTGAGGGCCAAACCAGGTCTCCAGTCGGGATTCCGGTAAGAAAGAACCCCGATCGTTAAATTACCCATCACATGCTCCCACCTGCCACACACGGCCGGAATAGTACTGTTATTAACACATTTAAAATACGGTATTGGCTGTTACAGAGAGGGGGTTGTTGTAGAGAGGTGGCAGTTTGACTGTACCTTTAACATTTGCTGCATGGCCAGAGCTGTTATTAACCCATTTAAAATATTGGTTATTACAGAGAGGGGGTCGTTGTAGAGGTGGCAGTTCGACTGTACCTTTAACATTTTCTGTATGGCGGGAGTGGTGTTGTTCAGGTCTGGCTTCTCCAGTTTGTGAGCCAGCTCCTCAAAGACGACATTCTCCACATTGATCAGTTCGAAGTTGAACACTGTGGCCAAGTCCTCCAGAATCTTGCCTTTCTTCGTGCCCGGGCCACCTGCAAACACATCCATTTATTAACCCTTAGAAAGCGGGAAACGTAAATTGCCGTCTGCTGTTGTTTCATATTTTGTATTCTTTCTCAATAGAAACATGGTTTGACAGCACTTTAGAATCATTTCCAGTGGAAAAGATTCTAAAATGCTGTCAAACCATGCTTTTATCAAGAAAAAATAAAGAAAAACCGCCGACAACAAAATTTAATTCAGTATTGTAAGGGTTAATTAAAGCAGCATGAACAGTGAGTGACGGATGCACGGGATGGCAACATACATTGTATAATACCCCACTCTCAATAAATTGATTGGGACACACAAAAGAGGAATGGGAAAGCTATCAAAAAGGGGCACATTTAGCAAATAAAACAATAATGGAAATGTGGGCACAGTGTATATTTAATTATTTAATGGTGTTTAACCCTTCCTACGCTGTTGATGGAAATTGCCGTCTGCTGTTTTTCATTTTTGCTTTAATTCTTAACAAAAAACTGGTTTTGACAGCACATGATAATCATCTCTACTGGAGACGATTCTCATGTGCTGTCAAAACCAGGTTTTTGTCGAGAAATATTGAAAATAAAACATTTCCAGCAGACGACATTTAATTCAGCGTAAAAAGGGTTAATGGCCTGTCAACAGCTACGGTCATTTTAGGCACAATGTACAACAACCCAGATCTGTAGCCTATTTCATCAACATTGCAAAGTATACTTCACTAGCAAAGTATACTTTGAGGGAGTAATCATTTACTTTTCCTGAAATGCATTATTTCATATAGAACTAACAAATGCATATATTTCATGATTAAAAGTATGCAGAATTATTATACTGAATTTATTACATTATCACAGCCAAATGGAAATTTCTCCCTCAAAGTATACTTTGCTAGATAAGTATACTTTGCAATGTTGATGAAATAGGCTACAGACTACACTGCAGCTCCATTATAACGCGGTCGCTTATAGCGCGATCTCCATTATAACGCGGGTCTCTCGTGGATCAAAATGTCCCGTCTGGCGCAGTTTGATAGTATATATGGAGCTTGTAAAATAACCTTGGGGTTAGTGAGCAATATGGGCTTTCTGTAGAATGATGCGGGATGTTGTTACAAATGCATGTATGGAATATTAAAGCATAAACTGAGCGTTAATTTGTAAGTCAGTGACCTTGACCTTTGGGGTTAGCGGGCACCATGGGCTTTCTGTAGAATGATGCGGGATGTTGCTACAAAAGCATGTATGGAATATTAAAGCATAAACTGAGCGTTAACTTTTGCAAACACGCAAATTTCTAATTCAGTGACCTTGACCTTTGGGGTTAGCAGGCACCATGGGATTTCTGTAGAATGATGCGGGATGTTGTTACAAATGCATGTATGGAATATTAAAGCATTCCATTGGGGGAAACAGAAGTTAAAATGAATTAACCTGAGCGTTAAGTTTTAGAAACAGAGCTAAATGCAAAAACTTAACGTTGAATGCATGTGAAAAGTAGGTCAATCAACCATGAAAACTAGGTCAAGGTCACATGGGCTCCCTCTGTGTGAGATGGTTACACTACAGTGTTGATGTATACCAAGTATGGAGGTCGTAGGTGTTATAGTTTTCTGGAAACTGACCTAAACGCAAAAACTTAACGTGAAATGTTGACGCCGCCGCCGCCGCCGCCGCCGCCGCCGCCGCCGACAACGACGACGGAAAAGCTATGCCTATATCCCGCTTCTGCTAAAGCAGGCGGGACAAAAAAAAAACAGGATTTTTTTTTTAAAAAATCGTCGGACGTCGTAGTCATCGTGTAATTAGTTGATTCGTGATTTCTGCAAGATCCAGATCAGCCTGTACATATGTACAGTCTTGCCAGGATCAACCTTCTTCACCATACCACCAATGTAACGCCTGATCAGAAGCTACACTGGTCACAAATCCCATGAGCACCATTTCTCCAGTCACGTAAATGTACCGCTTATTGTCACCAAGTAATGTCAATGTATCCGTGTTAACACATAATTGTCGCTAATAAATGGTTGCGTGTACGATCGATCGCCTTTCTTTTTCTTTACTCCCAGGTGTAATATTTAGTGTTCTATAAATAGACTGGTGTTTCAGCATTATCTGGGGTATGGGATCACGTGGTCTATTGTTTACACTGCAGCCCACGGCAATCTCGCTTAAATCGTAAATTTCATTCATCAATATGACTTGCAGCGTAAACAATAGATCACGTGACCCCACATCCCGAGATTATGCACAGCTAATCGGACACGTGACCATAGGCATTATTTATTATCAATTACTCCGTTTAAGCGTCTGTTGATCGTGAGTAGTATAAATTGTAATAAGCGTCTGTCTATCGTGAGCACTATACAATGTAATAAGCATGATTTTATAAATAACTCATATGTTTAATACATTAATACAAGTTTGTATGTCATAGGCATTATTAATAATTACTTTAACTTCTGTTCAAATGACATGCTTTTATATGGGTCCGTTGCTAATGGAATTCCTGCAATAGTTGCTAACCGAAATGCGGATGATACCAGTAACCCGTGCAGTACCAGTACCCGTGCATGTCCCGAAATTTTATAACGCGGTCGGATTCGATCGCGGTTTGAAATCTTGGACCCCGAACACCGCGTTATAATGGAGCTGCAGTGTACCAATGTTCAGGTTGACCAACTACAATCAAGGTAAATGATCACGTGGCTACAACAAAAACAATTACTGAAACTTCCAGAAGTACCTCCGATTCAAAGTACGTATTCTGTTATATTTGTCCGTATTATGTATCGTCTTGTTAAGCTGCATTTGGTGGTATCGGTACATTGGCCCAAACGTCCGGGTTTACCGACACTTCATCGATTCTTCACAAAAGCGACATAAGTACATGTATGTGCCAAAGTCCCGAGACCATCAAATTTGGAGATTTTTTCCCCCACTATTTTCTCTATTTCTGTTCAAAAGTATATGCTTCTCAGGGCTCCAGATAAGGAATTAGTAATTGAGTATTTTCACTCCATCATTTCTGAAGCAATTGGGTATTTTAAAATTTCAATTGGGTAACATAAAATCACACTACCGTTTTTACACATCAACAGCCAACAATTATTGAATATATTGCTTCGAAATGAAAACACATCTTGGCATTTCATTAGAATTGTCTCATTGGAGACAATTCTAATGAAATACCAAGATGTGTTTTCATGGAAAACAAGAAAAATATGCTATATATGTGGTCTGTCTATTGATTTCTGTAGCATGGTAAAGGTACCACAAATTTGTTATTGCTTTTTGATACTCGCTACTTCTGATTTCAATTGGGTTTTTGGCAATTTTAATTGGGTATTTAAGCAAATTCGCAGCTTATCTGGAGCTCTGGCTTCTACAACTCACTGTCTCGATGAGACAGATCAAAGTAATGGTAACAACATATACTTTTATGGAGAAATAAACAAAATAATTTTTTCCAAAGACTTCAATGGGTTATCGCCTGTTGTTTTTTTTCATCCAGGGCCCATAATCCAGTGAGCCAACAACACTTAACCTGACCCTCTTGCAGTCACACAAGCAGATTAGGAGTTTCAGAGTTAATCCCCTTACTGACGGCAGTAATGCTAATCAATGGAGCGATATCAAACAACGTACGCCGTAATCAGTAACCTATTTCACCAACATGGCAAAGTACCGGTAAACTTTGAGGGAGTAATCATTTATTTTTCCCCGAAATGCATTATGTCATATAGAACTAACGACTGCATATATTTGATGATTAAAAGTATGCAGAATTAATATAATTTATTACATTATCACAGCCTGTGATAATGTAATAAATTCAGTATAATAAAAATTAATAAATTTATACCTTGAATTGAAAATTTCTCCCTCAAAGTTTACTTTCCTAGATAAGTATACTTTGCAATGTTGGTGAAATATGCTACAGGCTCGGGCTGCTATCATAGCCGACTATGTCTGATCAGCGCATATGCAAGGTGTGGGATCATGTGGTCTATTGTTTTGGTTTTGCGTAATGGCGGCACCCATGAGTTGTGAGGTAAATCTTATTTTTCATCAATATGACTGCGGTTTCTTCCTTTGAATGATACCATAGTCCAGCCGTTAACACTACGAGTTCGAAAATACCAAATTTAGCAGCATTACTTCTGTAGTCAGTCTTAACCCTTAGACCGCTACTCACAACAATTGTCGTCGGCTGTTGCTTTTATATCTTGCCTTATTTCTCAATAAAAACATGTTTTGACAGCACTACAGAATCATTTCCATTAAGTGCTGTCAAAGCATATTGAAAATTATTCTAAAGTGCTGTCAAAGCATGTTTTTGATGATAACAAATTAAGATAGCGGTGTAAGGGTTAAGCAATCCTGCTCTTGATGGTTGTCAAGTTTTGTTTGTTTGTTGTTTGATGGTTGTCAAGTATACCAAGTACGCAGAGGAATGGCTGAAAACTGTATGGATTGGCGGAACAGCTCTCCAGTACTAGATGTACATGTATACCGAGTCTTAATATTCTGTAGAGATGTTTTGGATAACATTTTGCATTTATAAGCCAGGAAATATTACCAGTATGCAAAACTAAAACAACACAGATCATATGATCCGCCACCGTGATATGATGGTTTGTTTGTTTAATAACCCATTCACAAGTACACAGGTTGTGTTTGTTTGTTTGTTTATTAGTGCTTAACGGCCTATCAACAGCTAAGGTCATGTAAGGCCGGGCAAACGGGTTCAATCCCATTTTAACCTGCTGCATTGGGGGGAAAATCCCTAAATCAGAACGGAATATTTACATCGAGAACAAATATATTCAGCCCTGAAATTAGAATAACCTGACCTGGTGCCAGGTCCATACCACACCAAGTCACTTGGCCCCTTCCCCAAAAATAGTATTACGAATAATGTAATACTCACATAAGGGGTATAACCAGATACAAAATGCCAAAGACGTATGTGAGGGCAAAACCAGGTCTCCAGTCGGGATTCCGGTAAGGATGAACCCCGATCGTTAAATTACCCATCGCATGCTCCCACCTGCCACCCACACACAGGTTGTGACCTAGTGGTTAGAACACCTGACTTCCAATATGGAGGTTGTGGGTTCAAACCTCACATTAGGCATAAAAAAATACGTTCATAGTATTTTCATCCCACTGGCCTGTCAGATGAGACCCGTCTCTATATGACCTTAGCTTTTGCTTGGACTTTAAACCCATCATTCACTTTCAATTTGTTTTAACCCATTCACAAGTGCATTGTACATGTATCTAAGTTTGCAAACATTTTTTTCATCTATTTTCTTCATTTCTCAATGAAAGTATATGTTGTTACCACTCATTCGAATCAACTTGGTGTGACAGTTTTGAAAAATACGGTTCGAACCGTCACGCCGAGATGATTCCAATGAGTGGTCACAACATATACTTTTGTGCAGAAAAAAATAAAACGACGGTACATGTGTATTTAAATTTTTCAGTCAGAAAATTGTCTATCTTCAGAATGAAATGGGTTAACCCTTAGACCGCTACTCACAACAATTGTCTTCTGCTGTTGCTTTTATATCTTGCCTTATTTCTAAATAAAAACATGGTTTGACAGCACTTCAGAATCATTTCCAATGAAAATTGTTGACACCAAGGTCAAGGTCAGCCGAATTGCACTGGCAGATAGCCATCAATGTGAAGAATATATTGATGAAGTTTGGAGATGATCTTACTAACGGATCAAGACATATTCAACATTTGGATGTACGTCCAAAATTATTGACATGACGGTCAAGGTCACAACCGTGAAGGTCACTGTCACTCAAATGACAGTAGATGGATAGCTATGAATGTGAGGATGATATTGCTGTGAAGTTTGGTCATGATCTGTCTCAAGATATTCAACATTTGGACGTGCGTCCAAAACTGTTGACACCAAGGTCAAGGTCACCATGGTCACGGTCACCAACATGACATTGGATGGATAGTTATCAAAGAAAGCTATTGATGAAGTTTGGAATGATCCGACTATTGGATTAAGAGATATGCGAAATTTGAAATATGTCCAAAATTTACGTCCAACAAAGTTTAAGGTGAAGGTCACCCGAATGACACTGGCTGGATTGATATCAATGTGATGAAACGGATCAGAGAAATTGGAAATTTGGCTACGTCTAAAATGTATGTCCCAAATTGTTGTTAACGACGACGACACAGACGACAATACGCCGACGATGACAACGCCAAAATTGTGACCGCTATGTCTCACTTTCCACTATCGTGGGCGAGACAAAAATATATACAACTAGAGCAGCTGAAGCTGCATCAACGGTTTGAGGCTTGATGTACTGACAAACGTACACTGGCAAAGTGATTAGAAGACATTGCCAATGACGAAAACATATGAAACTCAAAAAAAATTGATGCAATTCCAATGAAATTGAAAAAATAAAGTTTTGTATTTTCAGAATCGCTTGACTATCCTAAGCATTTTTCATTATATAACGTTCTACGAAATGTGTACCGTTAACCCCCTAGTCTGACATTGAAGTTGAGATGATTCTAAAGCACTCACAGCATGTCAGTTCGTATATAAAATGAAAATTGTTTAAGTTCGAGTCCAAATCTAAATCTCCACGTAACTCGTTCCATTTGGTGATTTGGTCGCCAATATTAACCACTATATCTCTCTCTCTGTACTGCCTGTCCCTCAGACATTTCGCCTTTTTTTTGGCCGACGCCGTTTCATACAATTTCCGTCCTGGACGTTTCGACATGTTGATATTCTTGTTTACATATTGGGAAGCCGACTGGCGCGCGTAGTATACTGCGCATGCGCACCGCAAGCCGTGATGTGAAAGTCGTCGTCCACGCACATTATCAAAATAGACTGTTACCGCCGCGCGTCGCTAACAGTAAATTGATAATTAATAAATGTTATATTTGTATAGCGGGCACTCGTAATGTTTAGAACTGGTGGAATAGTGACATAATTATACACTTATTTAATTCCTATAAAGAACATTTTGTGCCTACTGCGTGGGCATGTACCTTTAACAAACGCTGGTCAGTGGTCGCATAGAGTTAACACGCGAAGTGTGCCATCCAACTCTAGACAGTGACCTCATGAACTTAACACGTTGCTAAGATCAAAGGATTTAGCCGCAGCCACAGGCATTCGGCCTGTTTCGGCTTTCATCGGTATAATAAACATTGATTAATGTTGAACAACAAAGAAAACTAGAGAGCAGCTGAAGCTGCATCAACGGTTTGAGGCTTGATGTACTGACAAACGTACACTGGCAAAGTGATTAGAAGACATTGCCAATGACGAAAACATATGAAACTCAAAAAAAATTGATGCAATTCCAATGAAATTGAAAAAATAAAGTTTCGTATTTTCAGAATCGCTTGACTATCCTAAGCATTTTTCATTATATAACGTTCTACGAAATGTGTACCGTTAACCCCCTAGTCTGACATTGAAGTTGAGACGATTCTAAAGCACTCACAGCATGTCAGTTCGTATATAAAACCAGTGTCTGATACAGCCCACCATACCTGTCTGGCCTCCACCTCGAAGTTTGTCAGCTGTACACACTGTTCTAGGCGGCTAAGTTTATATGCTCGTTCTCAAACTTCAAATGCATGTAGCTCGCGCATTTGAGCAGATAGCTAAAAACTACCAGCGAACCGGAGATAGAGAATTTTATTGGCTTTTTAATGCAAAAAAAATATTTGAAATCGGTTGAATAATAAGGAAGTTATGACCATTTCAATTTTTTTTAAAAACTTCAAATGCCTACAACTCTCTCATTTGGGCAGATAGCCAAAAACTACCAGCGAAACGGAAACGATAGAAGAATTTTGTTGGCTTTTTAATGCAAAAAAAATTATTTGAAATCGGTTAGATAATAAAAAAGTTATGACCATTTCAAATTTGAAAAAATTGAAAAAAAAACGTCCAAGTTTGAAAGACAATAGAATCAGAAACTATTCAAGCCATTGCTCTGAAAAATATCATCTTCTGTGCGGATGAATGTCCGCGTGACGCTGTCAAAAAATTATGTTGCTGAGATTACTGTACAAATTGGAAAACTGTTTCAAAGACCACCCGTTAAAATAAAAATAAAAATCTGAAATTGTTGATTTTTTTCATTTTTCTCAATTTCACATGTCTATACTCTCTCATTTGAGCAGATAGCCAAACATTGTCAGCGAAGCGAAGATAGAGAATTCTCGCAGCTTTACAATTCAAAAAGAATTTTTGAAATCGGTTGGAAAATAAGGAAGTTATAGGGAATTATATGATATATGACGTCACTTCCGGTTTCGTAAAAAGTGACGTCATGAGAATTCTGAAAATTGAGTTATTCTCGTCTCACTGTTGATGCGAATCGGTATACAAAATTTGAAGTCGATCCGACCAGCGGTTTGGGCTGTAGTCTCGACGGCTGAATAAAAAGAAAAAAAAAGAAAAAGAAAAAGAAAAAAAAGAAAAAGAAAAAGAAAAAAAAAACCAACGAAAACAAAAGGTTTGAGGAATCAAATTCCTCAAACCTAAATATTCAATATAATTTTATAACCATAATATCTTGTGCAAAGGTCCTCACCACGCTAGTCAGTCACTTATCGCCACTCCCGAAAAATAATAGGATTAGTATTAATCTTACTACTTTTATGATGGCTATAACTGGATTCAATTCTCACATACAAGAACGCCAAAACTGTACCAGAGGGCCAAATCAAGGATATCGGGATTCTGGTAAGGATGAAACCCCATCGTATTATTACCACTAGCATGCTCCTAGCCTGCCTCCACAAATCATTGCCAGTTAACCCATTAAACACGGAATATAATTATAGTACATTTGTAGTATGAAACTTTATAGGGGGAAAAAATCCTATTTTCTTTATTTCATCGCGAAAGTATATATTGTTACCACTCATTTGAACCATCTCGACGAGACGATTCAAATGAGTGGTAACAACATATACATTTATGGAGAAATAGACAAAATTATAAGATTTTTTCAACAAACATTATCGTATCCTTAGACTGAAATGGGTTAGTAGTCGAGTTGACCCCGTCTTCCATTGAATCCTAGAGAAAGCCTGTGTGCCGTTTCACTAAAATTTGTACAACTAAAATGTTCGTAAGTGCAAAATTAAGATAGTCTATACATTTCACATTAACAATGTTTTCTTGTAAACAATTATTGGATTTACATTTATCGAGTATCAATTGAAATTTCTAGACGATCATAAATTTTCACTTACGAACATTTTAGTCGTAGGAAGTTTAGTGAAACGGCCCCCTGAACCCCTCCCCCATCCTCAGATGTTAACCCTTTCAACACTACATACCTCTATAGTTGTATATGCAAACAGTGTTTGTAGATCCAGATCGTGACAAGCCGTCTTATCAGGATCTGCACTTGTTGCAAGTAATTTTCATATTTTTTTATAAAAAAAAAACAACAACAAAACACCCTATTTTCATAAATCTGAGAATCACTCTGTGACGATTGTATTGGTTAGGAAATGAACATATCAAAATCCATTTCAAATATTTTGCGGTGAAAGGGATAACTACAATGCACAGCGCTCCAGTTAAGATGCGTAATTTGACCAAATATTTGAGGTATTTTTCTTAGTTCTAAACTTCTTCACCAAAAATGTTAAGTTTGGTGTTCTTTAGAATCGTCTCAATGATACGATTCTAAAGCACTCCCAACTTGCCATTTTTGGTGAAGAAATAACAAAATTGCCCCCAAAGTTGATCAAATTACGCACCTTAACCCTTTGAACCCGAAAGGCCGCTATATCGGTTTATGCAAACAGTGCAGATCCAGATGAGCCGGCTCGTAACGAGCCGTCTCATCAGGATCTGCACTGTTTGAAAGTAATTTTCATATTTTTGAGAAAAACAAATACCCCCTATTTATAAATGGAATAGTCTGAAAATCATTTTGCGATGATTGGATTGGTTGCAAAACGAACATATCGCAGCCCATTCAGTTACTTAGGGTTGAAAGGGTTAACTGGAGCTCTGACTACAATGTATGTGGTTTTATGTTTTATGGACTGCAATAAACATTTGGTACATATACATGATGTACATACATATCAAATGCACCATTATACCATCAGGGGAGATAACTGAGTAATGGATTTCAGCTATAATTGTATGAGCAAACATAATTTGTGAACATAACACGACATACATAGTTTGTTTCGAAATTACTGTACTATACCACATGTGACAAAGAAGATTCTGAAGTTTAAGAGAAACTGGGTTCAAATGGTCGTCGCAGTGTGTGCCTACAAACAAGTATGAAAAAAATTCACAATTCTCCATATTAAATAATGTACACGTACAACCTGAATCTAATGGCTTAATAAGTCATCACACTTCCTCTAATGATACATGAAAATATCATACATGTATTGATTTGGACAGCTAATCACGTTAATTGGAGCTAAGAGGGTTAGGTAGACATTATACACTTGCATATCAGTGATCAGAGTGGTTGTACATGTACCTGTACATGTAGAGCTCCAGATAAGGTGCGTATTGACGTATTTTACGCACTTATTTCAGCAGAATACGCATTGATTATCAAACATGGGAGTACAAAATACTCACAGCAATGTGAAAATACGCAAAGATTTACAAATTGAGTATTGTAAAAAAGTTGAAAGTTTACTTAATTGAGCTGCAAAAAGCAAACAGTGTTTGCGCAAACACTGTTTGCTTTTTGCAGCTCAGATAAGTGAATATTTAAATTTGTTTTATTTTTCATCATGATTTATTCCCTATTAAATTCAATAATGAAGAAAATCACTAAGACACTAATACATTTGTAAAAGTAAAATATGCATTGCATTTGAAATATGGGGGTATAATACTTGTTAGATACAAAACTTATCTGCAGCAATGTACATGTATATACCCTCAACATTAGACCTCTATAGCACTGTCTGCAAACTGCATAGATCCAGATGAGGCTGCTCGTATCGAGTCGTCTCATGATCAGGATTTGCACTTTTGCAAGTAATTTTCATATTTTTTATTTAGAACAAGAAACAACCCCACCACCTCTTTTTATAAATGGACTTGTTAGAAAATTATTTTGTGATGATTGGATTGGTCGAAAATTAACATATCACCGTCCATTCCAGTATTTAGGGTTGAAAGGGTTTTAGGTACATGCCCACTCAGTAGGTTATACTATCAGGAGACAGATACATGTAGTTTTGTATATTCTGTAGATATGACATTTTCTGGCAAAATAAACATTCATTCACCATTACCCCCCGTATTAATTGGCATTATTATACATTTTATATCAGGCGTACATTTCCACATTGATATCAGGGGTGATAACCGGGTTTCCTTAAACTGTTAATGGACATTACTATTTATTCTCTGTATTTATTTTTTGGTGTGCAATGATCATACTTTATATACATTTAATTAGAGAATAAATAATTAAAAAATATCATGCCTCATTTGCATATGAAACTAGATATGTCAGTAAGCAAGGCCCAGGTATCCCTAAATATGCAGATCTTTTCCAAGTATGTGGGCCTGTGACCTTGACCTTCATATCAGCAAGGGTCGGACGGTCATAAATTTATCACAGCATGATAGTAGACCCTTAGAGGAATGCATGCATGAAATATTAAGAATTTTCAATAAAGGAAACGGATTGTTAAAGGTACATGCCCACTCAGTAGGCACAAAATGTTCAATTATAACAGTGTTCGAATGGTTCAACCGTGTACATATATACATGTACCTAGTAACCCAGCGGGCCGTTTCACAAAACTTCTTACGACTAAAATGTTCGTAAGTGCAAATTTAGGATCGTCTGGAAATATCAATTGATGGATTTACATTTATTGAGCATAGGCTGCATATGCAGCCTATGCTCAATAAATGTAAATCCAATAATTGTTTACAAGAAAACATTGTTAATGTGAAATTTACAGACTATCATAAGTTTGCACTTACGCACATTTTAGTCGTACGACGTTTAGTGAAACGGCCCCCAGATGCCGAGTGAAACTGGGATTGTAGAATACATGTAGGTCGCTGGCTCAGAAAGCAGTTGGTCATAATAATGAAGAGGTCAGTGGAATATGGGGGCTAATCCCTTCTTCTACTGACCCCATCAATTCTAGATTCTGGTTATCTTGCATATTCACACACAGGTATTTGAACAGTATGGTCAGTATGGTGGTGTCATATGGGCATTTTGGTGAATTTTGGGTAATTTGGGTTGATTTCGTTGGTTTTGGGAAATTTACATAGTTTTGTGCAACTACTAATGATTACACACGACAGAAATCGTCAATTATCTACACATTCACCATTCCAGACTTTTGGACCTTTTTTATAATATATACCCACAAAGGAATGAAGCCTTTTTCAATAAATGTATTTGGCCAATAAAATTTCCAACATGCGTTGCTTTCAGACCGATTATATCATCAATTTTAAACCACAAACACCAAATTTGGGTTCTATCGATTCAGGAGACATAATATCAATCTGCTGAGGCCGATAGAACACATGAACTGCATTTATCTGTTCCTATATTTAAGAAATTAAAATCCATACAATTGTGAGATTTTCTGGCGAGTCCTCAAAGCGGAGATTACACGGCGCTCCATTTGATTGGATAGCCATTTCCAGCGGTGTAAACACAGTATGTAACCAAATTTCTCCGCTTTGAGAGCTCGACCATCTATCCGACAATATTCAAAGTTTTTCAGACGATATATAAATGTTTGGCTTGCATTGGCGGTTCAGGTCAAATACACTAATCAAAACAAACAAACTGGGACCGGTTTTATTGTTATCGGTTAACAAATAATGGTTTTATTGGTTAAAAACATACGCGGGTAGAAGATCCGTTTCTCACCTTTGTAAATTGCCGTACTTATACATGTACTAACTTGCGGGAGGTGACCTAAATTGTATGCCGGTAACAATGCACCATAACCACAAGAAACACCGAAATAACCCATAAAACACCGAAATACAAGGTCAAGATATGAGGAAGTCCCAAATTATTGATACAAAGGTGATGGTGATGGTCACCCAGGTCAAGGTCACACAAACAAAATTGGGTGGATAGCCATCAAAGTGAGGAACGAAGCTATTGGTGAAGTTTGGTAATGATCCGACTAACGGATCAAGAGATATTCAACATTTGGACGTACAGTACAGCTCAGATGGAAAAATCAAACGCTGCGCGTCGTGCTGGTGGGTACTGAAGACGGGATTGCTATTTACACGCGCGTTGTGGCAGAATTTCTGGCATTCGTGGACAGGATTGTTCTGCCGCCACGAACAATCTAATACGTCCGCCACGGATCGTCACAAATGTTTATTGCTCGTTCGTGCCGACTCGGCACGGAATAATACCTGTACAGTGGTCATTTTCCGATAGTCATTTATCCCTTACAATGCTGAATTAAACTTTGTCGTCTGCTGGTTATTTTCCATTTTTCTCATAAAAAAACATACATAGTTACATATACGGACATAATCCCCCCCGGACATAATCCCCCCTCCTTTTTTTTACCAGGACGGACAAAATCCCCCCGGACATAATCCCCCTCACCCAGGAGAAATTGGGAGATATAGATCTTAATGTGCTGACATGTTTTCATTGAGAAATGAGTGATATATCTGTATGCTTATATGTATACATGATGATATATTGTATTAACTTGTATATTTTTTTATTCCTTCAAGGCTATGGACATCATCGACCACACATAGTATTTCTTTAATTTGGATAATCATATAACAATTGTTAGTTGATACTTTGATGTATGCTAAAAGTATTTTAATGTATTTGCTTAATTTGGATTACCACTTTGATGTATACTAAATTAATGTTTCCTTGTTAGACCACTTAACTCGCATTAATGTATTTGCTTAATTTGGATTATCACTTTGATGTATACTAAATTAATGTTTCCTTGTTAGAGCACTTAACTCGTAACAAGTGGAAATAATTGTGAGAAGTGAGAAGATAATTAGGAGAATATTACAGGTTCGCGTAGCTGCTGGGCATATTGACTCCATCAAACGAGCGGCGAGGAGGTCTAAGCGTGCCAACACCCCGTCAGAGCCAGCTTCCAGAAAGGACATCCCCAATCCACTACCAGATCAGTACCAAACTACAGGTGGAGCAGATGCCTCACCATTCATAGTGTACGACAATGCCTCTGACACCAACCGCATCATCCTCTTTGGGACAGACGCAGGGCTAAAACTACTGGCGGAAAATGACACATGGTTTATGGATGGTACATTCGGCACTGCACCACCACAATTCGAACAGCTGTTTGTTATTATTCGCGTACATCTGACCAATAATGCTGTGTCCGCAGTTTACGCATTACTTCCATCTAAGTGTCAATCAGTGTCAGTCAGTGTATGAGGAATGTTTCAGTGGTTTACTTGATGCCTGTCTTCTGCAATATATACGCCCCACTCCATCAACGTTAGTAACGGACTTTGAGTTGGGCATTCACAATGCAGCGAAATCCATGTTCGGTGATATACAGATAAGGGGATGCTTCTACCACTTAACGCAGAGCACGTGGAGAACGGTACAAGCTCTGAGGGGTTGTCTACACAGTACGCCGCGGACGACGAGCTTAAGCAGTTTGTGGGCATGGTGGATGGTCTAGCCTTTCTACCTGTTGACAATGTGATGGAAGAGATGAATGCCTTGAAGGAAATTGCTCCGGACTGTCTCGAGTCAGTGTTAGATTATTTTGATTCGACTTACGTCAGTGGTGCGTACAAGTCGGTTAGGGCCCCAAACGGCGCCATACGCATGCGAAGGACGCAGCCACGATTTCCGCCACCGACATGGAACGTACATGATGTGACCATCAACGATGGCGACCGAACTAACAACATTTGTGAAAGTTGGAACAATTCATTTAAGCACTTAGTAGGACATAGTAACCCATCCTTATGGACAGTGATCGCATGCCTCCAGAAGGACCAGACCATGGTTGAGACCGACTTGGAGCGGATACGAATTGGACAGCCGTCGGTCAAGCGAGCTAGGAAGCAGAGTGCTGACCTCCAGAAGAGATTGAAGAAGTTGTGTATACAGTACAGGGACTCTAGCAGGCCGTTGGCGAGCTTCATGTACGCCATTGGCGAGAGTATTCGGTTTTAGCTTGATTTCATAGGACACTGGGGGCCGTTTCACTAAACTTCCTACGACTAAAATGTTCGTAAGTGCAAACTTATAATAGTCTATAAATGTCACATTAATAATGTGTTATTGTAAAAAGTGATTGGATTTACATTTATTGAGCATAAATCCATCAATTGAAATTCCCAGACGATTCTAAATTTGCACTTACGAACATTTTAGTCGTACGAAGCTTAGTGAAACGGGCCCCTGATGTATAAATTATGTGCTATGTCACATATGTGCTCTTCGTAATATTTCTTTAATTTGTCATACACTGACTGTTCCAATAATTCTTAACAAAAACATGTTTTGAGAATCATCTCCAATGGACATAGTAATGTTTAATATGTTTAGTAATAAGCATTTCTTATTAAATTTGAACTAAATTCACAAAAATGTCTGTTCCAATAATTCTTAACAAAAACATGTTTTGAGAATCATCTCCAATGGACATAGTAATGTTTAAAATGTTTAGTAATAAGCAGTCATTATAAAAATGACAAAAACATCACAAAAATGTCTGTTCCAATAATTCTTAACAAAAACATGTTTTGAGAATCATCTCCAATGGAAATAGTATGTTTAAAATGTTTAGAAAAGCAGTCATAAAAAGAAATAATCACAAAAATGTTCCATAATGTTAACAAAAAACAGTGAGGAATCATCTCCAATGGATATGTAATGTTTAAAATGTTTTAGTAATAAGCAGTCATTATAAAAATGACAAAAACATCACAAAAATCGAGTTGTGATTATGCTGCATGAAATATTCTGCCATATAAAGATTAACAATTATTTTGTTGGATTAAATATTGTCATAAACTGTTAATAAAAGACGACACAACTTATGTTATGTGCTTTATTTTATCCTGCAGGGGGATTATGTCCGGAGAGGATTATGTCCAGGAGGGGGGTGGGGGGGGATTATGTCCTAGCAGTCATTTCACACAGGGGGGATTATGTCCGGGGGATTTTGTCCGGGGGGATTATGTCCGAGGGGGATTTTGTCCGGGGGGATTATGTCCGCCCTGGTCAAAAAGAAGCGGGGGGGATTATGTCCGGGGGGGATTATGTCCTACACTCAATAGGACAGCACTTTAGAATTATTTATAACGGAAATGCTTCTAAAGTGCAGTTGATCTATGTTTTTAACGACAAAGATATAAAACAAGAGCAGATAATAATTTTCATTTCTAGCAAACTATAAAGGGTTAATGGAACATATTTTATATTGTTGTCAATGTTGGATTATATACACATTATGATGATCTTCGTTTTCATACCAGTTGTGTATAAAAGGAAGACGTACTATGAAATTCCCCATATTACATGTACAGACATTTCCGATCTTCTACTAGAAAATTGTCTAACCACTGTGCAAATTCTATTCTGTTACTACTTTGTACATCGACAAAATGACTCAGAAAAATGTGACGAATCACTTTGTTACTACTTTGTACATCATGTGATTGAATGGAGTTCGACCGTACCGATTTCCAATTTCCATCACGTTACACGCTATAGTTCAGCCGAATAAACAGGTCTACATGTAGATGTGTTTACATAGACTAGTTGCTTGGATAATGAAACTGTGTGACCATGGTCTACACTGATCACAATTTTATCAGATAACAATGCGACCCGCCCAGACTAAAATTTATAACATGTAATGGATGGAAATACTATGAATATATTATGAAAGTATTTTTGATGCATAAGGCGATGTTTGAACCCCATCCGGCTTATAAATGAAGCAAAGAAATGCCCATAACGAGTGACCATACATACTAAAGAATAACAGCTGACGTAACGGCGGTAAACTCAAATGACGTACGTGACAATTGACATTTACGTTCCAACAAGATTTTGACGGTGTGTAATCGATCGTATTTCCTCTCCACAATATTGAACCAGACTCGAGACACAAATTAAATTGTTTATTTCTGAATGTGTCAATTGTTTGCCCGGTCTAACAGTGTATGGGCGGCGGATGCCTCTCGGGCACAGCTTATTCTCACGATAGTGAGGCCCACTGCATGTCAAGGGCAGCGACATTGTCTCGGGTTCCAGTTGGGTGGGGCGGAACCGACAATGGATTTTAGATATAATTTTAAACTGTATCACAGCGTAGGCATTGACACACCCAGTTTTCTACCCTCCACTACGGTGTTCCATTTAGGCCATCGTGATATCGCTATCGAGTCGATACTACGATATTACAATATTACATGTACGATACTTCAATATGGCCAGAACAAGAAGCCACGACGACGCGATATCACGATGACGATACTATGATTGTTATACCATAGCATCTTCATAGTACTATCGTCATCGTAGTATCGCTCTATCGTCATCGTACCGTCGTGATATCGTACCATCGTCATTGTACTGTTGATATATTGTACTATAGTCATCATATCGTCATCGTGCATGTCCATCCGGACATTATCTTGAGAGCAGAGTGTTAGATATTTTCAGACTTCCAGTATTCATGTTAACAAATCAACTGTCACTGATAAAATAACATAGAGGACAAGAACACTGTCGTTATTGTGATACAGTGTACTTTCTGTGATACGGTGCAGACAGGGTATATACATGTCGCCAACATGGCGTAGCGGAATGACAGCAGGTAAGTGCCACTTTACAGGGCTCTAGATAAGGATTTATTCATCGAGTATTTTTACTCCATGATATTTTGTTCAATTGGGTATTTTCAATTATCAATTGGGTACCTTACAACCGTTACCGCATTGTGTAAACTTGAATAGGGTATTTTCCAATTCTGGTATCAAAATTTGCAATAAACATGGCTACACAATACATTGAATACGTAACCATGTGCAACATCTTTTACAGAGTTTGTGTACACAACTCGTCCGAAACCGTTCAGTCGATCGATTTGAAACTATACACACGTCTTCTACACATATTGAAGATGTGCACCTTGGTGTTTTTATGCCAAAAAAATATTTTTTAACAAAAATATCACCTTTATTTTTCTACATTTTTCTATACAATTCTATATACGGTACAGAGTTTGTGTACACAACTCCTCTGAAACTGTTATGTCGACCGTTCTGAAACTATACACACGTCTTCTACACATATTGAAGATGTGCTGCACCTTGGTGTTTTTATGCTGAAAAAAGATTTTTTAACAAAAATATCACCTTTTTAACCATTTTTTCTACATTTTTCTATACAATTCTATATACCAGTGATGTGCCGTTTTTCTAGTTTCGATGTAGAACCAATAATTCATTAAACTGTGTTTATTCCATTGGGTGACAGTCCAGGTATTACATTTATAATAGTATAGCCAATTGTTCTCATCATTTTATATATTTTATTTCCACTTCAAGGGACCAGGGGTCTCAGAAATGTCATTTCCGTTACGTACATTTACATGACGTAAATATAGCTTCACATTTACATTTTTTTCTTTTCAACGGCATAAAACATACACCTCAAGGGGCATCTATTTAGAAAAGTGTCAAGAATATGGTAAGCTAATTGTATTAGTTTGAAACAGAGAAATTTAGTAGCAAGTCATGGAATTTCTCATTTATGGTAACCCAACAACATGTATTTAATATGAATCAGTAAAGTTAAGCAAAACAAAATAGCTTGGCATGTAACAGAATGCCGTGTTTTACCACATGTACCAAACATCGTTATAAAGCTACATTTAATTAATAGCACAGCCTCCAAAAATATGGGCGTAACGGTAATGATTATGTAACGGTAATGACAAAATGTAACGGTAATGACTTTCCATTTATTTAAAATACTAATACAGCATATATAACAAACATATTTATACTTTGAATATGCTGTACAATATAACTTCAAGTTAGTGTTTACTTTTAATGTGATTGCCAATAGAAACCCACACTCCTTGAAGCTGTGTCTGTTTTTTGTTGTTTCAGAGCTTTTACTAATTAAATCCTGATATATAAATGTTGTAGGTCTGAATAAATGTGCCATTACTGACCGACAACTGATGGGACCTGGTTTATATCGAATTGACGCATGAACTGACTGGTTAGTATGGTAATTTATCATTGCCGTTACACGATCGTCATTACCGTTACACAATTTTGTAACGGAAATGACCTTAACGGTAATGATTTTTCTTTAAAAACTCCATTTTTCACCCCTCTGTATACAACGCATCATGAAGGTAGAATATGCAAATGCAACGTTGTAAGAGTGTCTATCCACCCATTTTGGTTTCAGTCGACCTACATACATATGGACGTGTATAAACCCCGAACGGTAATGATGCATGTAATGTGTAACCTTAAACTTCCCAATACAGACCGGCCTCGTTCTCGGCAATGACTTAAGTTGTGTTACCACCGTGTTTATTTATAAATCGGGCGCCCATAAACAGTGTTCATTGCATTAGTAGCTGAGAATTCAGCGTAACGGTAATGATTCGATTTCGCGGGACAGATACATTAACATCAGTATTTTTTACAACAAAAGGCAAATTTATTGCAGAATAAGTGTAATGTCAATGTTAAACTATTTTAATTCAGATGCAATGTCTAGTAAAGTACAAATGGACAAGATTTGAGAATTACGGGCTTGTGAACTGTGCTGATTGATGATCGGGACATGCCCATTTGGTGCACCACACGTATGCCAACAACAGAAAATGATAACTAAACACACATAACAAGAATTGTAAATACTGTTTTCTCAATGGATTGGTATTGTACATAGTTTCTTTACTGAAAAAAAAAAAAAAAAAAAAAAATCCTTTTAAATTGTGTGATTTGTCAGTAAATTACACCGGGACACCAGATGTACATAAAATATAGAATCACTGATATGGTACAGGGTTTGAGTACACAACTCCTCCGAAACTGTTCAGTCGATCGTTCTGAAACTATACACACGTCTTCTACACATATTGAAGATGTGCAACTTGGTGTTTTTATGACGAAAAAAATATTTGTTAACAAAAATATCATCTTTTTAACTTAAGCCATTTTTTCTACATTGTTGTATCCAATTCCCTATCATTTCTACTTTACACTCTACTTTTCTATCTCTGCCTAAATTAGTATACATGTTTAGCACAACGAGATGAAGAAATAATGCTATAGACTTTCAAATTCTCATTTAATTACGTATTTCCAAAAGCGGAAGGCAACATCGTGAAAAGGCCGAGGCGAAAACGCGACATCGCGGTCTCGAAAACGCGAGATAGCCAGGCGAAAACGCGAGAATGAATACAATAGAATCTCACGTTTTCGCCTCGCGATTTGGTCTCGCGTTTTTACGATCTTGTGTATAGGTCGACGATGCGATGCAGTAGCCTAACCAATAACACGTATCGAAATATGTTTTTTTTTGGTCAATAAACGTGTATTGGCAGCACATTAGAATCGTCTCCTAAGACGAGTATCATTTTTTGTCAAATTATGTTTTTGTTGTCAAGAAATATAGATGTTTGTCCACATTTGTTCGATTTCTTAATAAAAGCTTTTAACATGTTTTTGCAGCACATGAGAATCGTCTCCTAAGACAATGTGTACGTGTCCTATTAAGGACATGTAGCAACCTTGCGTTTTCGAGCTTTCGAGATGAAAACGCGAAATTCTATCATATTCAATCTCGCGTTTTGTACACGCCACACATGCATGAGCAAAACTAATCCGAATTTTTCAAAAGCGGAAGGCGAGATCATGAAAACGCGAGACGATTCTCATTATTTTAGGAAACAATTTTTATACGACCGTTTTTAAAAAACGGTACGTATTATGTTTTACCGCTGGGCGGGCGAGCGGCTGACAGAAAAAGTAAATAGTTTGTGTACACAACTCCTCCGAAACCTTTCAGTCGATCGATTTGAAACTATACACACGGCTTCTACACATATTGAAGATATGCACCTTGGTGTTTTTATGCTGAAAAAATAGTTTTTAACAAAAATATCACCTTTTTAACTTAGCCATTGTTTCTACATTTTTCTATACAATTCTATATACGGTACAGAGTTTGTGTACACAACTCCTCCGAAACCGTTCAGTCGATCATTCTGAAACTATACACACGTCTTCTACACATATTGAAGATGGGCACCTTGGTGTTTTTATGCCGAAAATAATATTTTTTAACAAAAATATCACCTTTTTAACTTGGCCATTTTTTCTACATTTTTCTATACAATTCTATATATGGTACAGGGATTGTGTACACAACTCCTCCGAAACCGTTCAGTCGATCGTTCTGAAACTATACACACGTCTTCTACACATATGGAAGATGTGCACCTTGGTGTTTTTTATGCCGAAAAAACATACATATTTTTTTATCAATATACATTTTTAACTTACCCATTATTTCTACATTATTGTATCCAATTCCCTATCATTTCTACTTTACACTCTACTTTTCTATCTCTGCCTAAATTAGTATACATGTTTAGCACAACGAGATGAAGAAATAATGCTATAGACTTTCAAATTCTCATTGTTTCTTGCCTTTGTGACAGCTTCACATTTCTGCATCTTCGCTGTCTGGCCCATATTCGACGGGCGTATTTTGTGACTTGCAGCACTCTTGTTATGTTTTATTATTGTCGATAAATGTGTTTTGAGTATGCACTCGTCGCAACGTTATGTCCGCGGTGGCACAGTGACAAAAGACCACAAGAATAAATATGTACTATACAATGTTTATTATTATAGATATTTAATATAATATGTATATGTGCCAAGTGCTCAATTGTATTATATTTAACAACTATGATACTAGTTTTTGTTTTTGGACAGTTTCGTATAAGAAATCTTATGAGGACAAGTCACTTTTTCAAAATGACTTGCCCTGAAAATTATATTTTCCAGGACAAGTCGGGGCAAGTCACTTTTTTCAAGTCACTTGTCCGGGACAAGTGGCTAATAAATAAATTTGTACAGCCCTGTTAATGTTTCTTGCCTTGGTGACAGCTTCACATTTCTACATCTTCACTGTCTGGCCCATATTCGATGGGCGTATTTTGTGACTTGCGGCACTCTTGTTCAAAATTACTTGCCCTGAAAATTATATTTTCCAGGACAAGTCGGGGCAAGTCACTTTTTTCAAGTCACTTGTCCGGGACAAGTGGCTAAAAAATCCATTTTTACAGCCCTGCCTACATTATTAGTGCCTTTCTACCTAAATATATTTACGTGACCTCCATTGATAAACATGTAAACAACATAAGGGTTCAAGAGAACTCATTTATTTGTAAGTTTTACTACCAAAATCCGGATTTTAATGGAGGGGGTTAATGGGATTAGTGGAAAACACAACATTTAGGTGTGTTGTGTTGTTTGGTAATGTATTAGTCCTGTTTAAATCACATTTTTCTAACTTGGCAGTTGTGACCTTTCATCTGGCTTCGGTTCAACACACAAGTATAATGGAAGTGATGTAACCCGTAAATCTTGCGATAGAACGAGAAAATAAAAATGGCCTCGAATCTGTGCAGCTATCGAAGTTAGAGGATCGTATGATATGTCTTCTATTCAACAGCTAGATTGTGTATCTGGTGATGGCCGACAAATGATGGCTGACAAATGCTGCAGAAGCGGGTGATTATACAAATACACAAATACACAAAATATACACCTAAAGATACTTTAAAATGTTATTAAAATATATGCCATTAAATGTCCATATAGCCCCAATTCTCATGGATTCGTGCCTTCTCATTGATTCGTGCCACTAGAAAACAAGTGAATAAGCATATTCTAAGAATAGTGTTAATTGAAAATTATTTTAAAAAGGTATTTTAAGTTGTATCCCACTGTTTTTTAAGTTACAGTGACACACAATTGTGATTTACCACCTATTTTGTGATTTTTCTACATATTTCCTTAATCTGAAGAGGGTCTGTTCGCAAATGATGCATACAATGTGATAAATGTTGATTTCTAGGTGAATCTGGACTTCACCATGTTTAAATTTGATTCATCTAGGCAGCAACACTTCTTTATTGTACGAGTGATCAAGGAATGTCACTCAAATGTGAAAAAGGTTATAGGGCACGAACCTGATGAGAAGTTTCAAGATCAATTAGGCGACTTGGGTGGGTTATTTCTAGGGACTCCAAGACTTGCATAAACAATAATTTTGGTGAATTCCTTATGTGCACTCATAGTCAAGTGTTTGAAATTTATGTTGATGTATACAGTAGCGTAACCATTTGTCGGGATTACCCCCGCGTCGGGAATTTTCGTAAACCGCATTTGTCACTATTCACAGAAAATTACACGATATTTTTCCCGGACATTTTTTGCAGAAGACACTTGTCTGTCAAATGGAGAAAAATGTTCCACATCGCCCTTAGTCATGTAAGGTTTTAATCAAATTTGTTAGAATACCTTCAAAATGTTGTATTTCAACTATTCCCACTTTTGTCCACTCATAAACATCATTATTCAAAAAGATTTACAAAGCATGCTTCTGTCAGTCTGCTTCACTGGATTCTTTAGCCATTTTGAGAAGTCAATGTCATGTAAACACGGACTGGTAGCTGTCAAATTACCAGAATAGAGCTTCTCATTATACTGGGGGGGTCTTCTATGAAAAACAATAAAAAACTAACACAGAATTATATTTGATTACACAGATGTAGATATAAACTCTGTGTTTTTAATATAATTTATTGTTCTGTTGATCATAAAAATGCTCAAAATAATAGTCTACAGTTTGTAGATTGTTATTATCTTATTGTTTGTATAAATCCTGCCTGTAGTGTGCACCATAATGAATATGGTAAAATAGCATGTACCACAAATGAAAATTAAACGTGATCTGAAAGCATCTTGCATTATGGGTATTAGCCTTGTGATAATATTATTGTCATTTATGACTGGCAAAGGAAATGGTGGAAAATTGTTTACTGTACATTCCTCTGATAATTTAGATAACCATTTTTTTACACTGCTTTTGCTTTTTGCTTTTGCCGGTATACTGGTATACCCTCACACATGAGTGTTATCACCAGTTGAGTGCTAGGGGAAAATCAGAGGAAAAACGAAAAAGACTAGATAGAGCAGTAGGCCAAGGAACGGTAGAAGGAAGCATAGAGAGAGAAAGAAAAAGAGAAAGAAGAAGGTTTAGAATTAAATGAGTCTGGAGTGCTGAACCTTCAAGACCTGAGCCTTAAAGGAATCCAGCGACTCTGCCAGGCAGGTGGTCAGTGGGCAGTTGGTTCCACTGTACAAACGGTTCTAGGGAAGAAGGAGAAACGAGTGTAGTCTTTGTCGGCACGCAACTGGCGGTATTGGTGTTGGCGTCTACCAGTGCCTCGTGTTAAGTAGTTATCCTCATTTATGGCTACAAGATTGTTCCTAATTTTGTACAGCATACTCAGTCTGGCATCGACTCTCCTCTGTTCAAGTGATCTCCACTCCAGACTGTGCAGCATATCGGTTACACTAGATGTGTTGTGATAACGGTTAGAAACCCATCTTGCAGCCCTCCTCTGGACCATCTCGAGTTGGTGTACAAGCCTATGCAGAGTTAAGTCACCCTCATTGTCTTTGCTAATACTCTTGGGGTCCCAGACTGTGGAACAGTATTCTAGTTTTAGGACGAACAAGGGATTTATAAGCTCGTTCTTTGACAATCTTCGAGTTGATCCTGAGGTTACGTTTCAGAAAACCTAGAGTCTGATTGGCCTTAGATGAGACGGAGTTTATGTGTTTATTCCACTTCAGATCGTGGCTGATGTTAACCCCGAGGTACTTAATACAAGGAACTGAAGAAAGAATTTGGCCGTGGAGAGAGTAGTTATGCATAACAGGAGCCTTCCTGGTGGTAATGTGAATAACCTCGCATTTGTCAGGATGAAAAGACATTTGCCAGTCGGATTCCCATCTCTCGAGATTATGAAGGTCCTCTTGAAGTTTGTTGCAGTCAGATGGGCTATGTAAAGCTAAGTACAACAATGTGTCATCTGCAAAGAGCCGGACAGTACTATGGGTTGTGTACTCCTGGAGGTCATTATATAAACAAGAAATAACGCAGGACCAAGCACAGAGCCTTGTGGAACACCAGATAGTACTGGAACGGACGTAGAAGCTTTCCCTTCAAGGACGACACGCTGAGACCTACCACTAAGAAAGGATCCTATCCAACCGAGTGCTAATCCCTTCACGCCATAGGATGAGAGTTTGTAGAGGAGCCTATTGTGTGCTACCTTATCAAAGGCCTTAGCGAAATCCATGACTACAACATCATTCTGTCTACCACTCTGCATGTTGAGGGCTATGTCGTGAACAAATTCAATAAGTTGACTTTCACAGCTACGCTTCTCCCGAAAGCCATGCTGGAGGGGATAAAGAATATTGTTCCTATTGAGATGCTGCATCATATTACTGCAAACAATGTGCTCCAGAGCTTACAGCAGATACAAGTTAGAGAGACAGGGCGATAGTTCGAAGGTGTCGTTTTGTCACCTTTCTTGTATATTGGTGTTACATTGGCTTGTTTCCAATGTCTGGTAGGGACTGTTGCTGAAGTGAGGTATTGAAAAGTAGAGTAAGAATTGGCGCAAGTTCAGCCGAGAGGCGCTTCAGAATAGTAGGTAGGAGTAATATTGTCTGGGCCTGGGGCCTTGGATTCTGACAGTTTTTTGCAAAAGTTTCTGTAACCATTTTCTGTTACCTCTATCTCAGGCATGTCATTTTCTTTTCTGGAAAAAGGTTTGAAACATATTTGCAGTAAGAAACGAGTTTCATGGGAGTTTGCTGAGAGAAAACAGAGTGGAACTGGTCATTAAGCAAATTGGCTTTTGAGATTGGATCAGTAATAGATACTCCGTTTCACTTCAGGGATTTAAGTCCAATAGCATCTGTTTTTTTGTGCTTAATAAAAGTCCAGAAACGTTTTGTAATATTGAAGTTTTCAGTTACTGAATTTTCATCTTTTGGAGTAATTAAGTCCTCAACATACTCCCAGTAAGCTCCTCTGCTCAGTGTCTGTATATGGTGTTTAAGAGTTTTTAGTTTACTTGAACCTTCAGGGGTAGGTTTAGCTCTGTTTTTAAAGTAAAGTTTATCCCGTTTCCTAATAAGACGCCTTATTACCATTAATCCAAGGTTGTCTATCTTTTAACTTTGCAGTTTTGTGCGGTATGAATGGCTGATGGCTCTTTCGAGCTCCGAAGTGATATTGACCCATAATTGGTTAACCGGGTTGAAGTGTCAAAATTTTGCAATAGGCTTTCCCCAAAGGTAGTAATATGCTTTCTAAGTCCCTCCCAATCACCCTTACTGTAGAGCGCAATCTTCCTGGGGGTTTGATTGTTTTTAATAGGCCTAATGTCAATTTCAGTTAGGACAGCATCATGGTCACTTACACCTGGGATCACTTTGCATGAAGAAATTATATTGGGGTTGTTTGTGATAACAAGGTCAAGGATGTTGTTGCCCCTGGTGGGTGAGTCTACAAGTTGAGTCAGGCCCATGTCGTCTAAGAGGTCAACGAACTGAAAGGTAAGAGTGGGATAGCCACAATTCTGTATTTTATACTTGTTGTTTGGCCAGTCGTATCCGGGAAAATTCATGTCTCCTGCAATAATAACATGGGAACCAGTCATACCCAATCTCCGAAGTGACTCGGAAAACTGGTCTAAACTAGAGCTGTTGCCCTCACTAGGCTTGTAGTAGCTACATAAATAAAGTGGCTTACATCCAGTAACCTCCATTTTCATCCAGGCAATCTCGCAGTCTGTATGCAGGTCGGGGACCTCGCTGCAAATAAAGTCATCTTTTGCGGCAATAATTACCCCACCACCTCCCCGTTTTCTGTCAACCCGGACAACATTTTCCATGTACTGTCTGGGTAAGATTTCACCCAAGTGAATAGTGGCATCTATCTTGGTTTCGACCCCTATGATAACATCAGGGTTTACGCTATCGATCATGTTACTAAGATCAGTACTGTGGGCCACGATAGAATTAATGTTTACACTCAGTACTTTCAGAGGTTTTAATGTAACGACATGTGCGTGTAGGTTTTCCTGTACGAGGGGAGTCGATGAGAGGTTCTTGGGGAAGAACTGTATGTGGGATCTCCTGGGCTGCTCTGCTGAGAAAGTGTGCTGAAGTTGCATGGGCTTATGGGCTCAAACCTGTTTGTCGTGATCAGGTCATCAATAAAGTTTGATGACACAGTATGCTGATTAATTGCATTGCAATTGAGACAGTGCCAGCTTACACTGGTGTTCTGTAGTGTATGGAAGGTGGCTTCGCCTATATCCTGACAGTCAATGTGGAACCAGATAAAACAAGTCTCACAAAACACGGCATTCCTAGACCAGGTTACATTTGTTTCACAAGCTCCGCATGTGGGTAAATGCTGTTCCCACTAGTTTCTGTAATGCTAGGACCTGGGTTTGTTTGTACGTCACCTGATACCGAGACCAGTAGGGTGCAGATGTAGAAGAGACAACAATTGTTTCTCTGAATGTCAAAATTTTGGCATTTTCCGTTTTTCAAAAAGGAAAAAATGGTGGTAAAATTGCTACTCAAACATTCATTTTGTATTCTAAAACCATCAGCATTCATTTGCAAAAATGAGTCAAAAACGGGTAGTCCAGTTTGATATGGAACATGGTGCAGTCTGGATCCGATGGTGCGCCGCAATACAGGATGAGTATAATCCGACAACACAAATCCAGACTCTAAGGTCACAGTCTATTTTCTACAAGCGCCTGGATGATACGTTAACAAAATGGACGACATGGAAACAAGCGCGATTTTTAGATAAATCTGGTTTCACATCACTTTTACGATAAGTTTATTGTTTTAAAAAGTTTTGAATAATTGTTTTTATATGCGTATAGCTCTAGTAACTGGCCAACGAAGGCTTATTATCCAGAACCTAGGTATATCCACTGTACATTTTCAGGAATTAATCAGAATATAACACACAATATGAATTTATGTGCTTAGGGGCACGGATCCATGAGAATAGGGACTACTAGAATGAATAGTCATACTTCCATAATAGCCGATTACCGCTACGCATATTGTAGCTAAGGGACTACAACTAAACATACTTTGAAATATCAACAAATATTTGCAAATATTTTCCATTAAATGCCCATATACAACTAAACCTACTTTAAAATAGCAACAAATATATGTCATTAATGTCCACTTAATGACCATCAAGTATCTGATCAATTGTATGGCACGTGCCGGTCATTATCGAGTTTTACTCTTAATTGCCTAATTGACGAACCGGACGCCGAGTTGCCGAGTTGACGAAACCTCTCAGTTGACGGAACCGACGAAACCTCCGACGAAACCTCTCAGTTGACGGAACCTCGGACACATCAACAACAATAATTAATCATATTCTAATACTATAGAATCATACATTATAATGCTGACAATGTAATGAAAACGACATAAAATATTACCAAACACGATAATAATCCGTGGCTTATTGTCCAGAACCTGAACGGATGTTCCAATCCGAATGCTAACTTTTGGTTGTCTTGCGAATATTGAGCCTCTCCTAAGTCCTGCTATGGGTGTTCCTTGACCACTACCGTTTGTACTTCCACCACAACCCATTATTTCAATATATCATAACATCGCCAACGCAGGCTAGATTCCCATATAATGCAGAAAATATTTAAAAATGCAAGTTACGCCTGGAATGTTTCGCGCGAATATGTCAACTGCTTCTCCACTTTCAGTTCTATTTTTAAACAACCTAATTTGCATACAATTGGTGTCACACACGGGTATATTCGATTGGTGTGTGCGTTGTAACCCGAATAGTACAGCAATGAACATGATGAACGTGCAGACAGGCAGTTAAAGAAGCAGAACTACTATACAGTATTCAGCTCAGATGTAACAACAATAGCTTACAATGGCAACGTCGATGGGATATTGAAGACACAGGCCGGACTCTACGTTATCTTATATTTAAGGGCAGAACTTGGCTCGCAGACCTTCAAAACAGAAAATGTGTATTTTCATAAACTCCAGTGCCGAGATCGAAGCCGCTATATGACACACCTGGGTAGAACCAGTAGAGTGGGAATTAAGTATATTTGTATTTCACAAACTCCAGTGCCAGGATCGAGGATCGAACACGTTGGCCCGTTTTCCTTTACGAATTTAGTATTATAGTCTGTTTCACGAAAGCTGCCCAAATTTTACGGCCATATAAACAATTAAAAAAACATATTTTTTTCGATAATATTAAATTAAAGGAAAATTTAAGAATGAGCCTTCTTTTTATTTCGTGAAATTTGGTCAAATATTGATTTTATTGCGAAAACAAAATTTCCCCATGTTAAATCCCCATAGACGTCTATGGGGATTTAACATGGGGACATTTTTTAGAATTTCAGAAATACTGGACCGATTTTTAAAATTTAACTTTTGTTTTTTAGTGGATCATTTCCAAGCTATCTAGCTAAGTCTCGGAGTTAATTTCCAATTTTTTTTCGCTTGTTGACTCCTCCCACAACTCCTCTACCTTTTCCCCCCATGTTAAACTCCCATAGACAAATACATTTTTCGTAATAAAATCAATATTTGACCAAATTTCACGAAATAAAAAGAAGGCTCATTCTTAAATTTTCCTTTAATTTAATATTATCGAAAAAAATATTGTTTTTGAATTGTTTATATGGCCGTAACATTTTGGCAGCTTTCGTGAAACAGACTATAGTTGCAATGCAGTCGAGATGTGTGCTTTAAATTAAGGATTTAGGTTATGAGACGGTTTGGAAGGTATGCGAGCAAATTCCTAGCCTTAAATAGACGATTAAAATAAATGCCTATATATCACATTGTCACAGATTACGGCAGCTGATAAATGTTTATTTTGATGATCACTAGGATGTACAAATATGTACACTTTTTTCCACAGTATTGCAGAAACCATAGACATAAATACTACACAAAATCCTTGCATAAACTAACTCCATGATGTCCGAGACATTATGTTAACGTGTAAATAATATTCAAAATGCAATGCGCATTTTTTCACATAGTTTTTAAACATTACATAGTCAGGTTCAACTGATGCCCTATTTACGATATATATATTATATCTATATTATTTGTTATTATATCAAATAATTAAAACGAAAATTTTAGCAAAATAGGTTGATTGTACGGCAGCTTAAAAGGGACATGCGCAATGTCTTTTCTATGTCATTCCCACGACATAGCATCTCGTTACCACGACATAGACGTTACCACGAGATCTCGTTACCACGACATATAGCATCTCGTTCCCACGAGATAGATAGCAAATGAAAATGAAGCATTAAAAATTGCCGCCAAACAGTTATAGTATGCCGTGTGAGGTATTGAACTAATTTAAGAGGGTAAAGTGGGTTTACTTGACTTATCAGATAAGCGGTCAACATTTTTAATATTCAATTCAATTCATTGTGACATGGAAAACATCCAAAATGGCCGCCAAATGTGACATATTTTACATATAACTACTCTCACACTCTATATCAAAGCAAACATAATACTGATATTGGATATATTGACACAATAAACGCTTTCAGTACGTTCGATATGTTCGTAGACAAGTTGTTGAACAGGGGAAGTCCAAGATCGCAGCCACATATACATATAGTATAATATAACAATAATGTAAACGACTGATAAGTAAGTATATAACTGCATACTAGCGCCATATCGTAGTAAATTGGTATATATGTATTTGATTTAGGAATACATGTACACTGAACGTTTTCAGTAACTTAGAAATATAATTAAATAACTGTGCCAATAGCAGAAGTCAAAAATGGCCGCCAAATATTAAAAAAAAATGTCACCTTGCCTTATACTGCGCAAATTGCATAATAATGTCGCGTGACACGTGCATTCTTGTACATTCTGGAATCCGTATAATTGTATATTTGTGATGTGTGGTACTGTGTTGTATTGTTGTGCGTATTATTGATTTCACATCCCTGTGATTCCACATACCTGTGGTTTCACACACCTGTGGTTTTTGCACACCTGTGGTTTGGCATGTACATTTGCCATGTGCGATGTGCATGTAATAAGGGGGCTTATGTTGTATTGGTGGAAATACGTTTATGCGTGTCATTTTTGCGGATTTTAAATATACGTCTATTTTATGAGCAATGTTTTACTGATGTCACGCCATATTTGCCACAGACTATGCATGTGTGTGGTAGAGAACTCGTTGACTGCGTGTGCTGGTTTCGCTAGGGAAAATATACCTTTTAGTATTACGGATGTCCACTGTCCGTGCCAGCCGAGTTTGTCCGCGTGTCAGTGTTTCACCATATAAGGGACCTTCTGATGGTGAAGCCAGTATACAGCGCAGACCATACCATGGTCTGCCCTGTTATGTATGCTACGGGTTAGTGTTTCAGCATAGCCTTGGTACTGGCCAACACGGATATATCAGATCCCATAATGGTGATGTTTTGTGTCGTGATATTTCCGTAAATGACCACGATATTTGAGTTTAGTATGTGCTACACTCTCATTTGAGTGTATAGCCGTAGGACCGTTATGGAGGGGTTTGGCGGGGCCAAGAAGCGACCTTCGCATTGTCGAGACCAGTCGAGTAGATTTCGGATTATGAGATCTGGGTCTATAGTGTGCAGATTTATGGTAGTGTGGGGTATACCATGTTGGATGGTATTTATTCCACGAGGGTCTGAACACTGGTTTGGTTGAATTTAAGGCGTGGGAACATATATTTATGCCAAATATAACCCACGGGTGACATGGCAAAAGCCATGGTTTTGTAGTATTTATGTGAGATGTCGTACGAGGGGTAGGCATATCCATTATTTCCGTGCATGGTTTCACTGGTGCGTATATAAGCGATGTCTCGCTATGTGTTGGCGGGACACATATATTCTGGTTACAGAAGACTAGTACTGTATTCACCAGTGACACGGAGGATTTTGGTATGTACCTAGAACATTTTATTTCAGCTGTGATTTGCCGTTGTTCGATTCCCGTTTTAGTCTGTTGTGCATTCTGTCTGTCTGCCTGTGCGTATTCGTCCAGTAATTGGAGATTCATTTCATTTTTGTAGCCTCTTGAGAACGCTCCAGCGAGCCACATTGGACGTTTTGGTCCACTCGTTTGAGGGCAGACCCCACCCCATCAGTGCAGAGTATCGGGTCGTCCGAGTGTCCGTACGTCTGTCTGGCGCAGTGTGTGTAGCTAGCAGCTCCGGGTACAGGCCTGTATAGAGCAGTGTGTGATAGCTACCTCGCGTTCATATCATATCATTATACTACCACCGAGTTGAATGTCACCTAAGTGAAACTTTTCCCGGCGTCTTAGCCAACGTGATAATCGCCATTTTGTATTATATCGGAACTTTACATCCGGTCTACCACTTCCGGTATTACAACCCATTGATTCACCATGGATACTTTACATCCGGTCTACCACATCCGGGTTGCTACAGTCGAGTGATACCGTAGGAACTTTACATCTGGTCCACCATTTCCGGAGATAATACTACCTGTGGAACTTTACTTCCGGGAACCAGCTTCCGGAACATTATCGTTATTGACTATCATGTGATGTAACCACATCCGGCTTTGACTTTGACATTCATACTTTGGAAATATATTGCATAGGCAATACATATGTATACTTTGATAGTGTATGGTAATACTCCTATCATGGCATATCATGGCTAAAGGATTGTAGTAAGACTACATATATTGTTTATGGATTAATCCACTTGAAGTTGGATTATAGCCATATTGTTGACTAGACCTCATATTGCGGGTGAGGCAGACCTTGGGACCTTGATACTCAGAGGTTACACTATCTATTGAGATACGCCAGCACTGGGGTAGCTCAGATGATTGTCATTTTGTCCTCCAATGTTCGTTATGCCATGTTATACTTGTATGTTATTTCACTTTGATTAGCGATCATCAAAGTACTTGTGCATTCATACTATTGTCCACTACGGGACCATTGAGATACCACATACCGAGTTTATTCGTCTATAGCTTTTAAGTTGCGTTAAAGTATAACAGTCGATTGGCTTACAACCTTGTAGTAATTGAATAGTATCATGCACAGTACAGTGATGTTCGCATATCAATGTATCACGTATTCCTGTGTGTTCCCCATGTAATATAGTGTACATTATAAGTGATTAAGTAACTACGTGTACTTATCTACTCTGGCCTATCCCTTACACTTCAACTGCATTGTTACCACTTTTCGTTCGTCAGATCAAGCTATATTGGCCATAACGTCATAACAATTGAAGTATACTTGGTTTATATGATAATTGGGGGAGACAATTTGTCTCGATCATTCCTGACCTTGGTAATGACCTTGACAATGGTGTCAGAAGTGGGGTTTTGTTTCCTCTTTTTATAATCAGTTTCTTCAAAGCAGTTGAAGTAAGGAGGCTAGAATAGCTGTACCCCTAGTGTCGTCAAAATTCAATCTTTGTATTTGTTTGCCTTGGGAGTTAATGTAAGATGCCCTCCAACACTTAGGCACTAATACATCACCACATACAGATTTGACTACCTAGGTACAGAAGCATAGAGTTGAGACGATCTTGTGAGATAGTCGATGTAAGGGTCATTTTAATTTTTGATTTGTCAACAGTACCTCCCTGTGATGATGGCACAGCGGGTGTTCTAGGTTAGCACTAGACACTTCTGCATCTGAGGCGAGATTACTACCACTATTATATTGTGTATGAACAATACTATATCCTGCCAGGTGTCTATAACCAGTCCCCAATATTTGTGTCCAGTACCATAGAGAGGGAATTGTAAATATACCATTACATTAGACTATACATATACCGGATTGACTTACCCGAATTGAGAAACTTATACCGTCGTTAGGAGTAGAGACCGGATTGATTTACCTTAACTTGTAGACGTGAAGCAAGAGACTCGCACAAATCACCAAGTGATTTGAGTGCTAGAGACCTTGTGTACCGTCGGGTAAAGCGTGTAAATCGATAATCCGGAGTTGATTTGAGAGTGAAAATGTCGTCCATTAAGGAGCTAATGGACATAGGCAAAAGCTTAGGGCTAGCAGATTCAGAGTTAAGGGCCTTTGTAAAGGAAGAGCAGGAGAGAGAAAGACAGGAAAGACTAGAGGCTAGACAGGCTGAGAAAGATAGGTTAGATGCTGCGCAGTTAGCTAAGGAGGTTGAGAGGCAGGCTGAGAAAGATAGGTTAGATGCTGAGCGGTTGGCTAAAGAAGTTGAGCGACAGGCTGAGAAAGATAGGTTAGATGCTGAGCAGTTAGCTAAAGAGGTTGAGCGACAGATGGGGAAAGATAGATTAGATGCCAATGAAGCACAGTTAGCTCTAGAATATAAATTGCGAGAATTAGACACTAAGCATCAGGTAGAAATGGCAAAAGTAGAAAGGGGAGAAGTAGTAGATGAATATAGACATGATAGGGACTATGGCAGAGCATTCGGTCCGAAGCTGCCACATTTTGATCAGAATAATGACAACATGGATAGCTACTTAGCTAGATTTGAGAGGTACGCAGCAATTCAAAGGTGGTGGGGGAGAGATAAGTGGTCACTACACTTGAGTGCGTTATTGAAGGGCAAGGCATTAGATGTATATTCTAGACTACCTATTGATGATGCTCTTGACTATGATAAGTTGAAATCCGCATTGTTGAAATGTTTTGATCTAACGGAAGATGGGTTCAGACGCATGTTCAAAAACACCAAACCTGATCACAGTGAATCATTTGTGCAATATGTCAGTCGGTCAAAGAACTATTTAGATAGATGGTTTGAGTTAGGTAAGGTGAATAGAACATATGAAGGAGTACTAGACTACATGATCAGAGATCAGATGTTAAGTATATGCAGTCGTGAGCTCTACTTATTTCTCAAAGAGAAAACATTTGACTCGATAGATCAGATGGCGGTTCAGGCAGATTACTTTGCAGAAGCTAGAGGTAGTAGCAAGTATGTAGTTCAGAGGAACAGTACTAGCAACAGAACTGAGTACAGGTCAGTAGATAACCAGAGGCGCAAGGTAAGTAGTGCGGATAATCGATCCAGAGATAGGAGTCTAGATAGGGACAGATATCAGAATAGAGACCACAATAGAAGCCCAAGTAGGGGTAGTTATGATAGAAGCCCGAGTAGAGGTAGTTATGACAGAAGTACCAGCAGGAACGGCTACGATAGGCATCGCGGGACATGTTACCATTGTGGCAAAGAAGGTCACATGTCCTACGATTGTCCTAAGCGTGACCGGTCCTCAGCTTACAAAGCAGCAGCAGTCGAGGAAGAGAAACATGTAAGTTTTGCAGATAAAGAACAGAGAGGTCGGTACAGAGGTAGAAATAGAGGTAGAAGTGGAAGGCACACTAGAGGCAGAGGTAGAGGTAGATGGCAAAACACGGAACAACCAGGGGAAAACCAAGGAAATTTCTGTGTGGTTGATACCGACACCACTATTGTATGTTCAGGTAGCGAGATACAGCCGGAGTTGATTAACGGATGTACATTTGGTATGGATAGGCTACCCGTAGCAGAGGGCACATTAAATGGGAAAAAGGTCACAGTAATGCGAGATACTGGGTGTACCGGGGTGGTCGTCAGGGAAAGCTTAGTACAACCAGATCAGTTTTTAAGCAAAGTTTCAACATGCATGCTGGTAAATAGGAGCAAAATGAGTGGAATTCCTACCGCCCGGGTAGATCTAGATACACCTTTTTCAAAGGTCAGGTAGAAGCCCTTTGCATGACAGATACAATGTATGATGTTACCATAGGTAATGTAGACGGGTCAGAGTTACCGGTGATATCGGATTTTAGAGGCGCTAAATCGTGCGCAGTTGAAACTAGGTCACAAACGACAGCCCGAGACGAATCATATAAGACCCTCAAAGTCCTACCGCAATCGCGAACGTATCACGCGATGAATTCAAAGAGGCGCAGGCACATGACGTCACATTGACGTCAGTTCGAAATAATGCAAAAGACGGAACGGTACGGTCAAGTAAGAACGGAAACAAATCGAAATTCGCATACCGAAAAGACTTGTTGTATCGTAATTTCGAATCGATAGGGTCAGGTAGGATGTACCATCAGCTGGTAGTCCCAAAAACACTTAGGACTACCGTGATGAAAGTGGCACATGAATCAATCATGGCGGGCCATTTAGGGGTTAAGAAGACCACTGATCGAGTGTTATCAGAATTTTATTGGCCAGGCGTGGGCAGTGACATTACACGGTTTTGTAGGTCTTGTGACATATGTCAAAAGACTGTGTCAAAGGGACACATCACCAAGGTTCCGTTAGGAACTATGCCGTTGATAGACACTCCGTTCAAACGAGTCGCAGTTGATATTGTAGGGCCAATTTTTCCAGCTACCGATCGGAAGAATCGTTACATACTAACGTTAGTTGATTATGCAACTAGGTACCAGAAGCGGTACCACTACCAGGCATCGAGGCCGAACGAGTCGCGGAAGCTCTCGTGGATATTGTTCAGTAGACTGGGTATCCCCGAGGAGATGCTCACCGATAGGGGTAGTCAATTTACGTCGGCAGTCATGGAGGAAGTTAGTAGATTGTTATCGCTGAGACAATTAACCACGACACCGTACCACCCACAGTGTAACGGTCTCGTGGAACGGTTCAATGGTACGTTAAAGCAAATGCTTCGTAGAATGGCAAGCGAACGTCCCAAAGATTGGGACAAATACATTAACGCGCTCTTATTCGCGTATCGCGAAGTCCCTCAAGAAAGTTTGGCTTTCTCACCGTTTGAACTATTGTACGGAAGGACCGTTCGAGGTCCTATGAGCATACTAAGAGATCTGTGGTCCGAGAAGGACATAGAGGACAACGTCAAAACGACGTATCAGTACGTCCTCGACTTGCGCGAACGGCTCGAGAAAACATGCGAAATCGCGCATGAGAACTTGAAGAGTGCGTCCAAAAAGTACGCAAAGTACTACAACCGTAAGACTCGTAGTAGGCAGTATGCAGTGGCAGATCAGGTACTTGTACTACTACTGACAGACAACAACAAATTGCTTCTTAAGTGGAAGGGACCATACCCCATAACAGAGGTAGTTAATGAGTGGGACTATAGAGTTGACATGGGAGGGAAGTTGAAAACCTTTCATGCAAAACATGTTAAAGAGGTACGAGACTAGGCCTGAGCACCCGGGGAAGGGAATACTCACTGTAATAAATGCGGCCGTGATAGAAGACACAGTAGAGGGGGATCCTAGTCCAAGTGGGTGTAGTGCCGAAGAAAACATGTTATGTCCCAGGGGATTAGAGTCCGATACGGAAAGCAAAGTTGACCTGTCGCCTGATTTAGGCAAGAAACAAAAGACGCAAGTCAAAGAGATCTTACGGGAATTCACCCATGTCCTGAGGGACGCACCAGGACACACCCATATAGAGAAACATGAGATAAAGTTGTCAACGCAAGACCCATTAAGAATTAGGGGGTACCCTATCCCATTTAAGGTCAGGGAAACAGTCAGCCAGAATGCGTATTGTCGCGATAAAAGGGGCCGACAATCTGGGGGCAGACTACCTGAGCAGGATATCGGGGTAGATTCAGCTGTGCCAACGTGTCTCGCGATTATGCACGAAAGTGTAAACACTTTTTGTTTAGGGGGGAGATATGTCGCGTGACACGTGCATTCTTGTACATTCTGGAATCCGTATAATTGTATATTTGTGATGTGTGGTACTGTGTTGTATTGTTGTGCGTATTATTGATTTCACATCCCTGTGATTCCACATACCTGTGGTTTCACACACCTGTGGTTTTTGCACACCTGTGGTTTGGCATGTACATTTGCCATGTGCGATGTGCATGTAATAAGGGGGCTTATGTTGTATTGGTGGAAATACGTTTATGCGTGTCATTTTTTTGCGGATTTTAAATATACGTCTATTTTATGAGCAATGTTTTACTGATGTCACGCCATATTTGCCACAGACTATGCATGTGTGTGGTTAGAGAACTCGTTGACTGCGTGTGCTGGTTTCGCTAGGGAAAATATACCTTTTAGTATTACGGATGTCCACTGTCCGTGCCAGCCGAGTTTGTCCGCGTGTCAGTGTTTCACCATATAAGGGACCTTCTGATGGTGAAGCCAGTATACAGCGCAGACCATACCATGGTCTGCCCTGTTATGTATGCTACGGGTTAGTGTTTCAGCATAGCCTGGTACGGCCAACACGGATATATCAGATCCCATAATGGTGATGTTTTGTGTCGTGATATTTCCGTAAAATGACCACGATATTTGAGTTTAGTATGTGCTACACTCTCATTTGAGTGTATAGCCGTAGGACCGTTATGGAGGGGTTTGGCGGGGCCAAGAAGCGACCTTCGCATTGTCGAGACCAGTCGAGTAGATTTCGGATTATGAGATCTGGGTCTATAGTGTGCAGATTTATGGTAGTGTGGGGTATACCATGTTGGATGGTATTTATTCCACGAGGGCTGAACACTGGTTTGGTTGAATTTAAGGCGTGGGAACATATATTTATGCCAAATATAACCACGGGTGACATGGCAAAAGCCATTGGTTTTGTAGTATTTATGTGAGATGTCGTACGAGGGGTAGGCATATCCATTATTCCGTGCATGGTTTCACTGGTGCGTATATAAGCGATGTCTCGCTATGTGTTGGCGGGACACATATATTCTGGTTACAGAAGACTAGTACTGTATTCACCAGTGACACGGAGGATTTTGGTATGTACCTAGAACATTTTATTTCAGCTGTGATTTGCCGTTGTTCTATTCCCGTTTTAGTCTGTTGTGCATTCTGTCTGTCTGCCTGTGCGTATTCGTCCAGTAATTGGAGATTCATTTCATTTTTGTAGCCTCTTGAGAACGCTCCAGCGAGCCACATTGGACGTTTTGGTCCACTCGTTTGAGGGCAGACCCCAGTCAGTGCAGAGTATCGGGTCGTCCGAGTGTCCGTACGTCTGTCTGGCGCAGTGTGTGTAGCAGCTCCGGGTACAGGCCTGTATAGAGCAGTGTGTGATAGCTACCTCGCGTTCAGCAGACAGTCACAGCCATAGTTTAGTGAAGTGAAACGCCATACACACATATCATATCATTATACTACCACCGAGTTGAATGTCACCTAAGTGAAACTTTTCCCGGCGTCTTAGCCAACGTGATAATCGCCATTTTGTATTATATCGGAACTTTACATCCGGTCTACCACTTCCGGTATTACTTACCCATTGATTCACCATGGATACTTTACATCCGGTCTACCACATCCGGGTTGCTACAGTCGAGTGATACCGTAGGAACTTTACATCTGGTCCACCATTTCCGGAGATAATACTACCTGTGGAACTTTTACTTCCGGGAACCAGCTTCCGGAACATTATCGTTATTGACTATCATGTGATGTAACCACATCCGGCTTTGACTTTGACATTCATACTTTGGAAATATATTGCATAGGCAATACATATGTATACTTTGATAGTGTATGGTAATACTCCTATCATGGCATATCATGGCTAAAGGATTGTAGTAAGACTAACATATATTGTTTATGGATTAATCCACTTGAAGTTGGATTATAGCCATATTGTTGACTAGACCCTCATATTGCGGGTGAGGCAGACCTTGGGACCTTGATATCAGAGGTTACACTATCTATTGAGATACGCCAGCACTGGGGTAGCTCAGATTGTCATTTTGTCCTCCAATGTTCGTTATGCCATGCTATACTTGTATGTTATTTCACTTTGATTAGCGATCATCAAAGTACTTGTGCATTCATACTATTGTCCACTACGGGACCATTGAGATACCACATACCGAGTTTATTCGTCTATGCTTTTAAGTTGCGTTAAAGTATAACAGTCGATTGGCTTACAACCTTGTAGTAATTGAATAGTATCATGCACAGTACAGTGATGTTCGCATATCAATGTATCACGTATTCCTGTGTGTTCCCCATGTAATATAGTGTACATTATAAGTGATTAAGTAACTACGTGTACTTATCTACTCTGGCCTATCCCTTACACTTCAACTGCATTGTTACCACTTTTCGTTCGTCAGATCAAGCTATATTGGCCATAACGTCATAACAATTGAAGTATACTTGGTTTATATGATAATTGGGGGAGACAATTTGTCTCGATCATTCCTGACCTTGGTAATGACCTTGACAAATAATTACTGGGGCTATTGATTAATTTAAGCATATTAGTACACATATCTTAGGTTTATGGACACATTGGACGTTTTATGTAACTTTCAAATGTAATATTAGACAATTGTGTCAATAGAAGAAGCTTTAGATGGCCGCCAGATATAAATTACCTTGCAATGACAATCATATTGTGTAATTATCAAAATATGAAATGTCACGTTGACATATTTCAAAGAAAACACACATAGTTATGTCAATCTTGTGTTCTATTGTAACCTTGTTATGTAATTAGACACGTGTTCCAATAGCAGAAGTCCAAGACGGCTGCCAAATATAAATTATAGCAATTATCGTTTAATAATTAAGTCATATAATTAAGTTCAGTCCAGCTTCATAGGGAACACACTGTTATATCAATATTTTACTTGTGAATAAAGTAGCATGTTCTATAACTTCTTTATACATGTACGCTCACACATGTGTCACTACATGTAGCAGACTTCCAAGTTGGTATTCCAATATAACTAGATTACCTTATAGTAACAATCAAATCGTTTATAATAGCTATTATTTTTTTATCATTCATGGTTTTGCAAATAATGTTTTTTTTAAGCAAATATATTAGTTACCATACCGATGAACATGTCAGCCAATATAACTATGCATTTTCATACGTTATACAGTCGAACCTCCCCGAACGGCCACCTCTTTACAACAACACCCTATATGTAACGGCCGCTATTTTATATCCCAAATGGATGATTTCCTCTATATCTAACCCTTAGACCGCTTAACACGAAAATTGTCATCTGCTGTTGCGTTTGTCTTCTTTCACAATAAAAACATGTTTTGACAGCACTTTATAATCATTTCCATTGGAAAGGATTGTAAAATGCTGTCAAAGCATGTATTTAATGAGAATTATCGAAGAAACTAAATAAACATAGGACGACCAAATATAATTCAGCGTTAACCTCCCTACAACAGCCACCTCTCTACAACAGCCAGTTTCGCGTCTTCCCATGGTGGCTGTTGTAGAGAGGTTGCACTGTATGTCAAACGTGCTTTATTTTATAAAAAAAAAGATAAAATTGGACAAATGGTGTAATGTTATCTGCTAACACAGGTATTGACAAATACATGTTCAAATGGAGTGTTTTCACAATGCTTGTGTTCCACTTTTCTGGCGAACACCACATGCATCCACTCAATTGGTGCAATGAATTCACTTAGCCAACATGCTATTAATTTATGTAGTTGATGTATATACGTACAACTGCGTATGAAGCGCTAACCTATGTTTAGCTGCTGCGTGGTTTAATGTGTAACGTATGGATTATCATGTCAAGATTGCAACATTTCTACAAATATATGTCAACGACGATCGCATAATAATGACATGATTATTAAAATAGAGAACACAGTAGAAAAGTGAGACCCATAAACCAAGAAACCAATGCAATAAATATTTTTTCATAAACAAGCATGCGCACATCGGTGGTCGCAGAAACTTCAACGTGGCACAAACATGCACTCCACGATCAGCGGTGTACGGTCCCAAAGCGAAAGCAACAGTGCATGCACTACATAAACAGTATAACAAATGCAGAGCAAGCACAACAACAACTATTCCCCTATGAGCTACTGGTAAACTAACAGGAAAATCAAATCCCAATGAAGTACAGTACACGGAGACATGACAAGAAGGATGCCACCTTGGACAGGACAGTGCATAAAGCAGACCACTTGTATGGTTGAACCTGTTTAACAAACCTCCCACTTACCTCGCCATCATGCTTCAAAAGGACAGCAACGTATGTACAAGGCAATCAAAAAAGAATAATATATTCTACGATAAAGACAAACTAATCACATCGAAATACACAGTATACATGAAAAGAAAGTTAATATTGTAGATATGACTATAAGAAAAGAAGAAGATATGATGACACAAAAACTCTAGCTGCAAGGGATGACAGTTACGTTGTTCCGCATTGTCATATAAGTATAGTAAATGTCGTGATTACTGCACTCCTTATATCCATTGTATGGTACCTTGAAGGCTGTCATGTTGTATATATTGTTGTGTACTATGTGTATTGATGCCTGCGATGACTATACCAGTTATTGTTACAGTGATAGCGTATTTAGTAGTGGCACAACTGGAATGAATGTCATATATATAATTTCTATGTGTATTCGTTGCGTCCACACTATAGTATTTATTCTACATTGTATCAGTGTTTTTCTCAGAATTATTGAATTTGTGATTAAATTTGATTTCTTTGTTCAGCATTTACGTACTCTGACGATTTCATATCTTATAATTTTAAAATATCATATGCATGCACTCCATATTGAGTTTTATGTAATAAAATCAACTGCACATGTATGTCAGGCATTGAATTGAAAAGAAGAATGGTATAGAAACAATACATTATCTCATATTACAAATATATTTTGCTCTAAATAATCAATAACAATTTGAATTTCTATCAATTACTTGCAGTTTACCAAATGATAAATGATATCAAAAGGTTGCACATCAATCACTATGTACATACCGTCTTTTTATGGAAATTATGTATATTTCGCAGAAAAAGACTTATGTCACAATGTATGCATGTTAAATTGGTTTAACGCAAGTAATGTTAGCCAGAAATGTTAGTCATCTTGGACTAATCCTGTTGAAACAAAGATCTACCTAATGTACTAAAATCATTGTGTATATAAATATAATATTCGTATGCTCATTTGTTCTAATACATGGTCTGAGTGCAATTATATATATTTTCTTATGTAGAGACACGATTGCACGAATAATGTAATATATTTATAATTGGCGGCCATTTTGGAGTTCTGCTATTTAGACTATTATTCAATTTCACTGCAAAGTTGCAAAAACAAACGCTCATTGTTTCAGTAAACTCAAGATTATAAAAAGCATACTCTTTGTTGTGACGAACTAGTGAAATTATGTAAAATTATCACATTTTGGCGGCCATCTTGGATTCTTTGTCTTGCTCAAGGACACAACGCACGCCGCTAGTCAGGCTCGAACCCACGACCCTTGGATCAGTAGTGTGTCGGACTACTGATCCAAGGGTCGTGGGTTCGAGCCTGACTAGCGGCGTGCGTTGTGTCCTTGAGCAAGACACTTTATCCACACTGCTCCAGTTCACCCAGCTGTAAATGGGTACCGATAATTCGTAGTTGCTCTGTAATTACGAATTACCGGCTTCTCTCAAAAAGTCTCTACCTCCGTTCATTCTCCCATTCTTGGGAGACGGCATGCAAGGTCCTAGAGCCAGTGCCGTCGTTAAATATAAGCAAAGAAAAAAAATAGTTAAGGAATTGAATTTTAAAGATGCCAATTTCCATCACTATGTCAAATATACCCAGTTTACGCTCTTAAATTGCTTAATTTCCTCATGTAAATGCAATTATATGGCACACTATATGGCAGCCATCTTGAATTTATGCAAATTTCTCAAAACGCTCAAGGCTGACAGTTTTTCATCAGTTGGATTTCAAAATGAGAAGGCCTGGACATGCAAAATCAGTAATAAAAAACTATGTTATTCAAAACAAGGTAAAGCCCAAAATTTGCTTTTGACTGCCGGACTTTATTCAACTCTGGCTGAAATAAATATGGCGGTCATTATGCATCATTTGCCTTGGCTACCTATGTCGTCTGAACGAGATGCTATCTCGAGGGAACGAGATGCTATGTCGTCCCCACGACATATCTAACTCGTGGTAACGAGATGCTATCTCGTGGGAACGAGATGCTATGTCGTGGTAACGAGATGCTATCTCGTGGGAACGACATAGCTAACTCATGGTAACGAGATCCTATCTCGAGGGAACGAGATGCTATGTCGTGGAACGACATAGCTAACTCGTGATAACGAGATGCTATCTCGTGGGAACGAGATGCTATGTTGTTGGAACGACTTAGAAAAACATGTGTGCATGTCCCTTTTAAGCTGTCGTATGATTGTTTCATTTCCAAATTATTATATTTTTTTTGGTAAAATAATATGAAAATAGCACCATGCTTTGTAATATATTGTCTTAATTTCCAACAAGGTATAAATGTTTCATGTATATACGCAGTCAATCTATTCAAATATTCATTCAATTTCCAAAACCCTGATTCTAATGATACACCAAAACGCAAAATATATTTTTTAGAAGAAATGCCTATATCGATGGTCTAGTAACAGAAGGTCGTAACTGCTATGCTAAGTTTACTAGACCATCGATATGTGACTGGGACTTATTAACATTTGCGACCAGCCTAGTGGGTGAATTGTGACATGCACCTGACGCCTGACAATATGTGGTGTTTGTTAGAAGCATGATATGGGATTATTTGGCTGAATGTCTATCAGTGTAGACACTGATAAAACTACGAGAATGTGCATGCTGATCTAAGTCTACATTGGTCACAAAAATCCATAAGTCATTATAGTATTGCTATATGAAGGGAATATATATTGCAACATTTACATATTCACCTAGTGGCAGAGAGTGGAATCGTAAGCTGAGAGGTTACGATCTCCAATTGTCACTCCGGGTGACCGGGTTCGATACTCGATCCTGGCACTGAAATTTATGAAATACAAATGTACTTAACAAAAAGCTATGTTCAAGCTTAACAAATACCTGTATAAATTTACAGACATAACACCCATACATAGATTACAATTATTTGATAAACTAGTACAACCGATTCTCAACTACGGTGCTGAAATATGGGGATTTGTGCAGGGAAATCAAATAGACTGGGCGTCACTAGTCAAAAAAGTGTTATCGACCCACGGATTTCTTGATGTTTGGTTGAATCAAGGGGTTGGAAATATTGAAGAGTTTCTGATAGTTTTCAAACAAAGATTGTCCGATAACTTTATGCAGAATTGGCAAACCAGAATTAACGGATCTAGCAGAGCATTATTTTATAGAAATGTATGCGGCTTCAAAATGCAATATTACTTAAAGGACATCACACTCACGAAATTTAGGTACGCATTTGCCAGACTAAAAGTTTCGTCCCATCGCCTAGAAGTAGAATCAGGCAGATGCCGTGGAACAGAACTCCAATTGAAAACCGGAAATGTACATTGTGTGGACATTTGGAAGACGAATACCATTTTATTTTAGAATGCACAATGTATATGGATCTCAGGAAAACATATATAAACCGGTATTATTGGAACAGGCCAAGTATGGTTAAATTCATAGAGTTGATTAAATCGGAACATTCACAAACTGTAAGAAAGTTGGGCCAATACATATACCAAGCGTTTCAAATCAGAAATGAACATTTATATATACATCAATGAGGTCACCTTCTCCCAGTACATACATAAAGAAATACAGCATGCATATATATTTGCAAATATTAACTTGACATTATGGCATGATATCTTACGTGTTCAGTTTTGTAGTACATGTGTAATGCACTACCCTATAGACTAATGCTGCAACGCCATAACATAATGTATGTTTATAGATTAACCAAAACAGTTTGTATGTGCTTAGTGGGCATGCTATTCCACCGCAGGATATTCTCCATGTGATATGGCCAATGGTCGACGGTGGCATAGCTGCATCAAATACAATACATAGTAGCTGCATTCTTAACGTTACGGTTTATGCACCGGCTGTTGTCTTTGTCACCCATAATTGTATGTTGTTACATGTGTATTGCTTCAGGGGCCATATGGCTTAAAGCGTTAATCTTTATCTGAATAAACATCATGAAACACCTTAATTCCCGCTCTACCAGCTGGTTCTACCCATGTGTGCCATATAACGGCTTCGGCTGTCCGGGTATAAAATAGAAATGTATGTCCCGCTCTAACAGCTGATTCTATCCAGGTGTGCCATATAATGGTTTGATCTGCGGGTATCCTTAGAAAATTGAGATCCTTAAATCGAGGTGCTAGATATGCATAACTAATTAACTCTAAATCTGCGACATCAATCAGAAAACCGACATGTGTGGAATGTCACAAGTTGTTTTAAGGATTAACAACTGGATGTTTGCCAGTGGCCCGTTGACATCATTTGCAATCATTTGCATCAGTTGCCACGCGTATTCACAGTAAATTTGATAAACACTTTATTTTGCGCGTGCCCGTGACATATACAAACACATAAACCGCTGAAAGGGGCGGGGCTGACGTGTACGTTCAAGCCAGTCCACAACACAATTTCAAATAACGTATTATCAAGCAATGCGGTGTTTGCAGACAGAGCCTCATTATCATGGAATGCTCCTGGTTGCAAACTAATAGCACCCGGAATCTACACCTACTTGATAGATTGTCAACTGTGTAACAAACTTCACCTGGAAAGTTAAATAAATGCTTGGATTTAACGACGGCACTGGCTCGATGATACAGAGGAAACCGGCCCCAGGGGGTCTAGCTCTTATTAGAATAGTCCCCTCTGGTTCATTAACGTGCTCAGACTCTCCTTCAAATCTGATACACGGGACCGCCGTTTAAAGTCCCCATCCGAAAGGACTAGTAGAGCAGGAAATACAAAGTATCTCAGAAATACTGACGCCGTGGAACTAAACCCTGAATCGAACCAGCGTGGCGGTCCGACGATGTTACTGCTCGGTCACGGTCTGCTCTATCCTGGAAAAAATTCGGTTTCTGAGGGAATATGGCTTGCCAGTATATGTACAGTGTGATATATAGCATATTTCCAGCGTTCTATTGTTTAATAAATAAAACATCAAACCATTTACATACTGATGAGTCAACAAGGGCATCCGTTTTTGTTTGTAACGAGTAGAGTGTGTGTATACACAGGCGTCTAAACTGGCCACAGATAACACAATACAAATTTATATTCATATTTTGAAATTGGGCCCGCGGCTGACAAAACGACAGCTACAGCCTCCGGTCAGTTTGCACATAGCATCAATCTATCTGGTGTCTTCCTCATTCCCCCAAGTTTATAAAAAATGGTCATTTTGTACTTGGGGTAATCAGGAATTTGTCCAGTTAGGGGATTAGTATTAACATAGCCTTAGGGTGTGAAAACATTATATTCTGTTTCAACTTATAAATTGCAAACATTCAAGTTATTGGAAACTGTTGTAAACTTGTGAAACTTAATTATTTTAAAGATGAGAGGAAATAAATACAATAGAAAGTCAATGATAGTGTATCATGTTTTATAGTTACTTATTTTAAATGTACATAGATAAATTACAGCACATTGATACGTGACATTTTTGGTGAAGATATAAAAAAAAAAAAATATTTTCTTACTTCTTCATAAAAACTGTCAAGTTGTGAGTGCTTTAAAATCGTCTCATTCAGACGATTTTAATTGGTCTCTCAACTTGCATTTTTCGGTGAAGATTTCAATATGTCTTATTCCAAAACTTGCCATTTTTTAGTTAAGAAAAGAGATAACAACATGTAACCCAAAATTGATCAAATTACGCACCTTAATCGAAGTATGAACATTTCATATTTTCAACAAAAAACATATTGTGACAGTACATTGAAACATTGACACATTTGTCAGCACATTATAATTGTCTCCTACAGTGATTGTCTATATGTGCAGTAGCTTCGATGCTTCGGCCGCATTGTCCATCGTGCGCATCTCCCCGTTCTGCTGGATTGTTTGAATGATACTGAAAATGTTGGGATGAGCATGGCGAACAGCCTTCTTAAGTTTGCTGTGCCACCCTTCCAGATGGTTTGTCGTCCTGGGACCCTCCGTGGCAAATTGGTTCCATACGCCCTTGTCGTCCTTGTCGACCCACTGTTCGGTGACGTAGTCGGTGAATGTCGTGACGTCCACTGGTAAATCCTCATTCCCGATGTCCTCTAACGCCTGGAACCACACGTCCTCAACGTCATCTTCCGGCACAAGAGGAAGAACAGAAGCCCGTCTCACGAGTGTGTGCACACTGTCAACCTCCTTGTACGTGTTGGCCAGTCCAGTAGCTTGCACCTTACGCCAAATGCACTGTGTGTAGTGGAAGAAACAAGCCTTCACTACAGTGTTGAGGAGCACTCGCAGAACCGCGTTACGTGACGCCATCTCGTGGTCCAGAAACACTGCGTCGGGTTGGAGATGTATGCCGTATCCCTCACATTTGTCTTGTAGTTGACGGAGGAATGTCTCGTAGACGTCGGTTGACTTGCCCGGCAGAAAGGCGAACACTAGAGGGTACATCGCACCGTCGATGAATCCATGGAATGTGAATAGTTGATGGAAAAATCTAGGGCAGTTGTAAAATGTCCCGTCGCCATATATTACAGGGGCGGCACAGAGATGTTGAAGAGCTGATCTGGTCGCGAAAACGAGCATTCTCTGGTTGGTTCCGACGTCGACTTGTAGAAATTTCTCACCGGATGTTGTCTGCGCCCATTCTTCTTCTAACTCGATATTGGCGGCGGATGATGGTAAATTGGGACGTAGCTTGCTTCGCTCCCTGTACAGTGACGTCTTACATCTTTGGAATGTTGGTATGTTCTTGGCCATATTTGCCGTGTCGTGGTTCCATTCTTTGGCACGAATACTGGCAATTTCCTCTTCATATAACGTCGGAATCGGCGTCAACTCGTCCCGACAGCGTTTGCGAATGTTCTCCATGACGTATCTCATGTCGACGTCGGTGTGGTCGGGTGGATGTGTGTGATTTACGGTATTTCGTGCGAGTATGCCGTCAACAGTGGTAACCTTCGCCTGGCATGGGTTTACAGCGCATTCCCAGTAGATCCTATCCGCCCAGCGAGTTTTGATCTGAAACCACGATTAAATCAAAGTTAATTAAAGTATTTGAGTGGTCCCTTCCATGTACAAATTCACACCAATTCATTCGAAAAGTACACAATTACGCGATTACTCATTTGAGATATATATTTGAGATACAGTCCAACCTTCGCGAACGGTCACCTCTCTTTTTATCGAATTGCGCACCTTAAATTTAGTTCTGATTGCTATATGATGTACCTATCTACAACAGCCAGTCATCCGGTGGCTGGCTGTTGTAGAGAGGTTGCACTGTACATCCATACATACCGTAAACCTGCAGCCGCCGAGAATATAAGACTTTGTCCACCCTGCTTGTTGCGGACATACTGAATTTCAACTTGTGCATTAGCCATAATACACTGAACCATACAGTTATGCAGATATGCACATATACATTCATTCATTCGGCTCATATTTAAGGGTGGGAATTGGCTCGAACACCTTCCATACCCGGATGCACATATACAACTGAATGTCTCTATATATATATGTATATGCAAATTGGAATTTGATTTTGATTAACGTAATTATCCCAATTATCATCAATCACCTATTTGAACTTTCTTTAATCCGATGATTATTACTCAAGGGTTCCTTTTGGAAATATCAAATATGGCAATTGATTTAAATTAACACACACTTCATAAATTACATAATTATATTTCTTCAATCATATATTTTATTTTGTTCTGGAACTGTAAACAAATAATTATACATCAAATCACTTAAATAGTTGGTTTGTATGATAATTGACATTCACCAAACAACCGTAATTTCTTGAAACAGATTATAGTTTTGGGTCTCGCCTTTTCTAATTTACCTGTAAAACTGACTTGGGGTAATCAGGAAATGCATGTGAAAATTTAATATATAATTTTAATTATTGTTTATTAGTCAAACAACAAAACATGTGATTCAGTTATATTTGAGATTCGAAAACAGTAAAATATTTCCTTTAACTATGACTGAAAAATAAGCGAGGGGACATTCAAGTTACACTTTTTTTAAGGCAATATACAAAACTGCATGTGTAAAAACAAACACATCATGGTTTGAGCTTCGGAACTGTAGAAAACAGATGATGATGATGCTTGCATTTAACGGCCACACTGGCTCTAATGACCTTGTACGCCGTCCGCAAAAGGCGGAATAAAAAATAGCTAATATAACCTAACATTTGGTGTGATAGTCTGCATGAGGCCCTGTTGTGGGTTGTTTGGCAGTGTTGTTTCATGACTTGGTAGAGGCAAAGGAGAAGAACGGCTCGTAGGTGGATCCAGGTTTGTTTGTAGAAGTCCATCGTTTAGCGTCGTTTTTGAGGTGGAGTGGAGAGGTTCCGCCGATCATGCAGAATGATGCCTGTGTGTAAATGCATGTTGCGTGTGTTATATGTGATATATGCACCGTCCGTGTGGCCACTATTATCACCGCCTCCGGTCCGCCCGCCTTTTGGGAGACTGACTTTATTTTTTTATTATTATTTTTTTTTTTTTTTTTATTTTTTTATTTTTTTTTTTAGAACATATTTACAGACTTCTGAAAAGCAAAGTTTCAACATGTATGGTATAAATCACAGTCCTGTTCGCTGTCCATCTCTGTAGTGTTCTATAAATAGAATATTTGTATTCATACCCGGTAAAAATTTGCTGCATCCGACCTGAGGGAGAGCATGCACATTTCCACATCGGACTAGATAGTCGACATGCCGTATTGTACTGTAGAAAACATCCTGATGTGCACAGTGTATCTATTCTTACATGTCTGTCAAACTGGACTCGACCAATCAGCTTGGGATAGGTGTGGCCTCGCGGATTGAATATACACCTACCGCATTATTGTTGACATCTGGTGGGCAACCGTTTGAACATAGCTTCACACGTCTGTCACTGATTATGGCAGATACAACAGTGGATTTAACCAATCAGAATAGAATAGGTGTGGCTTCGTTGATTTCAGAATACACCTGTCCCAAAATCCACTTTCCTATTTGCCTGCGGTCAATCATCGGATAGCTATGTCGAACTATTAATGACATCGTGTGGCTTCCGTTTGAACGTAGCTACACACGCGTGTCACTGATTATAGCAGCTCAAAATAAATAATTAATTTCAACTCGAAATTGTCAAAACGCAAGTATGCTGAAGCGACGCATATCTGCAAAGCATTGCAGAATTAATTTACGACATGTCGAAGATTATGTCACCATTTTGTAAATAATAACAATTTAAAATGTAAGTTTTCTTGTTTGTGATTCTGGCTCTGCTGTCTGTTTGATCGTGAATTACAACCGACTTCCGCACAGATCGTCATCGCCGAGGATTGCAACTAACGTACAAATACTCCAAGTATAACTAGACGAAGGAAACATAACGATTAACGTATATATATATTAAACGACAACAACGAAGAAATTATTCAACAAATAATTAAATGATGTCCATCAATCCAAACGATATTCTATAAGATATAGGTCACACTGTGGGTCATGCACTAACTATATTTTTTATTTGATAACTAAATGTTACTTAATTATCATAACACTATAATTTATTGGACGGCCACGGTCAGCCAAATCTACCAACAACCCATTATTTGAGGTTTCGTGCTAGCAATCAGCAGTGATTATACAACGGCCCTCCAATGACCAATGCCAGCCACGCTACGCTTAAAAAGTTATGCTCCGCCTACTTTAGTAACTATAGTTGCTATATGACAACAACCTATCTAAAACGTACATTTACCAACAGCTATTTCGTTGTTGTCTGTGGGTTTTTTTTGCGGCTTGGAAATGTGGCCGGAAACATAAATTAATTATTATTCAGTCATTTCTTCTGCTCGATGACTGGCATGACACAATTTACACACATTTTCAATTTATCGCAGGAAATAGAGATACAAAGGGAGAAAACTTAATATTGGGATTTGCATTTTTCTGAAATCGCCATTCTTTTCTCTTTCTAATTTGTAAGATATGTACGTTTTTCAATATAGATGTAGATCTATATGCATATCGGTAATCATTAAAATGTTTAAAGATGAATAGGACTACAAATAAATGGCAAACCCATTATCAAACTAGGAAATGTGACCTGTCGGCACACGATGCCCTCGCTTGGCAGAAAAAACAAACGTTTGGTACCATTTTGAAAAACACAGAGGGCCAGATAGCGTGTATTTGTTACAGCATTAACCATGGCAGGCATCAGAGAAATGGGTGTGTGATATGTCAAGCAGATCTGTGCAGGATACCGAGCGCTATGGTTATGGGATGTACGTACGGATGAACACATATGTAAACAGTAGGTCCCCTACCCGCCCCCCACTTCCACTCTCACCATTCGTGGGCTTTTAGGTGAGCATTAAACATTAACATTTCATGAACACGAATATTGAATTCTTTTGTTGCTAGATTTACAGTTAAGTCACAAACAAGTAAAGGTTCAGCGGGTTTTTGTGCGTCGCGTCCGTCCGTCCGTCGTCCGATCCATCTTCAAAAAAATTTATTAAAACTTTACGTCGGGGGAAAAAAAAAAAATGTTATAATGTATTTCCATCACCAAACTTTTGATATTTCACACATGCCTTTCTTCTAATGATCTCTCTATGTTGTTACAATCCACGACGATCAGACCCCTGATCGTACCCCAAAGGTCAATGATTTGTTTGTGAATAATTGCCGAAGTGGCACTGGCTGTCAGTTCGCTACAGCTGGCTAGTTTGAGAAAAACAGTGCAACATATTCTTAAATTTTAACGCCATAGTTGTGTGAAAAAAAAGGGGAAAATATGCTCCACTATTGAGACACACGTGTTAAGGATGACTATTCGATTATGACATTTTGTTTCAAATGTCGTGGAATCATACTGTGACTGATATCTATATAAGTATATCTGGACCCTAGTTTCTTCTTAGAGTATATTTTCAGCAGCACTGTGTTACCAACTCCGCATTTTAGTTTATACTTTGCTAGCGGATAGTTTCACCATTGTAGCGTTTGACAAGTACAGCCAATTACTATGGCAGCAAATCTATGTCCAGATTATGTTGTCATATAAAGATTATTTCCGTAGACTACACAAAACGCTAGATATCTGAGCTTTTCTACCATCACATATACAATGGACACCTTTTCCATGTGTTAAAATGTCAAACTGTGCATTGTCTATTATTAGAAGTACATCTGACTCAGAAAAAATCCGTATTTACTGCATGGCAGGCAAGTAGTAACAATGCACTCGGATACTTGCTTACAAGTCACTGGAAATTCGATACAGTATGTATGGTAATACATGCATATATATATACCAGCACTGTGTATTGTTCTTACTGTTACACATTTCAACAAAGGGTCGACACACTATTCCATATATCAGATTTGTATATACTTTTGATGAAAAAACAAGACATAGCACGTGTTGTCTGATGTATCCCCATCATGTTGCCACCAAATTGTATTCATGTGTTTGTCATATTATTAGTGGTATGTTCAAACGCATGAGAGTATGAGGTTAAACACTGGCCGATGGCTTTGTTACACACTAAGGATGGCGACATGGAAAATTCCCATGCTCTGTGTGGATATAGTAAGAATGTTAAAAATGTTCATGGATTATCAGGGGACCCACATAAGTCCTTAAAAAACAGTGAACTCTGCAAAACCAGACGACCCGCAAGCTGATTGGGGGCTGCACTGGTCGCAAAATGTACGATATGTGATCTTCTTAAACAGTTCGTTACGGAGGTTTGTAAGTTTTGTAACCGCACAATGATCCATCAACCCCGACTTTTACTTTGTGTCACAACATCTGAAAACGTCATTTTGAACTTATTTCTGGCCAACCCTTCGCGCGTTCCGTCCCACTGTCCTATCTGATATATTCGCTCGCAAATTGCCCATCCCGTTGGTGCACTTTCACCGAATACATTTCTCCATCATCATCTCTCATCATCTCTCGTCTTTATGTATGCGTTACGATGCAGAATTTAATAGCCATTTTAGTTTTTCTGGCATGTTTCATGAGACTGGCAGACACTCGTTTTTTTGTAACTATGTCATTTCCTGATATGACGTCACATTTTTCATCAATATGTCGTCGCGTATGAAAAAATTAAATAGAGTCGCTATCATTTCCTAATTTATTTGAGTCAACAAACAAACAACTCGGGAAAAGCAAGCCCTTCTCATCTGCGTTATTTCTAAAATAATGCATCAAAATTACGATATTTGGGGTCGCAATCCAAAACATGACGTTACCATAGCTACGCAAACACTGGCCAATGAACATTATTTTATTACTTTTGTCTTGAGTTAATGGTAAACCAATTGGCCATGCTACGAAGATATCCAAATTGGGTGACAATGCGAAAAATATATGACACAACGATGGGATATATCCGGGTATTTTTATTACACACCACTCGCATTATAAATAAGCCGTGCTAAAAAACGTCGTATTTTCGATTCATTGATCTAAAACGTTGTATTCGTTTTACATGCGTTGTAAAAATACTATAAAATGAAAAATAATTGGGCTAGTTGATAATCTTTGGCATTGACCTTTAAAAGATGTTAAAGCAGAATACGTTAAAAAAGTAAAACTGAAAAAATTGTCATTAAGTCCGTTTTCGCATGGCGCGGCTCATATATACATCGTTCATGTTTCGATTACATGTATCTGTAATATATGGACGTTCCCACTCAGTAAGGCACAACATGTTCTTTTTTATAGGAATTCAATTATATGTGTGTAATTGTGTCACTATTCATACCGTTCTAATTCAGAGTATGAAAGTATCTGAAACTCGGTTAGCTCCACAACATTACTAATAAGTATTATTTTTTTTATATAATGAAGTTTAATGGCTTATCATCAGCTAAGTCATTTTAAGTCGGTTATCAGGGATCAAATCCATATTTCTTGTGTATGGATAGAAGGAAAATCCCGGGCCCAAATCAGAAACAAAATATTTACAGAAAATAATCCAGTTAGTGTGCATGGCTTCGCACACTGAACATACATTTTAATAATTATTAGAAACAAGTATTAAAATAAAGTTCGACTTTGATATTTTGACAGATATGACACTCAAAACCGGTAGGGGAAATATGTGTGTCCACATGTACATAGTTCACGCGAGCTCAGGGATCGCCTATGTTGATATACTACTAGTACATGAATCCAATTTGAAAACACATGCAAGTGTACATGGCTTCGTAAACCGGAACATTCTTCGATCTAACTTAACAAAATATAATCTAACAGGTGAATGCTAACCATCATATCCATTCTATTTCAAATGTAAAGACATATTAAATAAATGTTTATTAATACACCCGCAGTGGTAATTCAATTTACTATTCAAAGTTTCAACGTGTATTGAAAAACAACCACATATTACTGACCAAACACTCACATTCATCGCACCGACGACAATAAACAACATACTATCCTTACTATGTGTGCCTGGAGAGAATGCGCCGAAAATCGCGGCTGGGTTTAATCGGCAAGGCAGAAAATTTCTACCTCAATACACAGCATCGGTGTGTCATGCAGGTTGTGGTTGTGTGTCCGGTGGCTCTACATGTTCAGAGGATCATAGGCAATATTACAATGAATTTATGAAGATAATCCCCACCCTCCCCTAAACAGTAATGCCAGCAGATTATTTTTTATTTGATAATAGTTGAAGAAACATCATTAAACTATTGTTTGTTAACCATTTACAACAACTTTTTAATAAAAAATTAAAAAGTTACACCCACCTATTCAGCCCCACACTCCCCCCCCCCCACCACTAATTGGATGCACTAAACTGGTGTGATACCGCTGGTGACGTTTCTGTTAACTCTTGTTTAAAGGGACAGTCTGTATGACAAAACATTGACTATAATGTGTAAGTATAATATAATTAAAATAATCGCTTCAGATCTGTGTCGATTTATTCTCAGTAACTTGTTACTTGTGCCTAAATTAAAATGAGAGTAATGAAAAACTTACAAATTGGGGGACACTGTAATTGTAGTTTTAATGTAGAAACTACCGTTTATTGTTAACAGACGAGCTTATTATCGTGACATGATGCACGAGTGATTTGGTCCTTACACGAAACAAATGAGTGAGCGTAGCAAACTGAATTTGTTTAGCGGTAGGACAATCACGATGGCATTAATTGTTTCAAGATAAATCAGCTACCTGGTTAAAAGAAGAAACGTTTTATTGCATGTCACACACGATACTGTTATAAAAACAAAGCGAATACAAGCGTAAAATATGCGAGAGCAAGGTGTGGAATCACTTAGTGTTTCCGAACGGCGTGAAGTCATGTTTTTTAGATGTGGTGTACAGTTAGCTTTCCTTTTAATATTTTTCTGATTGGAATTATTTTTTTTATGAAATATACCGCAGAAATGCGGGTCACATTGCCTTTATTGTATTAGCTTCTTTAATCTTATAAATTAGGTCGTTTTGACGAAGAATCGGATACCGTAAATGTAAATAAAATCTAGGCACGTGAATGTATGTAAGAAATAAACGGTACTCAATTCCTTTGTGAAAGTTTTAAAGTTATTGGACCATAACTTTCAGAGCACCATATAATACTTGTCATCGTATTTGATGAAGCTACATATCATACAAAATACGTCCGTTTGTTTCCTACTTAAAAAAATAGGTCACAGATTAATATATCGAAAAATCGGGTTAGTACACATTGAAGATGTGTTATGCTAATTAATTTCTGGGGCGGGGTCGTTGTGAAGGCGACGGTCTCGAGAAATTCAGGGGGTGTTTAGATTTGATTGGCCGACGGAAACCACGTCATTGGCGACGTTATGACTCATTCTCTCCATATATGGTTATTACCGTAAAGCACGAGAGTGGTAGTAAACTGTGGTGTATTTTCTGTATACTACAGTCATTCGACATAACCTTCTGTGAGCTTTACTTTCGGGTTTCTTTGGTTATATTCGCAGAATGATCAATAATGAGGACCGGGAAATCCTAAAAACTGATCGTTACAATACTGCAGCAATCAGGTGGCGATGTGTTGTGTGGGATTCTTTCGGAAAGGATATTTTTCTGTAACTCTGGTAGCTAAAAAACGTTTGTAACTTATATAACAATACATAAACTCAGATGTTTAAAGTGAATATATTTGGGAACTAAGGCATTTATTATGTTCCAGAGTCGTAAGTAGCAGAAAATTTGAAACGTGTGGAGTGTTTGAGCGAGCCGAAACTAAGCCTGATCTTTGGCATTGTCCCAATGCTCTTGCCAACCTTGAAAGGCTATATGTATAATGTAAGGAAATGTGTGGATGGGGTAACATTTTCAAATGAGCCATTTATTGGGTCCTATGTCCGAGTCTTCACCTGTGAGTAAGACCTGACGGTCAAGCTAATGACACGTTCATACATCATGATGATTACCTTGTAACGTGACGTCTCCCAAGTTAAGATGGCGCGTTCAGCTACAGGAACAGCGGTACCCACATTAAATGTACATGCCCATCAGGTAGGCCACATGTCAGGATATGATATAGGGAGCTAGGTAGTTTTGCATATTCTGTAGATATGACATTTTCTGGTTAATAATAAACAGTCATTGACCATTACCCCACGTTTGATTGGCATTATTATACTTTTTTATAATAGGAGGTAAATTTCCACAACTGCTATCAGGGGTGATAACCGTGTTCCTTTAAAATGTTTACGGACATTACTATTTATTCTCTGTATGTATTATTTATTTCTGTATGTATTTATTTTTTGGATGTGCATTGATCATACTTTAATTGTCGAAAATAAGGTGACGCATTTAATTAGTATCATAATTAAAAAAATATCTATGTGCCTCATTTATATATGAAAATAGCCTGATTAAAACCGCGAGTGATATTTCGTACAAATAATATGACTAAATGATTATATCTGTGATAGGGAACATATGTAATTTTTAGAACTTGTGGATGTAGTGGCATATTATAAACAAGTAGCGAGGTGGGTCCTTGAATTCAATATACATAATATACTATCACGTTGTCACTATAGCATTGCGTGACAACATGATTATAAACGTTGTCAAAATAACGCATTGCTACAATAACGCCCCCCCCCCCCCCCCCCCCCCCCCCCTCGCTGCAAACAAGTAGTGTGACAGTTTCATAACATAATATTCACGTTGTTCATATAGCATTGGAATATACACGTTGTCAAATAGCTGGCTAATAATGGATAATTACGGTTTACGATGTCCCCCTTCTCCCCTTCAAAGTATATCTGACACAAATACGATTACATTGCCAACCATGTTTACCCACTACATAGATTACCTAAATTCGAGTCATGTTGTTACTTGCAACTGTCTTTAAAATAACGTATGTTCCTGTTTGTTCCTTTCAGCTATTAATTAACCCTTTCAACACCACAGGCCTGTATAGTGGTATTGGCAATAGTGTAGTCGCAATATGGAGCCAGCTCGTGACGAGATGTCCTCCTCGGGATCCGCACTTTTTTTCATGTAATATTCCACATTTTTTTAAAACAAAAACACCCCTTTTTCATAACGGACCAAGTCTGAAATCATTGTGTGACGGTTAAATTGGTTTGCAAATTTAACATATCAAATTCCATTCCAGTTACAGGGATTATACATAGTCCAGTAGTCTACTTGAGGGATGTGTTCGAGGTAAATATTTTTAGATGCGTCACTATTGGTTCCATAATGTATTTTACGGTTAGCTGATGTCTTTCTTCTCTGGCGGTCATCTTTTTTATGCGAATTGTTGAAAAAGTATATCATGACAGGATGAATACAGTATCTATGTCTAAACATTTTGGACAACAAATGTTTCGTGCGCTCGGAAGTTACGTCATACCCTTCGCTGACGGGGGTTTATACAGTGGAATGTTATGGTTTACTCTAGGAACCGCCACAGTCAGCCAGATCTGCCAACAATTATTATTTTGCGGTTTTTTTGCTTTCAGTCAGCTGTGATATTATATCGGCTCTCACATGTCCAATGTCAGCCACCTGCATCGTCCATGGATCCTATTCACAGCTACATACTCGAATTTAGGCTCCGCCTTCTTGTAGCGATAGTGGTTCATACAACCGATCTAAATCGTACTGTGTACGTGTTGGTTTTGTCTGATAAATGGGCGGTCCCGGAACAGAAATGGATTCCATGTCTGGTCTATTGCAAGTTGGGGGGTTCGTACAGTGGAACTCTCCCTGACGTGTGATACGGTCATTGTGTCTTTCAGGGCAACTCAGTTGGGAATTACAAACTGCTGAAAGAAAAATACTGTCTAATTCCCAAGTATCTGACTTCAATGTGTGCCTAATTATCGGGAGAAAGGATGAGGAGAGAGTAACGGCATTTAAGGGCCGATGTATGGTCATTTAGTATCCTATCTCGGAATTATTTGGCTCCGTGTTGATTTCCCATTCTATTGAGAGTTTTGATGCTATCTAATTGTTGGTTCTTTTATTTTCAGTTTTCAAGAAAGTGGATGCAAGGAGGAGCGAATAATAAATCAAGTTGAGACTGTTCGTATGTTAAAAAAAACAAACAGTTTTTTATGACGTTACGTCTGGGCGTACAATAATCTTGCCACTCATTTAAGTTGTAAACTATAGCGGACCTCTCCAAATCCGGGACACCCTTGTTTGCCCCCAAGGTGTCCGGTTTGGGATGTTCCACTGATAAATCAGAATGTGGCACTTCATGATACTTAATTGATGTGTTTTGCAATCATGAAATTCATTGTAATCAGAGTACATACAGCGACACATCTAAGGAAAACATCTATATTTTCCGAGTGTCCGGTTTTTTAGTAGGGTTCCACTGTACATGCGTAGAATTTTTTACGATGCCACAATAAACTCCCAAACCACAACTCGTCCTTTTCCCTTGAGCTGTCACTATATTTATTATACCACGCTCTGTCGGATGGCCAATCAAAATTGCCTGAAAACCTGTGGCACAATTATTGGTCGGGGCGGTATTTCAGATTCATATTGTCTTTTGGATTTATACGAAGTGAATGCTCTTGCCTATTTGAGAAGCCGACATATTGTGCACATAAGGTATGTACTTTTCTACAACATGTTTCCATGTTTAATTATGCAAAAAAAGCATCGCTTTTTTACGTCCAATATGTTGTTTTAATATGTTACTATGAAACCAAAAGAAAATATATATTTCAAGTAGTTCCCATTTTCAATTCATTCAATCGTCCGCCAAAAAATGCACTTTAATGTAATTTAGTAAAATAACGTGTTTGGACTGTACCGATGCTTTATATTCCCCGTAATCACCAATGACATATTACTGCTATTCGATTTGATCAGGTTGCTAGAGGGAACAATTAATAAGCGAGTCTAGTCATAGTATATATTCAGAGATAGGCTTTGTTACTAATGGCAATTACCGACCATACATTTGTGTAGAAATAAGTTTATTAGTTAATTATCAATCTTGAAACAGTATAATATATATGTTAGATAAAGTGTACATACCTTACATGAAGTCAATTATTACTGGATGTCCAATTGAGAGAGGCTAGAGGCTCACTGAAAAACTATTTATTACCTAAATATATGTGACATTTAATGCATTCGAAAAAAGAGAAGATATTTTATAATTTTGTTTTGTTGTTCATGGACTTTGTACAACTTTTTAACTTACAAAACTATATTTCATTTTTAGCTAACTGGAGTAATGCAACGCGACGGCAATGATGGCGGGCGACGCATCAAATTTGGAGTCTGATGGAAAATTCCCCTTTTGACTCTTATGGAGAATGCGGCCAGTGAAGGTATGGTATGCACCTATCAATAGTGGCATTGGCAATAGTACAACCGTGTGATAGGCAAAAGGCATTTACAGGGAACCTCTCTAAACCGGACACCTCTCGAGGGTCCTCAGGGTTTCCGGTTTAGAGAGATACATTGTAATTAAACACTCGATGGTCACATCTTGTCTTTTTCTGTTATGAACAGACAGGACATGACATAACATTACATTGAAACCCATCTAAATAAGACACATTCGGAGGGTCTTCGGTATAGATGGGTTTCCACTGTACTATATGGTGGCTTCTTGGTTTTTATTTAAGGGTACATTTCGTCTTCTTCGTGTTCGCGCGGAACTAGATTAGCGTGGCGAAAGAAACGAAAGGAAACGCAGTTTAATAAATAAAATTCGTCTTTTCACCCACGCTATTTATGTCTTTTCACCTGAAGGACTTTAATTATCGCCCTGGTCAGATCGATATAATTTGCATAATTTACACCTGGGCAAAATAAGCGCCTTTCTTCGTCTTCGTCGCATTGTGCTCATTGTGTAACGCCTACAGACGCTATTTTGTTTCTTGCGGTTTCGTTCCTTCGTGGCGGAAGGAACGAAACCGCGAAGAAATCATAATTAGCGCTTCTTAATCCTGTCTTTTCGCGCCGAAGGAACGATAAAAGAGGTCGAAGATTAGGGCGTTCGGTAACATGCGCAGATGCTTACTACAATTAAGATGCCATTGTATGAATAATTAATAAATATCATTGTTTGTCTCTCTTTTTTTTCTGTCTACGTTTTATATATTGTACTGTATACGTTAGAATATAGAATCAGATTGGGATATCAAATTACTTGTGCATTAAATTAAATTATATTAATTGCTACTTTTGATTTTCAGATTTAATTCATGTAAACTATGGTAAACCCGAAAGTAGGAAACTAATAGACTTAATTTAATCCAAGCATTTGATAGCCAAATTTCAATTGTTATACAATGTACATACAACAGTAACATATTTAAGCGTCATACATAAAAAAAAAACAGAGAAGAATCAACACGGATATATTATTAATTTAATGCATAAAATGGCAGTCTGATTGTTAGTACAGATATGCGCTCGTTCGACCGGAAGAGCTAATTTCGTCTCTTTCTCCTTTCGGGGGTGAGGTGAAGGACCGAGAGACGATATTTATCGTATGGGATACGAAACATTTTCGTTTGCTCGTGCGAGAAAAAGAAGAAAGAGACGAAACTAGGAAACGAAGATTAAGGACACTAAATTTCGTCTCTTGGATAGTTTCCTTCGTGACGAAGGAACGTAATTCGCGTCCTGCAGGCGGTTTTAAACAGCGTCGCGACGAACGAATGTGAAACGAAGATAAAGGGGTGTTAATTCGATTGTCGCAAAATTACGAATCCCCCCCCCCCCCCCCCCCCCCCCGGCGCAAATTTAATCGACCTTTTAGGGCGATATTTTTCATCCTTAGGGCGAAGAGAGAGACGATCCATTTAGCTTACGGAAAAGACGTAGTTTATTTATTAAACCTCGTTTTTCTCTTCGCTAATCCTTCGTACGTTACACGAAGAGACGAAATGCCCCTAACGAGCCACCATAGTATTATTACAGTTCCTCCACTATCACAATTAATAGTTGCATATAAGTTTTCTAACGGGATTTTGTGGTCGCTCACATGCGTGAGGTAGTCGTATTACCTATTCGCCAATATGTTAATACATTCTCTTTAAAGTTCCCGCTTTCTCTGGCTCGGATGACATCAACTTCTCCTTGCCTAGTCTGGCAGTTGATGGTTTCACTTACCCTGGGTGTTCATATTGATTCCCCAAGGTCAAGGTCACTGTTGACTTTCACGATGTTTATTCATTTGCATTTATTTCTATTGTTTGCAATTACACAATTTAACCTTGTCAGATTGGAAGCAGCTGTCATCTTCAGCACTCAATTCATTGTCAATTGTGTTTTAATGTGTTGGTCTGTTATGAAAATTACATATTTTCTCTCGGCCAAATGTAGTATTTTCGGGACAAATAATCCTCGTACATGTAACAGTATCGAAATGCACAACGAACCAAAATACAATATTCCCACATGTACAGTTGTATTTTATTGTTTTGCTAATAAACATAAATCAATTTCGAAAGTTTGAGTTGCAAACATACATTGTATTAATAAATAATGGAATTATATTATTCATGCTATAATGTTATCTGTGCATACGCCCGTTCGAACAAAAATAGAGACGCGTATTTGTATTCACCATGTACGGGCGGAGATGCCGTCGGGCGATGGACACGCTTTGTCCACGAAATAATATGTGTGCTACTCGATGGACCGTGACCAACTTAGGCATAGATGTTTATCGGCCAAGACCAAAGACCACTATTGGATTTTTAAAGTTGCAGATGTCTTATCTCCGCTTGGTGGGACAGTTTTTAATTTTCGCATTTATTGTAACATTTTCCCCGCATAACTCAAGTACACTTGACACATCTGAACACCCAAATTCAGATACATGTTTATCACGGCAATACGAAGAAATCACATTTCAAAAACTATCGAATTAGTTTTGGTCCTTGGTGGCTATTTTTTACGTTCGCCTTCTATGTCATTTGCCATGCAATAAACGAAGTTATGCTTCGGTATACGATATGCAAGAGGGAATTGATCGATTTTTCCACACAAATTAATGGCTATTTCCGACGCTTATAATGGTATTTTTATTTTCGGTCTGTATCTTTTTCCCTCGTGATCCAATGTATATTGTTATTATGGCAAGAAAAAGAACCTTATTGAGTTTCATATTTTTTTCCGCGTGTTATCTCCCTCGTTTACTGGCTATGCTCGACGAGCGTTCATTATGACCTGCGGCATCTTATTTTATGTGATTGTATTAGCCTTAACATATTGGCTGGTTATTGGTTAGACCAGAACCTAGAAGGTGTTTCATTTGACTGTACATGTCTGTTTTTAAGGAGGACGATGTAATGTGCGGATTTGACCAAGAACCAAAGAAGGACAGACTACGGACTACGAGACAACTTCTGCCAGCTCCTGCTAATAGTTCCATCACTTCATGGGAGTCGACCCCGTTAACCTCTCCGAACCCTAAAACTGACATAGCTGTTGGACCAAGATTGTCACAATCAATATTTTGTTTGTACTGTATTTTGTTCAACCGAGATAGTAATGTTCTTTTCTCATTGTCTGATGAAGCAATTCGTTTTACTCCAAATGATGCTGTTGTGTATAGAAGCATCCTGATGCCAATGCTAAAAATATGTAACTCCTAACTTAGTAGTATACTTACATGTAGTTCTTTCCTAATGAGATACTAACTCCTATTTAGTAGATAGTAACTCTGATTAGGAGATACTAATTATAATAGGAGTTATTATCTCTAGTAGGAGACACTAAGGAGATTTTTTTAGCATTTGACACATATAGTGATTCCTATTAGGAGATCGTAAGTCATAATTAGGAGATATAGCTCATAATTTAGGAGATACTAAGTCCTAATTAATGAAGATAATAGGTCTAATTAGGAGTGCTAGCATTAGGAGATACAATACATTATTGGCACCAGGACGCTTCCATAGTTGTGTCATGCCGATTTAAATAAAACAAATCACCAAATGTGGCTAAGTTAATGTTTTAACATTCAGCAACGTTCTCTCGTTGTTAGTTCATGTTATCACTATTTTACATGTATGATAACGTGGTCGTAATGACGTTGTTAGGAACATGTTCTGACATGCAGTGTGTGATTTCTACGGTGTGATCAGTACTTCTCGAGAAGGTAGAAACTTTTGACATATGTGGAAATAAAAATCACTACGTGAAATTGTTGTCAATTGAATGTTTTCATACATGTAACACACTAGTCATATCTAGACAAGAACAGTTTTGTATACGCTGCACCAACGCTAAAATTATGCAATGATACAACGTAAAATCACTACGTGAAATCTACGACAGGAAAACTTTCTTAAAATTTTTTTTTTTGTTATGTACCCATCGTTATTATGCCAACGCTTCAGGAATGTTTGTTGCACCAAGGTAAATTTCCCTACGTTGTCTCAATGTCATTATGCCAAAGTTTTCTGAATGTTGTCTTTTAAACGTAAAATCCCAATGTGAAATCTACGTGAGGAAAACTTTACCAATTTATGTTTGTACCAAATCCGTATGCAAGTCTTGTGAATGTATCTTCTTGATAATGCAAACCGCCCCCTCCCCCCCCCCCCCCCCCCCCCACCCCCCCCCCCCCCCCCAATCACTCCTACGTGAATACCAAGACAGGAAACTCGTTCTCTAATTACGTTGTTCAACGTCGCGAATATGCCAAAGTTTTGGGGTATGTTGTCTAAACGTATAATAACTACGTGAACTCTACGACAGGGAAAAACTTTCCTGAAGTACGTTGTTACCAACATCATTATGAAAACGATAATGTGAAAGTCGTCATAAAAACGTATAATTATACGTGAAATCTACGACAGGAAAAACTTTCCTGCAGTACGTTGTTACAACGTCATGATGGAAAACGTCTTGTGAATGTCGTCCATAAACGTAAAATCACTACGTGAAATTCTACGACAGGAACACTTTCCTGGAGTACGTTGTACCAACGTAATTATGAAAACGTCTTGTGAATGTCGTCATAAAACGTAAATTCACAACGTAAAATATACCACAGGAAAAACTTTTCAGAAGTACGTTGTACCACGTCATTTGTGGCAATGTATTGTGAATGTCGTCCATAAAAAGTTTAAAATCACTACGTGAAAATCTACGACAGGAAAACTTTCCTGACGTACGTTGCTACAAACGTCATTATGAAAACGTCTTGTGATGTCGTCATAAAACATAAATTCACTACGTGAAATCTACGATAGGAAAACTTCCTGAAGTACGTTGTACCAACGTCATTATGACACGTCATGTGAATGAATTCGTCATAAAAACGTACAATCACTACCGTTTGTGCTATCGACAAAAAAACTTTCTGAGTACGTTGTACCAACGTCATATGAAAAACCGTCTTTGAATGTCGTCATAAAACGTATTAAGTCAAATGACTACGTGCAATATACTGACAGGATAAAACTTTCCTAAAGTCCGTCGTATCATTCATTATGAAACGTATTGTGAATTGTCGTCACTGAAACGTAGAAAATCACTACGTGAAACTACGACAGAAAATACTTTCTGAAGTACGTTGATACAACGGCATTTTGACAACGTCTTGTGAATTGTTGTCAAAAAAGGTAAAATCACTACGTGAAATCTAAGACAGGAAAACTTTCCCGAGTACGTTGTGCCAACGTCATTACTATACGTCTGTGAATTGTCGTCATAAAACGTTAAAATCACTACGTGAAATATACGACAGGAAAATTTCCCGAAAGTACGTTGTGCCAAACGTCATTACTATACGTCTTGTGGAATGTGTCATTAAAACGTAAAACACTACGTGAAATATACGACACGAAAACTTTCTGAAGTACGTTGTACCAACGTCATGGTGAAAAAGTCTTGTGAATGGTCGTCATAAAACGTTCAAAAATCACTACGTGCAAATCTACGAAGGAAACCTTTCCTGAAGTACGTTGTACAACGTCATGGTGAATGAAACGTCTTGTGAATGTCGTCATAAAGTAAAATCACTACGGGAATTATACGACAGGAAAACTTTCCTGAAGTATGTTGTACAACGTATGACACGTGAAATCTACGATCAGGAAAAACTTTCCTGAAGTTCGTTGTTACAACGTCATTTACTAAATCTTCTTGTGAATGTCGTCATAAAACGTAAAATCATACGTGAAATATACGACAGGAAAACTTTCCTGAAGTAGTTGTCCCAAAGTCATTGTCAAAACAGTCTTGTGAATGTCGTCATAAAACGGTAAAATCACTACGTGAAATCTACGACAGGAAAAACTTTCCTGAAGTACGTTGTACCAACGTCATTGTGAAAACGTCTTGTGAATGTCGACATGAAAAACGTAAAATCATACGTGAAATTACGACTGGAAAATTTCCTGAAGTACGTTGTACCGACGTCATTGTGAAAAAACGTTTGTAAATGAGACGCACTCTTAAAACGTAATCACTACGTGAAATCTTACGAAGTACGTAGTACCAAGTCATTATGAAAACGTCTGTGAATGTCGTCATAAACGTAAAATTACTACGTGAAATCTACGACAGGAAAAATTTCCTGATGTACGTTTACCACGTCATTGTGAAAATCGTTCTTGTGAATGGCTGTCATAATAAAACGTAAAAATCACCACGTGAAATCTACGACAGAGAAAACTTTCCTGAAGTACGTTCTACCCAACGTCATTGTGAAAACGTCTTGTGAAGTACGTTGTACCAACGTCATTGTGAAACGTCTTTGTGAATGTCGTCATTAAAAGTAAAATCACTACGTGGAAATCTACGACAGGAAACTTTCCTGAAGTACCGTTGTACCAACGTCATTGTGAAAAACGTATTGGTGATGTCGTTATAAAAACGTAAATCAACTACAGTGAATTCTACGAAGGAAAACTTTCCTGAAGTAGTTGTCCAACGATCATTGTGAAAAACGGTCTGTGAATGTCGTCATAAAACGTAAAATCAGTACGTGAAATCTACGACAGGAAACTTTCTGGAGTACGTTGTAACCAACGGCTTATGGAACGTACTGCAACTTTCATAAAACGATGTAACAATCGTTCCTACAACCGAAAATTGTTAGCTGGGTATCTTGCATCTCTAAACTGTAAGCTGCATTTAGTAGATAAATGCTATTTATAGCAAATATATCTCTACATGCTGGTTCACTTGCCCTATTCCACATACATGTATGTGACAAAGGTTTTTGGGGCGGGTATGGTGTACCATGAGGATATGGGGGCCGTGATTATTCTATCATTAATTTTATTTAATTGAGCTGATGCTTGAACTTTGTCATTATAATGCCATCTGTGTAGTTCGAACTTTATCACCACTGATCACATGCACGACCTGCGTTTTGGGTCAGATTATCACTATTATTATTATAGTAATAACCTGCATTCACATAATGCCAGGTCGAGTAATTAATTGATTATAGTTTGAATGTTGCTAATTGATTATCAATTATTAATGTTAATTTATTTTTGTAAACTGTGGACCCCTTCTCGTCGTGGCACATCGCCTGCCCACATGCGCTTTATAGACGTCACCTTGCTTAATTAGTAATTATGTCACGGTACGGATTCTAGTAAATCAGGAAGAGAGAATTGTATATGTGCCCGGTTAGCTCAGTCGGTAGAGCGACGCCTTGTAAAGCGGGGAGGTTGCGGGCTCGAGTCCTGGGTCGATGGTGCATATTTTCTCTTCCTGTTACATTTGGCGCTCAACGCCATAATGTACCAAAAATATGGAATTCAGAGACGAATTAAATATATAATTCGGGGACGAATTTCATTTTGTCGGGGGAGTATGTCACGGTATGGATCTAGTAACTAAGGAGAGAAGATTGTATCTGTGCCCGGTTAGCTCAGTCGGTAGAGCGACCGCCTTGTCGGGTGCATATTTTCTCTTCCTGTTACAGTTATCATACACGCCTTGCTTGTTTCTTATTCCACCTACGTGTGGGCTGAAACTCAGTGCATAAATAAACGATTTGTTCTGTTCTTGTTCTGTTCTGCTTGAAAAATGTATTACTCGAATATATAAATCGAAAACAACCGCAAAAGCCCGGAAGTCATATGATCACGTGAGAACAAAATGGCCGCTGTATGAAGAAGGAAACGAGAAATTTATTAATTTATTGATATTTTTACTATATTGGTAATATAATCGTGAATGAGACACTTATTGTCGTTATTGTACAAGATATGCAATGCCTCACACAACACTTTAATGTTAAGTTATGCATACATGTACTTTATTTGCTGATTTATATGCATAACGTGTAGTGTGGCAATGAAATTACTGAAGTGGCAGTGGGTGGGGTAAAAACATAGACTTACTTTGTTGACTGTAGGGAACTCAATAAGCTATTGCAGCTTGTTATACCCCTCAAATACTTCTTGGTAAATAATTAGTTTCGCCGCTTCTGGTCTGAGATAAACTTAATATACGGCTGTAGTACAGTAGCATAACTTGTCGGGATTACCCCCGCGTCAGGAATTTTCGAAAACCACATTTGTCACTAATCACGGAAACTTTCACTGTCAGTTTCATGGATATTTTTTTCAGAAGACACCTATCTGTCAAATGGATAAAAATGTTCCACATCGCTCTTGGTCATGTAAGGTTTTAATCAAAATTGTTAGAATACCTACAAAATGTTGTATTTCAGCTATTCACACTTTTGTCCACTCATAAACATCATTATTGAGAAAGATTTACAAAGCATGGTTCTGTCAGTCTGCGTCACTGGATTCTTTAGCCATTTTGAGCAGTCAATGTCATGTAAACACAGACTGGTAGCTTTCAAATTACCAGAATAGAGCTTCTCATTATACTGGGGGGTCTTGTATGAAAAACAATAACAAACTAACACAGAATTATATTTGATTACACAGATGTAGATATAAACTCTGTGTTTTTAATAGAATTTATTGTTCTATTGATTATAAAAATGCTCAGAATAATACGCTACAATCTTTGGTCAAAACACCCCCATCTTTGGTCAAAACACCCCCATAATTTTAATTTTTGTAAATAGGGTTTTATTTTGTCATTATTATTTGTATTTGTACAGTAATTCAGTGGACATGTATGAGCCACTTGACTTGATAAACAAATCCGTTTTTTCAATGAACATGACCTGTTTGATTGTGGTTTAGTCAAATTGGGGTCGTTTTGACTAGGGGACGTTTTGACTTTGGTGAATGAAAACAAAACATAATTGGTTCATCATGTACTTTTTATTTCATTATAATTTTTTTGTTTCAAATATATATATAATGTAATACATGATAAAAGTAATGCAGGATGGTGGTGGAATAAGGCTTTCACTGTAGTGTATTACCTGTACATGACTCCAAACGGCCTAACCCCAATGAAAGGCACACCCCGAGAGGCTGATGTTGGGGAAGACTGTTCGTGCCGCCTTCCACAGGGCTTTCTCGTAGTCAATGACCATTCCCTCCGCTGCATTCACTCACAGAAACGCCTTGATGGACTGAAAACAGAATTATTTGTATGGTTTAATGCCCTGCAAATATGAAGCGTTTATGTATTACAGTTTAAAAGTTTTACCACAGTTACAAGACGTAAGGAAGACGGACACCCATGACGAAATATAATACCCATTTTTAGCTCACCTGAGCGAAGCTCATGTGAGCTATTGTTACCGCAATGTGTCCGTCGTCGTCGTCTGTGAACATTTTCAAACGTCTTCTCCTCGGTAACCATTGGGCCTATAGTCACCAAACTTCATGGTCCTGGTCCTTAGGTAGGGGGATTACAAAATTGTTAAAATTACATCATTACGTAATCCAAGATGGCCGCCGTCTAAAAATAGCACAAATTCTTAAAAAATCTTCTTCTCAAGAACCGCCGACCGTATTTCGACAAAACTTGGTAGGACTGATCAATGTACAATGCTCTTTCAAAGTTGTTAAAATGGTGACCCTGGGGTCAAAAATGGGCGTGGCCCGTGGGGTCAAATTGGGGTCAAATTTTATTTTTGACCGAATATGGTCTTATCATATATCAAATTGAAGGTATCAACGAGGCGATCACTCTGGTGCATTTTTTGTCGAAATCGGATGGTTAGGTCATCCAAGATGGCCATCCGAAAGGTCAAAAAAAGGTCGTGTTCTTTTATTAGAGATTTCAAAATTCTTCTTCACATGAACCGCTTGGCCCATGGTAGCCAAACTTAAGAGTTATGGTCCATGGGTGAAGCCTTTTCAGATTTGTTAAAATGGAGGTCATCGCTAATCCAAGATGGCCGCCGTCTAAAAATAGCATAAATTCTTAAAAAATCTTCTTCTCATGAACCGCTAGCCGGATTTCGACGAAACTTGCTAGGAATGATCGATGTACAATGCTCTTTCAATGTTGTTAAAATGGTGACCCCGGGGTCAAAAATGGGCGTGGCCCGTGGGGTCAAATTGGGGTCAAATTTTATTTTTGACCGAATATGGTCATGTTATATATCAAATTGAATGTATCAATGAGGCGATCACTCTGGTGCATTTTTTGTCGAAATCGGATGGTTATGTCATCCAAGATGGCTGCCGAAAGGTCAAAAGGTTGTTCTTTTGTTAGAGATTTCAAAATTCTTCTTCACATGAACCGCTTGGCCCATGGTGGCCAAACTTAAAAGTTATGGTCCATGGGTGAAGCCTTTTCAGATTTGTTAAAATGGAGGTCGTCGCTAATCCAAGATGGCCGCCATCTAAAAATAGCACAAATTCTTAAATCTTCTCATGAACCGCCGGCCGGATTTCGATGAAACTTGGTAGGAATGATTGATATACAATGCTCTTTCAAATTTGTTAAAATGGTGACCCTAGGGTCAAAAATGGGCGTGGCCCGTGGGGTCAAATTTTATTTTTGACCAAATATGCTAATGTCATATATCAAATTGAAGGTATCGATGAGGCGATTGCTCTGGTGCAATATTTGTAGGGATCGGATGATTATGTCATCCATGATGGCCGCCAAAAGGTCATTTATTCGAGATTTTGTACGTCTTTTTCTCAGAAACCACATGGCCGATGATGGCCAAACTTCATAGTAAGTTAAGATCCTTGGGTGAAGCATTTTCAGATTTGGTAAACTGAGAGTCATTGCTTAATCCAAGATGACCGCCATCTAAAAATAGCACAATTTTTTTAAAACACATGAACTCAATGTCACATTCTCTTCTGGTGTTCATGGAGTCAGGTGAGCGAATTAGGGCCATCATGGCCCTCTTGTTTTAAAAAAGTGGGTATAATTTAGCGCCTACATGTATATAGTTAATCTTAATCGGCGATTATCATGTATCATGTAATTGTACATGTATTGTGGAAATATTCCATATACCTTCATTAATCTTAACTAGTAAGAGTGGTAAAGCAAACCAAACTCGTGGTGCTTATATGCCTTCATTGCTTACGCTTGTACTTTACTAGTAATGCATGTCAGATCGTTATTGTTGGGTGTAATGTACGATTATCAATTACGTGATTAACGGGATAAAAGTGGTTAAATTTAAGTGTGAACACAGGTGCCTATCAACGGGATAATAACACAGAACACGCACAAACACACACACGCCAATACATAATTACATCATTTAATCATCCTTTAATCATGCTAATAGAAATACAATCACAAAATCAACTGATGTATTATGCAATAATTAACATTGAACACTCAAAATACACTGAAAAATACACATACGCAAAGAAAACACAAATTTACACATGAAGAAATAATTCAGAAATTATACAATAATATCGCCATAATTCTTCCCGTACAGACATTCTTCGTACACAACGCTTACCTGAAATAAAAATAGTATAGTATAGTAAAACACCAATAAAAAACACCAGAATAAGTTAATTATTTGACAATAAACATTTGAGGATGGGGGCGTTTTGACCAAATTGGGGGTGTTTTGACCAAAATAGGTGGTGTTTTGACTAATTGATGGGGGTGTTTTGACCAATTTGGGGGCGATTTGACTTGGGGGCGATTTGACTTGGGGGCGTTTTGACTGTAAATCCTGTTCACTCCTCTGATAATTTTGATAACCATTTTTTACTCTGACCCGATGGTGCGCCACACTACAGGATGATAATAACCCAACAACAAAAATCCAGAGTCTAAGGTCACAGTCTATTTTCTACAAGTGCCTGGATGATACGTTAACAAAATGGACGACATGGAAACAAGCAAGACTTTTAGATAAATATGGTTTCACAGCACTTTTACGATAAGTTTATTATTTTAAAAAGTTTTCAATAATTGTTTTTATATGCGCATAGCTCTAGTAACTGGCCAACGAAGGCTTATTATCCAGAACCTAGGTATATCCACTCATTACACTGTATCAAATCTCTTGGCGAGCCACAGTTTGTCTTGAACGACATCACTGTCTCTGCATTCACAAGTTCAGTAGCCTATTTCACCAAAATTGCAAAGTATACTTATCAGCAAAGTATACTTTGAGGGAGTGATCATTTAATTTTCCTGAAATGCATTATTTCATGTAGAACTAACAAATGTATATATTTCATGATTAAAAGTATGCCAAAATGGCTGTGATAATGTAATAAATTCAGTATAATAACAATTAATAAATTTATCCTAAAATTGAAAATTTTTCCCTCAAAGTATACTTTGATAGAAAAGTATACTTTGCATTGTTGGTGAAATGGGCTACAGATGGTAAGCCAAACGTTGATAACACGATGTGCGAAAGAGTTCAAGCGAATAGACTTGTTGGCACGAGGTTTAGTCAATTTGTAGCTGTGTCCTCTCAGGTGTAATGTATTTTTCGATAATGTAAAAAACAAACTTTCATCAAAGTTGTCAATATGTTGAATTATTTTATAAACTTCAATAATGTCAAAACGCCGTCGTCGATAATCCAATGACGGAAGATTAAGTGCAGTAAGGCGCTCCTCATATGATATGACATTCCTTGTACAGTGCAACCTCTCTACAACAGCCACCCATGGGAAGAGGCAAAATTGGCTGTTATAGAGAGGTGGCTGTTGTAGGGAGGTTAATGCTGAATACAATTTTATCGTCTGATGTTTATTTATTTTCTTCAATAATTCTCAATAAAAACATGTTTTGACAGCATTTTAGAATCATTTCCAATGGAAATGATTCTAAAATGCTGTCAAAACATGTTTTTATTGAGAAAGAATGCAAAATCAACATCAAACGACAATGTTCATGCTCAGCAGTGTAAGGGTTAGATATAGATGAAATCATCCATTTGGGATATAAAATAGCGGCTGTTACAGAGAGGTGGCTGTTGTAGAGAGGTGGCCGTTCGGGGAGGTTCGACTGTAGTTCTGGAACTTGTCTAGTAGCCCGACACTGTGCATTTTCTACTAGTTGCTTATGTTTCTTGATAATAGGATAATATATCAAATTACCATAGTCTAAGTGTGATCTCACTAACGCTTTATACAGTGTTAAGAAACTATCCTTGTCGATATACACAAATTTCCTCTTAATTAGACCAATGATTCTGTTGACTTTGTTCACCATTGTACTTATATGTTCATCAAATTTAAAACTTGATTTAAATAAAATTCCCAAATATTTTTCTGTGTCCTCAGTGTTTAAGGTATGGGATAGTAGCATTATTTTAATTCAGTCATCATATAATCATGTGTTTGGATGTTGTTCCCGTAGCTAACTACTTTACACTTTTGGATGTTAAATCTCAAAAGCCACTCCTTACTCCTGACAAAGCATGTTAATATCTCCTTGTAGTTCTCTCCTGTCTTGTTCAGTTGAAATAGTTTTGTATAATTTACAATCATCTGCAAACAACCGACATGTGCTTCCTACAACTTTGGGTACATGTAGATCATTCACAAAAATTATGAAAAGTAGAGGTCCTAGTACATGTATTGATAATTGTGGTATTCCAGATATATCTGGAGTCCACTCAGAAGCACTTCCATTAATTACTACACACTGCTGTCTATTATTTAGAAAATTACCTAGTCATTTTAATAGGTTTCCAGATATTCCATATCCTTGAAGCTTCTGAACCAGACGTCTGTATGGAACACTATCGAATGCCTCACGAAAGTCTAGGTATACTGTATCGACTTGTCTGTCAATATCTAAAGCTTCAGTCCAGTCCTCCATTACTGTTAACAATTGTAAAACAGTACTTCGATTCTTTCTGAATCCAAATTGACAGTCTGGGCCCGGTTGCTCAAAACATCTGTTAGCTTAACGGACTGTTAAATCCTTAACTGAATGGTTAAAATCTCTGTTAAAACAGAGATTTTAACCATTCAGTTAAGGATTTAACAGTCCGTTAAGGATTTAACAGTCCGTTAAGCTAACTGGTGTTTTGAACAACCGGGCCCTGATAGTAGATTGTGCTGGTTCATGTGTTCAACAATTACTTTTTTAATATTTTTCTCAATGATATTGGTCTATAGTTTCCAGGTTCCGATTTGTTACCTTTCTTGAATATACATGTATATGTAATATTCGCTTTTTTTCCAGTCCATAGGTACAATTCCACTTTTTAAAGGTACATGCCCACGCAGTAGGCACAAAATGTTCTTTATAGGAATTAAATAAGTGTATAATTATGTCACTATTCCACCAGTTCTAAAAATTACGAGTGACCCGCTATACAAATATAATCATTTATTAATTATCAATTTACTGTTAGCGACGCGTGGCGGTAACAGTCTATTTTGATAATCTGCGGGGACGACGACTTTCATATCACGGCTTGCGGTGCGCATGCGCAGTATACTACGCGCACCAGTAGGCTTCCCAATATGTAAACAATAATATCAATATGTCGAAACGTCCAGGACGGAAATTATATGAAACGGCGTCGGCCAAAAAAAAGGCGAAATGTCTGAGGGACAGGCAGTACAGAGAGAGAGTGGTTAATATTGGCGACCAGATCACCAAATGGAAAGAGTTACGTGGAGATTTAGATTTGGACTCAAACGGAGATTTTTCTTCTCAACTTCCGATACTTCACTGCGCATGTCAAAGATGTGATATGATTGACCGTGTCACGTGACGCGTGTTGGTAAAAATAGCACGAGGTCTGAAAATGCCCTTTCTGGTCGCGATTTAACACCAATTAACACGCGCCGTAATTAAAAATAACTCGTTAGTGGGTAGACAAATGGCTCATATAAGGCATGACAGAAAATGAAAAGTAGCAGTACAGTGTAACCTGCTGCGTGGACATGTACCTTTAATGATTTGTTGAATATTTCACATAGTGGTAAGTATAGCTGTTCTGCACACTCCTTTAAGAATAATGGGTGGCTATTATCTGGACCACAACCCTTGTATATATCTAAGTTTCTCAGCTGTTTAAGAAGTTTATCTGGTGAAATATTGGTATCACTAATTCTATCTACCCTGCTATTTTCCTTTCCTTCCACTGTGAATACTGATGCAAAGAATGAATTTAAAGTGTCTGCCTTTTCTTTATCACTAGTTTTCACATTACCGTCCTTTTACATTAATTCTCCGATATTGCTTTTACTCTTTGTTTCATCTTTCACGTGGCTCCAAAATGATTTAGGAGAACGCTTTACACTCTCTGCCACTGCTTTATGATATTTTTTCTTTGAAACTGTGATTGCATTTGTATCACTATTTCTCTGTTTACAATATTCCTCATAATCACTATAGCTATGCGAATATGAAAACCTTTTCCATGCATGGTATTTCTTTTTGACTTTTCTTCAGCAATAGTAGTCCATCCATTTTGGCTTTCGATTTTTACCTGCGTCACTACTGTGTTTCGTTGGTACATATGTGTCGATGCACTTATAGATATGATTAATGAAGAATTTCCAAGAATCTTCCATTTTATTTATATTCATTACAGTCTATGTTTGTTGGTTTAATGTTTAGGAAATAACTCACTAACCACAATGACATCTATATGTATTAATGCAATCAATATTTCTAATTTGCCCATTTTGTTTAATAAAGAGTCTGCATTAACATAATAAGAGAAATACATGTTTTATGGAGGTGGGTCACCAGTTCTCGTACTAAATGGTATGGCAGGACTCGGTCACAGTTCACACCATGATAATGTTGCAGTGAGCAGACTAGCTGTTGTTCCCAACTTTGGGAGCGTACTTACCATTTGAACCGCTGATTGTTTTTTGGTGTACTGTGATTTAGATCCTCATTTTCCAACGGACCCAGTTCATACTTGACCACCATCAAGTGCCACAGTGCATAGCATCACAATTTTTACTCCACCTCAAATCCATGACTTGGGTATGAAGTTCTGAAAACAATTTCCCTTAGGTGTTACGATCAGGCTTAGACTGTTAGAGCTAATTACTTTATTTGGCATGTTGAAATTAAATGTTCACTGTCATAATTAGGAATATTTTTTGACGTTTTAACTCTTTGCATGCTAGCGGCGAAAATATCCGCCAAACGAATTAGGAGTGTATGTTTTATTTCTCTCTGTAAATATGTCTTGAAATTTCATTAGAATTGGATCCTCAGGACTCAATTCTAATGAAATTTCAAGACATATTCATGATATTTACGGGGAGAAATACAAGAAAATATGATGAATTTTTGTATGCTAGTTTTGAACTATTTATAGCCCACAAGTTTCCCAGCATGCAAAGAGTTAATACTACCCTACTTATGATACATTTTTAGCCAGATTCTAGAATTGTTACATAAACAAGAAAATAAAAAAATTGCCAGACATGATTTTTCCCCCAGCATTCATAAAATATTTGCCTTTAAAGTATTTGTCAATAGGCAGAGGGAACCCTAGCATACATGCTCTTCCCTTTTCAACCAATGAATTTCTTACTTTGAGCAAGGCCATCCATAATTATATCTCCGTTTCCTGTAACCCGACCGACCCGCTAAAAACGGTGCGACCCAATTTTTTTTATTGCAATTTCGTTTACACATTTTTTTTTATAATTTTTTTTTTTTTTTCAATTTAGTGCTACAGTGGGTTAAAAGGGTTAATATAATCTCTGGCCCTAAATGGCATACATGTTCATACAACACATACAGCAATTGACATACTTTTATTGCAAGACTTGCAATATTGAATTTAAAAATTATTAGTATTAAAAAGGTACGATATTTTAACACTTGCAATGCAAGTGTTAAAATATTGTACCTTTTTATGTCATGTGACAGAAAAAAAAGAAATTGCCTACCGACGACCCACTTCTAAAATTCTGTGTCGGGTTACAGGAAACAAACAATTTTTTAAGGACGGCCCAATGTATAAATGATAATTGTTAAATGCAGTAGTGTGTAACATGTATGTTTTCTCTTTCTTTCTTTCTTTCTTTATATACTGCCAGTGTTTCAGATTGGCGTCGGAACATTTTGGTTTGTCCGATGTTTTTTTTTAGCGGGTTACAGGAAACGGAGATATAATTATGGATGGCCCAATCATGTCCTATTAAAAAAGTATGGATCTGAAACACTGACTGCTACACCCCTTTGTAGATAAAAGGCAGCAAAAATGTGATAGAAGGTATGACAACAGATTAAATAGATCAAAAAGATTAAAGTAGGTTAAAACAATCCATAGTGTCTTAATGGAGGGAATTGAGGGCAGTGCCCAACGATGACCTGAAATGGTCAAGATCGGGCTGGGTCACTGTGTTCAGGCAGGGAGTTCCACTGCACCACTGTACAAGGAAAGAACAAGTATTTATAAAAGTCTGTATTAGTATGTATTTGACTGAAAGTAATTGAATGGCATTAGCGAGAAATTCTGTTTGACGGCTGTATGTGTTGTGGGAGCGGTATAGCGACAAGACTGTTAACAATTTTATAGAATAGGCATAATTGGACCTGTAACCTCCTGTCCTGCAAGCTACATCCCCGAGAGTGGACAACATGTCAGTTACGCTAGCCTGCCGTGAGAAGTCATTGACAGTCCAGCGACGCGCTGTCTAGCGACGCGCTGTCCAGCGAGCAGCGCGTCGACGGACCATTTCAATTTGTTTTATATTTTGCTGTGTGTGGGGATCCCAGATCACTGAGGATATTTGATCTGGGGGCGGACTAGAGTTTGTATGTCTTTTCGCGTACTCTGGGGTCTGTAGATTTGATATTCCTTTTGGAAAACCCCAAAGTACTGTTTGCAGTGTGTATGATGACTTGACTGGTGTTTTTGACCGTGTGATGTGCAAGACCTTGCACTTGGAAGGGTTAAAATGCATGTCCCAGTTTTTTCCCCATACTTGAAGTGTGTCCAGGTCCTGTTGTAGTGTTTTGCTATCGTCCTCGTGTCTGATAGTGATGTATACTGCAGTGTCATCCGCAAAAAGGCGGCCTGGTGCCACCGATAGTTGCAATTCCACCCCCCCCCCCCCCCATTTTGTTGACCTTTTTGCTCGATGGGCATATATTGTGACCTCTTGTTCACTTTCTGGACTGCAAATGACCTACACCAACCAAGCGCACCGTGTTATTTGTTAAAGTGCCAAGGAATGTTTACAGTGTTATTTTTCATTATTACACACATTTTATCTGCAAAAGTCCAATTTTTCTTGCGGCGACTCTTACATGACAGAATGTTCAGAATGCATTACAAATATACAAAGCATACTATAATATTTTTAACTAATCTTTCAATCAATCTTCAGGGACAACACAATCAATATTCACAATGGCCGAGTTCTGGTTGATTTCTGCTCCTGGTGACAAGACGTGTCAAGAGACATTCGAAAAGCTGAATGTCCAAACAATGCGACGCAACAGCCTCTCAACAAATTACAAATTCAACATCCCCGACCTGAAGGTAAGACCAAAGATTAACATACACATATCCATTCATATAACTGTCACAAATGTTTTATTTTAGCCTTTCGTCTATTCGGGACAAATACTATTGTCCCCATTTACACTTATTTTTGTCGTGCCCGCTTGCGGACAGCGCGATATCGTCGACACATTGGCATACGTACGTGCGACTGGGTTATAGTTTTTCGGTATACTATCAAAGCCTCGGCAGGGGCAACATGCGGGCCACGGCCATCTCATTTACAATGGAACCTCTCTAAACTGGACACCCTGGAATGTGTCCACTTTGTAGAGATTCCACTGTAATTAAGCCATTAACAATGTTTGTTATTTTTATGCCACCGAGTTTCGAAGAAACGGGTGGCATATAGTGTTTGGACCGTCCGTCTGTATGTCTGTCCTATAAACCCAAAATGTTGGTACGTCCGTCTGTCCGAGCCAGCAAACGGGGTTTAGGAGCTTAGGGTAAGGGTTAGTAACAAAGGATTCCTTTGTTCTTTTCCGTAAGCTCCTAATATCTTTGATCTTTATGAGCTTATCCTTTGATCTTTTAAAGAACAAAAAGCCCATAACTGCCAAACGTTAGACCGTCCGTCCGTCCGTCCGTCCGTCCGCACACATTAGGGTACTTATGTGGCTAGCCCCACAGGGTTATGGACTTAGTAAAGGATAGGGTTGGTTACAATTAGCCACCTAAAAAATCATTTTATGTGGCTAAAAATCGTTTTATGTGGCTAATATTTAACATGTGATAAGCCACATAAGTATAGTACTGTAAGAACGTCCGTCCGTCCGTCACACTTTTCGGTTAACCACAGTTTCTCAAATATGCTGCAGGTGGCATCCGCGTTCGACAGACGCATTTCTTGTTTCAATCTTGAACAGAGACGACATTGACAGTAAAACCCATCTAAATTAAACTCAATTGGGTCCCCATGGTGTCTGGTTTAGAGAGGTTATACTGTATATAATCTTCATTTCTGTGTGACAACTTTCCATTCACCAATTTATTTTAAATTTCACGTTTGGCTTTATATAGACACAATGCAGTTTAAGTTTGAAACTATCCGTTTAGCATTTTTTTTATGCAAACAAGTCTCAGAATTCCTACGTGTTTCCTAGCGTTGCCTGATGAACTTGCTATCAAAAGACACCATCATGTTTCCTAGCCTTGGCTACAGACAATCGGCATGTTGATAGGATAGTGTATTATACTTTTTTAGACATGTAGAAAAAAATAAATGCAGTCGGTCTATAGAGAAATAATAATCTTTCCGCAATAATACAATATGTTCAACAATTCTGCAAATACCAGGGGCCCGTTTCACTAAACTTCGTAAGACTAAAATGTTTGTAAGTGCAAACTTATGATAGTCTGTAAATTTCACATTAACAATGTTTTCTTGTAAACAATTATTGGATTTACATTTATTGAGCATAGGCTGCATATGCAGCCTATGCTCAATAAATGTAAATCCATCAATTTAAATTTCAGACGATTCTAAGTTTGCAGTTACGAACATTTTAATCGTAAGAAGTTTAGTGAAACGGGCCCCTGGAACCCACTTTTCCAACGTTTCGGTATATGGTCTTTATCAAGGAATTAGTTTCTACTGAACGCTAAGTGGCATTCATTTTAGTTTTCTTTTCCACTTTTCCGACGTTTCGGCACTAGGCCTTTATCAAGGAATTAGTTTCTACTGGAGAAATGTGGCTTATGGGTTATGCGACCAGTGTAGATGCAGATCAGCCTGTGCGTCCAGTCTGATTAGGATATTCACTATTCGCCATTCTATCAATGAAACACCTGCAATGATTCTTCTAACAAGCAATATAGATTGTTATCAGGCAACAGGCATGTGCTATTTGATCAGGAGCGACACTGGTCACAAATCACATAAGCTCCCATTTCTCCAGTCACTGCCACAGTGACCTGGTATTTTCTATATCTCTGTCCAACGTTCTTACAGGTGGGGACCCTGGACATCCTTGTTGGTTTATCCGATGATCTCGGCAAATTGGATGCCTATTGTGAACAGTAAGTGTTGGATGGGTCACAATCTGTTGTTTTTTTTTAAAACAAGTCACTAATTTCAATTATGACTTTGGTTGGGCTGTGGCTCAGGGGTCGAATACAGGACTTTCATGGTATCTCCATCCCACTGGTCTGGCAGATGAGACTTTAAACTGTGTCCCATCCCTATATGACCTTAGCTGTTGCTGAGATGTTAAACCCCATTCATTTTATTTGTCAGCTTATTGGATTGGCCAAAGCCGGGCGTCGGCGTCCACAATGTTACGTTTTTGTGTTTTGTCCATTTCTCTGTTACTGTACCACCTAGAACCACCATATTTGCAAAACTTCATAACCAACTGGTGCTCATAACATACATGTACCACTATCCAACATGTCTGTATGTGTGCATGTTGTATCTGGTGGGCACCTGGGGCCCATTTCACTAAATATCGTATGACTAAAATGTTCGTAAGTGCAAATTTAAGAAATGTGACATGTACAGACTATCATCAGTTTGCACTTACAAACATTTTAGTCGTAAGAAGTTTAGTGAAACGGCCCCCTGTTGGTTATGAAGTTGTGCAAGTATGGTGGTGCTAGGTGGTACAGTAACAGAGAAATGGACCTAAGCACGAAAACGTAACATTGAAAATGGCTAAGTCGATTACGCAGACAAAAGCACAGGTTGAAGTAACGAACCAAGGTCTATAAATACATTAAATATAAAAGCATCAATAAATGAAGAAAAAAAACGATTTTTTTTTCTTCATTTATTGATGCTTTTAGGCATATGTAATGTATTTATACATCTCGGTCCGTTACTTCAACCTGTGGAAAAAAGTAGGCCACGGTCAAAAGAGGTCACATGTTGGATAGTGGTATGTGATGGGCACCAGTTTATTATGAAACTTAACATTGAAAATGGCTAAGACGATTACGCGGAAAAAAAAATAGTCAAGGTCAAAAGTGGTCACATGTTGGATAGTGGTATGTGATGGGCACCCATTGATTATGAAGTTGTGCAAATATGGTGGTTCTAGGTGGTACAGTAACAGAGTTCATGGTCCTGAACACGAATACTTCACATTGAAAATGACAAAGTTAATTACACAAAAAAAATAGGTCAAGGTCAAAAAAGGTCACATGTTGGATAGTGGTATGTGGTGGGCAAACGTTGATTATGAAGTTGTGCAAGTATGGTGGTCCTAGGTGGTTTAGTAACAGAGAAATGGGCCTAAATATGAAAACTTAAGGACTGACTATATAGGATATGACCTTTTGTTTCAAATGTAGTAGAATCATACATGTGACTGAATATCTATATCAAGTATATCTGACCCTGTTCTTCTTAGAGTATATTATACAGATCATTGAGTTGCCATCTCCGCCATGTTTGACACATACAGCCAATACTATGGCAGCACATCTAATAACATTTGGTGAAATACGTCCCAGATATATAGAACGACAACGTCCTACAGGGTTCAAGCTAGCCCTTCAAAATAGGGAGAAGTTTTCACTAAAAGAATGAGAAAATACCGTAGACAATTTTTTCCCAAATTTCTGTTTTATATAGTGAAAAACTTCTCCCTCAACTCAAAATAGGGAGAAGTCAGACAATTTAGGGAGAGAATTTCACCCACTTCACCCTGTAAACTCATCCCTGGTCCTATAAATATTATTTCAGCAGACTACACAAAACGCAAAGCTTTTCTACCATCACTCACAAAATATTCAATGGACACTTTTTCCATGTGTAAAATGTCCAACTGGTGCACTGTCTATTATTAGAAGTACATCTGACACTGTAAAAACGTATTTACTCACATAGCAGGCAAGTAGACAATTGTAACAATACACTCAGATAACTGCTTGCAAGTCACTGGAATCGATACAGTATTTATGGTAATACAGGTATATATCTACAGCACTGTGTATTGTTCTTACTGTTACACAGTCTTTACTGAATTCTCAAACATTTTAACAAAAGGTCAACAAACCCTTCATATATCAGCAGGGTTGGCCGGGAAATACCGGACGTATCAGACGTTGTATATAAATTTGATGAAAACAAGGCATTGCACACTGTTGTCTGATGTATAATTATTAGTGGTATGTGTCAAACACAGTAAGAGGTAAAACTGGTCGATGGCTTGTCCACACTAAGATGGCCGACATGGTAACTCCATGCACTGTGTGGGATATAGTAAGAAGAAAATGTTCAATTGTATGTTATGCATATATCCCTTCACATTTACGAAGCAATTACGCATGAATCATTGGATTATCAGGGGCCCCACGGGTCCTTAAAATTGAACATAATGACGTGCAAGTATGGTGGTTCTAGGTGGTACCGTAACAGAGAAATGGATAAAATATGAAAACTTAACCCGCCCGTCTTTCACCAATCCAATAGCTGGGATTTTTTTAAAAACCGGCAAAAAACATTCTTGCACAAATAAGTGTTATGCAGTCTATTCCTTGAAGAAAACCTGGCCTTCGTGGCTTTGCCTTGTCTCTTATCTTCATTTTCAAATATAACTGTGGTCATGTACTGCAGATGCAGAATATGCAGTGCCCACACAAAGCTTCATACTTTTAACTCTTTCAACCCTACAGATCATAAAGCCAACATTTGCAAGTTCTGTAGATCTAAATGAGCCGGCTCTTTTTGAGCCGTTACATCTAGATCTACAGAATTGTCCTATCTCGGCATTCCCACTTCTTTAAGACATTGGAAATGATTCTGAAGTGCTGTCAAAATATGTTTTTATTGAGAAATAAGGCAAGATATAAAAGCAACAGCAGACGACAATTGTTGTGAGTAGCGGCCTAAGGGTTAATGATAAAAAATAAAACAAATTTAAAAATTCACTTATTTGAGCTGCAAAAAGCAAACACTGTTTATTACACTTTATTACAGTATTTCCACTACTCGCTTGGAAAATAAATGCGTATTTTCACATTTCTGTGCGTATTTTGTACTCCCACTCGATAATCAATGTGTATTCTGCTAAGATAAGTGTGTAAAATATGCCAATACGCACCTCATCTGGAGCTCTAATGGCTGTTGCCTGATTATAAAGCGATGGCCGGCGAGTGTCTCACCCATGTCACCTTGATCTGCATGGGTGAGACGCTCGCCGGCCATCGCTTTATAATCAGGCAACAGCCCATATCACAAGACCTTGTTGTTGAACGTAAAATCTCATTCAATTTGTAAAATGTATTCATTCATTCAATCATTATCAATCATATTCCGCATGTACTTTGAACATTTTGTCAACTTTTGACTTTATTTATGAAAAATATTGTAAATTTTGTAAACATATTTAATGAAATTACGCAGGTGTCCGAAGGTACAAAATCACATGGCACAGTGTTCCAGATAATCTGCGTATTTGCTTAAATACCCAATTAAAATTGCCAAAACCCCAATTGAAATCAGAAGTAGCGAGTATCAAAAAGCAATATAAAAAATTGTGGTACCTTTATTGTGCTGCAGAAAACAATAAACAGACCACAAATATAGCTTATTTTTCTTATTTTCCATGAAAACACATCTTGGTATTTCATTAGAATTGTCTCCTTGGAGACAATTCTAATGAAATACCAAGATGTGTTTTCATTTCGAAGAAAACTATTCAATAATTGCTGTCTGTTGATGTGTAAACAGTAGTGTGATTTTATTTTACCCAATTAAATTTTTGAAATACCGGTACCCAATTGCTTCAGAAATGATGAAGTGACAATACTCAATTGCTAATTCCTTATCTGTAGCAGATTTCATCAAAATTGCAAAGTATACTTTACTAGCAAAGTATACTTTGAGGGAGTAATCATTTATTTTTCCCGAAATGCATTATGTCATATAGAAACTAACAACTGCATATATTTGATGATTAAAAGTATGCAGAATTATTATATTTATTACATTATCACAGCCAAAATGGCTGTGATAATGTAATAAATTCAGTATAATAAAAATTAATAAATTTATCATAAAATTGAAAATTTCTCCCTCGAAGTATACTTTGCTACTAAAGTATACTTTGCAATGTTGGTGAAATAGGCTACTGGACTCAGTCAATCAAATTTAGTCAATGAATCAAATTCAATCAATTAATCAACCATATTTGCAGGGTGACCAGGAAGATCGCCCAATACCTTGGTGAAGTTCTGGATGACCAGAGAGACAAACTGCAGGAAAATCTACTGGCCAATAGCCGTGAGTCAGAAAGATAAAATTATTATAACCCATTGAAGTCTACTGCTACAATACTTTTTATGGAGAAAAAAATCAGATTATTTTGTTTATTTCTCTGTGAAAGTACATGTATATGTTGTTACCACTCATTTGAACCTTGGGTTATTGCCCATTATAAAAGTAGTAAGATTGTTACTGATCCTGGTGTGGCGAGGACCTGGCATCAAATCAGGGTTATTCTGATTTCAGGGCTGAATATACATGTATAGTTTTTTTATTGTAAATATTCAATTGTGATTCTGTGATTTTCCCCGCATTTGTACATGTACTTGAAAATGTACATGTACTTGTACAGGTAATATATGGGATTTAGTACTAAGCCCATTGACCGGGCCTTAAATGACCTTAGCTGTTGATAGGCCGTTAAACCCCAACAAACAAACAAACTCATAGAGACGGTTCATATGAGTGGCAACACCATATACTTTTGAACGGAAATAACACAGAAAAAATATCCAAATTTTCATACTACTGTAATTGTATCTGTAGCCTATTTCATGTCAGGGCTCCAGTAGCCTATTTCATCAACATTGCAAAGTATACTTTTCTAGCAAAGTATACTTTGAGGAAGAAATTTTCAATTTAAGGATAAATTTATTAATTTTTATTATACTGAATTTATTACATTATCACAGCCATTTTGGCTGTGATAATGTAATAAATTCAGTATAATAATTCTGCAATCTTTAATCATCACATATATGCAGTCGTTAGTTCTATATGACATAAATGCATTTCGGGAAAAATAAATGATTACTCCCTCAAAGTATACTTTGCTAGAAATATACTTTGCAATGTTGGTGAAATAGGCTACAGGTCTATACTGGGTTAAAGGTACAGCGTCTCGGATGATGTCTCAGCTATTCAATATGTGGAATTTCGTTTGATCATATTCCAAGCAGTTTGTGTTATATTCAAATACAATTGTGTGTTTGTTGGTGGTTAAAGGTACATGTCCACTCAGTAGGCGCAAAATGTTCTTTATAGAAATTAAATAAGTGTATACTTGTGTCACTATTCCACCGGTTCTAAAAATGACGAGTGCCCGCTAAATAAATACAGAGAATAAATAGTAATGTCCGTTAACATTTTAATTAAACACGGTTATCGCCCCCGATATCAGTGTGAAAATGTACGTCTGATATAAAATGTAAAATATTGTCAATCAATACGTGAGGTAATGGTGAATAAATGTTTATTTTGCCAGTTAATGTCTCAGATGATGTCTCTGATATAAAGAACATGCTGTGCCTACTGAGTGGGCATGTACCTTTAACGGCCTATAAATGGGCTAGTCTGAAAATTGTTTCGAAATGGTTTGACGGGTTCTTAAATTAACATATCACAGTCCATTCCAGTTATTTAGTGTTGAAAGGGTTCAAGATGACTATCCTGAACCCTTACAGTGCTGAATTAAAATTTGTCGTTGGCTGTTTATTTTCTGTTGTCCATTTTTCGCATCAAAACCATGATTTGACAGCACTTTAGAATCATTTCCATTGGAAATGATTCTAAAGTGGTGTCAAACCATGTTTTTATTGAGAAAAAAGACAAAATATAATTTGACAGCAGACGACAATTTACGGTTCCCGTGTTCTAAGGGTTTCAGGTTCATATCTTCACAGTGACTGGGATTCACATCTGGGGCGAAGTAATCCAGTGTAGTAAGGGTCCCTGGCATCAGATCAATCATTACATCACATATTTCTGTTACCACATAATCACACACCCTGCGGAGTCAATCGCATTTCAGTGGACCTAAATACATATTTGCTGTGATTCATTGGGTTTCGCTGTCATCTATCTCTGTAGCCGATTTTACCAAAATTGCAAAGTATACTTACTTATCTTGCTAAGTACAATTTAAGTATTTTCAATTTAAGGATAAATTTATTATTTTTCATTGTCTGTGATAATGTAATAAATTCAGTATAACAATTCTGCATTCGTTTAATCATCAAATACATGTATATACTGTCGTTAGTTCTATGTGAAATAATGCATTTCGGGAAAAATAAATGATTACTCCCTCAAAGTATACTTAGCTAGATAAGTATAAATATGCTTTATAGCAATTTTGTTGAAATCGGCTACAAATAATAGTGCCTGTTCAAGTTCGCAGAGCACAGTTGCATGGCTTAGCATAGTCATATGTCTGATTTACATTGGAACGTCTTTAAACCGAACACCCTGTGATGTTTGTCCGCTTTCGAGAGGTTCAACTGTATATGCTATATTAAATTTCAGGAAAATATGTTGTGCCGTTTTTAAAGTTCTTGATGAAAAATCTGCTAAAAATCACTTGAAACGTGACATATTTCTAACAACACATAATCCTACGCAATGCTAATGCTGTGTTTGTATTTCAGTGGACCTGAATACATATTTGACGAGATTCCAGTGGGATTTGGCGAAATACCCTGTGAAACAGTCATTGAAGAACATACAGGACATTATCAGCAAGGTAGGAGTGGACTCCTCTGGGTATGAAATATATCACTGGATGTACAGTAGAACCTCTCTAAACCGGACAATCTGGGGATCCCATTGTGTTTAATTTAGATCGGTTTCTCTATAGTTTGTTTCATTTTCGTATCTGTTCATTATTGAAAATGACAAAAAAATAATTATAAAAATGTTAATTACAGTGGAACCTCTCTAAACCGGACACCCTGGAAGGAGTGGACTCCTCTGGGTATGAAATATATCACTGGATGTACAGTAGAACCTCTCTAAACCGGACAATCTGGGGATCCCATTGTGTTTAATTTAGATCGGTTTCTCTATAGTTTGTTTCATTTTCGTATCTGTTCATTATTGAAAATGACAAAAAAATAATTATAAAAATGTTAATTACAGTGGAACCTCTCTAAACCGGACACCCTGGACCTTCCAGGGTGTCCGGTTTAGAGAGGTTCCACTATATACACTTTCATACACTATAGTGTTAACTGTATTGTAATTTTCAAATTTGCGGCGTGTATCAGAAAATGATAGGTCGGAAAATCTGTTTAATGGCGACTTAAACATGTTTTCCGACCTATCATTTTCTGATATATACGCCGCAAATTTCAAAATTACAATGTGGTTAACCTATTTCTAATGCACTCGTGTACTACTGGTGTAGGAATACATATTGAAATAATTTGCGACCGTTCATCAACAATGATACACCTGTAATGTATGACCATCAGCCAATCAGATTGCGTGATATTTATAGAGTGTAGGAGGTACGGGCTTAATATTTGGTATGTTGCTTCCTTATGATGTGGGAGCCAGGAAAACCGCCAGTTTAGTAAGGGTGCCTGGCACTTTATCAGGATACTGTTTGTTAGTGCTGAATTTGTTTTTGTTTGGTAATTCTAGTCCTGAATGTATGATGCTCCCCAGGGGCGGATCAGTAGCCTATAGCCTATAGTGGTCACCAGTAGCCTATAGCCTATAGTGGTCACCAGTAGCCTATAGCCTATAGTGGTCACCAGTAGCCTATAGCCTATAGTGGTCACCAGTAGCCTATAGCCTATAGTGGTCACCAGTAGCCTATTTCATCAACATTGCAAAGTATACTTTACTAGCAAAGTATACTTTGAGGGAGAAATTTTCATTTTCTTTTTAAATTTATTAATTTTTATTATACTGAATTTATTACATTATCACAGCCATTTAATGGCTGTGATAATGTAATAAATTCAGTATAATAATTCTGCATACTTTTAATCATGACATATATGCATTTGTTAGTTCTATATGAAATAATGCATTTCAGGAAAAATAAAGATTTCTCCCTCAAAGTATACTTTGCTAGTAAAGTATACTTTGCAATGTTGATGAAATGGGCTACTGGAAGGGGGGTTCTGGGGTTGCAACCCCCCTGTTGAGCCATGGAGTTTACATAGATCACAGTTTATCACTAGTTGGAGTCTGAATTTAAATGCCGTAAAACACAGGAAAGTGCATTTCGAAGAGCTCGAAATTAAGACAACCCCCTAGTTGTGAACGGTAACTTTTGCAATTACTCCCGTACCGTCCGTAGAGTTACCTTCTCAACTAGACAACACCCCCATTCCCCAAATGCTGGATCCACCCCTGCCCCACATACAGACAGATTGCCGTCTGTATATGACCTTTCTTTTGCAATGGACATAAAAAACTACCATCAGTTGATCAAAAATCTTTACTGTGTGTTGATGTGCGATTGTTTATTAAATTGTTCATGGATCATCAATGGACATTTTCAGTTATATATTTCATTGCACAATGAAATAGTGTCCAATAGGTATTGACCCTGATATCAATGGATACTTTCAGTTTTATATTTCATTGCACAATGAAATGTCAGTGAAAATAGTTTCCAATAGACCCTGATACATTGTATACAGGTATTGACCCTGATATCAATAGACATTGCACAATGAAATGTCCGTGAAAATATTTTTCAATAGGTGGTATTGACCCTGAAATCAATGGACATTTTCAGTTTTTAGCCAGGTTTTTTGAGAAAAAAATCCAGGCTATTGGATTGGCGAAAGCCGGGCGCGGGCGGGCGGGCGGGTGCCCACCACATATCACTATCCAACATGTTACTTTTTTTTTATCTTGACCCATTTTTTCCGCGTCCGTGTAGTCGACTTAGCCATTTTCAATGTTAAGTTTTCGCGTTTACAATGTTAAGTTTTCGTGTTTTAAGTCCATTTCTTTGGTACTGTACCACCTAGGACCACCAAACTTTCACAGCTTCATAATCAAGGGGTGCCCACCACATATCACTATCCAACATGTTACTTTTTTTTTTAACTTCACCCATTTTTTCCGCGCAGTCGACTTAGCCATTTTCAATGTTAAGTTTTCGCATTTACAATGTTAAGTTTTCGTGTTTAAGTCCATTTCTTTGGTACTGTACCACCTAGGACCACCAAACTTTCACAGCTTCATAACCAAGGGGTGCCTACCACATACAACTATCCAACATGTGACAATTTTTTTACCTTCACCTATTATTTCTACGTTATTGACTTAGCCATTTTCAACGTTAACTTTTTAACGTACGTCTGGTTAATGTTTTTTGGTTAAAACTTTTTCGTTATACTATATCTCTGCAACTGCTTCACCCATTACCTTGAAACTTCACATGGGTGTTTATCATCATCCATATTTTCGTTCTAACCCCCAACCGTGCGGCCCCTGTGCCCAATGTCAAGGTCAAATTACTTTGAATTTTTTTGATGTTAAAGTTCGTTGTACTATATCTCTGCAACTGCTTCACCCAATACCTTGATACTTCACATGGGTGTTTATCATCATTGTCACACCTGCTTGCGGAAAGCGCGATCCTGTGCCCAATGTCAAGGTCAAATTACTTTGAATTTTTTTGTTAAAGTTTTTTCGTGTACTATATCTCTGCAACTGCTTCACCCAATACCTTGATACTTCACATGGGTGTTTATCATCATTGTCGCACCTGCTTGCGGAAAGCGCGATCCTGTGCCCAATGTCAAGGTCAAATTACTTTGAATTTTTTTGTTAAAGTTTTTTCGTGTACTATATCTCTGCAACTGCTTCACCCAATACCTTCATACTTCACATGGGTGTTTATCATCATTGTCGCACCTGCTTGCGGAAAGCGCGATCCTGTGCCCAATGTCAAGGTCAAATTACTTTGAATTTTTTTGTTAAAGTTTTTTCGTGTACTATATCTCTGCAACTGCTTCACCCAATACCTTGATACTTCACATGGGTGTTTATCATCATTGTCGCACCTGCTTGCGGAAAGCGCGATCCTGTGCCCAATGTCAAGGTCAAATTACTTTGAATTTTTTGTTAAAGTTTTTTCGTGTACTATATCTCTGCAACTGCTTCACCCAATACCTTCATACTTCACATGGGTGTTTATCATCATTGTCGCACCTGCTTGCGGAAAGCGCGATCCTGTGCCCAATGTCAAGGTCAAATTACTTTGAATTTTTTTGTTAAAGTTTTTTCGTGTACTATATCTCTGCAACTGCTTCACCCAATACCTTCATACTTCACATGGGTGTTTATCATCATTGTTGCACCTGCTTGCGGAAAGCGCGATCCTGTGCCCAATGTCAAGGTCAAATTACTTTGAATTTTTTTGTTAAAGTATTTTCGTGTACTATATCTCTGCAACTGCTTCACCCAATACCTTCATACTTCACATGGGTGTTTTATCATCATTGTTGCACCTGCTTGCGGAAAGCGCGATCCTGTGCCCAATGTCAAGGTCAAATTACTTTTAATTTTTTTGTTAAAGTTTTTTCGTGTACTATATCTCTGCACTGCTTCACCCAATACCTTCATACTTCACATGGGTGTTTATCATCATTGTTGCACCTGCTTGCGGAAAGCGCGATCCTGTGCCCAATGTCAAGGTCAAATTACTTTGAATTTTTTTTGTTAAAGTTTGTTCGTGTACTATATCTCTGCAACTGCTTCACCCAATACCTTCATACTTCACATGGGTGTTTATCATCATTGTCACACCTGCTTGCGGAAAGCGCGATCCTGTGCCCTATGTCAAGTTCAAATTACTTTAAATTTTTTTTGTTAAAGTTTTTTCGTGTACTATATCTCTGCAACTGCTTCACCCAATACCTTGATACTTCACATGGGTGTTTATCATCATTGTCACACCTGCTTGCGGAACGCGCGATATCGTCGGCATTTTGGCATACGTCCGTCCGTTCGTCCGTGTGTCCGGTTAAAGTTTTTTGGTTAAACTTTTTCCATCTACTATATCTATTTTTTTAGTGTCCATGCCTCGCCCCAAGGCGCGACATGCAGGCCACGGCCATCTAGTCTACAAAAAGTGGGTATAATTATGTTATCCAAGTGTCTATGCTTGGAAAAAACCTGGCCTTCGTGGCTTTGCCTCGTTTCTTGTATATTTCATTGCACAATGAAATGTCAGTGAAAATGGTTTCCAATAGACCCTGATACATTGTACCTGCATCATTGCCTGACACGGCATTTTGTCGGAGTGTATTCGGTTAACCCTTTCAACCCTGAATAACTGGAATGGACTATCCTAAGTTAAGTTTCCGACCAATCCAATTGTCGCAAAATGATTTTCAGACTAGTCCATTTATAAGAAGGGAGTGTTTTTTTCTTCTGAAATAAATTAAATTTCTTGCAAACATTGCAGATCCTGATGAGACGGTTCGCTACGAGCCCGCTCATCTGCATCTACACTGTTTGCATACACTGCTATAGAGGTCTGCAGTGTTGAAATGGTTAATGCGTTGTGAGTTTCTTGATCAATAACAATCCTGTGTCAACAGCACGTATCACAGATCGAGGGCGACCTGAGGACCAAGTCTCAGGCGTACAATAACCTGAAGGGCAATCTACAAAACCTGGAGCGCAAAGCCACGTAAGTGCCCACTCTTAGTATGAGTTATGTAGGCACCCACTACTGTCACTCTGTTACGTATAAAAATAAAGATTTTTAAAACATTTTTTATTTGTTGACCGATACGTCAAAATATAACTTTTGTTGTCTTAGATCATTTCCAAGCTTTCTAGTCAGGTTTTGGTGTTAATTTCCAAACCTGTCACTCTCTTCCTCTGTTTCAGCCCATGATAAATTAACATAGAAAAAAATCCATGTTGGACAGAATTTTGTCAAATAAAACAAATTGAGGCAGGTAACATTTTAAGTAAGAAAAATGATTTGAACATGGATATTTTTCAGATTTAACTAGTTGAAGGTAATTGTACCCTTCTTGTGGCCTCATGTAAAGTCTATGTAAATCTAATAAAAAACCTACTAATAAAACAATAGCTACTTACATAAATAAAAAACATGAATGTGATCAGTAAGTCTTTTTGCGTATATACTGCTACCAATAAAAATGCACACACACCTGTAATATCCAGATAACAGACCAATTTTGATGTAGCACGTGTATATTTACAACTCTTACCAGGTCTGTAGAAAGCCAAAGTGTACATGTAAAACACCAAAATGTGCTTATTATTTTCTAGCTATAGCATATATTATGGTGTAAATTCCTTGCTGGCAGTATCTGCATAAAGACTTATTGAACACATATATATGGTTTATTTGTGTAAGTAGCTAGCGATTTATGAGTAGGGTTTTTAGCTCACATGAGCTTTGAGCAAAGCTCATGTGAGCTATTGTTACCGCAATGTGTCCGTCGTCCATCGTCGTCGTCCGTGCGTCCATGAACATTTCCAAACGTCTTCTCCTCGGTAACCATTGGGCCTATAGTCACCAAACTTCATGGTCATGGTCCTTAGGTAGGGGGATTACAAAATTGTTAAAATGACGTCATTACGTAATCCAAGATGGCCATTTATTAAAATGGTGACCCGGGGTCAAAAATGGGCGTGGCCCGTGGGGCTTCAAATGGGGGTCAAATTTTATTTTTGATTGAATATGGTCATGTCATATATCAAATTCAAGGTATCAATGAGGCGATCACTCTGGTGCATTTTTTGTCGAAATCGGATGATTATGTCATCTAAGATGGCCGCCGAAAGGTCAAAAGGTTGTTCTTTTATTTGAGATTTCAAAATTCTTCTTAACATGAACCGCTTGGCCCATGGTAGCCAAACTTAAAATTTATGATTCATGGGTGAAGCCTTTTCAGATTTGTTAACATGGAGGTCATCGCTAATTCAAGATGGCCGCCGTCTAAAAATAGCATAAATTCTTAAAAAATCTTCTTCTCATGAACCGCTAGCCGGATTTAGACGAAACTTGGTAGGAATGATCGATGTACAATGCTCTTTCAAATTTGTTAAAATGGTGACCCCAGGGTCAAAAATGGGCGTGGCCCGTAGGGTCAAATTTTATTTTTGACCGTATAAAAATAAAGATTTTTAAAACATTTTTTATTTGTTGACCGATCCGTCAAAATTTAACTTTTGTTGTCTTATATCATTTCCAAGCTTTCTAGTCAGGTTTTGGTGTTAATTTCCAAACCTGTCACTCTCTTCCTCTGTTTCAACCCATGTTAAATTAACATAGAAAAAAATCCATGTTGGACAGAATTTTGTCAAATAAAACAAATTGAGGCAAATTGAGTCAATTTTCAGAATTTTGGAAATTGACTCCCCATGTTAAATTCCCATAGGAAAATCGTTTTTTTGCAATAAGATAAATATTTGTATTTTGTTTCAGGGGGAACCTGATCACCCGTTACCTTGGCGACATTGTGAAAAGGGAGCATTTTGTTTTAGACTCTGAATACCTCGTCACTTTGTTGGTTGTCGTTCCCAAGTGAGTGTGCCTCGAGCCTGGCGAAGAAAAATATATTTTAAAACAACAACAATTGACAAGATTGGTATCAATCTTGAATATATGGAGAACTACCTAGGACCCATTTCACTAAACTTTGTGCGACTAAAATGTTCCTAATTGCAAATTTAGGATCGTCTGGAAATTTCAATTGATAGATTGGCATATGCAGCCTATGCTCAATAAATGTAAATCCAATAATTGTTTACAAGAAAACATTGTTAATGTGAAATGTACAGACTATCATAATTCTGCACATTGAATCATTTTAGTCGTACGTAGTTTAATGAAACGTGGCCCCAGCAGCCTACAGTATAACATTTCTTTGTGAGTATCAAATTTTCCCTTTCTGAAACTCCGAAAATTGAGTCCTGAAAAATTCTGTTTATTTAAAACCGGAAGCAAAATGTTTATTGTAGCGTAACAGCCGTAAGTATTCGGACACCATTTGTTTTGGGAGAATAGGATTTCCCAAAACAAATTGTATCCAAATACATTGTGATTGTGATAAACCAGCACGATAATGCGACCCATAGCCAGGGATTCCGCTGGCGATCGCCACTTTCGCAATTGGCGATAAAAAAATTACAATTTTCGAAAAAGAATTAAACAAATGTTTTTTGTTTATTTTGAAGTGGTGATTTTTTTATTTTCCCCAGCGGAATCCCTGCATAGCCATTCTGACACTTAATTATATGTGTTTCCCAGAATAGATTGTGTCCGAATATATAAGGTTACTACGGTAACTGGTTATCATCCCGATATGGAATTATTTGTGCTGACTGGATTATGGTCTGTTAGGATTAACCCTTAGACCGCTATCTTAATTTTTTGTCGTCTGCTGTTTATTTTCTATTTTCCATTTTTATCATCAAAACATGCTTTGACAGCACTTTAGAATAATTTACAACATGCTTTGACAGCACTTCAGAATCATTTCCATTGGAAATGATTCTGAAGTGCTGGCAAACCATGTTTTTATTGAGAAATAAAACAAGATATAAAAGCAACAGCAGACGACAATTGTTGTGTCAGAGTAGCGGTCTAAGGATTAAGAACACACGCACGTAATGATGTAATGGTGGTTGATGTTAGAAATTATTTACCACAATAATAAAGACAACGATGTTTCTGTGTGAATGGAATGACTCGGCAGTTTTATTTGATGCTCGTAACCCTTACACCACTATCTTAATTTGTTGTCGTCTGCTGTTTATTTTCTATTTTCCATTTTTATCATATTTTTACCATATTTGCCAGCACTTTAGAATAACTTGCAACAAACTTTGACAGCACTTCAGAATAATTTCCAATGATGGAAATGATTCTGATTTGCTGTCAAACCATGTTTTTATTGAGAAATAAGGCAAGATATAAAAGTAACAGCAGACGTCAATTGTTGTGTGTAGCGGTCTATGGGTTAACTGTTTCTATTCCAGGCCATTTGTGCATGACTGGCAGGATAAATATGAAAAACTGACAGATATGGTCGTTCCCAGATCAACAAGGTAATTTGTTTTTGCAAAAGGGGCAAGGTTGAACTCCTTCACAGGGCTCCAGATAAGGTGCTTATTTGCGTAAATACCCAATTAAAATTGCCAAAACCCCAATTGAAATCAGAAGTAGTGTGTATCAAAAAGCGATGAAAAATTTGTGGTATCTTTATCATGCTACAGGAAACAATAAGCAGACCACAAATATAGCATATTTTTCCATGAAAACACATCTTGGTATTTCATTAGAATTGTCTCCAAAGGAAAGGAGACAATTCTAATGAAATACTAAGATATGTTTTCATTTAGAAGCAAACTGTTCAATAAGTGTGGTCTGCTGATGTGTAAACAGTAGTGTGATTCTATTTTACACAATTAAAATTTTGAAATACCCAATTGTTTCAGAAATGATGGAGTGACAATACTCAATTACTAATTCCTTATCTGGAGCCCTGCCTTCATTGTTAACCCTTAAATTTTGTCACCTGTTTATTTTTGTCAAAGCCTCATTGGTGTCATTCGGGTGACCTTGACTTACTTGTTTATGGGTGAGACGCTCGCCGGCAAGCACCTGGGGGCCGTTTCACTAAACTTTGTACGACTAAAATGTTCGTAAGTGCCATGATCATCTGGAAATTTCAATTGATGGATTTACATTCATTGAGCATAGGCTGCCTATGCTCAATAAATGTAAGTCCAATAATTGTCTACAAGAAAATACTGTTAATGTGAAATTTACAGACTATCATAAGTTTTCACTTACGAACATTCTAGTCGTACGAAGTTTAGTGAAATGGCCCCCTGTTTTGCAAATGGATTACTGAATATATCACATTTTCCCCCAATATATAATATTGGATAAATGAGCCAAAAAAGCAAAGGAAGTTGAAAAGTCCCTTATTTTAGCTGTAAAAAGCAAACAAGTTTGTAACAGCATTTTTAGCTCACCTGAGCCAATACAAAAGCTCAAGTGAGCTATTGTTACCGCTTTTCTTCTGTCGTCTGTCCGTTCACACTTTCAAACGTTGTCTTATCCCAAACCGCTGGACCAATGTAGGTCAAACTTGATATATGGGTGGGGGCATGTCGTATTTATAAAATTGGAGGTCATCGCATAATCCATGATGGCCGGCGTGGAAAAGAAGGTAAAATTCTTAAAAAACCTTCTCACGAACCACCAGGCAAGTAGGGGTCAAATTTCACATCTGACTGAATATGGTCATGTCATTTATCTAATCGAAGGTATCAACAAAACGATCACTCTGGAGTATTTGTTATGTCATCCAAGATGTCTGCCGAAAGGTCATTCTTTTATTAGAGATTTCTAACGTCTTTTTTTCTCGTGAACCACTGGTTCAATGTTGGTCGAACTTCACAGGGATGATCTATGGGTGGAGGCATGTCAGATTTGTAATTCGGAGGTCTTTCCTAAACCAAGATGGCCGCTGTGGAACAGTATGTCAAATTCTTAAGAAATCTTCTTCTCACGAAACTTGACAGGAATGATTGACAGTCAATGCTCTTCCAGATTTGTAAAAATGGTGACCCAAGGGTCAAAAGGTCAGGACCCAGGAGGTGAACGAGGATAAAATTTCACATTAGACCGAATATGTAAACTTGGAGGTACTTGGAGTAGGCCAAATTATTTTTAAAATAAATCTTCTTCCTACGAACCGCCAGACAGGTTTCAACGAAACTTGACAGGAATGATCGACAGTCAATTCTCTTTCAGATTTGCTAAAATGATGACCCCGGGATCAAAAATTTCACATTTTACTACATATTGTCATGTGGTATATTAAATAGATATTGAGGAGACGATTGCTCTGAAGCAGTTTTTATCGAAATCAGATGTTTACATCATACAAGATGGCCACCAAAAGGTCAAACCAGTAACTTTTTATTGAAGCTTTCTAACAGCCTTTTCTTACTAACCACTTGGCGGATGCTGGTGAAACATTTACAGATTTTTCAAAATGGAGATCGTCACATAATTCAGAAATAAAGTTGGACAAAATCTTTAAACAATGTCTTCCCATTATAATCATCAGACTGGTTTTGAAAAAAACTTTGTAGGAATAATGAAGGTATAAAGCTCTCAGATTTACTTGCATATATATATATAATATCCAGGTGAGCGATATAGGGCCAGAATGGCCCTCTTGTTACTCCTCAATTTGAAATCAATCAGTATGTTCAAATCATTGTGAGTATTTTGTACTCCCACTTTTGAAAATCAATGTATTCAGCTCATAAATGTGTAACATAGATCAATACACGCCTTATCTGGAGCTCTCGATTGCAGTGTATTGAAATAATTTATACCATCTCCTATTATTGGGTTTGTGAGCTAGCAATTCCGAAGTTAGGCATGCCACATCGCGCTATAGGTGTTCTTTCTCTAGTCACATATTTTACATCAAGGCTGCCCTTAATTATGACCTTGACCTTTTGACCTTCACAACTTAAGTAGTTTGCCACAGTTTCTCCAATCTGCCTCCAGGGCAATTTGTGTGCCGACAGGTCACATGTTCTTGTTTTTACAATCACCATCCCTGTAATTTCAGCATTATCTTCGAGGACAATGAGAATTGCCTATGTTCTGTCACGTTGTTCAAGCGAGTCGAGGATGAATTCCGACACAAATGCCGAGAAAACAGGTATGTGTGACTCGCTGACCTAATGACATCTGGTTCATGATCTGACAAAACTCTGTACCATATCTGCTACAGATTAGTAGCCTATTTCACCAACATTGCAAAGTATACTTTTCTAGCAAAGTATACTTTGAGTGAGAAATTTTTAATTTTATGATAAATTTATTATTTTTTATTATACACATTTATTACATTATCACAGCCATTTTGGCTGTGATAATGTAATAAATTCAGTATAATAATTCTGCAATCTTTTAATCATCACATATATGCGGTCGTTAGTTCTATATGACATAAATGCATTTCGGGAAAAATAAATGATTACTCCCTCAAAGTATATTTTGCTAGAAAAGTATACTTTGCAATGTTAGTGAAATCGGCTACTGGAGCTAGACTTGCCACAAATGCCATAAGCCTTAATCTCACCAGTCACTACCACAGTTTAGGAGCTAGACTGGCCACAAGCACCATAAGCCCCACTTCTCCAGTCACAACTGCCATAAGCCCAATATGAGATCAAGAGTTTGACTGGTCACAAACACCATAAGCCCATTTCTGCAGTCACAAGCACAGAATAGTATGTAGAATGCCATACACACAATTTCCCCAGTCACTATCACAGCTTATGCGCTAGACTAGTCAGAAAATTGCATTAGCCATATGTCTCCAGTCAATAGGTAGACTGGTGACAAACACCGTATTGAAAGCCAAATCGCTGCAGTCACAGATCAAGAGCTTGGCTGGCCCCAAATTCTATAAGCCCCATTTCTCCAGTCTGACAAACTTGCCCATATCGCAGGTTCACAGTACGAGACTTCACGTACAATGAAGAGGAACTGGCCGCCGGTAAAAACGAGATCAAGAAACTTGATGCTGACAGAAAAAAACAATTTGTAAGTCTTATTAACTTATTACATTCTGAAGATACGCAATTGTACCGACGGAAAATTTCAAATAATTGCTTTATTTTTCAATAGAAGTATATGTTGTGACCACCATTTGAACCGTCTCGTTGAGACTTTTTTTTTAACTTCACCCATTTTTTCCGCGCAATCGACTTAGCCATTTTCAATGTTAAGTTTTCGCGTTTTCAATGTTAAGTTTTCGTGTTTACGTCCATTTCTTTGGTACTGTAGCACCTAGGACCACCAAACTTTCACAGCTTCATAATCAAGGAGTGCCCACCACATATCACTATCCAACATGTTACGTTTTTTTTAACTTGACCTATTATTTCTACGTAATTGACTTAGCCATTTTCAACGTTAACTTTTTAACGTACGTCTGGTTAAATTTTTTGGTTAAAACTTTTTTGTTATACTATATCTCTGCAACTGCTTCGCCCATTACCTTGAAACTTCACATGGGTGTTTATCATCGACCATATTTTCACTCTAACCCCCAACCGTGCGGCCCCTGTGCGCAATGTCAAGGTCAAATTACTTTGAATTTATTTGTTAAAAGTTTTTCGTGTACTATATCTCTGCAACTGCTTCACCCATTACCTTGATACTTCACATGGGTGTTTATCATCATTGTCGCACCCGCTTGCGGAAAGCGCGATATCGTCGGCATTTTGGCATACGTCCGTCCGTCCGTACGTCCGTGTGTCCGGTTAAAGTTTTTTTCGTTAAAGTTTTTCCATCTACTATATCTATTTTTTTAGTGTCCATGCCTCACCCCAAGGCGCGACATGCAGGCCACGGCCATCTAGTCTACAAAAAATGGGTATAATTATGTTATCCAAATGTCCATGCTTGGAAAAAACCTGGCCTTCGTGGCTTTGCCTCGTTTCTTGTTAATTATTTCTTGATTCAGTGCAAAATAGTCGTCCTAGTTACACATTTACATATGTAAACAATTGACAGGTGGCACAGTCATTTGTTTATAACGGAAATAGTGTTTACCGCGAATAAATGGAACCCGCAGTTATACAGGACGCTACTATAACATGAAAGTTCATATTCTTCTTTGCCATCATCGATAATTTCATTCAAGGTCAAGGTTAAATTATTTTGAAATTAATGGAAAATATCTGACCACATACACACACCCTGGAACCATCAGTCCCCCTGTAGCTGTCCGATGCATTGACAGACCTGAGAACTATATGGGCCATGACTATGTGGTATGAAAGAAAAGGAAAGTTCTGTAATGTATAAGGGGATGGATTATGGCCTAGGGGCTAGAACAACTGGCTTCCAATCCGGAGATTGTGGGTTCAAATCTCGCCTCGTGGCATCAAAAATAGTATTTCCATCCCACTGGTCTGTCAGATGAGACTTTAAACTGTGGTCCCGTCTCTATATGACCTTAGCAGTTGCTGGGATGTTAAACTCTTTCACTTTCACTTTTTTTCTGTAATGTATACATGTACTGCTGTTTTTTATTTTTGCCTTAATTCTTAACAAAAAACATGTTTTGGCAGCACATGATAATCGTCTCCAATGGAGATGATTCTCATGCGGTATCAACACAGGTTTTTATCGAAATATATTGAAAATGAAACATTTCCAGCAGACGAAAAAATTTAATTCAGCGTAGTAAGGGTTAATGTGTCTGTTTCAGGGCCCGCTGGTGAAGTGGTTGAAGGTGAACTTCGGCGAGTGTTTCACCGCCTGGATACACACGAAGGCCCTGCGAGTTTTTGTCGAGAGTGTCCTCAGGTAACCACAGGGGAGACCACTGGCTGCAACTTGCTATACTGTTTTTTGTCTGTTTTATAAAGGTTATTCAGATATGTTCCCCTCATTTTAATTAGATTCCCGGGGTTTATTGAGGTCAGATTGTCTGCATCCTTATATGGTCATTCCCTTGTTTGAAAACAATGAATGTTTCATCCAAGGTATGTCCGCCTGTCCATCACAAATCTTAACGTAGCAGGTAAATTGCTTGTAATTTCTGTTTCCTATTCACATACTTGGTGCTATCTCAACACTTAAAGTAGCGTGTACATTTCTTATAATTTCCTTTCCCTGAATCTCTTGATATTTCACACATAAATTCCTCTGGTGGTCCCCTATCATGCTGTTAGAAATCCATGACCCTCCATGTCCCGCTAGTGCCAAGGTGAAGGTCACAGACTTAGTGCATTCTCAAAACTTAATGTAGTGGGTAAATTTCTTGTAACACCTGGGGGGTCGTTTCACCAAACTTCATACGACTAAAATGTTCGTAAGTGAAAAATTATGATAGTCTGTAAATTTCACATTAACATTGTTTTCTTGTAAACAATTCTTGCATTTACATTTATTGAGCATAGGCTGCATATGCAGCCTATGCTCAATAAATGTAAATCCATGAATTGAAATTTCCAGATGATCCTAAATTTGCACTTACGAACATTTTAGTCGTACAAAGTTTAGTGAAACTGGCCCCTGTTTCCCTTCATGATATCGCATCCATACATTCCTTATAATTTCTGTTTACTTTCTCGAAACATCTTGATATTTTTCATACACACATTCACATGATGATCCTCCATCATTCTATGACAAATATATGACCCCCGCTTATGCCTACGTCGAGTTAAATATTTACTGTCAAATCCAGTTACAACATTGAAAACTTATAACTTTTCTGTTTTCATGCGGTTTTCAACATTCATTTCATCTTAATACCAAATTTTATCAAAAAAATAATGAAAAATGTATTCACCTGCATGGCTCCAGATAAGGAATTAGTAATTGAGTATTGTCACTCCATCATTTCTGAAGCAATTGGGTATTTCAAAATTTTAATTGGGTAAAATGAAATCACACTACTGTTTACACATCAGCAGACTGCAATTATCAAATAGTTTGCTTCTAAATGAAAACATGTCTTGGCATTTCATTAGAATTGTCTCCTATTTTTCCATGAAAACACATCTTGGTATTTCATTAGAATTGTTCTAATGAAATACCAAGATGTGTTTTCATGGAAAAATATGCTATATTGTGGTCTGTTTATCGTTTTCTGCATCATGATAAAGATACCACACATTTTTCATTGCTTTTTGATACTCACTACTTCTGATTTCAATTGGGTTTTTGGCAATTTTCATTGGGTATTAAATACGCACGTTATCTGGAGCTCTGCACCTGTAATTGTGTGTTGGCACAGGTATGGTTTACCGGTGAATTTCCAAGTGATGCTGTTACTTCCACACAAAAAGATGCAGCGACGATTACGTGAGGAGTTAAACCGACTATACGATCATCTGGACAACCAGGCATATGGAGGACCAGCGGAGGTAAATCGATTAATAATTCCAGCACAAAAATATTTACACAATTCCCTAACATTTGATTGGCCCGTAGCAAGTCTCAGTCCAAAATTTATATCCCATTAAACTCCTACGCCGAACTACTTTCCGTAACCGTGAGGCGCAGTTAAAATAATTCTTAAGAAAATGAACACATTTTCTTAATGAATTTATTTAAAATGCTGGAATTATAAGGAATGAATGGCCTTTTTGTTGAATTTATCGGGGATATAAACTTGGAAAAGTCGCGGGAATACTGGACGAGGCCTTCCGGCCTTCGTCCAGTATTCCCGCGACTTTTCCAAGTTTATATCCCCGATAAATTCCACAAAAAGGTCATTTATTCCTTATAATTCCAGCATTTGAAATAAATTAATCAAGAAAATGTGTTTATTTTGACAGACGGCAGCCATTTGTTTACATTGAAAGCACTGACAGCGCACCTGTAGAAAGTAGTTCGGCGTGGGAGTTTACTGGGATATAAATTTTGGACAGAGACTTGCTACGGGCCAATCAAATGTTAGGGAATTGTGTAAATATTTTTGTGCTGGAATTATAGGTACATAAATATCGGATTTCCTATTTTGTTGCACTAGAAAATCTGATACTTATGTACTGGTATCGGTGAAACTTGTAATCACCCACCAGTCCAAGTATCGTCATACATCTTCAATTAAACCACTTTACACGGGGCCATGATGAAAACACATTTTTATTTGTATACGCCCATTTGAAAAAAGGGATGTAATGTGTATTCACCTTGTACAGGCGGGCGGGGTGCCACAGCTTGTCCACGCAATAACTAGAGTTCTACTTGACGGATCGTAACCAAATTTGGTCCCGGTGTAATGGTCAGTAATCCCCCCCGTCCAAAGTCCCCCCGGGGGGGATTTGGGCTAGCCTAAAATCCCCCCCGGGGGGACTTTGGGCCGGCCCAAAGTCCCCCCCACCTGTACTACTTATTATTGTATTGATGGTGATGAGTTCTGAGTGGGGAGGGGTGGATTATTGTATTATTATGCAAAGTCCTCCCCCCACCCCACATAATAATTATCTTGCCACTGATGTGTGTGCATGTTGACGAATTGAGAGTGGGGGGGGGGGGGGTTGGGGAGAGATTATGGGCCGGATGAGTTCAGAGGGGTGGGGTGGATTATTGTATTATTATTCAAAGTCCCCACCCCACCTAATAATTATCTTGCCGCTGATGTGTGTGCATGTCGACAGGCGGGTGGGGGACCAAACTCCCCCCCCCCCCCCCCATCTGAACATGTCAAAATTGAATGAATACAAATCAGCTGCAAGATAAGTAATTGGGTGGGGGGGACTTTGGGCGGCCCATATTCACCCCTCTCAACTGGTTACCACGCACACAAATCAGCTGCACAATAAGTATTAGATGGGGAGGGGGGGACTTTGGGCCGGCCCATATCCCCCCCCCTCTCAACTTTTTACGATGTACACAACTAACCTGCACAATAAGTATTAGGGGCAGGGGACATTCAGCCAGCTCATATTCCTCCCTCTCGACTCATTAAAATGCACACAAGTCAGCTGCACAATACTTATTAAGTGGTGGGTGGGGGGGGGGGGGGAATTTGGGCCCATACTCTCCCCCCCCCATCTGAACTTGTCAAAATTAAATTAAATTAAATCAGCTGCAAGATAAGTAATTGGGGGGTGGGGGGGGGTTTGGGCCGGCCCATATTCCCCCCCCCCTCTCAACTGGTTACCACGCACACACATCAGCTGCACAATAAGTATTAGGGGGGGTGGGGGACTTTGGGCTGGCCCAAACCACCCCCCACATCTGAACTTGTCGCATTGAATACAAATCAGCTGCAAGATAAGTAATTGGGGGGGGGGACTTTGGGCCGGCCCATTTATTCCCCCCCCCCCCCTCTCAACTTTTTACGATGTACACAACTCACCTGCACAATAAGTATTAGGGGCGGGGGACATTCGGCCGGCCCATATCCCCCCCCTATCAACTGGTTACCACGCACACAAATCAGATGCACGATAAGTATTAGGTGGGGGGGGGGGGATTTTGGGCCGGCTCTAAACTCCACCCCATCTGCACTTGTCAAAATTGAATACAAGTCAACTGCAAGATAAGTAATTGGGGGGGGGGGGACTTTGGGCCGGCCCATATTACCCCCCCCCCCCCTCACGACTGGTTACCACGCACACAAATCAGTTGCACAATAAGTATTAGGGGGGGAGGACTTTGGGCCAGCCCAAACAAACTCTCCACCCCCCCCATCTGAATTTGTCACATTGAATACAAATCAGCTGCAATATAAGTAATTGGGGTGGGGGGGCGGGGACTTTGGGCCGGCCCATATTCCCCCCCACCCTCTCAACTGGTTACCACGCACACAAATCAGCTGCACAAGAAGTATTAGATAAGATTGATGGGGGGATTTGGGTCGGCCCATATCCCCCCCCCCTCTCAACTGGTTACCACGCACTTGTCACATTGAATACAAATCAGCTGCAAGATATATATTCCAAGCCCATATTATTCCCCCCCCCTTTCCCCCCCCCTCTCAACTGGTTACCACGCACACAAATCAGCTGCACATATCCCCCACCCCTTACATCTGAATTCATCACTATTACCCCATGTCTTTTTTTTTTCTTACTACATTCTTGAAAAATAAATCGGGTTGGCGGGGGGGGGGGGGGGGTGGTGGTGGTGGGGGGGGGGTGGAGTTGACTAGTTAAAAATCCCCCTGAGGGGATTTTGGACTGGTCAAAACTCCCCCCAGCGGGGTGGGGGGGGGGGATTTCTGACTGAGAGGGAAAGTGGCCTGTTACAGGGGCAAGACAAAGAAGCCTATTGATTTTCAAAGATTTCCGATGACTTATCTCCCCTTGGCAGCCATATTTAATTTTCGCTCTCTGTATCCTTGTCCACACAATAACTCCAGTTCCACTTGACCAATCATATAAACCTAATTTGGTTTACATGTTTATCACGGCAAGATGAAGAAGCCTATTGGTTTTCAGTGAGTTATCTCCCCTTGTTGACTGGCCTTGCCTCGACGGGCGTATATTGTGACCTTCGGCACTGTTGTTTATATTATTTTTTTCAAAAAATCCTGATATATAACAGACCTGCAATTAAATCATTTAAACCCCACTTTGAATGAATCCCACCATTACTTCCGTCAATCAATCAATCAATCAATCAATCAACTTCTTTTCCAGATGCCAATGGACATTCCAGGGCTGACGGGTATGGGAACGGCCGAGTACTTTCCCTATGTGTTCTATAATATCAATCTTGACCTTGTAGAACAAATGCATGCACGCTAGATAGTGAGTGGTGTTCATATTGGATACTGAAAGTACAACATTTTACAAGGTGGTAGATCCAGCGTATATTTATTTTGCCACTGAAGTATAGATTGCTGAAGTGACAACTCGTACCCTTTCACCCACAAGTCTGGCATGGACTGTTCCAGGACAATTTTTGGATGATTCCATTAATCAGAAAAAGGTATTTTTTTAAATATCTGAAGAAGAAAAAAGCTGAAAAACACTGTAGATCCAGATGAGACGGCTCGTTACGAGCCGGCTCATCTGGATCTACAGTGTTCGTTAATTTTGAATTGATATATGGGGTTGAAAGGGTTATACTATTTCAGTGAGATGATTTTGAGAGTGGACGTGAACTTCTACTGAAGTGGTAAATAGGAAGATATATTACATGTATAACAAAATATGTATAGGCCAATTGAAGTTGGTTTGAATGAAATTGATTAAATCTATATACAGAGTATGAACATAGTTTAGTAGCTATTAGAGTATTAAGTGCTAGTCTAAGGAGTTACGAGCCATATGTATTCATATTGTGAGATAATTTGTTATGAGCAAATTTGGAATGGTTACGTCACTGCTACGATAGTTGTCGGTGGCATATAGCGTTTACCCGGTCCATCTGTCTGTCCGTCTGTCTGTCAGTAGACTGTTTTTGTTACCATGTGATAACTTGACTTCTGTCTATCTGAACATCGCAATACTTCACATGTACTTTATATCACCATTGGGAAATACCATATTGAATGTCGACTTCATACCTTTACGGTCATGAAATATGTTTACAAAATTTTACACTATTTTCCGTAAATGTCGTCAAAAGTTGACAAAATTTTCAGAGTACATGCGGAATTATATTCCGCATGTACTCTAAAAACTTTGTCAACTTTTGACTTTATTTATTAAAAATATTGTAAATTTTGTAAACATATTTAATGTAAATGAAATTACGTGACTGCTCACCAGCGGGGGCATTTTGTTTGACAAACAATTCTCTAGTTTCTGCAAAAACGTATAGTTGTGGCTGTGACTGGAGAAATGGGCCTTATTGGCTTTGCAACCAGTGTAGATCCAGATCAGCCTGTGCATCCGCACAGTCTGATCAGGATCTGCACTGTTCGCCATTTCCATCCATGAAACACCTGTCATGCTTCTAACAAGCAATATAGATCATTATCAGCCTACAGGAGTGTGATATTTGATCAGCAGCTACACTGGTCACAAAACCCATAAGCCCCATTTCTCCAGTCATAGCCACATTTATGCAGTACAATAACTGTGCATGGAATGCAATGCCCTCCTATAATTATGTGACAAATTACAGCACACAGGGCCAGGGGTGTATCGAGTTATCTATAAATGAATACTATGACAGAAATATGGCAAGAACAATGATGTAAAATGGGATGAGCCAAAACTATTTGTTTTCCTGTTTGGAAAGTTTCATTTGAGAATTAGGGAAATGTGCAAATATTTGCACCAAAAATGTGCAAAAATCTACTGCTTGAAGAGGTCAGGGGTCGAGTAATCTATCCATGTAGAGTGTAACCAAGATAAGCTGTGATTTTATGTTTATTATTCCGTAATGCTAGAATTGTGTCATATTGTTAACCATTTTGTCATGACCGTACATGTATTTATTATGTAAGTTTAGTAATATTGCGACTGACTGGAAGCTGGGGGTTATATTATAGGCTTTAAAACTATATGACTTTCTGCAAGCAGAAGGGGCTTATTTAGTTTGCGATCCTTGTCGTCCCCGATCAGTCTGCATCCGCATTGTCCGATCAGGGCCTACACTGTTCACCATTCATTGAAAACCCTTGTTGTGCTTCTAACAAATGGTATAGATTACTATTGGGCTGAACACATTTGTTCAGGAGCTGCAGGCCATAAGCCTCATTTCTGTAGTCACAGATTACCAAAATAACCCTAAATATTCGGACACAATATATTCTGGGAAACACACAAGTCTTTGAAGTGGCTATTTATGCAACACTTATTTTCAGCGGCCATTTTGATGATGATGATGGTGGCTGGTACTACAGAACTAGTTAACAATAATCTCAACAGGCTGCTGTGTCCAAATTATACAAAATATTCTATAGCGGTTTCCCACAACAAATGGTGTCCAAATATTTAGGGTTATCAGGGGCGGATCTAGTGGGGGGTTCCGGGGGTTGCAACCCCCCCCCATTCAGCCACGGAGTTTACATAGATCACAGTTTACCACCAGTTGGAGTCTGAATTTAAATGCCGTAAAACACAGGAAAGTGCATTTCGAAGAGCTCAAAAATAGGACAACCCCCTAGTTGCGAACGGTAACTCTTGAAATTACTCCCGTACCGTCCGTAGTACTGAAACTTCCAGAAGCCCTTCGATTCAAGGTACGCAATCTTTTATTTTGTCCTTATTAGGCAACCGATTATGATGAAATATGGCACATCAAACGCGTCTTGTTAAACTGCATTTGGTGGTCTCGGTACTTTGGCCCAAACCTTTGTCGTTTTTGCGAAGAATCAATTTCCGTGTCGGCATAAGTATGTGACGAACTCCCGTGACCACCAAATGTAGCTCATGAAGACGCGTTTGCTGCACCATATTTCAACAAAATTTGTTGCCTATGAAGGAAAATATAAAATAATACTTACTTTGAAATGGGTGTGCTTTCAACACTTTCAACACTTTCAGCCATTGTTGTTGTGACCACGTGATCATGCACCTTGGGTATGATTGTGCAAATTGTTATTACCACAATACCATATGTATAGGAGACATGCCATGTGATTTTGTACCTTCGGACATCTGCATAATTTCATTAAATATGTTTACAAAATTTACAATATTTTTCATAAATAAAGTCAACAGTTGACAAAATGCGGAATGTAATTGTCAACTTCTGATGTCATTTACGGAAAATATGACATTTTCTATAAATATATTTCATGAAATTACGCAGATGTCCGAAGGTACAAAGTCACATGGCACGTCTCATGTGTGTAACCATTATTTGTGGCTGTGACTGGAGAATCGGGGCTTAGGGCCAGTCAAGCTCCTGTAACCTATTTCATCGACATTGCAAAGTATACTTTACTAGCAAAGTATACTTTGAGGGAGTAATCATTTATTTTTCCTGAAATGCATTATTTCATATAGAACTAACAAATGCATATATTTCATGATTAAAAGTATGCAGAATTATTATACTGAATTTATTACATTATCACAGCCAAATTGGCTGTGATAATGTAATAAATTCAGTATAATAAAAATTAATAAATTTATCATAAAATTGAAAATTTCTCCCTCAAAGTATACTTTGCTACTAAAGTATACTTTGCAATGTTGATGAAATAGGCTCCTGATCTGCTAGCACACTCCTGTAGGCAGGATATATACTGTTTGTTAGAAACAGGACTCGTGTTTCACTGAATTGAATGCGAAGGCAGATCTTGGTCTACACTGGTCATAAGTGCTAAAATACCCATTTCTCCACCCCCAACCACATCTTAGATGCATATATATACATGTAATAGAGGGGTCAGGGTCTGATATGTGGCTGTGACTGGATAAATGGGGCTTATATGTTTTGCGAACAGTGTAGATCCAGATCAGCCTGTGCATGCGCACAGTCAGATCAGGATCTGCTCTGTTCACCAGTCCATCAATGAAACGTCATGTTTCTAACAAGCAATATATATTGTTTATCAGGCTACAGGAGTGTGCTATTTGATCAGGAGCTACATTGGTCACAAATACCATAATCCCCATTTCTCCCGTCAGCCACATTTGTGGCCAACTAGATCCCCAACTAGGCTCATGATCCCCAATGTTTAAAGGCAGTGGGTCTGAAATACATTTGTATCCGCAGAAAGTGACGAAACAGATTAGTAAAAATAATTTGTAGGTTTGTAGCGTATTTTCTGAATCCAATTATAATAGGCTGGGAAAAAAATCGAAACTTTGTAAAAATTGTTCATAATACTGAAGAATAATAGGGTCTCAGTGCATGTGAGTTCAAGAAAACTAGTACAAGTCTACAGGGGTCATACCAGTTATCCGGACAATCAGTTTATCGGACAAATGAAAATACCTGTTAATGAAACGCATTCATTTGATCCGATTTTGCAACGAACACATCTAAGTCACTCAGGTGCTTGCTGTTTCCATGCCAGTGTGAAGAATTTATCCCGTCAACACAGTGCGTATGTGCCGTGAAACACGGTGCCGTGAAACATTTTTGATATCCAGTCGATACAATTTTTGCATTTTACAGCCATTTGAAGGTGTTGACAGGATAAATAGAATAGTAAGTTAGTGCCGTGAATGGGAAAAAATATCTGGCGCGGCACGAAAACTGGATGTGCTCGGCAGAGCCTCGCCCATCCCGTTTCCTGAGCCTTGCCAGATATTTTTTCCCATTCACGGCACTAACCTACTATTCTCTATATTTCGCCAAGGTACACATTTTTGTAAAATTTGCTGAAAACATTCCTCAACTCTGTCCACAAGTTGTTTACAACGTCAATAGTCGCGCAGGGGCTTCCAATCGAGTGCGCCCATTACATTATTTCAGAGTTGTTCTCTAAATACAATCAATTCTATAAATACGATGTTTTCCAAGAAGCGAATGGTGATTGTTTTTTTTCTGCAGAACTACACAATGCTGTTTACACTGGTTTTCAGGCGATACAATTATGATTTTAAGGTGAGAATACAAGTTATAAGACGATTATACATTTGTCCGGATAACTGATTGTCGATGTTAATTTTGGGGCAATCTTACGACTGATGATCTGACCCAATTTTAAGTGAAAAAGATGGCACAGTTTGCTAAATAGTTTACATGCGTTGAGAAAGCAAGAACCAATGATTGTTCTGTGACAATTTTATGCCTGTAGCTGCTATTTTAAGAAAAATATCGTAAAAAAGTGCCATTTTTGTCCGATAATCTGGAGGATCCATGTACAGTTTAATCAATTATTTTGTTCAACTTATTTCTTTCATCATTTTGTACCCACATCTTAGACAGTGTCATTAATGAAAACTGCTCCACTGGTGTGCATTGGTCACAAAGGCAATGGGCCCAGTTTTGTTTGATTAGGAGATCTCCTTGTTCATGTAATAAATTATGTCACTTCATGGAATTACTCGATGGAGGAATGAAATGATGGGTGGCCGCCTGGCAAAATACTGTCTGGCATTGTTTTACCATACACAATGGGAAAATGGAAACCACATCTGCTATGTATTAAAGGCACTGGGTCACATATATGTGTAGAAAGTGATATTAAACAAATATCTAAAAAGTAAAAGTGGAAAGTGAAAACACACATATTTGAGACACACTGCCTTTAAACGGTGTACCATTACTAGTAGTTAGTCAGTCTGGTCTTGTGTACTTGTCACTGCAATAAACTGTCTTGTAATGATCTTTGTTCGACTTATTTGCCTCTACTATTAAACATTGAGACCATTTAGTAAGCCACACAACCACCACTTTGGCATGGCAACAGGAGTTACCTTAAACCATAACAGCCACTTACACTAAACAACTGAATGAGTATAGCGACTGGATACTAACAGAAGTGCATTATTTCATGATAATCAGCACACCTGGTTAAATAAACAGTTTCGCACATTTCACATGGATATTTCATAAAAATAGAGAAATACGGAATTGATTTCCTAAGGCATGTCAAAGTGAATTTGAGTCTCCTGATTCAGAAGGTGTGTTCGAGAAAATTATTTGACATATGGGTAACACGAGAATAAACTACTACCGCACTTCAGGACCAAGCGATGTAATTCAACATCTGTTATATTTGTGTGAACTACTAGTTGAAATATAAATAATTCTATGAATTTAACTGTATTGGTAGGTGGATGTCACTTGAGTGGACAATACAAATTTCCCAACATTACGTTGCACAGCTGGGGCACTAAACATGAGTAAAGCATACCAGTGGACGATACATTTTATTACAAACAATTAAATGTATTCATTAACAAATATGGAAGAATGAAAATTAAGTGCATGCAGTGCTGCACTTTGTTGATTTTATGTTCTGAGCTATTTATAAATTACATTTTGTATTCTGTACATTTCTTCCGAATTTGTGACTGAAGCAATTGGGTTTATGACTTGACAATCAGTGTAGGCCCAATCAAGCATGTACATCAACACAGCCTGGTCAGAGTTTCCATTGTTCACCATTCAGTTAGTGAAACTTGAGGCTAGCTTAACCCTTACTACGCTGAATTAAATGTTGTCGTCTGCTATTTTCAATATTTCTCAACAAAAACCTGGTTTTTCCAGTGGAGACGATTCTCATGTGCTGTCAAAACCAGGTTTTTGTTAAGAATTAAAACAAAAATGAAAAACAGCAGACGGCAATTTCCGTCAACAGCGTAGGAAGGGTTAAGCTCACAACAGCCTTTACAGTTTGAGCATTAGATACAAGTACATGCTCACAAAGGTTCATCATCGATGGGACTTGGCTAAATGCATAGGACATATACACAGTGTGACAAAATCATGGATATGAAAACTGCATAATAGTTTTGCGAAAAAGAACAAAGATATTCATTAAAGATGTATCGCAGTAACATCCAGACATTGGACACATATATCCGAGGGTGTCCGGTTTGGAAGAATTTCGTCTGTTGTTTGGTTTGTTTTTAATTAATGGTGTCCAGGGTTTTGGAGTAGATCTACTGTAATTCATTGATATGAAAACTGCATAAAATAGTTTTTGCGAAAAAGACAAAGATATTCCTTATTAAAGATGTAATCGCAGTAACATCCCAGAACATTGGACACAGTATTCCGAGGGTGTCCGGTTTTGGAGAGATTCGTCCTGTTGTTGTTTTGTTTATTATGGTTGTCCAGGTTTGGAGAGATCTACTGTAATTCATGGATATGAAAACTCCATAATAGTTTTGCGAAAAAGAACAAAGATAATCCTTAAAGTTGTGTCGCAGTAACATCCAGACATTGGACACATATCCAAGGGTGTCCGGTTTGGAGAGATTCGTCTCTTTGTTTGTTTGTTTATTATTGTTTAACGGCCTATCAACAGCTAAGGTCATGTAAGGCCGGGCAAACGGGTTCGATCCCATTTTAACCTGCTGCCCAAAATCAGAACGGAATATTTACATCGAAGAACAAATATATTCAGCCCTGAAATTAGAATAACCTGACCTGGTGCCAGGTCCATACCACACCAAGTCACTTGGCCCCTTCCCCTAAAATAGGATTACGAATATCGTAACTCACATAGGGGGTATAACCAGATTCAACTGTCGCATATAAAATGCCAAAGACGTATGTGAGGGTCAAACCAGGTCTCCAGTCGGGATTCCGTTAAGGATGAACCCCGATCGTTAAATTACTCATCACGTGCTCCCACCTACCACCCACGATTCGTCTGTAATTCATGGGTATGAAAACTCCATGATAATGTTCCCAGTTTTGCAATCAAGTAAACATCAAGCATATCACATCAACTAATACCCATCTACATCAGTCGTAGTTGTGGTCTAGATTAGAGATCAGATATGTGAATGCGGAAGCAAAACCGACGACAAGGAAGTGAAAGTGTCCTTAAAGGTACATGCCCACATGCCAGGTTATAATATAGGGAGGCATATTTTTTTCATCCATACATTAGATATAACATTGTTCGGGCAAATTCAACAGTCATGAACCATTTTCGGACGATATAATTGGTATTTTTATACTTCGTATATCACACTTGAATTTTCACACTGATATCAGGGGCGATAACCGTGTTTCCTTAAAATTTTAACTGACATTACTATTTCTTCTCTGTAATTACTTTTTGATGTGCAATGATCATACTTATTAATCTGTCGAAAATATTATTTATTCTGGCGATTCATTTAATTAGTATAAATAATTAAAAAATAACATGCCTCATTTGCATATGAAAATAGCCCGATACCACCGCTCGTCACTATCAGTAAAATAAATATTACTAAATGATTATATCTGTATAGCGGGCACTCGTAATTTTTAGAACTGGAGGAATAGTGACACAATTATACACTTACGGTATTTAATTCCTGTAAAGAACATGTTGTGCCTACTGCGTGGGCTTGTACCTGGTACCTTTAATAAATAATACTGAATAATTTTGGAGAAAAACGGGATTAAAAGTATCCATAGGTCAGCTTAGTATTTAATAGTATTATGCAGGGATGGGTTGTGGCCGAGTGGTTAGAACACCTGACTTCCAATCCGGAGGTTGTGGGTTCAAACCTCGCCTTAGGCATCAAAAATACTTTCATAGTATTTCCATCCCACTGGTCTGTCGGATGAGACTTTAAACTATGGTCCCGTCTCTATATGACCTTAGCTGTTGCTGGGATGTTAAACCCATTCACTTTCACTTTTAATAATATTATGCAGACATTTTGGGAATTTAAGTCTGGAAAAAATAAGAGGATCAATTTATTTAATGGTGTTTCACTGAACTCGCACGTTAATGATGCTGACGTATGTAGTTGGTGGATTTTGCCACATATTGTACTGTCATCGATTGATTGATGGGATTATACACCTGATAAACATGTTTTTGTTTTTAAGACAGACGTACACTTGCATGGGATGAAGTAGATTTCAAATTCAGAATTGACATTACAATATATTTCCGGCACTAAATTTTATTCGGTGCCAGGGGCCCGTTTCACTAAACTTTGTACGACAAAAATGTTTGTACTGGGATTTCTATCAATTCACATTACACATTAACATGGTTCATTAATGCTACCAGTTTTAACCTACATGTAGGGGTCATTAAATCTGAATCAATCCACCAAAGATTTCCCAAATGCGAACTTTACTAATGCGAATTTTACTGTACATTTTAGTTTTCCACTTACAAACTTCTTAGTCGTACAAAGTTTGGCAAATGTTTGTAAGTGCAAAATTATAATAGTTTTCTTGTAAACAATGATTGCATTTACATTTATTGAGCATAGGCTGCATATGCAGACTATGCTCAATAAATGTAAATCCATCAATTGAAATTTCCAGACGATCCTAAATTCTAAATTTGCACTTAGAAGATTTTAGTCGTACAAAGTTTGGTGAAACGGGCCCCTGGTGTTTACCACGCCAGACCACTTTATCTCCGGTGTGATCCAGGAAAGGATGAGTTTGAATCCTGGCAATGGTGGATTTACTGCTAACCCATTACATTGTTGAGATACGCTGTTCAATAATTTCTTTATTTTTGATCAGAAGTATATTTTGTGACCACCATTTGAATCGTCTCGTCGAGACGGTTCGAATGAGTGGTCACAACATATACCTCCGATGAGAAATAAGAAACATAGAAAAGAAAATATTTCACACTTTGCATACACCTAAACGTGTATTCTGAAATGCAATGGATAAAGACATGAACACCCTTCAATTCATTTTAAAATTTGCGTAATACATCACAATGTTAATCCAATTCATCTTCAGGATCCCATATATTGTCTGTCTTGTTTTCCACAGCTTTTCCCATTGTCTCTGCTAATTCCTGAATCTTTTCCACTTGCGTCATTTTCTCATATTTCGCCTCCTCCGCTGAAAAATTTATCTTTCCCGTTTGCGAATACGGAGATTTTGCAACCTGACCTAAAACCTCCAATAACTGTTCAGATTTCTCACTATTTGTAACAGCATCGTTTTCAGTGTCATCGTCAATTTCTGGATTAACATTCTCTAAGCTAACTTCCTCTATCAGTGACTGAATATTCTCAATCGACACAGCAGAGTCAGAGTTTAGCGAAGGTTCGTCGGCAATTTCCTGGACAAGTGGCCGATTTGAAGTGCTTGATGTGGTAATAAAGCTATCAGTTTCCTGATTGTCAATTTGTGTTTCATCATCACCATCTTCATCACTGCTCGAGTCACTATCATCATCATCATCACCAATGATTTCTATCTTTGGTCGGAAAACACTCTACAAAGAAAAGACATGAAATGTTGGGCATTTTGTTTGTTTTGGAAGTGCATGTGTAAATACTAACTTTTAAAAATGGAATGAATGGTGCTTAATGGCGATCAACACAAAAGTGTATCATTGGGAGCCAATAACTTTGAAGAACTACAGCAAGTGAGCAGTCTGTCGCATGTAGACATACAAAAATATATTTTAATACAAATTTTTCTAGTTCTAAATAACTCGATCATGACAGGTACATACTTAAAAACTTAAAAACACAATTTGACTGACCATGGGCATGGGGACAACACTGCTTAAATATAGATTGATTGGGTTTTTTATGTCCACTCAACACCAATGTAATAATTATACAGATGGGAATGCGCCTGTATAGGGTGAGTACCATATATCCAATACTGACATTACAAAAAAAAAAAAATTCAGCACAGAAAGACAGTGTTCTGATCTGGTGCCAGGAACCCTTACTCAGAGTTTGAAGTGAATCTGACTGACAATTGCAGAGATATTAGGTACTTAAAAACCTAAGGGCAAAATCATTCAAAAATTGCATCACAAATTTCAACGTAATTTGACTTTGACATTGTGCAAAGGGGCCCACATATAGTGGGTTACAAAACTAAAATATGGATGATGACAAACATTTCAAGTTTCAAGTCAATGTCAATTCAATGTCAAATCCCAATGTCAAAGTCAAATTACATTACAATTTGTATTGCGTAAGATAATGGGTATCCGAAAACTTTAACAACACAAATGTCTCTGATGGACGGACGGAACCTCAGATAGACAAATAAAAAAAAAGTTAAAAACTATTTCAAATTTATCCCGTCAACACAGTGCGTATGTGCCGTGAAACATGGTGCCTTGAAACATTTTTGATATCCAGTTAATACAATTATTGCATTTTACAGCCATTTGTAGGTGTTGACGGAATAAATAGAATAGTAGGTTAGTGCCGTGAATGGGAAAAAATATCTGGCGCAGCACGGAAACGGGATGTGCTCGGCAGAGACTCGCCCATCCGTTTCCTGAGCCTTGCCAGATATTTTTCCCATTCACGGCACTAACCTACTATTCTCTATCTATTTTCCTTATTTCTGAACCAAAGTACATTGTATATGTTGTGACCACTCATTTGAACCGTCTCGGCGAGACGGTTCAAATGAGTGGTCACAACATATACTTCTGATGAGAAATAAAGAAATTATTGAGCCTTGCCGGATATTTTTCCCATTCACGGCACTAACCTACTATTCTCTATATTTACTGCACATGCACAATTGGCCATATTCAAAGGTACTTACATCATTTGTGTTATCAGACAACTTAATGGACTCTATTGACTGTTCATCTGAAAATATAAATCAATTACCACTGAGTGGCAGGATATGGCTGATATAATATGCACATATGTAAACGTTTAGTAATGGTGTGTGAATACATATTAAATTGTTGCACAGCTTAAACAACCTGAGATTTTATTTAACAGATAAAATTGTAAATTACTTTCAAAGCAACTGTGTCTCAGATGGTACCTCTGAAGATTATTTCATAAAAAAATCAATGAATATTGTATGAATACAGTCGCAACTTGTCCTTGGTCATAAACGTATATCTGTTGGCTAATCACATTTGAATGTCAGTTTTCTATGCTATAAGTATAAACAACAAGTCGAGAAAATCCATGCAAACTTTAACTTGGCTGCATTGCGTCATTTATCTGGAAAACCCATTAGTAGTGATGTAATTCCTTTCACCGATTCATAGTTACCACCGACTACCATTTTCCTGAATATACACAAATCCACTTGATTTCCTTTCAAAAGCTTAATTAAAATATATTTTCAGCATCAGATGGACACTTTTAGATAATCACCAATAGCTTAACAGAGCTCCAGATAAGCTGCGTATTTGCGTAAATACCCAATTAAAATCAGAAGTAGTGAGTATCAAAAAGCAATGAAAAATTTGTGGTATCTTTATCATGCTACAGAAAACAATAAACAGATCACACATATAGCATATTTTCTTATTTTTCCATGAAAATACATCTTGGTATTTCATTAGAATTGTCTCCAAGGAGACAATTCTAATGAAATACCAAGATGTGTTTTCATCTAGAAGCAAACTATTCAATGAGTGAGGTCTGCTGATGTGTAAACAGTTGTGTGATTCTATTTTACACAATTAAAATTTTGAAATACCCAATTGCTTCAGAAATGATGGAGTGACAATACTCAATTACTAATTCCTTATTTGGAGCCCTGCCTTAACACACGATGTACATGCAGGATAATCACCAATACCTTAACACACGATGTACATGCAGGATAATCACCAATACCTTAACACACGATGTACATGCAGGATAATCACCAATACCTTAACACACGATGTACATTGCAGGATAATCACCAATACCTTAACACACGATGTACATGCAGGATAATCACCAATAGCTTAACACACGATGTACATGCAGGATAATCACCAATAGCTTAACACACGATGTACATGGCAGGATAATCAACCAAATACCTTAACACACGATGTACATGCAGGATAATCACCAATAGCTTAACACACGATGTACATGCAGGATAATCACCAATAGCTTAACACACGATGTACATGCAGGATAATCACCAATACCTTAACACACGATGTACATGCAGGATAATCACCAATACCTTAACACACGATGTACATGCAGGATAATCACCAATACCTTAACACACGATTGTCATGCAGGATAATCACCAATAGCTTAACACACGATGTACATGAGGATAATCACCCAATAGCTTAAAACACACGATGTACATTGCAAGGATAATCACCAATACCTTAACACACGATGTACATGCAGGATAATCACCAATACCTTAACACACGATGTACATGCAGGATAAGCAAAATAACCAATTTAATATAATCACTGACTTAGTGATGATGCAGTGTTCACTCAAAACAAGTCTGTCATGCGATACTAATTGCGAGCATAAAATATGAATGCTATATTTAACAATAATAAAATATGTTTTTTGTTTTTTTTTAATTTTTACATTCTTTTTCAGGTCACCCATAGGGTCATATATGTTAACCCTTACTACGCTAAATTATTTTGTTGTCGTCTGTCGGAAATGTTTTATTTTCAATATTTCTCGACAAAAGCCTGTTTTGACAGCGCATGAGAATCGTCTCCACTGGATCGTCTCATGTGCTGTCAAAACAGGTTTTTTGTTAAGAATTAAGGCAAACATGAAAAACAGCAGACGACATTTTCCGTCTCCAGCGTAGTAAGGGTTAAGAAAACTGATACAATATACATGTACTGTTAAATGCTCTTGTACCAACTGTTTCGCTCACATTTCATCCATATTAGACTCAGGGCTTTTAATACAATACAATGTAGAGATTTTACTATATATATTTTTACTATTTACCTCTGTATAAAATTATAATAATATTATATAGTTTTCCACTCACCAGTCATTTCTGTAATAAATACTTTGGAATCAGATTCTTGTGATGATTCTGAAAGGAAAGAAACTTATATTTTACAAGCTATTTATAGAAATCAAGTGAAATAAGCTGAGATGGGTATCCCTGGAACCCGAGCCATTGATGCAAGTGCTACAAACAGAACTAGGATGATTTTATGAAGGAACTAGAGCAATCACTGATACCCCCGGCCGCTGCCTGGACGACAAATAAAAAACAAATTCAAATTTTATGGACGGACGGATGGAATGACGAAAACTATATACCCCTCGACATACTTCTTATGCTGGAGGCATAACAAAAATATGAGTCAATGGCGACGGGTCGGAATGATAAAAAAATATACATACAATGTATGGTGGGTGGGGCTACAATGAGGTTCTATTTTCAGTTATAAAGTTGTAAGCATTACTTAGTTGTAAGCATAAGTTCTCACATAGTAATTAAAGGTCCAGTAAATGGGTTAATAAAACATATTGATTTCAACGAGTGATTTTCAGTATTTCTCTAATTGAATATGGTTGCTAATAATAAAATCCTAGAGTACCGTAGTTTGACCATGTCACTACGCACAGTTAAAGAGATTTATAATAGTATAAATTTACTTTTTGAGCTGGAGAAAATCCCTTCCTCTTCGTGGATATTTTTAGGTTTAATGAGCGGAATTTCTTCCTGAATCTCATTGGCTGGTTCTGGTGATGCCGGTTCCCGTGTCACATCACTGATCATAATACTGGTTCCCTGTTCCTCCTCCGCAATCAACTGTTCTGTTACATCGACATCTTCCAAATCTGGCAAGTCCTGAAACAGAATTAAATTTAGCCATTTACGTATGTGATTCTGGATGACAAAAACAAGATCAACATGTGGCTGTGACTGGAGAAATGGGGCTTATGGGTTTGCGATCAATGTAGATCCAGATCAGCCTGTGCGTACAGTCTGATCAGGATCTGCACTTTTCACCATTCCATCAATGAAACACCAGCCATGCTTCTAACAAGCCACATAGATAGACTACCGCTTGGGTTTGCAAAAGGGATCTTACCATGTTTGCCAGCATTGTACATAGGAGACTACCAGGCTTGTGACTTTAATAATCAGAAGAGGATGTTTAGAATCATTGAATGACTGGAGAAATGGGGTTTACAACATTGATTGTCGCGCTTCAGTTTCGTTAGTGCACACCTGTGGCCTGATAAGGATCTGTACTAATTATTAGACACTAATGAATTGTGATTTTTAATACACCATGTTACACACATTCCCAAAGCACATTTCATACAATACTAGATGGCCACGGCCCGCATGTCACGCCCATCGAGGCTTTGATAATATAAAGAAAACTTTAACCAAAAACATTAACCAAAACCTTTAACCCGGACGCACGTATGCCAATGTACAGACCATATTGCACTGTCCGCAAGCGGGCACGACAAAAAATAACACTCACCTGATCATCCCCAGCCTCATCGCCCTCTGTCTGATGTTCTCTGCATCGGCTGCGACCTCAGACTTGGTTTTATACGATCCCGTCATCCAGTCAATGGAGTCCACCTCCACCTCCTCCCCCTCTCCTTTATCATCCAGTTCTTTCTGGATTCCCTTAGACAGGTTCACTTTACGTATCTGGCTCATTGCTGAAATATACAGATGGGCCCGTGAATATAACTAGATGGTCGCGGCCCGCATGTCGTGTCCGCCAAGGCTCTGATAGTATACCAAAAAACTTTAACCAAAAACCAATGTGCTTTCAGTTTCGTTCTATATCATATATCTTTAGACATGTTCACTTTGCATATCTGGCTGAATACACAAATACAGTGAAACCTCTCTACACCGGACACCCCAGGGTGTCCGGCTTAGAGAGGCTTCACTGTAAATCGGACATTCGATCATTCTGAGCCACAGTTGTGGGCTATGCGATCACGAACAGACATCACCCGAGATAAATCACCTAGAATCTCATCGAAAATAAGATCAAAGGCGTTTTCTTGCTGTCCGGTTTAAAGAGGTTTCACTGTACCATGCTTATAAAACTTAGTGCATCTAAGCTAAGGTGTGTTTACTGTATCTTCAAATTAGACAACAATTTACTCCTACGCGGACGTCTCTAAGCATAATATTGACGTCATATAACGCTGCTCCACCGGGCCAACGGGTTCGATCCCGCATGTAACCTGCTGCATTGGGGCGAAAATCCCAAAATCAGAATGGAATATATATCAAAATAAATATATATTCAGCCCTGTAATTAGAATAACCTGACCTGGTGCTAGGTCAATACAACACCAGTCACTTGGCCCCTTCCCCTAAAATAGGATTGCGAATTATCATAATACTCACATAAGGGATATAACCAGATTCAACTGTCACATACAAGATTCAATGCCAACGACGTACATGTACATGAGGGCCAAACCGGGTCTCCGGTCGGGATCTCGGTAAGGATGAATCCCGATCATCAAATTACCCATCACATGCTCCCACCTGCCACCTTATTAGTCCTTAAGGATGGATTCATTGTTAGGGTACGCCCTCATATCTGCCAAACACAGGATCCTTATAAACTTAGTATATTGTCAGATGATGCATTTTAGATGGAAATATATGGCAGATATTAGATATGGCCGTCAGAAGAATTGGCAACCTTACAGAACACTTACTATTGACATTGTCAAGAATTCTTAAAGATGCATTCATCATAAAGATACACATACCTTCCATCATATTCATCACATATCAAGTCACTACGAACCATGTAAGAGTAGGATTACTATGAATGACAGTCTGTCCTATGACAAAAGCATTAACAGTGTCCCGATGACTCACCGTTGACGCTGTCTGTGATGCGCTTCCTCTCCTTGTCCATCCAGTTCTGTCTCTCCACCCTCTCCGCCTCCACACCGCCCCTCGCCCTGCAATCAAAATATAGGACTCATTGATTAGCATTTTGACTGGGGTTTTATGTCCATTCAACAGCAATATCATGGAAATATAGAATAATTTGTTTGTTTATTGGTGTTTAACGGCCTATCGACAGCTAAGGTAATTTAAGGCCAGACCAACAGGTTCGATCCCGCATTTAATCTGCTGCATTGGGGGGGGGGGGGGGGAAATCCCAAAATCAGAATATTTACATCTAGATAAATATATATTCAGCCCTGAAATTAGAGAAAATATTGAATAAACGCATATGGTTTTGACAATATCAAAGTGTGTATATTTCATCTCATTGGAAAATGCTGAATGCCAGACACAGATGGTCGAACGGTTTTGGAAGGGCAGGTGGATGGACTATAGGAATGAATGGCCTTTTTGTCGAATTTATCGGGGTATAAACTTGGAAAAGTCGCGGGAATACTGGATGAAGGCCGGAATTAAGAATTATTTTAACTGCGCCTCACGGTTACGGGAAGTAGTTCGGCGTGGGAGTTTACTGGGATATAAATTTTTGACAGAGACTTGCTACGGGCCAATCAAATGTTAGGGAATTGTGTAAATATTTTTGTGCTGGAATTATAACTAGATGAATAGGTACAAAATAAAATAGCAATACTGAATAGACGAATAGGCAAACAAGGAGGGAAAAAAAGACAGACAAAAATATAAAATGTTCTTCATCAATACATTTGTTAACACACAATGTACCCCTCGTGAGCCTGGATGGATGGACGTACATTCTTGTAAATGGTAACATTTTGTTTAAAAACACACACACAAGGTAGGAAATAAGACACACAATGTAATCAGAATGAATAGATTTACATTTATCTATTGTTCTGAAAGACACGCATTGTGCCCCACACGAGCCCAGACAGATGCACACATGATATACGGAGATGGATTATACCATGATGACCGATTCTATGAGAAGCAGGCTTCACTATGAATTAACCCTTTCAACACCACAGGCCTGTATAGTGGTATTGGCAAACAGTGTAGATCCAGATGAGCCGGCTCATGACGAGTACTTTTTGCAAGTAATTTTCATATTTTTGAGAGCAAAACACACTCCCTTTTCATAAATGGATTAGTCTGAAAATCATTTTGTGACAATTGGATTGGCTGCAAAATTAAAATATCAAAATCCATTCCAGTTACTCGGGGGTGAAAGGGTTAATGGTATTATACTATCAATGATAGATGAATTCTCTGAACTACATACCAGGCTTCTGCACAGGCTCTGTCCTTCGGAAACACGGGTCTGTCATCCAGATAGTTCAAGGTAGGCTAAAAAACATGGCGTGCATTAACCCTTAGACCACTACTCACAACAATTGTCATCTGCTGTTGCTTTTATATCTTGCCTTATTTCTCAATAAAAACATGCTTTGACAGCACTTCAGAATCATTTCCAATGGAAGTGTTGTCAAAGCATGTTGTAAATTATTATAAAGTGCTGTCAAAGCATGTTTTTGATGATAAAAATGGAAAATAGAAAATAAACGGCAGACGACAATAAAAATAAGACAGCGGTCTAAGAGTTAAAATACAGACACTCAATTACATGTACAATGTAGCCGGAAAACTCACAAGCGGACAATTCTAAAAGTCCAGATTTGAATACTTCATCTACTTGGGACTCTGAATTCCAGACTCGGGTACGTTTCTATGTCATTCTCGGGGTTTCCCACTGGATTTCAGGAAGGCTTGTTGTTTTGCAGCGTGATTTCAAATCTTCCAATCACTAATAAAAATGTAAATTCTGTTTTTAATTTGTTATTTCTCAATGCCGTACTTAAAGAACACTAGACGGCTGCGGCCCGCATGTCGCACACGCTGAGGCTTTAATAGTACATGTATATTGAAAAACCAAAAACATTAACCCGGATGCACATACGTACACCAATGTGCCGACTTTATCGCGCTGTCCGCAATCGGGCGCGACAAAAAATCTTCTGCCATGATCTGGTCCGTCTATAATATGTATGTTATACACTAGTTTAGGGGTGGGTCAGTGCTACACAGACTTGATAATAGATAGTATTGGGGGGATGTGGAGACGGGGGATTTCAATTGCCTGTGCATAAATGTGCACTAGAATAGATTATATAGACCTTTCATTATTGCGCCTCAACGTGACTACAACCCTGTTCATCATTATGCTGAATGGCATAAATTTAAAAGTAGCAGAAAATAAATGTCAAAACATGAAATAAACAAGAAAATGTGGCCCGTTAGCACACAATTGCCCCAGTGGTAGATTGAAGAAATCAAGCAAACTTCTTAACTGGACCCATGGACACACACGGGACATACAGTCCAAACACTATATGCCTCCCAGCTCTACCACAAGGTGTATGATCACGTGGTTACAACAGCAACAATGTCGCCCATTCCAAAGTAAGTATTATTTGATATTTTCCTTAATATGCAACGGATTTTGATGAAATATGGCGCAGCAAACGCGTCTTCATGAGCTGCATTTGGTGGTCCAGGGAGTTTGGCACTATGTCGTTTTTGCGAAGAATCGATTTCCGTGTCGGTGACACGGAAATCGATTCTTCGCAAAAACGACAGAAGTTTGGGCGAAAATAAAGAGACCACCAAATGCAGCTTAACAAGATGCGTTTGATGCGCCATATTTCATCAAAATCCGCTACGTAATAAGGACACTATAAAAGAATACGTACTTTGAATAGGTACTTGTTGTTGTTGTTAGTACCACCTTGATACAGTCCAAACACTATATGCCTCCCGGCTCTACCAAGACAGGGGCATAAAACACAATGCATGTTGTATTACATATTCAAATGGTGACTTACGATTCTGACAATGAGGGTTTTCCTGTAGTTCTTGATAAACTTGATGACTTCATTGCCCATCAGATTCAACACACCCTGTATAATACAACAACATGGCTCATTAAAACATTGTATTTAGTAACAGAGCTCCAGATAAGGTGCGTATTGGCGTATTTTACGCACTTATTTTAGCAGAATACGCATTGATTATCAAAAGTGGGAGTACAAAATACTCACAGCAATGTGAAAATACGCATTGATTATCAAATTGAGTAGAGAAAATACTGAAATAAAGTTGAAAAGTTACTTAGTTGAGCTGCAAAAGCTTTTTGCAGTTCAAATAAGTGAATTTTTAAATTTGTTTTATTTTTTATCATTTGTTCCCTATTTAATAAGGAAGAAAATCAATAATAAATTTGTAAAATTAAAATAAGCATTGAATTTGAAATATGGGGCTATAATACTCTTTACTAAACTTATCTGGAGCTCTGTGAAAATTACATTGTTTTGCATGGACATTTTCTTATAATTTCCATCGAACCTTATCAGGCTGCAGGAGTGAAGAAGATCGGGAGAGAAATTGTCCAAAATGCCATAAACACTAGGTCTCCAGTGTATGTAGAGAATGGTAATCGGAATGGATACATGTACACAGCATTTGATCAGGCTCCACATTTGCTACAAATGCCAAATTACAGCTACATGTATTTTTGCTTTTATTTGAATTTTTTTCTAACCTTTGAGATATCTATCAAACATAGAAAATTTGGTGTTTAACTAATAGTTATATGTATATTAACTATTTGCGTGCTTGGAGACATGTGGGCTTTAGACAGTTAAAAAAATAGCAGACGACAATTCATTATATTTTCTTTTATTTCTACCTGTAATTAAATATCATGAATATGTCTTGGAAATTCATTAGAATTGAGTCCGGAGGACGCAATTCTAATGAAATTCCAAGACATATTTACAGAGAGAAATAAGAGAAATACTCCTAATTTGTCGCTGTTATTTTCACCGCTAGCATGTAAAGAGTTAAGCAATTAAAAATGCGCCTGATCAGGGCCTAAACTGTTCCATCACCCAGTCACTCAGGTATGCGAACTGCCATCAGCAAAATGATGCAGCTGTGGAAATGTACTGAATAAGCAGGAATATACGAGACATGCCATGAGATTTTGTACCCTCGGATGTAGTTTCATAAAATACATTTACAAAATTTACAATAATTTCCGTAAATGGTGTCAAAAGTTCAGTAAATTTTCAGAATACATGCGTATTATATTCCGCATCTACTCTGAAATTTTGTCAACTTCTGACTTTATTTATAAAAAAATATTGAAAAGTTTGTAAAACGTATTTAATGAAATTACGCAGATGTCCGAAGGTACAAAATCGCATGGCGTGTCCCATATGTGGCTGTGACAGGAGAAATTGGGTTTATGAGATTTGTGAAAGTGTAGCTCCTGATCAAATAACATGCTCATGTAGCTTGATAACGATATATATTGCTCGTTAGAGGCAGGACAGGTGTTTTATTGATGGAATGGTGAACAGTGCAGATCTTGATCAGACTGTGCATCTGCACAGTCTGATCTGGATCTGCACTGGTCGCCACTCAATCAATGAAACAATCAGTCGCAAAACCCATGATTCACAACCACATATTTGTTGAACATGTTTTATGGCACCTTTACTATACTATACTTAGTAAGCATCCCTACCCTACACAACTCACCAGCTGTTTCATGTTTGCTAACACTTCCACGATTTCTGGATCGTCAAGTTTGTTATGTGATAAATCGAGTATACCCAGGGCTGGGCACTCTGTGAGGTGTTCTATATCCTTCACTGTTCGCAGGCGATTGTGCGAGATCTGCAGGGTGTGCAACTCTGGCAGGCATGCTGGTGGACAATAAAACATGAACATGCGTTAGTGTTCCGCTCAACCTATTTTATATCATGGTGGAAAATTTGTTTGCTCCAGGCTGAGATGTGCTCAGTCTCAGACAATGAAACTGTCTGATTTTGAGTTCAAATCTTGATGAAGCGAATATTGAATTGTTCAATGTTGGTAAAGCGGTTATTGAAATATCAATTAGGCGTGTAACCATGCATCACTTTATGGGCAGGCACAAATAATTTTCAATTTATTCACAACTTTTTTATGGAACCAACCTGTCGTGTTCGTTCGTGTGTGCACTTACACGCCGACTCCACTGTAGATCTACTTTTAAATACCAACAAATATTCTCTCTATTGGAGATGAAGTTATTGAAATACCCACAGAATGTTGATGTTATAGAAATACCCACACATATGTGAGGTTATTGAAGTACTTACAGATATTCTCAATCTTGGAGATGAGGTTATTGCCCACGTTGAGAGTATCGAGCCTCTGTAGTGGGTCGAGATTGTCGATCTTGTGTATGAGGTTCTGCTGGAGGTACAGGCACCTCAGTCCTGGCTGGTTATCCAGTCCCTCAATCTGCTCAATGCCGTTACACTCCAACCAGAGGCACTTCAACCCTGTGTACTCCTCCAGGCTCTCTATCTGGTGGATACCTGAAGGCAGAATACATGCATGTGATTGTGAAAAAATGGATTGCTTAGAGACTTGAAGGTATGTGTGAATTTCAATAAGTAGCTGTTTCACTAGTCTACTTTCATACAACTCAGCCAGTAGTTTTCAGACACACCCTTTGAACTGCAATTACGACAATCGCCTTCACTTATAGCCTGCCTCGAGAAGTGAATTTCCACAACTCTTGGTCATATTTTACGCTTTATTTGCATTGCTGGTGTTTTTTTTAATATAAAATATCGTGTATGAAAATGTTTATTTAACCAGTTAAGCTGATTATCTTGAAATAATGCTCCAGTGATTGGGTTCTACAGCTAAATAATCTCTGTTTGCTACACTCACTTGCTTGTTTAGAGTAAGGACCCCAATAATATTATTTCACGATAATCAGCTCACCTGGTTTAAAAAGTAAACGGTATGTCATTCAGTTACATGACCACTCCAGGACATGCTTTGCAATCATGAACTTACACTATTATAGATAAATTAGAGAAACACATCAACATTTAACACAATGAGTAACTCTTTCAACCCTGCAGACCATTATAAAAGCCAACATGTAGGAACATTTCATCAGGATCTGCAATGTTTGTCAGTACATGTAGTTTTAAGATTTTGAAACAATACCCCTATTATGATTAATGGAATAGTCCTACATGGAGCATGGAAGTATCAATGTCAGACATTTAGAGATGTTTGTTTGTTTGTTGGGGTTTAATGGCCTATCAACAGCTAAGGTTATTTAAGGCCGGGTCAATAGGTTTCGTACTAAATCCTATATATTTATTACCTGTACAAGTACATGTACATGTTCAAGTACATGTACAAATGGGGGGAAAATCCCAAAATCAGAACTGAATATTTACAATAAAAAAACTATATATTCAGCCCTGAAATCAGAATAATCCTGATCTGATGCCAAAAGCACTTGGTCCCCGTCCCAAATTGCAGAGTAATGATCAGTAATAATCTTACTAATTTTATAATGGGCAATAACGCAATTCAACTCCCAGGTAACTAAAGAGCCAAAGATAAAAACGTACCGGAGGGCCAAATCAGGCAAATCATGATTCCTAGGAGGAACCCATACCGTTAATTTACGCCATCTCATTCACCCGACCACCACCCACACATTTAGAGATGAAAGGGTTAAAAAGGTTGTATTGTACATCAGAGATAAATTACAGTGAAACCTGTCACAATTAACTACTTTAAGATTTTCAGAGTGTCTATATCAGAGACTTGCTACTATACTTGAGTGTGGATATAAAGTTTTTGATTATACACTCAAAACGATCAAGGTAAACATTAGGATGAGAGTTCCAAAAACAAAACTGAAAGTTTACCTTTGTAATGGAGGTACAGGATATCGTTCAGACTTGGCGTCACATAAAGCTTCATATCTTTACAATGCTGTCGTAGGAATTTTTTGGTTAATCTGAAAGAAAAATTTATATCTATGACACATCACAGCGAAAGTGGGCTTGATAGTGTTTCACAAATATAACCATGACCATCTAGCATAACATACAGCCTGATGCAGAACAGCTGTTTCGTTAGAAGAGTGACTGATATTTCTTCAACAAAAGAAATGTACCAGCTGATTAAGAGCTACATTTAATGAATGCATGTGCATAGCCAGAGATACCATACCATAGCAAAATATGTGACAGAATAGCTTTTACAGGTCCTCCCTATACCTCCAGAAAAAAAACCCACAGCACTTCAAAATGGCTACAGCCGTGATGTACATACCACTTTGCTTAGTGGTGGTTCACATTTATTTCTCTCACCTAAAATATTTGTCCTTTTCTTTCTCCTTTTCTTCATTTTCAATTTTGTTTCGTCTCTCAATTTCTTTTTCATTCCGATCTTTATTGTCCTGGACGTTTTGATTGGGGTCGGGTTTCTTGTCGACTATACCATCGTCTCCTCCATCCTCCAGGGGTGGCATCTCATCATCTGGAACATACATCCATGTATATGTGGCTGTGACTGGAGAAATGGGCTTATGTGATTAGCACACTCCTGTAGCCTGATAGCGCTCTTATTTTCCTTATTAGAAGCATGACGGTTGTTTCATTGATGGAATGACAAACAGTGCAGATCCTGATCAGACTGTGCGGTTGCACAGGCTGATCTGGATCTACACTGGTCGCAAACCCATAATACCCATATCCTTATCCAGTTAAACAGTAACAAATAAGGAATATCCGGTCAGTGTCATTTGATATCAAGTTTATCAGACAAGGCTAGGAAAAGTGTAGGAATTACATGTCTTGCCAGGGAATTCCTACTGTTTCAGAGCCAAGTCTGATAAACTTGAAATACAGAGAATACCAGGAAAATCCTCTATGAATTATGATGGTGACCTATGACAAATTATAACATTGCTGTATGTTTGAATTAATTAAAATTCAAAATATGCTGTACACTTGTTGTGAAGGGCTTTGATATTTCCAAGTTGAAGTAAATCCTATACCATATATACCTTCTCCATCATTGTTATCTTTCTCATTGTTGTCCACAACTTCTATCACTACTTTCGTGTCGGGTTCTTCAAAACTGTCTAGCTTGTCTGCCTGCTGGGGAAACTGTTTTGGAATGGTCTCCTCAGTGATTTCTTCAATTAGTGGTATTTTGTTTTTATTTGCTGCAAATAGTCAAATATGTATTGATACAACATTTAGAACTTCCTGAAATTTTACCATGATCTTCAGCCTCTTTGGATAAATCTTGCAACTACTGGTCTCAATGATGAATGAAAATTGTTCCTAAGTTATGTTCTTATGATGTGTATTTATGTTTACAATTAATAACATGTATTTCTACTTGAAAAATTGGCATTGAACAATAAGTTTATACATGCACGAGTATTGGCACACTTCGACCCAGGCCAGACTTGATTTACTTCCCTAGGTTGGAAACCGGTCACGGATGAACGAGTCGCGTGATCACCAGTAAAACACAAAATGCCAGTAAATGAAAAATTCCTTGATTAATACAAATCAATATCTCATAGTCTCCTGATTCTGATATATAATGGTGTCGGCTAATTCTGCGCACCTAAGGCTTTCCAAACAAATTTATATGCCATTACCATCTCCATATTCAGTCAAATTTTCCGGAATATTCAACGCAGTTCAAAGACATCTGTGCAGGTAAAATGTCATAAGGTTCTGACGTCAATAAGTGACGTAAATTGTGTGATGTATGACATCACATGCATGTTTGCAACGTCATATTTGTTTCTGCTAATGCTGCGCATCTGGTAGTGTAAAAAAAATGGCGAGCAGCATAGCAAAATTGATATTAAAGTTGAAGCAGAACTATCCAGTGACATTATGACAGGTTAGTTTCTTCGACTATGTTCGGAATAACTTTTTACCAAACTATCGGAATGTGATAAAATCGTGCCACAGTGTAGCAATTAATCAGCTTGTTTATTCCAAAATCCACATATTATATTATGACGTACACAAGGCTAAAATTCACTTGAATTGCGCATTAGCTGATGTGCAGAATTAGCCGAAATGACAGTATGCGTAAATATGATAAAAATATGCGAGCATTGGCCTACTCACTATAATGTACAGATAATATAAAAGACAGATGAAATAGTAAAAGTCATTCGTATCGCTGAGATTATCTAAGCTATGTTGACGAAATCTCTCAGTTGACGAACAGGGCCCGGTTGTTCAAAACATCCGTTAGCTTAACGGACTGTTAAATCCTTAACTGAATGGTTAAAATCTCTGTTTTAACAGAGATTTTAACCATTCAGTTAAGGATTTAACAGTCCGTTAAGGATTTAACAGTCCGTTAAGGATTTAACAGTCCGTTAAGCTAACTGGTGTTTTGAACAACCGGGCCCAGGTGAATTGACGGAACCTCTGACACCAATGACAATAGCTCTTTCAGTTTTCTTTTGAAAACAGCCCAGCTAAAAATCACAGGAAAATCCCCTATGAATTATGATGGTGACCTACGGTATGACAAATACATTATAACATTGCTGCATGTTTGAATTAATTAAAATTCAAAATATGCTGTACACGTTGTGAAGGGCTTTGATATTTCCAAATCGAAGTAAATCCTATAACATATATACCTTCTCCATCATTGTTATCTTTCTCATTGTTGTCCACAACTTCTATCACTACTTTCGTGTCTGGTTCTTCAAAACTGTCTAGTTTGTCTGCCTGCTGGGGAAACTGTTTTGGAATGGTCTCCTCAGTGATTTCTTCAATTAGTGGCATTTTGTTTTTATTTGCTGCAAATAGTCAAATATGTATTGATACAACATTTAGAATGTCCTGAAATTTTACCATGATCTTCAGCCTCTTTGGATAAATCTTGCAACTACCGGTACTGGTCTCAATGAACTGTATGCATGAACTACCCTACAGGTTTCGCAAATGACACCAACACAAAAAGAATAAAGTGTATGTCAGAGCTCTGTCCGCCTTTGATTAATCTCAAACCCCTTTTATAGGTGTGGAGTATACCTCTTTCCCATATCTTCAGCACTTGAAGTTGTACTATCTACGTTTTTTTCAAATAAAACGGGAATAAAAGTATAATCCGGGTCAAAGTAGGTATATTTAAATGTTTATTATTGGTATGTGCATGTTTTTTAACAGAACTCAGAAGTATTAAAACGCTAGTGAATGAGTCCCGTGATCACCAGTAAAACACAAAATGCCAGTCAATTTATGAAAGATTCCTTGATTAATACAAATCAATATCTCATAGTCTCCTGATGCTGATATATAATGGTGTCGGCTAATTCAGCGCACCAAACAAATTTATGTCATTATCTCCATATTCAGTCAAATTTTCCTGAATATTCAACGCAGTTCAAAGACATCTGTTCAGGGAAAATGTCATAACGTTTTGACGTCAATAAGTGACGTAAATTGTGTGATGTATCAATTATTTGTGAGTATGCGCATCTTAGACACATTGGACGATAAAACAAATGGTAAGTATGTTTGAAGTTGATGTTGTGTTTATGTTATAGCTATTAATTCGTTATATATGCTTAGGTTCACGATTATCAGACACGCAATGATATGATATCACATGCGTGTTTGCAACGTCACATTTGTTTCTGCTAATGCTGCGCATGTGGTAGTGTAAACAAAATGGCGAGCAGCATAGCAAAATTGGTATGATCCGATGGTGTGCCACACTACAGGATGAGAATAACCCAACAACAAAAATCCAGAGTCTAAGGTCACAGTCTATTTTCTACAAGCGCCTGGATGATACGTTAACAAAATGGACGACATGGAAACAAGCAAGACTTTTAGATAAATATGGTTTCACAGCACTTTTACGATAAGTTTATTATTTTAAAAAGTTTTCAATAATTGTTTTTGTATGCTTATAGCTCTAGGAATAGTTTAGTTTTCTTTTGAAAACAGCCCAGCTAAAAATCACAAAACAGAGAATGAAATCAAACTCAGACAAACGTGCTAAGTTCCATTGGGCACAGGCTGCAGCACCATTAATTGCCATTATCCTTTCTTCTAGAACAATCCAAAAACATCAATATGATTTAATTACAAGTCAACAGTGGCTAAAGTACAAATGTACAAATTGATCCATTTGATATTCCTCAATTTCCTATATTCTTTACCATTGTTTCATGCTTTTATATCCTTATTTCAAGGAAAATTAACAAACAAATAGCAAAGCATGTTGGTCTAACTTACCGACTATGTATTCACCTTAAAATATGTCAACATACATGTACACACTAACGTGTATTGGCTTGAATTCAAATAGTTTTTCGTGTGATTAAATGTAAACAACAAAGATGGCGACGTAGCAACGCGGTGAAGAGTTAACAAGGGACATAACTTTTGTAACAGGTGCGCGTTTTTGACGGCTACGGGCTCTCGTACGTGCTCGTCCGCTAAGTATTCGTGCCAATATCAGCTCGTCCCCACTATAAACATCTGGTCATGGTTTGTATTACGAGCTATCATGGGACTTCTTTTTCACCATGCAGCCATTGATAAATATCAATGAATGGCAGCATCAACACTCTACTTGAATCTTCAGAAAGTGTCCAACATAGGAAGGAAATTGGTTACTGAAGAAAATTACCTTAGAAAATGTGACTTGTCGGCAGACAAATGCCACCAGTGTCAAAACGAATCTCTGGCAAACTTCTTAACCAGACCCATGGAAAAACACACGGACGGACGTCCCTACAATACACCCCTTCGGTGATACATTCATTGTTTTGAAACAAATTAATGACCACCTAAGAAACAATAAGCATACATTGTAATAAGTAGCATTGTTTTCTAATGTGTTGGGCCACACATTGAACCACCCAAGACCACAGGTGATTCTAGCGTGTCATGAATGGTCAATTATTGTTTGTATATACATGAAACATAGTACATGTACTACCTTTCTAAACAATGTACAAAACAATTCAAATGCGCCCGGGTGTAAATATAATAGTACCAATTCAAACTTAGTACTATTATATTTACGCCCTGGCGCATTTTAATTGTTTTGTACATCGTTTAGAAAGGTGTTTCATGTATATACAAACAATAATTGACCATCCAAGACACGCTAGAATCACCTGTGCCCAATACCTCAAATGTGTGCCTGATGGATGGACACAGTACAAATACTATATGCTTCTCGGCTCTACCGAGACCAGGACATATAGAAATAACAGGGGACATATAGAAACAACAGATGACAATATTTGGTTCGCGTCTTGCAGATCTACATACACTTGATAATGGTTTGTGTAAAATGTGTAGGCACAATTAGAAGGGGTTGATTCAGCGCAGACTACGCTTGGCCTACACTGGTCAACAACATAATGACCAGTCAAGTTTCTGATCCAATAGTGCACTTATGCAGCATGCTTAGATCTAGATCTAGTAAGAATCAACATGGTGTTAGAAATATGATGTGCGTTTCACTGACTGAATGACAAACAGCGTACACCATTATCATACAGTGCAGGTTGACCTGGTCCTACACTGGCCATAATTATAGTATACATAAATCCAAGTCAAAATTGTTCTGGAATTTGATAAATTTCTGCACACATCAATTCATTCTACTGTATCTTTTGGAAGGACAAGCAGGAGGAAACAGAATAGCAAACAGTGTAGGCATTATTTAGACTACATGGATTCTCCCTTTTTATCAGCCTCTTACACATATACATGCATATGATTTATTGGAGTTGTACATAACAGTAACGTTACTCATACAGAACATATCACCAAGTGAGGCATCACAATGAGAATGGATTTCTGGTTTGTTAGCAAGCAGCATAACATGTGTCTCATTGATGGAATGGCGATCAGTGCAGATCCTGATCAGACTGTGCGGATGCACAGGCTGATCTGGATCTACACAGGTCGCAAAACCTAATTCTCCAGTAACAGCAACAAATAGGAAATACGCGGCAAATGTCCTTTGGTATCAAGTTTTTCAGGGAAGGCTAGGAACGACGAGAATGGATTTTACGTCCATCCTCCTCTAACAACAGAAGTCAATGGAACAAAATACATCTAAGTGAACATTTCTGGTTTCATGTTTTATTTGCATATATTAACAACAGTTATCATGATAATGTTAATGAGTTCAATAATTAATCACGAGGACAGTAATGTTCTGAACCGGGTATCATGAATATACGGGTCCTCCAATTTAAAATTGCACTAAAAGATACAGTTAAACAAGATGTCGGTGGCGACAGCATATTTCGGAATCTCAGAAACAGATATTCAGAGTTACACTGTCACATCTGACAAGATGTTAGAAGCTTGTTGTTAACATATTAAAAATATTACTTGTCTACTGTTTTGAAAAGTTGTCTGCAAGAAAAAAAATTTGGTGGCATAAAACTATGTTTATGGAGAGCAATAACCCTTGTAATGCTTTGTTAAATGTTTGTAGTCTGCTATTACTTCAACATTTCTCAACAAAAAATGAGGATTGTCCCTGATTGATAAGCATGTCATGATGCTGCCAAAACATGTATTTTTTTAACGAAATACGACAACTATGAAAAATAGCAGATGGAAATCTTTGGTTACCACCTTTTAAAGTTTATGGTACGAAATAATTTATTTGGCCTGGTTATTCAATAAATAGTCTGCTTCTATAACAATTAAATATATCACCAAATGTCTTGTACACTACGAGACCAGCGATGTGATTTTGTACCTAGGACGATGTGTGATTTCTTTTATTAACCCTTACACCGCTATCTTATTTTGTCGTCTGCTGTTTATTTTCTATTTTACATTTTTATCAATAAAAACATGCTTTGACAGCACTTTAGAATAATTTACAACATTCTTTGACAGCACTTCAGAATCATTTCCATTGGAAATGATTCTGAAGTGCTGTCAAACCATGTTTTATATTGAGAAATAAGGCAAGATATAAAAGAAACAGCAGATGACAATTGTTGTGAGTAGCGTTCTGAGGTTTAAAACTATTTACAAAAGTTATAACATTTTCCGTAAATGATGTCGAAAGTTGATGAAATGTTCAAAGCAAATGCGGAATTATGTCAACATTTGACATCATTTACAGAAAATATCACCGTTTTTGTACATATTTTTCGTGAAAAACCGCATTGATTCTTAGGTACAAGATCACATGGCTGGCCTCATATGGAAGGTGAGTAATGTATGTCACGAGCAGCTGCTATTGTGAGATGCTTCTACTTACATATTTTCACACATCTTAGTAATTTCTGGGGCAATCTTGATGTGATAAAGTGAGCTACACGGTGTATTTATATAACATCACATGTTTTTTTCAAGAAAACTTACATATATGGCGTCAAAGCTCCAGATAAAGTGCGTATTGACGTATTTTATGCAATTATTTTAGCTGAATACACATTGGTTATCAAAAGTGGGAGTACAAAATACGCACAGCAATATGAATATACACATTGATTTTCAAATTGAGTAGTTAAATCAAATTGAGTAGTTAAATCAAATTAAATTGAGTAGTTAAATCAAATTGAGTAGTTAAATCAAATTGAGTAGTTAAAATACTGTCATAAAGTTGAAAATTCACATAGTTGAGCTGCAAAAAGCAAACAGTGTTCTCAAATAAGTGAATGTTTAAATTTGTTATATTTTTTATCATTTGTTTCCTATTTAGCAATGAAGAAAATCAATAATTTATTTGTAAAAGTAAAATATGCAATGATTTTGAAATCAGGTGGTATAGTATACTTTAGACACAAAGCTTATCTGGAGCTCTATATGGCGTGATCATCGGGTTATACTGTTCAATTTCCTCAGTATCTTCACTTTATCGCATAAAAATTACTTCTCCAGTATTGCTAAGATACTTAGGAATATGTACATGGAAGTAGGCTAAATAGCCGGTGCGATTGACGTACACCGCCCACCGTAGTATCAGAAGAACTATTTGTCTTGTAATCGTTTGTTTGCACAGCTTAATAGATGAAAATATTACATTTTATTCAATAAGCCACTGGCTACAGGAATATGTACATGGAAGTAGGCTAAATAGCCGGTGCGATTGACGTACACTGCCCACCGTAGTATCAGAAGAACTATTTGTCTTGTAATCGTTTGTTTGCACAGCTTAATAGATGAAAATATTACATTTTATTCAATAAGCCACTGGCTACATCACTGAGAGTAATCCAGTAGCTTTAAATTAACAAATTTGATACCTGTTTATCAGGGGGCGTTTCACTAAACTTCACAGGACTAAAATGTGTTTGTAAGTGCAAAATTATGATAGTCTGTAAATGTCACATTAACACTGTTTTCTTGTAAACAATTACTGGATTTACATTTATTGAGCATAGGCCGTCTATGCTCAATAAATGTAAATCCAATAATTGTTTACAAGAAGCATATGCTCAATAAATGTAAATCCAATAATTGAAATTTCCAGACGATTCTAAATTTGCACTTACGAACATTTTAGTCGTACAAAGTTTATTGAAACAGGCCCCAGTACCCCACAAGAAATTGGTTAATACATGTACGCGAGTTATGGAAGTTACTGTAACAATTCAAAGTAAAATATCCAACTGTACACGAAATGCATGCGTATCGCAACCCTACAACATTAACCCTTTCAAGTGGACATACAAGCCCGGCACTGGTATTAACCCACATGTTGTATCAATGTTTTTCTCCGATATTTATTTTATGCATTATTTTCCATAAATACTTAAAAAATTTACATAAAATTCAGTGCTCGTGCGGAATTATTTTTTTCTCTTTTTAATGTTTTTCTATATTTATTTTGAGGAAAAAAATGTATTATTTCCATAAATATGTTGAAATTTGACTTAAAATTCAGTACTCGTGCGGAATTAAATTCCGCATGAGCTCTGAATTTTATGTCATTCTTCAACATCATTTATGGAAACTATGACTGATTATCAAATCAACAACAGCGAAATATGGTGAAATGATAAGTGAGAAATACGAGTCAGAATCATATAATAAAGCCAATATCCATAAACACAGTAGATCCAGATGATCCGGCTCACAATGAGCAGCCCAACAAGAATCTATCATTAATATACTGTATGCCTGTATCTTTCATATTTTATTTTTACAATACCCACTTTTGGATAATGGGATACTTCAACCCTTATAATGCGGGAAACAAGAAATTTTCATCATATATTGTTTCTAAATTTTTCTTTATTCTCCATGAAAACATGGTTTGGCAGCACTTTAGAATCATTTCCATTGAAATGATTCTAAAGTGTTGTCAAACCATGTAGTTGATGAGAAAAACGGAAAATAAACAGCAAACGACAAAATTTAATTCAACATTGTAAGGGTTAAAAATTAGCTTTGCACGGTCATATTATCATGGTCGTAAAATTTATTAATGAAAGGGTTATGAAGTATATCATATTCACATACATAATAATACATGTACATGTATGCCTTTATATTTATTTACGGTAACTGTATAAGATTATTACTTTCAATATGTATGAAGAAACAATAAATAGTTTACTAGCTGATTAACAAAGGCAGCTTGATATGTTTGCGACCAAAGTAGACCCTGATCAGCCAGCTAGTAAATTAATTGTCTGATCAGGACCTACTGTGTTTGCCATTCAGTCAGTAAGATATCCTGCTACATTTTTTTACGTCATTATTCAGGCAGATCAGTTTGTTTATTGGTGGTTAATGGCCTATCAACAGCTATGGTCATGTAAGGCCGGGCAAGCGGGTTTGATCCCATTTTATTTGTTTGTTTGTTGGGGTTTAACGGCCTATCAACAGCTAAGGTCATTTAAGGCCGGGTCAATGGGTTTAGTACTAAATCCCATATATTACCTGTACAAGTACATGTACATGCACAAATGGGGAGGGGAATTCCAAAATCAGAACTGAATATTTACAATAAAAAAACTATATATTCAGCCCTGAAATCAGAATAATCCTGATCTGTTGATCCCGTTTTAACCTGCTGCATTGGAGGCAAATGCCATTTATATAATCAGAACGGAATATTTACAACGAGAACAAATATATTCAGCCCTGAAATTAGAATAACCTGACCTGGTGCCAGGTCCATACCACACCAAAGTCACTTGGCCCCTTGCCCTAAAATAGGATTACGAATAATCGTAATACATGTACATGTACTCACATAAGGGGTAAAACCAGATTCAACTGTCACATACAAAATGCCAATGTATGTGAGGGCCAAACCAGGTCTCCAGTCAGAATTACGGTAAGATGAACCCGTTAAATTACCCATCGCATACTCCCACCTGGCACCTACCAGGCTGATCAGGCTCCATATTGGTCACAAATCTTGTAATGCTCCTTTTATCAAGCAGAACGCCATATAAAACCCTTTATATATGTTTGACCAGTTTAGTTGTTAGCAATTCTTGAATATAACATTTTTCAATAACATACTACATTTCTGTAGCCTATTTCACCAAAATTGCAAAGTATACTTATCTTTAAGTACACTTTGAGGGAGAAATTTTCAATTTAAGGATAATTTTATTAATTTCTATTATACTGAATTTATTACATTATCACAGCCAGTTTGGCCATTTTGGCTGTGATAATGTAATAAATTCAGTATAATAATTCTGCATAAACTCAATCATCAAATATATGCAGTCGCTAGTTCTATACGACATAATGCATTTCGGGAAATATAAATGATTACACCCTCCAAGTATACTTAGCAATTTTGGTGAAATCTGCTACAGATACATGTAACCGTAGCCAATTCTTGTCTCATCTAATTGCACCACGATCTGACAAAACTAGGCTTACAGTATTGACTTTGTGACCATTGTAGAGCACAGTTTGATAAGGGTCAACACTGTTGGCCACCCAGTCTAGAAAGTATTCTTTAAACATTTCACAATGTGATATAATAACAGGCGACATTAATACGAGAGCTGATTACAATCTACATCACAAAGGCTAGAAAACTTGATTTCTCAGAATGTGCTTTGTAAAACAGGCTGTGGGCTGAGAAAAAGGACCGTGGCTTGTGCAAGTAATATAGACCCAGATCAGGGGCTATGCTGTTCAACATTTGGTCGCTAAAGTCAATAAGCAAAACAATTAGATTCTGATACGATTATGCAAATGATGTACAATATCGGGATCTAGTACAATGGTTACACATGTCGTACCTATTCTCAGGTGGCAGCCCAAATATTCAAATGTATCATAGGTCCATCATATCGATGGTCTAGTAACATAAGGTCGTAAGTGCTATGCTTTAGCATAGCACTTATGACCTTATGTTACTAGACCATCGATATGTAAAGGTATCATGAGATTACAATGGTTTGTTTGTTCATTGGTGTTTAACGGCTTATCAACAGCTAAGGTCATTTAAGGCCGGGCAAACGGGTTCGATCAGGTTTTAACCTGCTGCATTGGGGGAAAATCCCAAAATCAGAACGGAATATTTACATCTAGAAAAAATATATCAGCTATCAGCCCTGAAATTAAATAACCTGACCTGGTGACAGGTCTATACCACACCAAAGTCACTTGGACTCTTCCCCTAAAATAGGATTACGAATAATCGTAATACTCACATAAGGGGTATAACCAGATTCAAGTTACATACAAAATGCCTAAGACGTATGTAAGGGCCAAACCAGATCTCCTGGCGGAATTTCGGTAAGGATGAACCCCGATCGTTAATTACCCATCGCATACTCTCACCTGCCACCCTCGATTACAATGGTACTAGACACACTTGCGATTTTCTAATATAGAAAATAACAAGAAACAGCATCGTTAAGCGAAGCAAGTCACCGATACTGAACCATGCATCGATGTAAAATATCATCGAAATCCAACAAGTAGTTTACAACATATAAGCCTGTGTCAGAAATTACCCTCTTTATAGTATTTACATGTTTCGCCGCTACTGATTTAGAAAAAAAAACAACAACAATATTTTCAGTAAATCATGTCAAAAGTTGACCACAAAATTCCAAGCTCATGCTGAATTTATTTCCACATTCATGTTTGAAAAATTGACAACAAGCTGAGAGCTCACGAGCTCTCAGTTTGTTGTCAATTTTTCAAACTTATGTACGAAAAAAATAAAATGTTTTTGAAATCAGTGTTGGAAATGCATTAAGCGTAGTAGACAATATACGAGCCCGCCTCAAATGTACGTGGTCTATGGCTACATCCTCAACAGCCTATCGGCGAGGGATAATAAATGGATAACACAACTGTACACTTTCTAGACACATTTTGTCGCCTTGAACAGATATGTAAAATGTATCAATTACCCATTTCGCCTTTACGTCCTGTCAGAAAACAAAAGGTGGCCCATCTAGAAATGTTTGGGCCAATAAATGGTGTAGCTCATGATCAGTTAATCGGGCCAAAATCATACAATATTCAATACAGGCGAACATTACCAAGACAAGAACAGTGAAAATCATCACAGAAAATCACCAGGGGGCCGTTTCACTAAACTTCGTATGACTAAAATGTTCGTAAGTGCAAATTTAGGATCGTCTGGAAATTTCAATTGATAGCTTTACATTTATTGAGCATGCTCAATAAATGTCACTCCAAACATTGTTAATATGAAATGTACAGGCACGTACAAACACTTTACAGTTTAGTGAAAAGGCCCCCTACTGTCTAGAAAATTCTGAATCTTGACGCTTCATTTTTTCCCCATGAAATGAATACTAAATTTGGTGTAGATTTGTCTCGTATGATACAATTAGTGCAATAAAATCTAGTTCTATACTAGACTGATTACCATTTGTACAACGTATATGTTGCAAGGTGCAGATAAAATAGAGGATCTTACACAAGTGATGGCTTAATATGATATTTATTAAGTTTACTAATTTTGTAAGAAAAACTGCAATGACAATGTTCTTATTTAATCAAGTTTAATACATATCTTAATATCAAATCAACACAAATGTTAGATGTGCACAAGCACAGGATCATAACCTGAAACTGTACTGATCACCTGACGTGTTTCCTGTAGCAGTGTCCTGTGTATATTTATTACACTATGAAAGCCCATGCAATAAAGTGTATATCCAAATACATGTATTGGCTTAACCCTTTCAACCTCATAGGCCTGTATAGCCTGGGCAAACAGTGTAGATCTAGATGAGCCGGCCGTCTCATCAGGATCTGCACTTTTTGCAAGTAATTTTCATAGTTTTGACTAGTCTGAAAACCATTTTGTGACAATTGGATTGGTTGCAAAGTTAACCTATCAATAGTCCATTCTAGTTATTTAGGCGTGAAAGGGTTAAATACTCGTTACAATGACCATCTATGGACGAAATTTGTTTTTCATTTTTTTCCTTAAAGCAGTAAGATACATGTACTAGTCTACACATATTCTGACAACCACTTTCACATACAAACTGTACAACTGAAACCTTTGTCAATAAAGTGTGTAACATTAATTTTAGCTTAATATTGGTTATTTGACAAGTGATCATTTCATTTGGAATACCGGTAGTGAAAAGTCAAATGAGTATCTAAATCTTTCATCAGAAACGAAAGGGAATGTTCCATCAATGCAATAGTGAAAATGTCTGCCGTGACCAGATGGCTCAGACACACATACTATTGGTATAAAGGGCAGTAACCAGGCCCGTACGCAGGAATTAATTTAAGTGGGTGCATTATCGATGGCGCGAAGGGCTAAATACTGTTTTTGCCCATCTACAGACAGACCTCCGCAGATAAACCCTTTCACCCCTAAGTAACTTGAATGGATTTTGATATGTTAATTTAGCAACCAATCGAATCACAAAATGATTTTCAGATCAGTCCATTTATGAACATGGGGTGTTTTTGTTCTCAAAATTATGAAAATTACTTGCAAAAAGTGCAGATTCTGATCAGACGGCTCGTCACGAGCCGGCTCATCTGCATCTACACTTTTTGCCAATACCACTATACAGGCCTATGGTGTTGAAAGGGTTAAGGGGAGTGTGTACGCACCCGTCACACCCCCTCTGCGTACGGGCTTGGTAACTCACCAGTTCTTCACTGGCTGAATATTTGTCGTACATCTTACATGAGCGGGCAGGAGAAAATGGCCACCGGCTGAGAAAATAGACCTTACAACAGTGGCAACTATTGTAGAGGCTGTGCATCATGTGTACGGCACAGGTTGAAGTAACGGACCGAGGTCTATAAATACATTAAATATGCCTAAAAAGCATCAATAAATGTGTGGTGTACGGTAGAAGGATTAACCATTTCAATCCTGAAGTACCTAAAGCCCACATGTGTAAACACTGTAGATCCAGATGAGCCATAATAATATATGGTTTCCCTGCAAGAGTGGCCGTGCCAATATTTAGCGTTAGTATGGCAGTACTCGTTTCATCACAATAACAATGTAGTTAAAATGTATTTGGATACAATTTGTTTAGGGGTTTCCCAAAGCAAATTATGTCCAAACATTTAGGGTTATTACGGTATGATAAAATAGTTCTTTGAATGAATGGCGAAAGAGTAAGCCCTGATCTGACAGCACAGATATGTTTTGTTTGTTGGTGTTTAACGGCCTATCAACAGCTAAGGTTATTTAAGGCCGGCCAACATCAGAAAGGAATATTTACAACGAACAAAATATATATTCAGCCCTGAAATCAGAATAACCGGACATGGTGCCAGGTCCATACCACACCGAAGTCACTTGGCCCCTACCCCTAAAAGTAATAGGATTACAAATAATCGTAATACTCACATAAGAGGTATAACCAGATTCAACTGTCACATACAAAATGCCAAAGACGTATGTGAGGGGCAAACCAGGTCTCCAGTCATGATTCCAGTAAGGATGAACCCTGATCATTAAATTACCCATTGCATGCTCCCACCTGCCACCCACGCGTGCATATGGGCTATGCTAGTTCAGGCATGGGAGTGGAACACTATCCCCAATCCTGAAAATTTATTTGAGCAGCGGATTGCACTGCCATTTGCTAGGGGGGTCTGAGGGCATGCCCCCCCCCCCCCGGAATTTTTTTTTCAATTCTAGATGCTCTGTGCTTCATTCGGAGGTATATTTAGCATTAAATAAATCACATTTTCCCCTGAAAAAATTAGGAAAAATTGGCAACATAATTCATTTCAATTTAAAATAATACTTGAAACAAGAAGTCAGTACATGTATAACAGGGATTCCGCTGGGGAAAATAAATAAAAGAAACGTCACCACTTAAAAAAAAAAAAACTTTTTTTTTTCCGAAAATTGTAATTTTTTATCGCCATTCTCAACGGATTTACAAGATTCACAAAAGTGGTCCCTGGGACCTCAAATCCGGATTTACGGATTAATCCGGAAATTTCCCATGCCTGTAGTTGCACAAGGTCTGTATTCTCAACCGAGGGCCCATTAATATAACGCTAAACAATGTCTTAACCATTTAAAATGTGTCATCGCTGGACTACTAACCTATAATGTACATAATGTACAACAAAATGGAAAATGTACATGCTACAAATTGTCTAAGACAAGTGTTTGAGCATTGGGCTATACAGACAAAACAGCGAGAAAACTCAAAATTTGGCATTTACAATCGGTACATACCTACAAAGTGATAATTCAACAGATTAGTGTCTTTGTACACACTGATTACCTGGGAAATAGATTTGTTTTTAGCTCAAGACTTGTTGCAAATGCCACATTTGTGTTTTCCCACAATTTGACACTACAAATAAGTTGTGTCGGAAGCAATACGGGTTAGATAAATATGCAAAATATTACAAAGCTAAAGGAAATGGCAAACATAATAGGAATGAATGGCCTTTTTGTGGAATTTATCGGGGTATAAACTTGGAAAAGTCGCGGGAATACTGGACGAAGCGATAAAAAATTACAATTTTCGGAAAAAAAAATCAAAAAAAAAAGAAGACTTTTTTTTTTGGATTTTTTTTCTCGAAAATTGTAATTTTTTAAGGCCTCGTCCAGTATTCCCGCGACTTTTCCAAGAAATGGCAAACATAATCCGACTAAAACATCCGCTGATTGATTTACGAATACCACCCAGAGATAGTTAAACATTTTGTTAGTTTGTTAGACATTAATTTTGAGATCGATAGCAGAATCTTCAAGTAGATTGATCGACTCCTAATCTTAACCCTTAGACCGCTGTCTTAATTCTTTTGCGTCGGCTGTTTATTTTCTATTTTCCATTTTTATCATCAAAAACCATGTTTTTATTGAGAAATAAGGCAAGATATAAAAGCAACAGCAGACAATTGTTGCGAGTAGCGGTCTAAGGGTTAATCTTAAAGTGTCTGTATTTAACTTGGCGTATATCTCATGCAAAACTGTGTTGAAAAATGATTTAGTATATAGCAGTAAGATCTGTTACCGGACATAGACACACGGGGGCCGTTTCACTAAACTTTGTACGACTAAAATGTTCGAAAGTGCAAAATTATGATAGTCTGTAAATGTCATATTAACAACGTTTTCTTGTAAACAATTATTGGATTTACATTTATTGAGCATAGGCTGCATATGCAGCCTATGCTCAATAAATGTAAATTCATTAATTGAAATTTATAGACGATCCTAAATGTGCACTTACGAACATTTTAGTCGCACAAAGTTTAGTGAAACAGGCCTCAGGAGTCCCACTTAGAGACATGAAGGTAGAGGCAATTATTGACCACGTGTGTACCTGTTACTGTGTTTTGCAAATGTTAGTGTTCATCAAAACAACTGCAGTATCGTTCTTTTGATGATGGCCTTGTTCCAGCCGTTAACATTATAAGTCCGACATTAAGAAATTTAGCAGCATTACTTGGGTATTTAGTCTGAACATTCAGTAGAGAAACTCTACGGCTTACAAGTGCAAAATAATGTTATCCAAAATCTCTCTACAGTTTGTTCCGACTAACTATAGACATAATGCTGCTAAATTGGTACAGTGAGACTTGTAGTGTTACTGGCTGGAAGGAAGGAAGAAATGGTGTTGATGAAAAGTAAGACTTACCTCACAACTCATGGCTGCCGCCATTGTGCAAAGCCAAAACAATGGTCGACATGATCGCACACCGTGAAAGGCTGACTTACAGTAAACTTCTCTAGCATGAGATATAGGCAGAGTTAGAGCTATAGTCACCTGAGTGAACTTGTTGCCAAAATGTGAATTCGCTCAATCATCTGGGGGCCGTTTCACTAATCTTCGCACGACTAAAATGTTCGAAAGTGCAAAATTATGATAGTCTGTAAGTTTCACATTAACAATGTTTTCTTGTGAACAATTATTGGATTTACATTTATTGAGCATAGGCTGCATATGCAGCCTACTCAATAAATGTAAATCCATCAATTGCAATTTCCAGACGATCCTAAATTTTCACTTACGAACATTTTAGTCGTACAAAGTTTAGTGAAACGGGCCCCTGATGTGAAAATCGGGGAACAAAACAGCAATGAACATAAACTTAAATACAATTGCATATTGGTGTACGTGTCGCATTCAGAAAATCTCATTCATACTATCGCTATACCAGTACATAATGTAATTCTATGCCGGTTGAGCTCGTTTACGCCGTTATTATCTTAATTTCTGCATAATCTAATGCGCCATGATCGGAAAAACTGGCCTTTTTACTTTTGCAACCAGAGTAGACAGTCTGTACCGGGTTTACACTGTGTGTTTGTCATTCAGTCAATGAACCATAAAACTTCTCCATGAATGTCTACATAGTGGAGTACCTCCCAGTGTGTCCAATTTATAGATATAATTCAGCTAAGTAAGCACTCTAATACATGCTTTTTTTAAGCTTTGCAATCATGAACAGCCCATATTGTTGGAACGAAATTACAGCAAAACAAATCAAGTTTTTTTTTTGGGGTCCGGTAGTGTTGTGTGTCCCACCAGTGATCAGAAGGTCTCGGGTTCGATCCCTGGTAGAACTGCTAATTTTCGGTTCACTGTTACACACAGAATAGTCATTTAATCATTATGGAAAGGTCTATATAATACATTCAGGTATGAAAGATTTAACAATATTCACCAATGAAGTTGCTTGAAACGGGTTATCGGCCGGTATAAATGATCTAGCACAATCAATTACATGCACAAAACACAAACGGTAACAGATAATGACAAGCTTCAAAATAAGCTTAAAAAATAAAGAGAACTACCGCTCCCCTCAAAATGTGCCTCACAATGGCCATAAAGCACCTGCTGTCTGAGCACTTACTCGGTTCTCATGCTCAAAATCAGGCAGTTTGATTGGCCAATGTTGAGCTGAGCTCAGCGTTGGCCAATCAAATTGCCTGGTTTCGAGTACAAATTCGGATAACACGCTCAAAAAGTTGTATAAGCATAGTGTTGTAATATTGTGGCCCATATATTTTCGCTCTGACAGGTTTTCTCATATATTCAGCACTAATTACAGAGAATTTAAATGGTAAAACTGATGACCTCCTTTGGAGACAGGTCTGAAGCTGTCTTTTACACAAAAACATGTTCTCAAAATAATACTCTGTTAACAGCAGAATGGAGCAGAATACATGTAGTGGTTAAACCATCTCAAGTCTCAAGCTGTTCCATGTTTCAACATTCATGTACACACATTGTGTACGACTGTGTTCTAATAACGGACTCAAACATTGTCACACTTGTACATAGGATGAATAATAAATTCTGGACAAACAGATAGTGGAAAATTACTTGCAAAAAGTGCAGATCTTGATGAGATGGCTCGTCACGAGCCGGCTCATTTGGATCTACACTATTTGCCAATACCACTATACAGGTATGTAGTGTTGAAAAGGTTAACAGATAGCGATTACACAATATGAGGCTATTAAACTGTATTTCACCGTTTTGGTAGTCGTTTATATACAATAAATACTAGAACAGAAAGGTATACCTCCATATATGGTCTGTTAGAATAATTGACGTTTCTCACCGACTGAATAATGGACAATAAAGTTCCAGATCAGCCCAACCTGGCTCTGTACTGGTAGCAATGACAGTGAGCGCAATTTCTCCAATCACGTATATACCGAGCTCCAGATAAGGTGCGTATTGGCGTATTTTACGCACTTACTTTAGCAGAAGACGCATTGATTATCAAAAGTGGGAGTACAAATACTCGCAGCAATATGAAAATACACTTTGATTTTCAAATTGAATAGAGAAAATACTGTAATAAGTTGAAAATTTACTTAGTTGAGCTGCAAAAAGCAAACAGTGCAAGTGTTTGATTTTTGCAGCTCAAATAAGTATATTTTTAATATTTTTTTATCATTTATTTCCGATTTAATAAGGAAGAAAATAAATAATAATTTGCAAAAGTCAAATACGCATTGAATTTGAAATCTGGGGGTGTAATACTCTTTTAACACGGAACTTAGCTGGAGCTCTGTATAATTATATAACAGTGACAATATACCATTAACACATTTTATTTATAAGCCTTACAAGATACTTATTTACTAGGTAGATTTTACCGACATGTGATGCTGAATATTCTCAGCATACAGGTGAACAATATTTACGATATTTTCCGTAAATGATGTCAAAAGTTGACAAAATGTTCACAGCAAATGCGGAATAGAATTCCGCATTTGCTGTGGACATTTCGTCAACTTTCAACGTCATTTATAGAAAATTTCTGTAAATATGTTTCATGAAAAATCGCACATCTTGGGTACAAAATCACATGGCGAGTTTCATATGAGCCTGGCTCTGGCATTACATCTCTCATCTTATGCATGTAGAATTACTCATATTGAGGTCGAAAATCAGTCATTCTATAAATTATGTCAAAACAAAGCTCAGAGCTATGAATTTTGAGTCAACTTTTTAACGTCATTTATGGAAAAGAAATCAATATCGGTGAAAATCATTGATGCGAGAAGGCGAGTAATACCAGAGATGGACTCGTATTTCACTGGACATTGGCTCATACATAACATAGGGCGTGGCAGTAAAATTACACAGGGAATGTACACAAACATGCATTAACATTATATTCTAATCAGAATGTAAATTAACTACAAGCACCGCTTGTCATATTAATATTATTGACATCGTTAATTCTCATGACACCAGTTATCAGGCTTCGTACTTTGCTATATAATAATGAAGGGTGTTAACACACATGGTCACAAAATCCATGTACTTTATGAACATCCCTCGTGTGTAGACATTGTGGCACACACATATCATTCGAGATTCAAATGATACGACACAAAATATACTTTCAGAAGGAAAAAAGCAAACTATTTTAACATTACATGTACTATCGTCACATGGCATGTTCTCAGAAAATGTTATTTATTGTTGTTTTTTTTATCAGTGTAGATCCAGATCAGTGAGTTTGTTTGTTTGTTTATTGGTGTTTATTGGTGTTCAACGGCCTATCAACAGCTATGAATAATCGTAATACTCACATAAGGGGTATAACCAGATTCAACTGTCACATAGAAAATGCCAAAGACGTATGTGAGGGCCAAACCAGGTCTCCAGTAGGAATTCTGGTAAGGATGAACACCGATCGTTAAATTACCCACCGCATACTCCCACCCACCCAGATCAGTGAGATAATCAGTCATGTAATGTCAAAACGTCTATAGAGGCATATGTCACATGGCAATGCACATACAACAAATGTGGCTGTGAGTGGAGAAATGGGGCTTATGGGTTTTATGACCAGTGACGTTCCTGATCAAATGTCACTCTTGTAGCCTGATAACGACCTACATTTCTTGTTAAGATGCATGCCAGGTGCTTCATTGATAGAATGGCGAACAGTGCAGATCCTGATCAGACTGTGCGGATGCACAGTCTGATCTGGATCTACACTGATCGCAAAACCCATAAGCCCCATTTCTCCAGCCACAGCCACATATGTTAAACTGCCTATCATGCATGCAGTTGTCAATGTGGGAATTGAACAACCTTAATATTGAAGATAGAATTAACCCTTACACCGCTATCTTAATTTTTTGTCGTCTGCTGTTTATTTTCTATTTTCCATTTTTATCATCAAAAACATGCTTTGACAGCACTTTAGAATAATTTACAACATGCTTCGACAGCACTTTAGAATCATTTCCATTGGAACTGATTCTGAAGTGCTGTTAAACCATGTTTTTATTGAGAAATACGGCAAGATATAAAAGCAACAGCAGACGACAATTGCTGTGTGTAGCGGTCTAAGGGTTAACAATTCTACAAAAGACCATTTATAACGAAGCATGCATTGTCACCATCCAGCGCAATACAAGGGTATGTGATCAAATGGTTTCCAAAGCTTAGTGATGAATGTATGTATAATGCCACTTTTCACATTTTTTTTCTTTAAAGTGTTTCAAACAGCAAGACGGAGTTTTGATGAAACGTAGCGCATGAAATGTGATTATTTACGTGTTTTATGATCACGTGAAAAGCTAACCGTTTATTTCTTATAATGTTCTAGATTTTTATTTGCATCGACTGTAAACAATTCTTTGTCAAAACAACAGAGATACGAGACTAAAAAAAAAAATGCAGAAAAAAAAGAAAGACATTTTCACATTTCCTTCCCTAGGGTTCATGAAAATCTGTCATTCCTTTAGAAAGACACCAACCACATCAGTCTATCAAGAAACCAGAGCTCCAGATAAGCTGCGTATTTGCGTAAATACCCAATTAAAATTGCCAAAAACCCAATTGAAATCAGAAGTAGTGAGTATCAAAAAGCAATGAAAAATTTGTGGTATCTTTATCATGCTACAGAAAACAATAACAGACCACAAATATAGTATATTTTCTTATTTTTCCATGAAAACACATCTTTGTCTCCAAGGAGACAATTCTAATGAAATACCAAGATGTGTTTTCATTTAGAAGCAAACTATTCAATAAGTGCGGTCTGCTGATGTGTAAACAGTAGTGTGATTCTATTTTACACAATTAACAATTTTTGAAATGCCCAATTGATTCAGAAATGATGGGAGTGACAATACTTAATTACTAATTCCTTATCTGGAGCCCTGAGAAATATTTCAATAAATAGTGTTAGTTACAAAATATCGCTGTTGCTAAACATGCTAAAGGTTTAACTAATTTTACAAATTTCTGGAAAAAGTAAACCAACATGTTTTGGATGGCCCTATAGCATACACACACAAGACATACAAATAACATGTATATAAATTATCTGAGGATTACAGTATAAAATGGAAGCCATGACAACTAGCTCGCACAGGGATCGTTACAAACATTAATTACCTCATATGTGGCTGTGAATGGAGTAATGGAGCTTATGGATGGCACTTGTTAACAGGAACAGTGTAGACCCAGATCAGCCTGCGCATTCGCGCAGTCTGATCTGGGTCTACACTGTTCACCATTCACAGGGATCCGTTTGGGGAGTAAAAGCGAGATATTCACAAAATTCACACGTTTTTAAAAAAAACTCATGAAAATATCAATTCTCTCAATACATTATTTTAGTCAAAATGCTCAAAATAATTTGTTTCTCTTTAATTGCTTGCGAAAATAAATCCCTACATTTCTTCAGAGAAATTCTCGCCCATACTGCTTCTACCACCAGTATACCAGGAGCCAAACTGGCCACAAATACCATAAGCCCCATTTTCCAACCAGTCACAGCTACATATGCTAGCATTTATTACATCATAGGTGTGTTTCAAATGACACATTGCGACGTTTCTGAGTAACACTGGTACACCACTTCGAACCGTAAATGTTTCTTGTCAAAAAAATGCACCGGTTTCCCGATAAGATTCCACTCAGCTCTACTTATATCTACCGCATAAATACATTTTTCATCTAGTAACCAGCGCAGTAAATCGAGGTGACTAGGCAAAAATGTGCTTTTGTAGGCAGTATTTGGCACCAATTTCGATGTGAAACGGCACGGAGTGCAACAGCACCGAGTAAATTCAGTCAATTCCGGATTGGAAAATTGTGAAAACATCTGATGAATTTGAAAATTAACAACCAAAATGTGATAAAGGCGGCGACCAAATCCAAGTGCAAATATCAAGGACACGGACACACACGCATGCGCAGTCATAATCACACTTCATAATACAGTAGAACCTCTATCAACCGGACACCAAGGGGGTCAGGGGCCCGTTTCACTAAACTTTGTACGACAAAAATGTTTGTAAAAGCAAAATTATAATAGTCTGAAAATTACACATTAACAATGCATATGCAGCCTATGCTCAATAAATGTATATCCATCAATTGAAATTTCCAGACGATCCTAAATTTGCACTCAAGAACATTTTAGCCGTACAAAGTTTAGTGAAACGGCCCCCAGATTGTGTTTCACTGTAATTTATTTCCTTGTCATGCCTGCGATTGATTGAAAATGACAAAAAAAATTCATAATTATTGTGTATAATTGCAGTGGAACCTCTCTAAACCGGACACCACGGGGACTCCCAGGGTGTCCGGTTTAGAGAGGTTCCACTGAACAAACATAAAGGAAAAGTTATTTTAATTCAATATTTTAAAACCAATCTACGTTGGTTATATATGCAACAAACTGATACCTTACACAGTACATGTGCATGCATTTTACATGTGTACAATTGATCAACACGTTCGGTCAACTCGAACATGTGAGCATCGCTGGGGCTGCACTCGGTACCGGCGTAAAATGGTTCACGTCGAATAATGTACCGGTTTCCTGATGAGATTCCATGTGGGTCTACTTAGAGCTATTGCATAAATGCATTTTTCGTCTAGTAACATGTGCACGAAATTACAACACAAAAATGTGTTTATGCAGTATTTTCCAAATACAGCTGAATGGGAATTTGTCATGAATCCGGTGCCTATTTTGATGAGAAACATTCTATACCGACGTGGAGTGTAGCAACAGTGAACATGCTCCGGGCAGAAAGCAGATTGATTGATTGTTTGTGGTTTTACGCCAGTTCAACACTTACAGCAAGGTCATACACAGACATATACAGAAAGCAGAAGGCATAATACACACGCATACTGGAATAGTTATTAAAAATAAAAGTCACACTCTGTACATTTGTACAAGAATAACAGTGCAGAACTAATTCACAATCAAGTTTCAAACAAGTCGCATATTTGGTGTATAATTTTCTTACTATTTCTTTGTAAAAACATACAAGATGACCTTAGAAAGCTTCACATTTTCATGTTATTGCAGAGAAAATAGACAGTTGATCGATCGGTTCCACAGGGTATTATAAAGATGGAAGAATAGAAATGGTTGCAGTGTTCAACCAAGGAGGGGGTCATAAAAAATCACCGCCCTCTAAATAGAAAGGGACCGACCATAATGGCCCATAAATTTTAGAAACGGCCGCCCATAATTATGAATCTCATGGGCCACAACAGTTTAATATCTTAAGAAGGAAAGAAAACTACTGAAAAATTGCAAAAATATGTGATAACAGTGCCACTGTTGTCACTTATTCAGGTCAGTGGCCCCGTTTCGTTGAATTCTTAAGAATGATAACCATGTAGCCGTCAAAGAGGCTGTATATTTTAATGTCTAAAATGGATGACTCAGTACGAGTCGGAGTTGGCCCCTTTTTAAAATACGGATGGGCCAGTGGCCCCAAATGCTGAAATCTTAAATTAAACCCGGTGGTTGTCTTAAAATTAAGGCATCAAATATGTTACTGTCTCAAGCACAGATAACTACCACTGCACGTGTCACGTTCATAATTTACCCGTCAGTTAAGCAATATCTAACATACATATAGCACAGAAATTTGACAAGTGTGGCTGTCACTGGAGAAATCGGGATTACAAGTTTTTTAGACCATTGCAGATCCAGATCAGCCTGTGCATCCGCACAGACTGATCAGGATCTGCACTGTTCGCCAGTTTATTGACAAAACACCTTTTATGTTTCTAACAAGGAATACAGATCGTTATAAAGCTACAGGAGTGTGCTATTTGATCAGGAGCCCTACTGGTCAAAAATCAGATAAGCCCCATTTCTCCAGCCACAGCCACAAATAGGCATTGCACCCCATTCAGGATTCCACTTCAAACTTTACTCATTGCTCCTGTTTTCTGTCATCTAAAATTAACACATGTTTGACACAATACAGATAATTTCAGTTGATTGAATTGTGTTTTAATGATGATTAAACAAGTTTGCTGCAAAGTGAAATCGTGATAAAACAGCAGGCGAACATATCAGTTTTCCAAAGGGTTAACCAGTGGTAGAAACAATATATAGAAACAATGCCCATTTGTCAAATAATTGTGACACATTAGACCAACAACCATCAAATGACAGCAAAGCGTGTTTGTTTCTCAAACAACTAGAAGTAGGCCGTCCGACCATAATCCGAGTTCAATAATTCACATTAAATAGAAGATCATAACCATGCGACAATTTATTTAACAGCTATTGTGATATTTATTAAACAAGTTTACTGATTTCATAAGAAACGAGGCTATGCCGAGTTTCTTATGAAATCAGTCAAAAAGTTTAATAATAAACATGAGTGATGATTTACGGTAATACGATACTTATTAAACAAGTTAAATGAAGCTTGTCCCTCTCAGCATAGATGTGAAAGATGATTGGCTGAAAACTCAGTCACATTTCTCTATTCACTGAATCAAACACTCCTGGCATTGAACACTACATTTCGTACATACAAATTGTAAGAATGAATTGAGGAAGTACTTAATAAGTATAAGCGATGGGAAAATGCAGCCAATTTGCAACTAATGTTTATCTTAATCAGTCTGAAATTCTAACGGTATGATGAAACACGTTTCCAAAATGACGAGAGTGAAAACCCATGCAACGCAGCCAAAATATGAAAACGACCGTAACATGTTCAGAGATGGTTAGATATTACGAGGTACACTTTGAGGTACAAACCCAAATAAATGCAAGTGCTTCTGGGTAATGCTGGCTACAAATGTGGCTGCGAGTGGAGAAATGAGGCTTATGGGTTTTGCGACCAGTGTAGATCCAAATCAGCCTGTGCATCCGCAGTCTGATCAGGATCTGCACTGTTCACCATTCCATGAGTGAAATACCTATCATGCTTCTAACAAACGGACCTCTGATCATAGGACTGATTGAGAATGCACTCAAATTACATACATGATACTCAATTGATTGGTTGAGGTTCAGTCTCAGGTTGTCATTGAATTTCAAGCAAATGAGGTCCCTTCTAAATTAAAGAGAAAACAATTTGGACATTTTTTTTTCACAAGCTATTTATGCAATAATTTCACTTATTTTTCAATTTTAGTGTAAAATCCCATTTCCTTTTTAGAAACCAGGCCCCTTCATAATATTTGCAGAAAAGGCCCCACATGTGGTGGCAAATCCACCAGGCTTTATATCACAGTGCGCCTATATGGCAAGCCAAAGCACCATCAGAGTGGATCTGTAGCCGATTTCACCAACATTGCAAAGTATACTTATCTAGCAAAGTATGCTTTGAGGGAGAAATTTTCAATTTAAGGATAAATTTATTATTTTTTATTATACTGAATTTATTACATTATCACAGCCATTTTGGCTGTGATAATGTAATAAATTCAGTATAATAATTCTGCATGCTTTTAATCATCAAATATATGCAGTCGTTAGTTCTCTATGAAATAATGCTTTTCAGGAAAAATAAATGATTACTCCCTCAAAGTATACTTTGCTACAAAAGTATACTTTGCAATTTGGATGAAATCGGCTACTGAAGACTGTATTCAACCAGTAGACAAAACATTCAGCACGGTAACAAAGCGCCGTTCCTATTCTCCAAATTATCAAATATCACAAGCAGTCAAAGCTTTGTCAAGCAGACATTGTAGTGGCAGACATTTTACTCTGGAAACCAGTAAAGCAAACTTGCTGCATCACTTTAGACATGTATCTGATGCATTACTCTGTGTTTTTATCGCTCATAAAGCTAAGTAAAATTCAGCAAATGACAATTAATTGTTCCCCGCTGTTTAAGGGTTAGCTAGATGAATACATGATTAAAGAGACCACAAGCGAGATAGTATAACCAAACATCAGCAGCCAGCATAGATGTATCAAATAAAATTAATTGTTTATGCCCATTCCAACAAGCCCACACGATTACAAAGCATTTCCAGAACCAACTAGACTCTCCTATTGAAACTTGAACAGTTTTCATTGGTCTAGCCTCTCAGAGATCAGGATCGACCAATGAAAACTGCCGATGTTTAAATTAATTATAATCACAAGACCAAAATCAAGCTGATCGGGACGAACACTGCTTTGTAACCGAAAATTCATCATACAAACTGCGCTTGGAAGTTGTTGCATCTACAATCCATACAATGCCAGGGCCTGTGCTTGTAAAACATCCCGAAACCGTTCTCCAAAATCAGTCTCTAAATCAGGCAGTTTGATTGGCCGAGACTGAGCACAGCTCAGCCTCGACCAATCAAAATTTGGAGAACGTGAACAGAGATTTATATTAAGCTCAGGACCAGTTTGCAGCTTTCGGCACACGCTGGTTCACCCGACGATTACACCTACACGTTTCACACTTGTCCTGACCGCGAACCATCCCTCAGACGCAGACGTTCGTACGTACGCGATATACACCCAGACACAATCATCCGTTTGTATTATCACAATATATCCATAGAAACTCTTTTGACGCTAGCCTGGAGAATTATAACTGGTTCACGGTACAATTCTACACGAAGGGAAGTAATCAAGATTTGTAGTTTGACGTTAACCACGTTAAACCTTCGTAGAGTCCGTCTCCCGTTGTAGCACACGCGGGTTGTACATACCAATTTCTGTCTCGTATTCTGGTTAAACCTAGTTTTTCTTGTATTTCATGTGGTTTCATTGCTGAAAGAAGAGAAAGTGAATGTGGGAGCAACTGAACATACATGTGGTGCTTACAGAACATTTATTTTTCGCACTACTACTGTAATGTTTTTGTGGGAACCAAACAGGTCACAATTGAATATATACTTTCATCGAGTAATATGCGAGATAGATATTAAAGAAATTCATATACATGTACCTGAAAGCGTAATCTGAATATTGATCGCATCCATGTTGATCCACATGTTTTTATCTCAAGTGTGAATGAAATGGAATGATGTTTAACAGCTCAAAAGAGCTCAATAAGTCAGAAGAGTGTCATTCAAATGTGAATCCCAGAGTGACTGTAATGGGTTAAGTCGAGTATGCATTATTGAACGCAATCCTTACCATCGGGTAAATCTTGTTTATTTGCGAAAACTAGAATGAGAGATTCCTTCATCTCCCGGTCGTTTATGATGCGATGTAGCTCCTGTCTGGCCTCGTCAATGCGATCGCGGTCGGCACAGTCGATGACGAATATAAGGCCCTGGGTGCCCGTGTAGTAGTGCCGCCATAGAGGTCGAATCTTGTCCTGCCCTCCCACGTCCTGTAGAAATACCGTATTTATTCTAATAAATGCCCCAGGGGCTATGCAATTTGTGGGGATCATAACGTGGAAAATAGGATCAACATGTTATTTTCACATAGTGTAAAACAAAATGCCACCGTTGTTGAGCATTCATGAATATGACAGCAATCATTGAGTGATTGGAGAAAACATTATTTTCAGAGTCGAAAAAGGTGCATAACTGCGGATGGATAGGTGGGAAAGCGAAACATTTTGTGTTACACAGTCCTGCACTAGATGGTTGGGGTGTATAGCGAGTATGAAGAGAATCAGCCAAAAACTGTAGTACGCCGGACAATGGAAAAAAATTTATATTTTCAGAGTCGAAAAAGGGTCATAACTACAAATGGACCTGTGGGACAGTGAAAAATGTTACGTTATGCACTCCTGCACTTGATGGTAGGGCTATATACCGAATATGAAGAGAATCGGCCAAAAAGTGTAGAAGTAGTTCGCTGGACAAGGAAAACTGTCTACGGACGGATGGACGGACGCTCTAACGTTTGGCAGTTATGGGCTTTTTGTTCTTAAAAGATCAAAGGATAAGCTCATAAAGCTCAAAGATATTAGGAGCTTACGGAAAAGAACAAAGGAATCCTTTGTTACTAACCCTTACCCTAAGCTCCTAAACCCCGTTTGCTGGCTTGGACGGATGGATGGACGGACGTTCTTACGGTACTATACTTATGTGGCTTATAAAATGTTAAATATTAGCCACATAAAAGGATTTTTAGGTGGCTAATTGTAACCAACCCTAACCCTTACTAAGTCCATAACCCTGTGGGGCTAGCCACATAAGTATAGTACCGTCAGCGCGGACGGACGGACAGACAGACGGACATACCAACATTTTGGGTTTATGGGCTATTTGCTATATAAAAGATCAAAGGACTAGCCCCTAAACTTCAAAAGGTTTTATGGGCTAACGGAATAAGTTCAAAGGATTCTGAATAAGTTCAAAGGATTAGGCTCCTCCCCCTAGCCCCTAAACACCCCTAATGACGGACGGACGGACGGACGGACGGACGGACGGACGGACGGACGGACGGACGGACGGACGGACGGACGGACGGATGGACGGACGGACGGACGGACGGACGGACGGACAGACAGACAGACAGACAGACAGACAGACAGACAGTCGGACATACAGGGTAAACACTACATGTATATGCCACCGACAACTATCGTTGCGGCGGCATAAATACAGTACTTGTATGTCAACCGATGTGATTTTAGTCCTAGAGTACAATACGTTTCCATTGGAACACGAAAATTGTCATGCGTGGTCACAACATAATTTTGTGAATAAAAATAATTTTCTCGAATGTTCATACAAAAGCCATTACCGGTAATATATATACATAATATATATTGGAAACTCATCATGGAGAAATGGGGCTTATGGAATTTGTGGGCATCTAACTCCCTATCTGCTAGCACACTCCTGTAATCTGATACGGCTCTATAATGTTTGTTACAAGCATGACCTGTGTTTCACCGACTGCAAGGAAACATTGCAGAGCCTGATCAGACTGCAGATGCACGTACAGACTGATCTGGTCTACACTGGTCACACAGAACAAGTACAGGCACATTTTCTCCAGTTATGGTCTACCTTGAACTTGAAATGTATGAGGGTTTTACGCTTCTGTTTGGCTTTTAAGTATACTTTTCCCCAAGGACACCTTCGATATATTAACACTTCCAACCATACAGACATAAAGCCAATATGTGCAAACACTGTAGATCCAGATGAGCTGGCTCCTAATGAGCCGTCTCATGAGGATCTGCAGTATTTGTCAGTATTGTTGGTTGGTGTTTAACGGCTAATAATTCCAGCACAAAAATATTTACACAATTCCCTAACATTTGATTGGCCCGTACCAAGTGTCTCTGTCCAAAATTAATATCCCAGTAAACTCCCACGCCAAACTACTTTCCGTAACCGTGAGGCGCAGTTAAAATAATTCTTAAGAAAACGGAAAATAAACACATTTTCTTGATGAATTTATTTCAAATGCTGGAATTATAAGGAATGAATGGCCTTTTTGTGGAATTTATCGGGGATATAAACTTGGAAAAGTCGCGGGAATACTGGACGAGGCCTTCCGGCCTTCGTCCAGTATTCCCGCGACTTTTCCAAGTTTATATCCCCGATAAATTCCACAAAAAGGCCATTCATTCCTATAAGGTCAGTATTGTTCAATTCTAAAAACAATCTGAAATTTTCCTTTTCATGCTGAGGATACACCATTATGATTGCGGAAAATACTTAATACATGTATTGTCCTACTATGTGGTCAAGTATATGTCGCGACCACCATTTCAACTGTCTCATCGATACGGTTCAAATGAGTGGTCACAACATATGCTTTCATTCAGAAAAAACAAAAATTAAATATTTAATACATTTCATACCCGTAAAGGTGTATTGCGAAAGGAATGGGTTAATGGAAGAGTCCATAAATAAGAACGGAAAAGTCAATGATGGATATTCAGGGGTGAAAAGGTTAAATGAAACATTGAAACTACATGTAACTTGTACACATTTGTCGAGAATTTACGTAAAGCATAGGGCACTTAAACCAATTATGACAACTTATACTGACAAGTGGCTTCCTATGACATGCATGCGGCTGGTATTTTCCTTACACCGTCCATCACCACATAACCTACCTTGTGTTTGGTTGCACGAAATTGTATATAGCACAGTGGTTGTAAACCTTTCTGAGCATGTAACTATTCACTAATAATGCTTGAACACAAAAGGTTTGATTGGGTTCGACATGCGTTCAATAGCAAGACTGTTTACAATTGGGTATGCATCTGACTAGGGGCAGGGGGTGGGGGGAGTACTTGGGTGCGGGTGAGAGTACATCCAGTACTTAGATCACAATAAAAAAGTACAGCACTGAAAAGCAAGTGTCTTAGGGGCCGTTTCACTAAACTTTGTACGACTAAAATTTTCGTAACTGCAAAGTAATGATAGTCTGTAAATTTCACATTAACAGTGTTTTCTTGTAAATAATTATTGGATTTACATTTATTGAGCATAGGCTGCATATATGCAGCCTATGTTCAATAAATGTAAATCCATGAATTGAAAATTCCAGACGATCCTAAATTTGCACTTACAGACATTTTAGTCGTACAAAGTTTAGTGAAATGGCCCGCTAATCCAGTCAGTGGCAGACGCCATAATTAAAATATTACACAGCGCTTAGCCTCAGGAGTGAATCCCTGTAATTGTCACGATTAAGATATGAATCATTAACGATGGATGTATCGCTATGATAAGCATACACTCCCATTCTCCCCACATGTGAATCCCATTAAGGATGGATTCATCGATAAGATACATGTACGCGTACCCTACCAGTCTGTTTGACTGGTCGTGGCCGAGCTGTGCTCAGTCTTGGACAATAAAGTTAACCCTTTCAACACCAGACCTGTTTAGTGGTATTGGCAAACAATGTAGATCCAGATGAGCCGGCTCGTGACGAGCCGTCTCATCAGGATCTGCACTGTTTGCAAGTAATTTTCATATTTTTGAGAACAAAACACACCCCCTTTTCATAAATGGACTAGTCTGAAAACCATATTCTGACGGTTGGATTGGTTGCAAAATTAACATAACAGAATCCATTCCAGTTTCTTAGGGGTGTAAGGATAGTAGTGAACTCGTCAATTTTGATGAAGCAGGCAGGCTACAGGGACACACTAAGCACAAATCAATTAATTTTCTTTGCTTACAAAACGTCTGGGAATATTTGTCATGCGCGCAGCTCCATGTTTGGGCCAGTGATGGAGAAAAGGACACAGAGGACAAGTACGACCAGTATAGATCCTGATTAACCCCTAGAAGGCGGGAAACGTAAATTGTCGTCTGCTGTCGAGTTATGTTTCGTCTTCTTTCTCGATAAAAACATGGTTTGACAACACTTTAGAATTATGTCAAAACATGGTTTTGATGAGAGAAATGGAAAATGAAAAAATAAACAGCAGACAACAAATTTTAATTTCTCATTGTAAGGTTAACACGTGTGACTAATCAACACTGTTATGCATACATATACATACAGGGTTTCCAATAGACTTCAAGGGTAACAAATTTTCCGATAAAAACTAAATTCCAGTGCAAAATACAAAGTTACCAGATTTATTCTAATAAACGCCCCCTGGGCTATGCAATTTGTGGGGGGATAAAACGTGGGAAACAGGCTCAAAATAAGTTATTTATGAAAATAACATTTAGAATGCGAATATGGGAGGGCAACTTCAGATTTATAAGTATGGTAGTATGTTTTATATAGCAAATTTGCAGAAAATTCCAGGAGTCAAAATAAAAATTCAGTGGTAAAATGCCCGAAAGTGTCACTATTTGAAAACCCTGTACACAATGTACAATTAACAGAGAATAGCGACCACCAGGGCCAATGCTGGTCGTCAACGGAATAACGTCACTTTTTCAGACGGTAACTCATTTGTGGATATTGATTTCAAACATACCATATCATACACAGATGTTGAAAGAAATTTGGCCGATTTGTGGGTGTATACGGTTATATTGATGTTAACCCTTATCTTAATTTTTTGTCGTCTGCTGTTTATTTTCTATTTTCCATTTTTATCATCAACGACATGCTTTGACAGCACTTTAGAATAATTTACAACATGCTTTGACAGCACTTCAGAATCATTTCCATTGAAGTGCTGTCAAACCATGTTTTTATTGAGATATAAGATATAAAAGTAACAGCAGACGACAATTGTTGTGAGTAGCGGTCCAAGGGTTAATTTCTGTGGTTTTCTACATCTTCCCAATTTGTCCACGTAGGTATCCAAGATGACCATGACATTGTATTGGATTAATTGGTGTTTAACGGCCAATCAACAGCTAAGAGGGGAAATCCCAAACTGTCTCACCAAGATGATTTAAATGAATATACTTAGAAGATAAATGGCATCACCATGATAATCTGTAATTACCAGAAACAGGATTATAATTGAAAGCTAATTTGTGACCGTGATTGGAGAAATGGGGATTGTGACATTTGTGTCTATATATCTATAGCTTAGCTCCTGATCTGCGACCTCACTCGTACAGCATGATATTTCAGACAGAAACTAGATGGACGCGGCCCGCATGTCGCTCCCGTCAAGGTTTTGATAGCATACCCAAAAACTTTAACCTGGACGTGCGCCAATGTGCCGACTATACCGCGCTGTGTCCGCAAGTGGGCACGACAAAAAATCGTGTTTGATCGACAGCAGTTGCACAGGCTGATCTGTGTCTACACTAGAAACTTTGCAAAGGCCAGTCAAATTTCTCAAGCCGCAGTTACATACTTACCCATACACTAAATTTGACATTTTTATACGCCACTGTTTCTACGTTGAAGCCCACTGTTGGTATAGTAGTCACCGACTGTCCAAGCTTCAGTTTGTAAAGTATAGCTGACACATGGTTAAGGAAATAATGAAATAAATACACAAAAATAACTAAGTATTCAGAAACCTTTTTTTTTGGGAACTCACCATTTCATGAATAGTTTGGTATGAATATTATGCTAAAATAAGACGAGATACCCATAAGTGTGAGTATTTATGTCAGCTACTTTGGTTGTGAGTGCTCCCCATCTCAAAGAAAAGAAATACAGGAAAGTATAGGTCAAAGAAGAGGAATTCTCTTACACCATGGTGTACACCCTATCAAAATAGCAAGAGCATGTGACCTACATGTACATTAAACACATTGACTGCATCAGTTTAGGGAAGAAAACATGGTTTTGGCACCACTTTTGATTCTACAGTGCTGTCTGTCAACTCATGTTTTTGCTGAGATCTAAATGGCCGCGGCATACCGAGGCTTTGATAGCATACCAAAAAACTTACGTATGCCAATGTGCAAAATTTAATTCAGCATTGTGATGGTTAATCTGTGCAGCTTGTGACAAAGCAGTGATGGTGATGGCTGACAACAGGTACATGTACATAAAGACGTTTATGACCAGCAAAGCCCCTGATCAGGGACAACGCTGTTTGCCATTCTGTCACTGACATAAAATTGCTTTCGTCAGCAAAACTGCTAGATACAGTATACCGCGTTACGTGTGCAGGTTTAGCAGTAAATGTTGTCGGGCAGGTTTTCACAGTCCGATACCCAACTTTAACCCATTTCATGCGAAGGATACGCCATTTTGAATGGGGAAAATCATAAATATTTTCTTTAAATGTGCTTAGAAGTATATGTCGCGACCACATCGAGACGGTTCAAATGAGTGGTCAAAACATATACTTTCATTGTGAAATAACAAAAACAAAATATGTTAAAACAAGAGTGCCGAAGGTCACAATATACGCCCGTCGAGGCAAGGCCAGTTAACAAAGGGAGATAACTCACTGAAAATTAATAGGGTTCTTGCCGTGATAAACATGTATATTGAACTCGAGTTATAGCGTGGACAAGGATAGTCAAAAAATTAAAAATAGCCGCCAAGGGGAGATAAGTCATCGGAATTTTTTTGCGGTGATAAACATGTATACCGAATTTGGTTATGAGCAGTGAAGTAGAACTTGAGTTATTGCGTGGACAAGGATAAGAGTGCGAAAAATGGTCGCCAAGGGAAGATAAGTCATCGAAAGTTTTTGAAAATCAATCGGCTTCTTCGTCTTGCCGTGATAAACATGTATACCGAATTTGGTTACAATCCGTCAAGTAGATCTCTAATTATTGCATGGACCAGCTATGCCCGCCCGCACAAGATGAATACATAATATGTCCAGTTTTTTTCAAACGGGCGTATAAAATCATACCCGTAAAGGTGTATCCTGCATGTAATGGGTTAATAATCACTTTGATCTGATAGCAAGTGTCATAAGCCCCATTTCTCCCGCCAGAAACATCTGCATCTATGCTGGTTTGCAACACCAGTTGTACTGGATCCCACGAGACACGCTACAGGGTATGTACATGTATGGCCCATGTTAACAAGTGCACTGAACATGAAGCTTGGCTTTGTGAAACAATCTGTATCAAAGGAGCTTGTTAGACAAGAAATTATTAGCCAACATCAGTCGCTGACCCGTTTAACAGGCGATACAGATTTACAGCTATCAAATTCTTTAAGAATTTTATTCTATTTTTTCTTTATTTCTGAATGAAAGTGTATGTGTTGTGACCACTCATTTGAACCGTCTCTTTCACAATTGGGGATAAAAATAAACAATTGGCGAATGATGAATGTTTTTGATTTTTTTTCGAAAAATTGTATTTTTTTATCGCCAATTTTTTGAAATGTCAATTTTTTTATTTTCCCCAGCGGAATCCCTGGGTTCAAATGAGTGTTCAAAACATACACTTGATTGCAGAAATAGAACAAATAATTGCATTTCTTTGTCAACAACATGGTTTAACCCAAGCATGAAGCGTGTTAAACTATGTAAATGTATACGAGGTGGTCACAGATCATACATTGATGTGACCCATCAATGTATTATTATTAGAATTAATAGAATATTGGGATAAGAGGTCCTGATCTGTAGCCGATTTCATCAACATTGCAAAGTATACTTTTCTAGCAAAGTATACTTTGAGGGAGAAATTTTCTATTTTAGGATAAATTTAAATTAATTTTTATTATACTGAATTTATTACATTATCACAGCCATTTTGGCTGTGATAATGTAATAAATTCAGTATAATAATTCTGCATACTTTAAATCATCAAATATATGCAGTAGTTAGTTCTGTATGAAATAATGCATTTTGGGAAAAGTAAATGATTACTCCCTCACAATTGCTAGAAAAGTATACTTTGCAATGTTGATGAAATCGGCTACTGGTATGCGCCCTTGCCACACCCAAAAGATCACTTAGCACAATCATGTTTTACAACAAACAGGGAATACTGCAGTCTAATTTTAGCCATGTATTGTGTAATTACAAATTCAGAGCAACATCTGGTACCAGGTTCCCTTGCCATGTCCAACAGATCACATAGCACAATAATCCTTTTCAGTTGCCTTTTATATCAAGCAGGGATTAGAAACAATTAGCCAATTATGCTTTTTTGGGTAGAACGAGTATTCACCCTATATCGGGGTCAATTATAAATTCAGTACAAGCGATTTTATTTCCATAAATGGTGCCACTTCTCCCTATAACAACTTGAGGGAGAAGTTTTTCACTAATTATTGCAAAAATTTCTCCCCGTTTTGCAGGACTAGTTTGAACCCTGGTATATGTACATTTGTACATTCTGGCTATCGCCACGCCCAAAATTAACTCATCTCGATCCCGTTTTTGTTGATTTCTATGTCAAGTAGAGGGCATAGCAGAATTATTAGAATACACATGCAGCAGATTCCACACCCAATACCATAAGTGCAGTTTTTATCAATATCACAGACAGCCGGAAAGCAATTAACCAACACATCGGCTGGTCAGAACGTCCCTAAGGTCTTCTGTTCTGGCATTCTGTCATAGGAAATAGCAGAACTGTTTAGTTTCTCATAGATTGTGTGCAGGTAATTAATTATTTACAATCTATTCAGAGTCATACAGCTCCAGTTGTATTTGGCAACCAATGTTCTGATTACCTATGTTCTACCAATGAACAAAATAATCCCTTAAGATGTGAGCGGCCAGCGTAGTCACAGATCAGACTGCGCATCCGTGCAGTCTGATCCAAGTCTACACTGGTCGCCATTCAACCACTGAAGCAAATCAACTTGTCAGCAAAACAATTACGTGTAGCTCACTGAATGAACGTGTAATAGGATCAAAATGTACAAATGTTGCAAGGATCATGTTTTCCCAGTGGCCGATATATACTACCAACTCGCAAAATGGGACTTAATACAGCATATGCAACAACTGCCGATCCTAATCCTATTGCACATTAACACAGTCGGATTAGGATGAAATCATTGTGCTGCCGGCAGTAAGACTACACGAGTGACTGAAAGGCAGACAGCTTAACACCTGATTTTTCACTGGGTAATTGGGGCTATGCAGGTTGCTAATGTCACCCTTGGCTGCATTCCACTAGAATACTGGTGTGTAGGAGTATAGATCTGATAAAACAGTATCATGTTTCTAATACGGTCGCAAACGAAATAGAATGCAAAACAAAGATATACAAGTACACTCTTTACGAAAACCTGCTGGAATTCAACGAGACGATCCATCTTCCAGTCAAGCAATTTAGCAATATGCATGCAGTCTCAATTAGCGTACAATTTGCACAAATTGGATGCAACAATCGAATGATACACAATAACATGCACTAAATATTATACATTATTAATATACCAGTCAGCATTTCCGTATTCCTAACAAGATCAGTCTTATTGCCTTTGCAACCTGACCAAAATGTGAAATGATTTACAGTCGGATCATTCTTTGCACTGTTCATTAATTTGCAAGTAAAGCAATAAAAAGCAAATATGTTTACAGGAGTACGCAAACTGACAGCTGTCATCCTTTATTGCAGTTCACAGTGATATTTTACCAGAAAGCAGACTGTGTGCCACGACAATTGAATTTTTGACCAGTGTAGCTCTGGTTGGATAAAAACTCAACCAACCACCAGCTTCCTGATATGGCTCTTTATCGTTTTTGTCAAATTTATCCGACATGCAATCCCAACTGAATAGCGAACAGTGCAGGCCCAGACCAGACTGCGCGGATGCGCAGTCTGATCTGGGGCTACACTGGTCGCAAACCCAACAGGCGCCATTTGTGGTGATCCACCTCTTCATTGTATTAATGTTACTCAGATATTGGATTGGCATATTGTGTTAAATTAAGTTACAGATATGAGCTACTGTGACACATTCAGAGAAAATAGCACACATCGCCATCCGCCACCAGAGTACATGGTGATTCGGCTCGAGTGAAGTTCTGCTTCTAATACACATGTTCAAAACATTTATAAATTGAGTATTTTTGTTTCAGAAAGTTGCTAAGAAATCCAAAGAGATCAGAAGATATTCAAAATTTGGACATACACACAATATTGTTGACATTTGAACAACCAGCCCAGGTAGTTTTGAGTACATAACTCTAATTACATTTCATTACATTAGAGTTATGACAAAGTAGTATTTTCAAAGTTGTGTTTGAAGCGTTCTTTGTTTACTTTCTACTTGGTGGAGAATTTTGCTACTAATCACTTTATTAGGTGAGTTTGTATTTGTGTGTCATATTGTAGAATTTTCTCTCAATAACAATATTATATAGCGAAGTATGAATGTCAACACCCTGTATATTTTTTCTATATTTTACTGCACGAAATGCTATTACGCAAATTTATACCGTTGACTGATGTAGCAATATAGTGCAAAATTTTGCCGATAAGATAAAGTGGACAACGTACAGCTAGCCACCAGACTGCTACATGTATGTCTCAGTTTCCACTAAAGTGAGTGGGTGACAAAACATTAGGTCAGTGTCAACCGAATGACGGTGATTAGCCAACGGCGCAAACAAGATATTGATGAAATTTGTTAATGTTTGACCGAACATATAGATCCATGAACTAGTACTAGCAAGAAAAATGTGGACATACATGCATATGTACATCCAAAAGTGTTGTCCCTTCGATGACGACAAAGTTGCCGGTTAGACAATACATGTAAGTGCGGAGAGTAGGACCTGCATGCATACTGAACTTGATAAATTAATAATGCTCAATGAATTACAAAAATTGCAATCTGTAACTAAATAAGCTTAGCTCAATGAATTACAAAAACTAAATGGGTTGCCAGTTGGAAAAGTACGCGGGTATGATTTTTTAATTTTATTTTTGTTATTTCTCAATGAAAGTATATGTTGCAACCATTCATTGGAACCGTCTCGATGAGACGGTTCAAATGGTGGTCGCGACATTACGTCTAAGCATATGAAAATATTTATGATTTACCCAATTAAAATGTATCATGAAATGGGTTAATGTTGTTAGAAGAACGAGTATTTCTTGAATATGTTATAAGGTACATTTTCTCAGCCATCAGCCCAAATAGTCTCACATGGTCATATAGCCATCAGCCAAATGGACTGGTTATACAGTGACCAGGTCTGTAATACACACAACTGGCCCAGGGGGAACAGATCTATGCTGATTACATTGACTTGTTAACTATAAATGTTATCAAATAAACAAGAAAATGTGTTCATAGAACATGGATGCCCCGACTACTGCCTTGATAGTAGAAAACAGGGGGCCGTTTCACTAAACTTCTTACGACTAAAATGTTCGTAAGCGCAAATTTAGAATCGCCTGCAAATTTCAATTGATGGATTTACATGTATTGTCAATAAATGTAAATCCAACAATTATTTACCAGAAAACATTGTTAATGTGAAATTTACAGACTATCATAATTTTACACTTACAAACATTTTAGTCGTAGGAAGTTTAGTGAAACGGGCCCCAGGTTGGGCAGTACAATTCCCAGTCTGAAAGATGAAAATAGTTCATGAACTGATAACAATTTTGAATTTGTGCATCTACTAATTTAAAAGGAAGCCAGAGCACTAGTTAAGATGCGTAATTTGACCAAATATTCGAGGTACAGTGCAACCTCTCTACAACAGCCACCCATGGGAAGAGGCAAAACTGGCTGTTATAGAGAGGTGGCTGTTGTAGGGAGGTTAATGCTGAATACAATTTTATCGTCTGATGTTTATTTATTTTCTTCAATAATTCTCAATAAAAACATGTTTTGACAGCATTTTAGAATCATTTCCAATGGAAATGATTCTAAAATGCTGTCAAAACATGTTTTTATTGAGAAAGAATGCAAAATCAACATCAAACGACAATGTTCATGCTCAGCAGTGTAATGGTTAGATATAGAGGAAATCATCCATTTGGGATATAAAATAGCGGCTGTTACAGAGAGGTGGCTGTTGTAGAGAGGTGGTTGTTGTAGAGAGGTGGCCGTTCGGGGAGGTTCGACTGTAGTTTTCTTAGTTCTTCACCAAAAATGGTAAGTTGGGAGTTGTTTAGAATCGATTCTAAAGCACTCCCAACTTGCCATTTCTGGTGAAGAAATAACAAAATAACAAAGTTGATCAAATTACGCACCTTAACTAGAGCTCTGTAGCCTATTTCATCAACATTGCAAAGTATACTTTAGGGAGAAATTTTCATTTTTATGATAAATTTATTAATTTTTATTATACTGAATTTATTACATTATTTTGGCTGTGATAATGTAATACATTCATTATAATAATTATGCATACTTATAATCATCAAATATATGCAGTTAGTTTTATATGAAATAATGCATTTCAGGAAAAATAAATGATTACTCCATCAAAGTATACTTTGCTAGAAAAGTATACTTTGCAATTTTGATGAAATCGGCTACTGGAAGCTACATAACGAGCATCAAGCCACTACTGTCTACATGTTAATGTGTACAAGTCTTATGAGATAAAGACAAAATTCATTTTTCCAAAAGGGGGAGATAACAGGCACAGATCATTTATCATTACTATATTTTCGAACGAGCAGAGTTCCTACATCCCATATCCTGCGTTATGCTGCATTTTACAGCAAAACCTTCTGTACTCGCCCAATTAAATGGGGTTTAATGTTCGTTCAACAGCAATGTCTGTCCGATGACAAATTATGTAAAGACTAGTTAGTGTTCTTACAAAACTTAACCCATACAAGGTGAGAACCGAAAATTGCCATCTGTTGTTTCTTCATTTTTTATCTTATTCCTTATTTAACAAAAAAATATTTTGGCAGCACAGAAACCCATGAGCGGCCAAAACATAGTTTCATAGAGAACTAGAGCATGTACAATGTAAGCATCGGCTCGTGGATACCACCAGCTGCCACATGGACTGAAAAACAAAAACTTAAATGCAAATAATACGGACAGACAAACAGAAATATGAAAACTATATACCCCTTGACATACTTGGTTGTGAGAAGACAACGAAGCTCGCCTGTTGGCAGCCTTCATTCAAACTTGTCACAGTTGTATAAAAAAACATGAATATTATATAACTTGACCTTATAAGGTGTGTGTGGTGGACCTTGACATTGAGGTCAGTGGTGGAAGGTGGGTCGTGGATTTGATATAGCATGATATAGCATATTAAGATGAATGCATGTATTAAATATCAATGCGCTCCCTGAAAAGAGAAGGAAAACAAAATTTAACCCAGCGTTAAGTTTATGAACACACTAAGTTGGTGATTTTCTATAGCACGATAGCTACAGTACACTCATTTTTTGCGTGCGCGACCCACCCATCCCCGCGATCTTCCTCAGCGCGGACATGTCACTGTGATTCGCGGTGACGATTATTCGCGGTGATCGTCACCGCGACCGTTGAAAATGGTCACCGTGACTGAAACCAGCGAGGCCCTAAGGGTGATTCGCGGTGATTCCCGGTGACGGTCACCGTGTATCACGGTGACGTCTGCATGTGCTACAGGTAAATATGCAGGCAAGGTTTTCCTATCAATGTACGGTATTGCATGTTATTTTTCACGTCACATTTTGTATCGTAAGTAATTGCGGCGTTTTGCAACACAATTACTCTGCAAAATGCGACGAATCACTGTGTTATTACTTTGTACATCGACACAATGACTCAGCAGATGAACCACTGTGTTACACAACCTCCACTGAACACACAACCTCCAGATTTGAAGTCAGGTGTTCTATCCCCTAGGCAACAACCCATCACTTTTAAAAGAAGTAAAGAAATGCCCCTAACGAGCGACCATACATCCTTAAAATAGCAGCTGACGTAACGTCGGTAAACTGAAATATCGTACGCGACAATTGGCATTTACGTTCCAACAAGATTTTCACGGTGTGTAATCGATCGTATTTCCTCTTCACCATATGGAACCCGACTCGAGAAACACAAATTGCATCGTTTATTATGCCCTCCCCCCCCCCCACCCACCATATGGTGAGTGGGCATATAGTGTTACCGGCGTCCGTACGTACGTCCCAAAACCTTAACGCTCGGGTAAATGGCTTATAATTTCTGTTTCCTTGCTCGGATCTGCTTCACATTTCACATACGCATTGCTCTAATGGTCCTCTACCGCCCTGTGACAAATCCACATTCGTCCAGCCCCCGCTAAGCCCAGGGTCAATGTCACAGACTTGGTGCGCTCGAAACCTTAATGCCACATTTCTAGTTTTTGAATGTGTCAATTGTTTGCCCGTTCTAACAGTTTCCCCAATGACTGGGCTAGATTCGACATTTCATTCTATGTTGCATCGCCGGTTTTCGGTGATAATACTGTCAACAATTAAAAATACGGACGGACGCACGGACGGACACCCGGACGTCATTGTGAGAAGTGCACTATGTCTCGCTTTCCACAGGCGGGCATGACAATAATGCTAATATTCGTACAAAATATAAATGGTTTTGTCATTGGAGACTATTCTCAAGTGTTGCCTTTACATGTGTTATTATTGAGAAATAAATATTTTTTTTGAAGAAAAAAAACACCATTATTATCGTCTAATGAGACGATTCTCATGTGTTGACAAACCTATTTTATTAAGAAATCAACAAATGTTAAAAGAAAACATGAATACATTTGTATTTCTTTACAAAGAATCGACTTAGGGAGACGATTCTCATGTGCTGCCAAATCTTGCTTTATCAAGAAATCAAACAAATGTGAAAATGCACTATGCCAAGCTAATGCGTAATTATCAATTTATCGGCGATGCGATGAACGTGAGCGACTACATAGCGTTGTTTTGATATGTTTGTTTCTGCCGAATTCTAAATGTCGGTCACCAGGTCACACTGCACCGTGAAACTGGATTACCGACAGACGATTGTAAACACCATCAGGTGTGCAGCTAGACAGAAAATGATATGTCGCAAATGTGCTAGTTTGGGATAGGTGGGCACGGCGGCATATTTCTTTATACGCCGTTTGAAAACGGAACTATTATGTATCCACGCTGTATGGGCGGTGGACGACTCTTGGACACAGCTTGTTCTCACGATAGTGAGGCCCACTGCATGTCAAGGGCAGCGACATTGTCTGGGGTTCCAGTACGTACATGTATGCGCAAAACTCAATTTCAACACATCGTGAAAAAGCCGAGGCAAAAACGCGACATCGCATTCACAAAAACGCGCAATCACGAGGCGAAAACGCGATATTGAATACAATAGAATATCATGTTTTCGCCGTCTCGCGATTTGGTCTCGCGTTTTCGCGGTCTTGTTTATAGGTCGACGATGCGATACAGCAACCAATAACACGTATCGAAATATGTTTTCTTTTCACTAAACATGTATTGGCAGTACATTAGAATCGTCTCCTAAGACGATTATTATGTTTTTATTGTCAAGAACTACTGATGTTTGTCCACATTTGTTCTATTTCTTAATAAAAACATGTTTTGGCTGCACATAAGAATCGTCTCCTAAAACAATGTGTACGTGTCCTGTTAGGGAAATGTGACAACCTCGTGTGTTCGCGGTTTCTCGCATAGGTTGCGATCGTGAAGCGTGATCGCGAGATTTCGAGTGCACAACAAAAATTATTCCCCCCCCCACCCCCCCCCCGCTACATACGGGCATGCCGCAACCTGTCGACTGTCAGCTGATGGACATGTCGCTATTGTGTATTATTATGAGTTGGCTGACGGACGAGTTGGTCGAAGGCCGAATGCACACGTACACACACACATGCGTGCACTTAATTAATGGTTTATCGTACAAAAAAAAAACGGCGAATCACCGTGATAACGCTAGGGCAGTGCATCGCAGTGACCGGGGATGCTGTCACCGCGACCCCACTGTCTGAAACAGCGATCGCGGGGGACAGGCAGGCTATGCCCGCGGTGATCGACCATTGTAAATACGTTTTGTCCGCGGTGACACAGTGACAAAAGACCACACGAAAATAAGTGTACTGTATTCACATGAGGAATGCATGTATAAATGTGCTAAGTTTGTGACCTTGGCCTTGGCGAAAGGGGTGGGTGGGTGGGTCATGGATTTGCTGTAGCACAATAGAGTATCATCAGATGAATGCATGTATGAAATATGAAGGTGTTCCCTGTAAAGAAACAGAAGTTATAACTAGAAAATGTGTTCATAGAACACGGATGCCCCACATATCGCTTTGATAATAAATGAGGCCAAATTTACCCGAGCGTTAAAAGTTTCGTGACGGACGGACGGACAAGGGTAACACTAAATGTCCCCTCCACTATCGTGGTGGGGCATAAAAAGACATTTATTCCAACGTTAAGTTTATGATGTTTATCTTGGGGAAAGGGGTGGGGTGGGTCATGGATTTGCTGTAGCACAATAGAGGATCATCAGATGAATGCATGTATGAAATATCAAAGAATTCAAAGTGTAAAGAAACGGACGTTACACAACATTTACCCCAATGTAAAGTTTATGAACATGCTAAGTTTGTGATCTTGACCTTGGGGTAAGGGTTAGGTGGTGGGTTGTGGATTTGCTACAGCATGATAGAGGGTCATCTGAGGAATGTATGTATGAAATATCAAGGCGTTCCATGAAAGGAAACAGAAGTTACAAGACATTTACCCAACGTTAAGTTTATGAATGTGCCAAGTGTGTGACCTTGATCTTGGAGTAAGGGCTGGGTGGTGGGTCATGAATTTGCTACAGCATGATAGACGGTCATCTGAGGAATGCATGTATGAAATAGCAAGGCGTTCCATGAAAGGAAACAGATGTTATAAGACATTTACCCCAACGTTAAGTTTATGAATGTGCTAAGTTTGTGACTGTGACCTTGGGGAAAGGGGTGGGGGTTGATCATGGATTTACTATAGCACGATAGAGTATCATCAGATGAATGCATGAATGAAATATCAAGGTGTTCGAAGTGTAAAGAAACAGAAGTTACACATTTACCCCAACGTTAACTTTATGAACATGCTAAGTTTGTGACCTTGACTTTTGGGTAAGGGTTGGGTGGTGGGTTGTCGATTTGCTACAGCATGACAGAGGGTCATCTGAGGAATGTATGAAATAGCAAGGCGTTCCATGAAAGGAAACAAACATCTACCCTAACGTTAAGTTTATGAATGTACTAAGTTTGTGACCTTGACCTTGGGGTAAGGGATGGGCGGTGGGTCATGGATTTGCTATAGCATGATAGAGTATCATCAGATGAATACATATTTGAAATATCAAGGCGTTCCATGAAAGGAAACGGATGTTATAATACATTTACCCCAACATTAAGTTTATGAATGTGCTAAGATTGTGACCTTGGTGAAAGGGGTGGGCGGTGAGTCATGAATTTGCTATAGCACGATAGAGTATCATCAGATGAATGCATGTATGAAATATGAAGGCATTCCCTGTAAATAAACAGAAGTTACACAACATTTACCCCAACGTTAAGTTTATGAACATGCTAAGTTTGTGACCTTGACCTTGGGGTAACGATTGGGTGGGCGAAATATGCATGTATGAAATATCAAGGCGTTCCATGAAAGGGAACAGAAGTTATAAGACATTTACCCAAATTTAAGTTTATGAATGTGCCATGTGTGTGACCTTGACCTTGGGGTAAGGGCTGGGTGGTGGGTCATGGATTTGTTACAGCATGATAGATGGTCATCTGAGGAATGCATGTGTGAAATAACAAGGTGTTCTATGAAAGGAAACAGAAGTTATAAGATGACGCTGACGCCGACGACGCCGGGGGTATGCCATAAGCTCTTCTGCACTTCGTGCAGGCGAGCTAAAAACCAGGCATGAGAATGGATGTTGCTGAAAATCCACTGAAACCCCCTCAACCCACTTGTAAAAGTAACAAATTTGAGCAAATCATATTGATTATGAATCATTTTGAAAACGCAAATTATTACAAATCATCTGAAATCAACCGAAGATTCTCATGCCTGAAAAACATAAAATAAACAGCACACAACAAATTTAATCCAGCATAGTACGAGTTCAAACTGTGTCCCGCTGACCATAAAGGATACTTGTTTTACCGGCAGCGTCGAGACCCAGCATTAGAATCCTCATCTCCTTGTTGCCAAATATCTTTGACAACAGTTTCCCCATCGTTGCTTCTGTTGTTTGTTACCTGCAATCAACAAGTCACTGTGTAATAATTCCAGCACAAAAATATTTACACAATTCCCTAACATTTGATTGGCCCGTAGCAAGTCTCTGTCCAAAATTTATATCCCAGTAAACTCCCCATGCCAAACTACTTTCCGTAACCGTGAGGCGCAGTTAAAATAATTCTTAAGAAAACGGAAAATAAACACATTTTCTTGATGAATTTATTTCAAATGCTGGAATTATAAGGAATGAATGGCCTTTTTGTTGAATTTATCGGGGATATAAACTTGGAAAAGTAGCGGGAATACTGGACGAGGCCTTCCGGCCTTCGTCCAGTATTCCTGCGACTTTTCCAAGTTTATACCCCGATAAATCCATAAAAAGGCCATTCATTCCTATAATTAACCCATTCTTTTCGGATTACACAATTGCGGGTATGAAATTTATTAAACATTTTATTTTTGTTATTTCTCAATGAAAGTATATGTTGCGACCACTCATTTGGACCGTCTCGACGAGACGGTTCAAATGGTGGTCGCGACATATACTTCTGAGCACATAGAAGGAAAATATTTAGGATTTTCCGCAAACAAAATGATGTATCCTCAGCATGAAAATGGTTAATAGATCTTAAGTATCAAATTCACAAAACTTTTTTATGACTTGAATGGACTTTTCCGTGCCAATTTTCAGACTATTCCATGAATCAGAAAAGTGTGAAATGTCAGAAACTATTCACAAATGGTGTATCTCAAGATAAGACGGTTCGTAATGAGCCGTCTCATCTTGATCTATGCTATTTTGCAAACAAGTCTGTAGTGTTGAGGATTAAAATTATAAGGCACTTTATTCCGTTTTTCTAAAAATAAGTATGACGTGACCACAATAATTGAATTGTCTCTTATTGAGCTCTGGCAATTGAAATTCAGTGGCCACATGACACATTTTCATGGCAAGAGAAATCAATATCTTATGTCCGCTAACCCTTAGACCGCTACTCACAACATTGTCGTCTGCTGTTACTTTGATATCTTGCCTTATTTCTCAATAAAAACAAGCATGTTTTTGATGATAAAAATGGAAAATAGAAAACAGCAGGCGACAACAAAAATAAGATAGCGGTCTAAGGGTTATTTGATTTATTGGTGTTTAACGGCCTATCAACAGCTTAGGTCATTTAAGGCCGGGCTAACGGGTTCGATCCCGCATTCAACCTGCTGCATTGTGGGGGTGGGGGGGGGGGGGGAATTAGGAATAATTGTATTACTCATATAATGGGTATAACCAGATTCAACTTTCACAAACAAGAATGCCAAATACATACCAAACCAGGTATCCGGTCGGGATTCCGGTAAGGATGAATCCCGATCGTTAAATTACCCATCACATGCTCCCAACCAACCACCACAAAAAAATTAAGAAATTATTTGAAACAAATACCCAAGCAAATGTACATGTAAAAGAGTATTGTGTTTTTTTCGCATTATCAGTTAATTGTGGCTACTAATTTCAAAATCCAAGAGCAAATCTGCAAATCTAGTACTCGCGCCACTACATGGGGCTCGCCCCTGACGCACCCCCCATAGTAGAAGTCCATTACCGAGTCACACTTTAAACACACAGTAATCACATGCATATAAAATATACATGTATGGTCCGAACGAGGTGATATATTAATAAGCTTGGTGTTGCATCTTTGCTCTGACTTTTATGCATGACAAACATAATAATATTATGAACGATACAAAAGAGAAAAACGTTTTTCATGAGTACAGGACCAGTCAATCAGAACAACAATTCAGGGACTACACTGTTTGCTGAACAGGGTTAGACAACGGTTACTCGCTTGCTGTTAGCAGTTACGATCAAATGGTGAACACCATGGGTGTTCACCATTTGATCGTAATTGCTAACAGACAAGACTTATAGAATGATTGCTATGCCGGTTTGTAATGCAGCAATGACCGTTTTCTATTATACTGTCACAAAGGTGGACATACATAATATGCTACTGTGACAGGAACAATTGGGATTATCACCTAAGATCAGTGTAGAACCAGATAACCTGCATCGTCAGATTATGGTCTACACTATTCTCCATTCAGTCAGTGAATCAATCATGATGCTTGTAAGGAACAGTATAGATCCACGGGTCAGGATCTAGATTGGCCATAAATGATATATGCCATATTTCTTCACATACAATTGTACACATGTACATTTATAGTGCTACAGGTAAGTAACAAATTTGGATCTCGTGTTTGTAATATTTTACTGTGACAAAAAAATATGCACAGTCACAACTTAACATTACGGTTTAAAAACATGCAGATTTGTAGATTTAGAAATGTGTCAATGAGTGTCTTTGGAGAAATTGGACACATGTGGCCTGTCAAGCTGCTGATATTCTAGAACACTTCTACAGCCTGCTAAGGAAGGGTATGTTAGCCAGAACACGGACGCATACACTAATTACATCCCTGGTTAGAAATATGAGGACTAAATGACTAACACCGCAGTCCGTGATCTGGGACGACGCCAATCACATCCTATAATATCACCCGGACTCAACGATGCAGATAAAACACTGGAATAAGCTGCTTATCTGGATCTCGTCACCACCTGAGGGTCACACATGTATATTGCATGTACCTACACCTTCAGTACAGTGTATAATTTATGGCCCAGTAGAAGAAAATACAAGATGGTCACCAGAGCTCCAGTTAAGGTGCGTAATTTGTTCAATTTGTGGTGAAATTTTTCTTATTTCTTCACCAAAAATGGCAAGTTGGGAGTTCTTTTAGAATCATCTCATTGAGACAATTCTAAAGCACTCCCAACATGCCATTTTTTATAGAGAAATAAGAAATCTGTCGCCAAATTACGCACCTTAACTGGAGCTCTGATGGTCACTGAAACAAGTCTCCACCAGTCTACACAACCTCCCAGTGTCCACCAGTCTACTAGCATAACCATTCATACCAGTCCTTTTGCTGTTTTCATAATCATTATTCGGCTATATTCACAATGGTAAATAGGTTTTTCCCAATCTGAGGGCAAATAAGTTTTTATTCCCTTCATGTTTATATCTTCCAAAATAGTGTTGAAACCACAGAAAAAAATCTCATTTGTTCAAAAATGACGAAGAACAACAAAACATTGCATATATGTACATATATATTATTTGCCCTACAGATATGTTTTGTTTGTTTGTTGGGGTTTAACGGCCTATCAACAGCTAAGGTCATTTAAGGCGGGTTAATGGGTTTAGTATTAAATCACATATTACCTGTACAAGTACAAATGGGGGGAAAATTCCAAAGTCAGAACTGAATATTTACAATAACAAAACTATATATTCAGCCCTGAAATCAGAATAATCCTGATCTGATGCCAGGATCTCGCCACACCAGAATCACTTGGCCCCTCCCAAAAGCAGTAGGATCAGTAATAATCTTACTACTTTTAAAATGGGTAATAACCCAATTCAACTGCCAGGTAACTAAAGAGCCAAAGATAAAAACGTACCTGAGGGCCAAACCAGGCAAATAGTGATTCCTATAAGGAGGAACCAATACCGTTAATTTACGTCGTCTCATTCACCCGACCACCACCCACTACAGATATGTAATGGTTTGACTCTTCAAAATGTAAATGTTTGGATTTAACGACTGCACTGGCTCGATGAACTTGCATGCAGTCTCCCAACCAAGAAGGGAGAAAGGAAGGAGGTGGATACAGAGAAAACCGGCCCCAGGGGGCCTAGCTTTTATTAGAATAGTCCCCACTGTTCTTTAATGTGCCCAGACTCTCTTTCAAATCTGATACACGGGACCGCGTTTTAAAGACCTCATCAGAAAGGACTAGTAGAGCAGGAAATACAAAGTATCTCAGAAATACTGACGCCCTGGACATTTATAATGTACACCACCAGGTGATTGTTGCGTGTGCAAGTTTGTCAACCGTATGTGTTATTTTATTACGTGCCAAATACCCCTCAATGGTAGCAACAGTAGCCATTCAGCTACTAAAATAGCCATTTGGATTCCGGTACTAATATTATTATTTTTGAATATTTTCTAATTTTTCTCATTTAAAGTGTACGTTGAGAGGAGACGGTTCAAATGGAAGTCACAACAAATATACTTTTGAGACGCAATAAGGAAATTATTTGTAAATGGCAGTAATGAAAATAATGTACCATCAGTATGTAAATGGTTCAATGTGTCTGTGACTGGAGAAATAGGGCCTATGGGATTTGTGACAAGTGTCTATCTTGCTTGTTATATGTGGCTATGACTGGAGAAATGGGGTGTATGGGATTTGTGACCAGTGTAGCTCCAGATCAAATAGCACACTGATGTAGCATGATAAAGCATGACGGGTGTTTCAATGATGGAATGGCGAACAGTGCAGATCCTGATCAGACTGAATGCACAGGCTGATCTGGATCAACGCTGGTCACAAAACCCATAAGCCCCATTTCTCCAGTCACAGCCACATAATAGTGGCGGAGAATCAGACATAATTTAACACACAGTGGTCAGATGGACTGGCATATGTGATGGCTCGATTCCTAGATGCAGGTACCACCGACTTCACCATGGTAAAAACAAGAATTCCGCCATGGAACTGGTGTCTTGACTGCCGAGGCATTTGATCATGAACATGTGCTAAAGTAAGCATCACAAAAACCGTCAGAGAGAAGTGCATGCTTAAAACATGAAAAAGGTCAAGGTTGAAGACACTTTTTGACACAGAAGTGGTGTCATGCCTGCCGAGGCATTTGACCGTAACATGATCATGGGCATGTACTAAAGCAAGCATCACAAAAACCGTCACAAGAAGTACATGCTTAAAACATGAAAAAGGTCAAGGTTGAAGAAAGTGAATGGGTTTAACATCCCACCAACAGCTAGGATCATACAGAGATGAGACCACAGTTTAAAGTCTCAGTGTGTTCCAAATGCTTACATGTATCAAGTGTCCAAATATTGAAGCAATCCATCAAGTAATATTAATGTTTTACGATGATGAAGAAACTTGGCTAAGTGTTTCTGCAAAACTGTGAAGGTACAAAAGGTCATGGTCATGTTAATGGGGGCATGAGTGTGTTCCAAATCCTCACATGTATCAAGTGTCCATATATTGAAGCAATATGTCTAGTAATATAATATTAACGTTATATCATGGTGAAGAAACTTGTACAAACTTTTTTACGCAAAAAATGGCTAAGTGTTTCCGCAAAAATGTGAAGGTAAAAATGATCATGTTAATGGCGGCATGAGTGTTTCAAATGCTTACATGTATCAAGTGTCCAAAACATCAAGTAACATTAATGTTATACGGTGATGAAGAAACTTGTACAAACTTTTTGACGCAAAAAAGCTATTGGCCTTTAAAATAAATACATCGACTACAAACTAATGTTTTTGTTTTCAACGCCTAAAGCAGTATATGACATTATCAGATCAAAATGCCGACCACCTGTGATCGGAAAGTGATGAAATTGGAACAGAAGTAGTGTTTAATTAGCTGGTTTATTCCAAAGTTATGTGAATTGCACATTAGCCAATGTGCAGAATGAGATGAAATGACAGTAACTATGCGAAGGACGGCACAAATGTTTTGCAGTTACTGCACGTAATTAGTACATGCTGCACTATTGATTGATCACTGAACTAGGTAGTCTATTTTGTACACATCTGCAAAATCATATCATCACCTTGCTATAAACCCGACTATAGGTGTGAAAGGATCATATGTGTTATTAGTGAACGGCGAATACTGGTTCCAAACGGTTATAGGTACATTTACATAAATACTTTGAATAATTAGGACAAGCTACACATTTCGCATTCTAAACAGCAAAATAGGTTATGAAACTTGTCAAAAGTCTCCACGTTCATGTCATGAAGCTTGACATTACAAGCTGCATGTAAGGTGATTCAATTTCTTCGCGAAGTGAATCACGGAAGATCGCCCAAAAAAAGTGTTTCGTTGCGACAGCATCGACTCTAATAAACCCCGCCTATAATCTACAAAATATACATCTTACACGGTTAATTAACGTAGTCTAGTCAGAACAAGCTGACTGCGGATGTCAGGGTAAGTTTTAACAACTTCTGCTTGGCAGAATTATGCACAGGAATCATTGAATATCGTCATTTTCAAATGGACAAATCCTCAAGTATTCCGGTTATGGCGCTTGTTGACCTCGCCTCTTGGGTCCACTTCCGCAATATGTCAGCCAAAAAGTAGTTCCACATAAATAGTTATAAATATTGTTATGCATATAATTGTTCAAATATATTGCTAAGCTGTGTGGAAGAGCGTGTATTTCACTAAATATATCAATTAATGAAGGGAAAATGAAGGGGAAATGTGTTATTTAGATGTTCACCTAAAAATATGCGGATGAATATTTGAACCGGTGTTGCGATAAAATATACCGGGTGTGAGAAAAGTAACAACTATTTTTAATATTTTTTTAAAATAAATAGTACTGATTACAGCAGAGCCATACTTACAATCCTTGACTACAGTGATATGCAACTAAATGCTTTGCATTGGAAAGGTATGTGTGCTATGCATATACTGTTGACAAGGACACAACATAGTGTGTACAAGTATATGCACATATATACGGAATGTATACAGAGACATACTACAGTACCCCAAATCCCTGGTTACACTGGTTCAACAGGGTATGGTGTATTCGACAATTTTAGGATATATGTATTCAGTGGAGATCTTGCTCTGTAACACGACCGTTCCTAGATCAACGTGATGATGGTCAGGATGGCTGACAAATATGCCGTGTCAGCTTACAGTACCGGTATTCCCAGGGGTTGATCCAGATTTTAGGTGTAGAGGGAGCATGGATTCTCAGTTGTATATGAGATATACATGATAGTCATCTATCCCGAAATACAAATAGTATTTTTCTGCATTTTTTCATCCAAAGTATATGTTGTAACAACATACACTTAATTTAAGTGAAAAATAATCAAATGTTTCGCCGTAAATATATATGGCCGAAAATCTAAACTCGGCAAATTCTAGAGAGGCGGCATAAGGGGTTGCGCATTTTTTGGTAGCAATCAGTGTTTCCACTAGTTGTGTCTTTGCCCGTTTGCAATTGCAATTGTATCTGTCTTATAATATTATACTATATAACAAACAGTTGATACATACTCTGAATGACGCAGAGCAATTGATTTGTATAGGTTTAGGAAGATTTCTAAGACATTATATAATTCTCTACTAATGGTGCAAATTCGAAATCTGGAAATGTCGAAAATAAAGTTTACACAATTGCATAAGAAATTGAGCTATTTGGAACTTGAATGTCTTTATAATATTGAACATTGATTGGAATTGTTTACCTATAAGCACATACATGTACGTCAATTTTTTATGCTGGAATATTGCCTCCCCATAACATAAAAAAACAAAAAACAACAGGAATATATACGTTACCGAGAAGAGAACAAGGCTTCCATTCCTTACAATGAGATAAAATGAATACATGTTTTCATATCCGTTGTTGTATGCATAATATCGTGTGATCCGTGGATAGTAAAACATTTGATAGAATTTTGAGTTGAAATCAGCATTTATTCTCTCTATTTGTTTTCAGATGTGCAATGATCATACTTTATATAAAACAGTCGATACAAAATATTTATTCAGGTGACACATTTAATTGATATAAATAATTTAACAAATCCTGCCTCATTTGAATGACTTGAATTAAAGATTTCTAAACGATTATATGAGTATAACGGGCGATAGTAATTTTTAAAACTGATAGAATAGTAACACTTACTAAATTCCTATAAAACTATTGTATGCCTGATCAATGGGACCCCAACTTTAAATGTAGCCGTTTTCGGATCTCAGTTAAAATCTAAGAATTCTCCTGGACAACCGTACGCGTCACACGCCCTGCGGTGGTGGGGACCTCAACGAATCTCTGCCACCCATATGGTCCGGTCTAGTGTATTTAATAATTTAATTGGATATAACGGCCGGTTCCCTCAATAAAACGATACATATTTCCAGAGTGTACACGGTGTCCTGTAGTGTTGTCTGGTTTCTTTCTCTAGTGGTGACCGTGACAATAGACATACTTCGAATACGCTCAGGTTATCTTAATTACGATTATCATAATTTGGGATGATTTATAAAAAATGGTGTTATTGCCTTTATACAGCTATAGCGCCAAGGCCTTATATGGCATATATACAAGTGGTATTTGGCGACCATCGTTGACCGGGTATAGAAGGTCTTCGAGCCATTTCCCACCTTTAAATATAAGAAATATAAATACCATCGTTGTCTTCTGCAGTTACACAAGTATCTAGTTGTATTTACATCATAATCAAAGTGAACGTTCACTGTATACTTTCGTTTCCACCAGATATGCTTGCCGTTATATATAAATATATTTATAAATATCAGGCGGCCACCTTGGACTTCTGCTCTTGATACAATTACCTATCATATCTCAGAGAAATGATAAATGTTTGCGTCATTAAAGCCAATATTATATATACATATTGAATTCGTCTGAGTGCAATTATATGTAAGACTGTTGCATTTGGTGGCCATCTTGAATTTACACATTTCACTGTTGTTTAATTACATTGTAATGCTGCCTATCCGTCGCTATATCTCAATTGAATTCATCATACGCTCTTAAATTGTTTTAACAAGCATGTGTTGATGCATTGTTACATTGGTCACAACACAATCCCAGTAAGTCTGTTTTGTCGGGACAAAGACGTTTGGTAGCTGATCAGTAGGTACACTGGACACAAAGCCAGTAAGGCCTATTTTGTCATGGCTCAGCAGTGTGATGGCTGCATTATCAATAAGTACAAACAAAATAAGCTCCATTTCGTCATGACATAGTAATATGTCAGCTGATCGTAGCTTTTCACACTGGTCACAAGTCCATAAAGCCTCAAATTATCATGTAACGTATTTTGCCTTTTTGGACCAGCTAGCTCTAGCTTGATCTAGGCGACTGAGCATGCTGAACAGAATGATACATTTCCAAGCTGGCGGTCCCTCGTAGGATGCCAACAATATGTAACGTATTTTCCCTGTCTCAGCTGGTCCGGCTAGTCTGATCAGCCGTGCTATCAAATCCGCAATATGCTGAGCACCAAGTTACATTAAGTTCTGGCACCCAGCAGCCCAACTAATATTCGCATGAGTCGGCTGCAGCCTGACAACCGAATAATAGAATGATACCAGACCTCGTATCAAGCTGGGCCGGTATAACGGGTTTCTCAGCCAGTCTCATACGACGAGGCTGAGACTACATAGCTGGGCACTATTTACAATATATGTACATATATAGATTTTCCTCGGGTGTACCTCGCCAATGATTTGTTACCAATGATTATGGACCGTGATCGTTACAATTATTGGATGAGCACACATAATCAAGACATTCAATTTAACTATAATCAACGACAAGCAATATTCTGGTCGGAGTGTCTCAGCTACAGTTGTGAAACACTACTAATGTGATTCCCGGCCATCTCTGGCATGGGCTATGCCACTGTAGTTGTATCTCAAAAAATTCGGAAGCAGGTCAAAACGCCCCCAAGTCAAAACGCCCCCATTTTGGTCAAAACGCCCCCATCTTTGGTCAAAACACCACCCCCCCAAAAAAAAAACAAAAACACCCCCATAATTTTATTTTATTTTAAACACGATTTTATTTTGTCATTATTAATTGTATTTGTATTTGTACAGTAATTCAGTGGACATGTATGAGCCTTTTTAACATGATAAACAAGTCCGTTTTTTAAACTTGACCAATCTGGCTAAATAGTGCAGATCCTGATGAGACGGCTAGTATGAGCCGGCTCATCTGGGTCTGCACTGTTTGCAAACTCTGGCCGCTAGGGCTGAAAGGGTTAAACAATTCAAATTCCCTATCGACGATGTTCATCTCGTGGGATGGGCGATACCACTAGCTGGGCGTCATATCATGAACATATATGTATTGCCGAGAGTGTAGCTCGTCTCAACTCTGAGCTACATTCCCGTACCCTACACTGTGCTAACTATCTGATGACAGTCCTGTCGATCAGCATAGTATATCGAGATCGATCCTAATTGAAGCTGAACCTATTATATTATTGCTGGGATATGTGTCCGGGAATTACCGCTCAGCAACAAACCGAGGTACCTAGCTCAGCAATGTTTTGAACTGCTTAGCTGAGCGACTTTCCGAGCTGATCGAGCTACGTCCCTAACTGCTCAGCTCATCGATGTTCTGAGCTGTCTAGATGAACGCTATCCCCAGCTCACAGCCTGGCATATATGCCGACATCTCAGGATGTAGCTGGGCGATGAGCCTGGTTGATCATGCTGGGCTATCCTCGAGCTATAGCCGAGCATGGGGCTTGTTCCATGGGTCTGGGAATATGTCTCCTACAGTGATAAGCTCAGTTCCTGCCATGGTCTCCACATTCAACGAGGTTTGACAAACGCAATGCTCGTCTAAACAGTGCCGATCTGCTTGTGACCGACCAGCAGCTGGGCTGAGCGTCAAGTTACTTGCTCAGCCCAAATGGAGAGTGTTCGGCTGTATAGTTGGGCGTATTTTAGCGCACGCCTCAGCGAAGTGTTTCGCGCGCAGTCTGAACACTATAAGGGCTCGACAAACGATCTGCTCTTTGATGCACCGTTCGCTGGGCTAAGCGTGCGACCAACGGTTCCCTGTCCTAATCCACCCGTACTATACTCAACAAAACTAGAAACGTCCCTGTTTTATAGCCGGTGTAGCTCTGTCTATATATGTACCACATGTTCAAAGTACATGTATTTTAAACCGTGGCGATGTTCAGAATACGATCGTGTAGAGTTTAGCCGATACACACGGTTTACATTGCGGCCAGTGACCGGAACGTTGATTTCCACTTTTTGCACGTGCACGCTATACTTGTCATCGATAAGGTGATTCAGTTCATGTCGTACCATTCATGCGATAGGGGCTATTCGGAAAATTAAAAAACTTTTTTAATTTTTCACTGTTTTCGATATGCCACGGCTTTCCGAAAACGAGCGAAATCAGGCAATTGGGATGCTTGCGGGTGGGATGGCCGCCAGGGCGGTCGCGCCTCGGTTTGGTTGCTGTCGGAAGACGATTGATCGTCTTGCAGCCCGGTACCAGCAGACTGGGGCTGTTCACGACCGGCAGCGACCTGGTAGGCCTCGTGTAACGACGGCTAGAGCCGATCGTTACATTACGTTGACGCACTTACGTCAACGTCGATTGGCAGCCACAGTCACTGCTAGGCGATACGGTGTCTCAGGGCAGACCATTCGCAACCGGTTACGTCGTAACGCCCAACCAATCCGGGCACGCCGCCCGTACACTGGTCAGATAATGACCCAACGTCACCGTGCTGCCAGACTGTTATGGGCGCGACGTCATCTGAACTGGAGAAGGGCTGACTGGAACCGAGTTTTGTTCACCGATGAATCTCGGTTCACAGTTAGTCATGCTGACGGAAGATTACGGGTATACAGGCGTAAAAATGAAAGATTCGTCGATTGTTGCATTGTTGAGAAGAACAGGTTTGGGGGAGGGAGCGTAATGGTCTGGAGTGGGATCATGGGAAACCGGAAGACAGATTTGGTTGTTGTACAGGGCAACATCAATGCACAACGTTATGTTGCAGATGTGCTAAATGCACATGCCTTACCATTTATCCGTCAGCATGGTCCTGGTGTGACATTGATGCACGACAATGCCCGCCCTCACGTAGCCAGGGTCACCACTCAATACTTACAGCAAAACAACGTCGACGTCATGCCATGGCCCGCGGTCTCCCCAGATCTCAATCCCATTGAGCACATATGGGATGAGCTGGGCCGCAAAGCACGAGCTAACCATCAGATTGACAGTGTTCGCGATCTTACACGAGCGTTACAACGGGAATGGAGGAATTTGCCCAACGCACTGGTATTGCGTTACGTCACGTCGATGCGGCGTAGGATCATTGCATGCATTCATGCAAATGGTGGCCACACTCGGTACTAACGAGATTTACTGAATTTGCCACATTACTTATTGAAATTCCATCTCTAAACATTAAGTAACACATTTCTGAGTTTTTGTGATTTTTGATTTTGACCCCTACCGCCCTTGGCCGGTTATCTCTCGAATATTTAACAAGATATCCAAATGCAATTTATTGGCTTTGATACAGAAATGAATGAACTTGTTTTTCCATTTTGATTTTTAAAAGTAACCCTTTTGGTTTTTGATGAATCTTTCCTTAAACATGGAGGGACGTTTCTAGTTTTGCTCAGTATGATCGCAATGCTTATAATACCTGAACGACAGGCGATGGATTATGTCCAAGTGAACAGAAGGCATCTGCTATTTTCCACAGCTGAGACCCGGTCTCTGTCATAGTGATGCGTATGCAACACAGACAAAATACCAGACCCCCGAGCCTTGATCGAAATTCAGCTAAAGAAGCCGAGAAACATTTCTAACTTATGGGGTTTTCTTATCCCGCAGCCGAACGTTTATTTGTATTAAAATATATATATATAATACCATACAGTCCACGGTTTTACAGTGATATTCTGTTCTACAATACTAAAGCCAATTAAGGAAATAGAAAACCCTGATTTACTCCTCCATTTCTGACAAATATTACAAACATCTCAATACTTTGACACCGGCATACGCTTGTCAACGTTGCAGGAAGGGAGATAAGTATGGCCAGACGACACTGGGTTGTCGTCCCGTATCGGTTTCGCACAAACCGGCATTTTGGTCACACTCACAACGAAAACAATCGGGACAGTCAACTTATCTGAGTCGGTACACTGGTAACAAAGTAAGTACATGTAATTCCAATTTTATCACCAATCGGTACACTGGTCACTCTCACCAGAAGCCCACATTTTAATTTGTCACGATGCTAGTGCAGTAATTTCCTAGCAGCCAACACAAACCATGGGTTGTTGCGTTTACTGTAGTATGGACATATAGCATTTGGTCTGTTTAAAGTGCATGGTGTCCGTTAAACCACAGACCTAAAATATGCTAGGTCTGTGGTTATAAACAGACCAAATGTTTTACTTACTACAGTAAACGAAAAAGCCCATGGTTTTACTATTTATAATTATACTGCATGTTTTGATAGTTTCAAAAATGCAAATAGTCAACTGTGGCGTTAAAGGTACATGCCCATTCAGTAGGCACAAACTGTTCTCTACAGGAATTAAATAAGTGTATAATTGTGTCACTATTCCACCAGTTCTAAAAATTACGAGTGCCCGCTATAAAGCTAGATATAATCATTTAGTAATATTTGTTGTGCCTTGTGGTACATATTTTCCCATAACCTGCACAAATCCATCTCTGGATAGTCACTAATTTAAATATAGATATATTTAATTATTGTTAATTTTGTGACTATATATAAACTATGACTGGGACGAAGATGATGTATGGTTCCTGACTATGGTGGATGGTAGTTTGAACACACCCTGTAGTTTTGAAAGCGGATTTATTTACTGGGAAGGTTTTCATACTGTGTACAAAACTGGACTGTGTCCAGTGCTTGATGTCCTGATTTGCCTGCATTTACTGATCAGTTTGGCAACCAGTCTTTATTACATTTTGGATCACATTTGTTATAATTTGCTGATTTCCTATCTGCAAAAAAAAAACAAAGACAAAATGTCCAGCCAAGTACAGAACTTACAAAAGCAATTGCTACAACTTAGACAAGAGGCCAATGTTCAAAGAATTCCCGTTTCTCAAGCGATTGAAGAGTAAGATATTAATGTGTATGCCTTACAAAAATGTGATTTCATAAACACTATATAAAATTTCGATAAAAACAAAGGAAAGACAACTTGTCAAAATTACAAATAATATTTCATTTGTTGGTGTACATGTACGGGTAATAATGTAAATTGGCAGACGTAAAAAATAATCAAAACCATGATGTCGGTGATATTGTACGGGGGTGGGGGGCCTGGGAACCAGGATTTAGGTTTAGATAGGGCGTGGTTTCTCAAAAATGTTATCGTAGAGACGGTTCAACCACAGGCGATTGAAGTCCCCCTCTCGACATCCAGACCCCCGCCCCTCACCCCCTATAGTATCAGAGCTCCAGTTAAGGTGCGTAATTTGACCAACTTGGGGTGAAATATTGTTATTTCTTCATCAACAATGGCAAGTTGGGAGTCCTTTAGAATCGTCTCATTGAGACGATTCTAAAGCACTCACAACTTGTCATTTTTGATGGAGAAATAAGAAATTTACCTCCAAATTACGCACCTTAACTGGAGTATATTATTATAAATGTATATAAGTCTTTTAACTTGTGTAGTATAGTCGGACCAGATTGATTTATCTAATGTGGGTGGGGAGTTCAATTGCCTGTGGTTCAACTGAGTGGCCACCACATACACAATACTTGGGACGGTACGGGAGTAGATTGCAAGAGTTGCTGTTCGCAACTAACACTTTGGTAGCGGCTTGTTTTCCGCTTTACACCGGTAGTCATTGTGTTGCTCTATAGCGCTACACAGCAGCTAACGGTAAAATATAGCGATATCCACTGACCATTCACCTTATACTTCGCTATATTCTTATTGAAAGTAAAGGCAACAACATGAGAATGACAAGACACAAATAGTATAATAAACTCACCTTTTTGCCGGTAAGTGTGTATTGGCAAATTTCTTAGGGCACTCTCCACGAAGTAAACAAACTCTTTAAACGCAAATTTGAAATTACAAATCCGTCATAAGTTCATAACTGTTATGTAATGTAATGGAATTAGAGTTGTGTACTCAGAACAAACACTTTGGGTGAGAAACAAGAAAGCTAATCGGATCTTTCCACATAAAAAATGTGTTAAAATCTGAACTCACAAATTTTAGAGGGGAATTGTGCTAGATCCGTGCCTGGTGTAGTTTTGACAGTAGTATCGCCCCTAGCAAAGTTGCAGAGCGGTGTTAAAAAAAGTAGACGCAGCTCGGCTACACAGGTGGATACAAAATTGTATTCTGCGAATACATGTAGTTTTATGTCTGTTTTACATTATGTAATGACCGTATTGTTGATATAAAACCTTCCTTCTTGAGACAAGCCATGTCATTTTGTACCTAAGAAGATGTACAATTTTTGTCGCGCCTGCTTGCGCTGTGCGATATAGTTGGCACATTGGCGTACATACGTCTGGGTTAAAGATTTTGGTTAAACTTTTTCAGTATACTATCAAAGCCTCGGCTGGCGCGACATGCATGCCGTGGCCATCTAGTTATCATTTCATGAAATATATTTACGGAAACTGATATTTTATGTAAATGTCGTCGAAGGTTGACTTATTTTCATAGCAATTGTGGAATTAAATTCTGCATTTGCTCTCTGAACATTTCGTTAATTTTCGACCTAACTTACAGGAAATATTGTAAATTTTGTACAAAATCACATCGCTAGTCTCATATCAAGTCCTTCAACAGATGCCATCGCCCCTATCTCTACCATTCTGTTTCAGGATCTTGAAGTACACAAACCAACATGCACAGGACGATGCGCTTGTTGTGGGGATGACAATGTCGGAGAATCCATTCAAGGATTCTAAACAATGCTTAATACTTTGATGAGTTTCCATAGGTGAGTTTCTCTGAAGAAATCTCTGTCTTCAAAAATCCCAGAGATATACTACAGTTGAACCTCCATTAGTAAGTGGTCAAGTCTGTACACCTCACTGTAAAAGGCACTGTCGTATCCCAATCAGATATGAGGCACACCATATTTTGGATTTTGTGTAATTTCATGAAATACGTTTACAAAATCTATAATATTTTGCATAAATAAACTCAAAAGTTGGCAAAAATTTGTGTCAACTTTTGACGTCATTTACGGAAAATATTGCACATTCAATTTTATACATCTTGGTATGCATAGCGGTTGTAGAGGCTACACTGCACATTAGAACTTCCCAACATTAGAACTTCCCAATAGTTCGCCCTACTTTCTAAGCCAATCGCTGGCCAGTATCGAGCTACACTTATTTCACATATTGCAAGATCTAACCCCAATAAGTTACATATTACCAGATTTAATCATGAATTGTTTGACAGGAAATGGAAAATCAGTACCCTGATGGGAGATGCATACTAAAATTTGGCTGAAACTATAAATATGTTATTGTTCACATATTGCACTTTTAAGGAGCTAAATGCTGCGGTTGCTTGCGCTCCCTCACATTTAATTCTTTAAAAGTCCAATATGTGAACAATAACTTACACATATAAATTCATATTGACAAGAACAAAATGTTGATTAATTCTGAATGCCGATTTTCTCTGTAAAACAATTGGATTAGACTTGAAACAGAGTACCCTACATGTATATGTACTTAGTTGTCGCTGGGACATTAAAGGTACATGCCCACGCAGTAGGCACAAAATGTTCTTTATAGGAATTAAATAAGTGTATAATTATGTCACTATTCCACCAGTTCTAAAAATTACGAGTGCCCGCTATACAAATATAATCATTTATTAATTATCAATTTACTGTTAGCGACTTGCGGCGGTAACAGTCTATTTTGATAATGTGCGGGGACGACGACTTTCACATCAGGGCTTGCGGTGCGCATGCGCAGTATACAACGCACGCCGGTAGGCTTCCCAATATGTAAACAAAAATATCAACATGTCGAAACGTCCTGAATGGAAATTGTATGAAACAGCATAGGGCAAAAAAAAAGGTGAAATGTCTGAGGGACAGGCAGTACAGAGAGAGAGTGGTTAATATTGGCGACCAGATCACCAAATGGAAAGAGTTACGTGGAGATTTAGATTTGGACTCAAACAGAGATTTTTCTTCTCAACTTCCGATACTTCACTACGCATGTCAAAGATGTGACATGATTGACCGTGTCACGTGACGCGTGTTGGTAAAAATAGCACGAGGTTGGAAAATGCCCTTTCTGGTCGCGGCATATAAAATGCGATTTAACACCAATTAACATGCGCCGTAATTAAAAATAACTCGTTAGTGGGTAGACAAATGGCTCATATAAGGCATGACAGAAAATGAAAAGTAGTAGTACAGTGTAACCTGCTGCGTGGGTATGTACAGTGGAACCTCTCTAAACCGGACACTCTGGAAAATATGGCTGTTTAATTTAGATGCGTTTCGCTGTTACGTAACTCGCATTATAATGACTGTTCACGATTGAAAAACGCTAAACTGGGTCACGAAGTGCTCACATGTCGGATATATAGTGGAACTTCTCCAAATTGGACACCCTGGGGACCTCCCAGGGTGTCCGGTTTGGAGAGGTTCCACTGCACCTTTAAACCTGTCACTTTTTCTGTTATCCAGATGATGATCTTGGCCAATGTAGATGTTGTATGGTGATCCAGCTTATTTATTTCCATGGAATCGATCTAGTTCACCTAGAAGAGGATTTGGGGTTACAGGACCTGTCTAATAATGTTATCATACAGCAAGATTTAGGTAGTAAAGGCACTGGTTCTCAGTTATGCACATGCAGTAATAAAACAAAGAAGTTAAATCAAATTTAATTGTAGATCTGTATCATTTTTGTGAACCAATATGCATCAATGAATAAGTAAATTTTAAATGTCTGGATTTTATAAAAAATGATTTATATATGTCCATTGAAAAAAATTCACCTTTAGGATGTCAAAGAAGACTTCACCTGAGACACAGTGACTTTACTTTACTTAGCATGGCCCTATATCCGGCTACGTATCTGGGGCCCGTTTCACTAAACTTTGTACACGACTAAAATGTTCGTAAGTGCAAATTTGGGATCGTCTGAAAATTTCAATTGATGGATTTACATTTATTGAGCATAGGCTGCCTATGCTCAATAAATGTAAATCCAATAATTGTTTACAAAAAAAACATTGTTAATATGAAATTTACAGACTATCATAATTTTGCACTTGCGACCATTTTAGTCGTACAAAGTTTAGTGAAACGGACTCGTGCAGTCTGATCAATGCCTACGTTGTTCGACAAACTGCATTGAAGACTCGACGGATTTGTATAATGAACAACTTTAGAAACACAACCCCTACACATGATGCCAGCATGGTCACACCATATACATACTGACATTATCTTTAAATATGCAAGAAATCTGTATCACTTAAGATTTAAATTAACCCTCTCAACGCTAGAGACCGCTGTCCTAATACTTGCAAAAAGTGTAGATCATGATAAGCCGGCTCGTAACGAGCCGTCGCTCCTAACCAGCCATCTCATCATGATGTGCACCATTTGTGGACATTTTTTAATTTTCACAAAATTACCTCTTTTTTTGCATAGTGGAACAGTCTCAAACTTAACATGAAATAGTCCATGTCAGTTACTTAGGGGTGAAAGGATTAAGGTGTCAAGTTTGGTTATGTAATGTGTAATTGTTGTGTTTCTATTGTTGTTCATTATAGAGCATACCGTGTTCAGATTGAACTGAGATAATGTATACGAAATATGAATCTACCTTTGTTGAAAATCTCCTACATGTATTGTCAACTGGACCCATATACAATGTGCAATAACTATTGTCGATGAAGTTATTTTACGCGGTGGGAAATATATTTTGTATGCCTGCTATTTTGTCGTGCTCTCCACCTACATTTTCATAAATATCTTTGCGACAACTGTAGGAATTTTAATGTCATAAAGCTCAGAAAATCCAATAATTATTATCTATTTGCTGAAAACGCCCTCCTAATGGCTTCAGCTGTTCAAAAGTTATTTCGAGAAGTGTAAGTTTTCGCCAAATAATTGGTGAACGGCTAAAACTATCAGACAGGTGATATTGGCACAATATGAATATTCAGGAATTGTTTTTGATTTATATAAAAAAAAAAAAAAAAAAAAAAAAAAAAAAAAAAATTGTATTTATTTAAGTCTTCCAATTTCAGGAACATTTTGGAGTAGTTCCTGTTAATGAGAGAACTGCTGTAAGACACAATTTTCCAGGTAGCTGCACTTTATTGCATCAAAACTGCTACCATAGTTGCCGAGATATTAGGAAAATGTACGTGGAAGCTAGCTGAAAACAAATATGTATTTGGCGTACATTTCCCACTGTAAGTTTGGCCAGTTCATTTGAATCTCCGACAGTGAGACGCATTCTGATAATACAGGCATATTGTACAGCACATGATCTATCTGTAGCCGATTTCACCAGAATTGTTAAGTATACTTATATAGCTAAGTATATTTTGAGGGAGTAATTATTTATTATTACTGAAATGCATTATTTAATATCAAACAAATACCCGTTTATATTTAATTATTAAAAGTATACACCTTTCATATGATTTATTGATTACATTACCACAACTATTGTTTTTAGTAGAAAATATTTTATTTCATTAAATAAAATGACATATATTAACTGTTGGACCGCTACTCACAACAATTGTCGTCTACTGTTGCTTTTATATCTTCCCTTATTTCTCAAGAAAAACATGTTTTGACAGCACTTCAGAATCATTTCTAATGGAAGTGATTCTGAAGTACTGTCAATTTGTCAAAGCATGTTGTAAATTATTCTAAAGTGCTGTCAAAGCATGTTTTTGATGATAAAAATGGAAAGTAGAAAATAAACAGCAGACAACAAAAACAATAAGATAAGGGTTAACAATTTTATGTTTCAGTTGAAAATTTCTCCCCCAAAGTATACTTTGCTAGTTAAGTATACTTTAATAGCGATTTTGGAGAAACCGGCTACTGGTGCATCACTTTCTTTATTAAGAATCTGATTTATTAGTGCAGAAAATGTTAGACAATGCAGAAAATAAAATCTTGATGGTCTAGTTCCGGTGTTGCAGGTATTGCAGGAATCACAATGGCAGCTAGTATACTTGCCTGACTTAGAAATTATAAAAGCAATATTGGAATAAAGTTTTTGTCGACATTGTGAACGATCAAACTGCACCAGAATGCGCTATTTGGATCTACATTTATCATTAACATATAACCTGTTTTCATCAGGATGTGTCTTGCTTGTTTATTTCTTCTAATTATGTTTCACCGATTTCATGCTGAGGATACTATTTTGAATTTGAGTATATGTTGCGACAACTCATTTGAACCGTGAGACGGTTCATGTCTCGTCTGTATATTTAATATACACAATCACTAGTATATCTCAACCGTTATTCGGGCACAGAGATGAAACGTCTCAGTCTGTATTGGAATCTCTTGCTAGAGATGAAGTATTACTTAGTAAATGTTCACGCCCATTATAGGCCTCGTGAATGCAATGTTTACTAGACAATTTTTGTTTTTGTATTTCAGTTTATTCACCATTGTTCATTGCCCATCTTTGGCGCCTTTACGGTATTTGTCCCGATTTTCAATGCCAAAAGTACTTTTATCACAATTATTTAATAAAAATTCCCCCCAAAAAAGTGACCTAATATATATACATGTATATATATATAATAATTTTCAATAACCTCGAAAGGGAAGCACATTGTTTTAAAGTCACTCTTTTTATTAAATTTTCGACCATGTGGTAGAAAATTCAATAAAAAGGGTGACGTTAAAACAATGTATATATATATAGTGGTACTTTTTGGCCAATTACATCATTGTGCTTACAGTTTGTTTGAAATGTGTCATGGTTATAGATACAGAAACAAAAACAGTAAAAATGTATATATGTTTTTCTATTATATTATTTTATATACATTTTGCCTCATTTTCAGAACACTTGTTAAGTTCATGTAGATACTTACTGTTGTACATGTGATCATCTATCTGTTGTCAAACTAGCTACGTGTATTCAGTCTATGGTCCTGTGTAGTCTGTCGCTCTGTATAGTATATTCCATGTCATGGGGACTACCAGGCTTGTGTCCTTTGATACCTAGTTTATCAGGCTCGGCTAGGAAACGCGTAGGAATTCCGAGGCTCGCCTCGGAATTCCTACCGTTTCCGAGTCGAGCCTGATAAACTTGGAAGTTTATCGGATGAAGCTAAGAAAACGGAGGAATTCCTTATGAAAGATATCGAAAGGCACCAGCATGGTGTTCTATTTATCAGGTAACGTTTTATGAAACAGAATGCTCATTGTAACGTGGTTTTCATTGAAAAGAACAGACTGTTTACATTGACGTCATGTGACCTTATTCAACCAATGAACTGTCTGCGAACGTAGTTTACAAATTAGGAATGACCACGATAAATTGTCAGCGTCAACGTATGATACAGTATTTTGTTATCAGTTGGTGTGTATTCGGTCAATGCATAGCGAGATATCTGATCTACATGCATAAATATATGCAGTTTTCACTTTCTAGTCTGTAAGATTCCCATTTTTAACAGGTTTTATACAACTTTACATCAATTTTGTTAAGCTTTAATGTTCTTAATGTGTTCAATAATTGACTTGTTTCAGGTGTCTGTGCACCATTTTTATACAAGATGTTTTTATATAATGATAAGCACACTTTCTATAAGCCAAATGCCAAAAAAGCATAACATAATACTATGTAAAACCCAAATCGATCAATCATTATCAGTTAGCTGTCTCTCGAGAAGGGGCATGTTGTGAACATAATTTAGCATGTTGTGAACATAATTTAGCCTTGGCCGAGAAAAGGGACCCGTTATGGCCAGTCTAGATCTTGAGTCACAAGAGTTCATATAATCATTGATAATATTTTTTATTTAAGGTCAATAACAATTTGAGATTGACAGCAGGCTAGCCCCTGATCAGATTGCGTTGATCTGGAACTATGCTGATAGTAAGGGCCATTTTCTGAGCCGGGGCTCAAATTTGAATGGTATTCACAATTTTTCTCAGAAAATTAGTTTTGTTGGTGGATGAATACGTCAAAGAATGAAACCCGGAAACCAATAAACTGCATGTATTAGAAACAGTAACAGTATATACAGTATAACTACAGTCTACACTCGTTTACTCAAGTCCAGTGGACTGAGGAAAGTACTTTGAGTTGACGAAAATTTGAGTTTACAAGAGTTATTGTATAGGAAAACAAATTTTGATCAGTAGTTTTACTTAAGTGAGTTTGAGGTAACGAGTGTTGACTGTACTTAGATTATACAACTACCATCTTTAGCTTGACTATTCACCCCGGTATTAGTGTCAGCATTGGTATCCGTTGGGTCTTTGTGGTCAACATTCTATACTCAATACTGTATGGCCTACATGCGTCTTATTGACATGTCGTAAGCTTGTGGTGTGTAAAAGTAGGTCGTGGCAATTTGGAAGGGGACCTTCCAAATTGCCACGACCTACTTTTACAATTTGCCTCATTTACATTTGCAGCTTCAATACCTGCACAATATCATGAGCCAGTGGTGTGAATTAGAACCCACCATCAAATATCTGACCTGCAAGTGACGTTGATCGACTTTTACATCATTTTCATGGGTTAATGTTTTGGTCAACTATTTCATATTCTGTTATTACTATTAGGTCGCCATTAGTCAAACTACGTTGTTCTCTCAAATAGTTCTTGTTCTTCATGTACATGTATGGTTTAGTTTTATGTTCTGTTGCTTTAGTAGGTCGATATTTTAGGGACTAATAAACTTCTATTCACACTCGTTGTCTGTACCAGTATTTTGTTTGTGACCGTGGTGGTTGGTTGGGAGCATGCGATGGGTGATCAGGGTGGGAACAATTCCAAAAGCCAAATCCTGAAAATGGCTAAACAAACAAATGTAAGCACCCACAAATGAGTAAAAGTGTGCTTCCCAGATCCTGGTTCGTTACGTTAACATCGAGATGCCACTCGGCTCTACTAGAGCTATCGCATAAACATTTTTTTCGTCTAGTGACGGGTAAATTTATTGCGTAGGTTACTAGACGAAAATGTGTTTGTGCAGTATCTTCTGCATATTGCTGAATAGGAATTTGTCAAGAGTACGACACCTATTTCAACATGAAACTGTTTATGCTGGCGCGAAGTGCAGCACCCGTGACGAGGGTGATCCAATAGTACTACTATTAGGCCAGTTTAACCCTTTCAACATCCTGGCACCAGATCAGGTTGTTCTAATTTCAGGACTGAATATATATTTTGATTGTAAATATTGAGTTCTGAAGTTGGGATTTACCCCCCTCGGACAGGTGGATACGGGACACGACCCCGTTGACCCGTCTGCGTGTAGACTCCCTGAGGCTTGTACCTCTATGTCAGAAAAGCGGACATTAAACCCTATTCACTCACTCAACATGACAGTCCTCTATAGCGGTATTTGCAAACTGTAGATCCAGACGAGCAGTCTCCTCAGGACCTGTAGCCGATTTCATCAAAATTGCAAAGTATACTTTTCTAGCAAAGTATACTTTGAGGGAGTAATAATTTATTTTTCCCGAAATGCATTATTTCATATAGAACTAACGACTACATATATTTTTTGATTAATAGTATGCAAAATTATTATACTGAATTTATTACATTATCACAGCCAAAATGGCTGTGATAATGTAATAAATTCAATATAATAAAAATTAACAAATTTATCCTAAAATTGAAAATTTGTCCCTCAAAGTATACTTTGCTGCAATGTTGGTGAAATTGGCTACTGAACTGCACTGGCAGGCTGTCCATTATCTATAAATTCCTATAAATTTGGCAATCCCTATATTTTCCCTATATTTTCCCAAAATCCCTATAAATCCCTATATTTTAAAACAAACAGTAAAATGCTCAAAATCAAGTCCGATATTCAACTTACTGGTTTATTCTAAACACAGTGCAAGGTTATAGATGCATTTGACTAAATTATGATAGTATTTACCAGTTTTCTTTGTTTGGATCATTTTTGTCGCACCCGCTTGCGGAAAGCACGATATAGTCGGCACTTTGGCGTACGTACGTGTCCGGTTAAAGTTTTTGGTTAAGTTTTTTGGTTAAAGTTTTTGGTTAAGTTTTTTGGTTAAGGTTTTTCGTTATACTATATCTCTGCAACTGCTTTGCCCATTACCTTGAAACTTCACATGGGTGTTTATCATCATCTATATTTTCATTCTACCCCCCTTCCGTGCGGCCCCTGTGCCCAATGTCAAGGTCAAATTACTTTGAAGTGTTTGGTTAAGTTTTTTGGTTAAAGTTTTTCGTTGTACTATATCTCTGCAACTGCTTTGCCCATTACCTTGAAACTTCACATGGGTGTTTATCATCATCTATATTTTCATTCTATCCAGCTCCCGTGCGGCCCCTGTGTCCAATGTCAAGGTCAAATTTCTTTGAAGTTTTTGGTTAAGTTGTTTGGTTAAGTTTTTTGGTTAAAGTTTTTCGTTATACTATATCTGCAACTGCTTTGCCAATTATCTTGAAACTTCACATGGGTGTTTATCATCATCTATATTTTCATTCTACCCCTCTCCCGTGCGGCCCCTGTGCCCAATGTCAAATTACTTCGAAGTTTTTGGTTAAAGTTTTTGTCGCGCCCGCTTGCGGTAAGCGCGATATAGTCGGCACTTTGGCTGGCGTACGTACATACGTACGTACACACGTAAAAGTGCCGACTATATCGCGCTTACCGCAAGCGGGCGCGACAAAAACTTTAACCAAAAACTTCAAAGTAATTTGACCTTGACATTGGGCACAGGGGCCGCACGGGAGGGGGTAGAATGAAAATATAGATGATGATAAACACCCATATAGGGATTTACTTAACCAAAAAATTTAACCAGACGTACGTACGTACGTACGTACGTACGTACGTGTGTCTGGTTAAATTTTTTGGTTCAAGTTTTTCGTTATACCATATCTCTTTTTTTAGTGTCCATGCCTCGCTACAAGGCACGACATGCAGGCCGCGGCCATCTAGTTTATCTCATTGTAAGATGTGTAATTCTGTCTTTTTGTCAGGCAGTGGCTTAACCTGTTTTAGAAAATAAAAATTAATCAAGTTAATAATTGTAAACCATTTAAAAAAACAGGAGAGGATACGGAATGGCTATAAGGGGAGGAGGAGGCCATTAATCTTGATTTTTAACTTGAAAAAATCCTTTACGTACACACATACATGCCGTAAAATTGGAAAATATTGAGTTTTGTCCCTATGAATCCCTATTTTTTTGGCAAAAAATCCCTATATTTATCCCTATATTTTTGGAAAAAAATCCCTATATTCCTATATATTTAGAACCGAAAGTGACTGGACAGCCTGCACTGGACAAAAACACCCCCTTTTCATGACTACTAGGTCAGAAAATTAAAATATCAAAATCCATTCCAGTTATTTAGGGAGCATGCCAGGCCCGTACGCAGGATTTTCTATTGGGGGGTGCGTCAGGGGCGAGCCCCACGTAGTGGAGCGAGTACATTAGGGGGGTCCGGGAGCATGCTCCTCCGCAACTTTTTTAAACCTAGATGGCCTGAAATGCACTCTCCTGCATGTTAAGTCATTTAAGTCATTTACTGTTTGAAAAATAGCGGACCTCGGCGAATTTAGGGGGGTGCGTACGCACCCGTCACACCCCCCCCTGCCTACGGGCCTGCATGCGTTGGGTTATTTAATGATCGGGGTTCATCCTTATCTGAATCCCGACTGGAGACTTGGTTTGGCCCTCGCATACGTTGCTGGCATTCTTGTATGTGACGGTTGAATCTGGTTTTACCCCTTATCAAGTTATGTGAGTATTACGATTATACGTAAAACCTTAACCAAGGGGAAATAACTAAGTAATCCAAGGGTAAAAGTAGGTCAAGATCAAATATAGGTCGGGGGTTATTGATGTACATCCCTATGAGAAAAAGTTATCCAAGTATGGTGTCTGTATGCACAATAGTATTCCATATACAAGCTTGACTAAAAACCTTAACCAAGGTTGAGTAAAAACCTTAACCAAGGGGAATTAACTAAGTAATTCAAGAGGAAATGTAGGTCAAGTTAAAAAATAGATCAGGGGTTATTGATGTACATCCCTATGAGAAAAGGTTGTGCAAGTATGGTGTCTGTATGCACGATAGTATTCAATGTACAAGCTGGACTAAAAACCTTAACCAAGGTTTACTAAAAACCTTAACCAAGGGGAATTAACTAAGTAATTCAAGGTTAAATGTAGGTGAAGGTCAAATATAGGTCAGGGGTTGTTGATGTACACGACTAGGAGATGAAGTTGTGCAAGTATGGTTGGTGTAGGGCCAGGAGTATTGCATCTACAAGCTTGACTAAAAACCTTAACCAAGGGGAATTAACTAAGTAATTCAAGAGGAAATGTAGGTCAAGGTAAAATATGGATCAGGGGTTATTGATGTACATCCCTATGAGAAAAGGTTGTCCAAGTATGGTGTCTGTATGCACAATAGTATTTCATGTACAAGCTTGACTAAAAACCTTAACCAAGGTTGACTAAAAACATGAACCATGGGGAATTAACTATAAAGTAATTCAAGGTTAAATGTAGGTCAAGGTCAAATATAGGCCAGGGGTTGTTGATGTACATCACTAGGAGATGACGTTGTGCAAGTATGGTGGGTGTAGGGCCAGGAGTATTCCATATACAAGCTTGACTAAAAACCTTAACCAAGGCGTGACGGTGACGCCGACGCCGGGGTGACTACATAAGCTCTAACTATTCTTTGAATAGTCGAGCTAAAAATTAATTCAGCATTGTAAGGGTTAATCTTACAGCCAGAATTGGCCTAGGGCGAGTCACAGAAATTGTTATGTTAAAACTGATAAGAAGAAATTGCATACAAATAACTTGAGATGTTTATTGTAAAATCGAAGGATACAGATCAAGCATACATAAACATGGGCAGCTAATAGCAAAACAAAAAATCACAACACGGAACAAAAACTAAAAAAAAATTATTTCTGTAAAATCTATGACGACACATGGTTTCAATTTGACAGCGGCATGCTCTATGGAAGCTCGATGATTATATGGAACTACCTGTTTGTTTGTTTATTAGTGTTTAACGGCCTATCAACAGCTAAGGTCCTGAAGGCCGGGCAAACGGGTTTGATCCCATTTTAAGCTGCTGCATTGGGGGGAAAATCCCAAAATCAGAACGGAATATTTACATCGAGAACCAATATATTCAGCCCTGAAATTAGAATAACCCGACCTGGTGCCAGGTCCATACCACACCAAGGTCACTTGGCCCCTTCCCCTAAAATAGGATTACGAATATCATAATACTCACATACGGGGTATAACCAGATTCAACTGTCACATACAAAATTCCAAAGACGTATGTGAGGGCCAAACCAGTATCCAGTCGGGATTCCGGTAAGAATGAACCCCGATCGTTAAATTACCCATCGCGTGCTCCCACCTGCAACCCACGGAACTACCTGTACATGTATTTATTGCACACATAGAATCTGGTTATAACCATTATAAAAGTTTGTTTGTTTATTGGTGTTCAACGGCCTATCAACAGCTAAGGTCATTTAAGGCCTGGCCAAAGCATTTAACCTGCTGTATTGGGGGGGAAAATCCCAAAATCAGAACGTAATATTTACATCGAAAAAAAAAATATTCCGCCCTGAAATTGGAATAACCGGACCTGGTGCCAGGTCCTTACAGTACCAAAGTCACCCGTTGGCCCGGCCTTAAATGACCCTAGCTGTTGATAGGCCGTTAAACACCAATAAACAAACAAACATGCACCTGGCAAGAGAAAAACTGAATTCAAAAAGAACTAGAAATGGACGCTTGTCGACAAGCGCATGTGTATCCCCCTCCCCAGATACACAAGTAGTTTGAAAAAAGGGTGTTCGAGTTATGCTCCGGAGACAAAATCAGTGACGGAAAAACAAAGGGAGATAACTAAAAAATTAGTAATGCAAGAGTTGTCATTCTTGCGCGGCACACCTTTAGGGTTGTGGTCTATGCATGTGTGAAGTTTCATGAAAATATTCCAAAGGGTGTTCGAGTTATGCTCCGGACACGAAATCAGTGCACGAAACAACAAAGGGAGATAACTAAGAAATTAACGACGCAAGAGTTGTCATTCTTACGTGCGACACACCTTTGGGTCGTCTTCTATGCATGTGTGAAGTTTAATAAACTAGAAAATGTGTTCATAGAACACGGATGTCCCACATATCGCTTTGATAATAAATGAGGCCAAATTCCAAGCCAAAATTTTCTTTTACCTGAGCGTTAAAGTTTTTTTTTGAAGCACCAAGTATGTGACCTTGACCCTGGGCTTGGCGGGGGCAGAACAACGTGGATTTGGCACAGGGCGGTAGAGGACCATTAGAGCAATGCATATATGAAATATGAAGCTGATCCGTGAAAGAAAACAGAAATTATAAGATATTTACCTGAGCGTTAAAGTTTTTGAAGCACTAAGTATGTGATGTTAACCTTGGGCTTGGAGGGGCGGGACGAACGTGGATTTGGCACAGGGCGGTAGAGGACCATTAGAGCAACGCGTATATGAAATATGAAGTTGATCCGTGAATAGAAAGAAAAATTATAAGATATTTACCTGAGCATTAAAGTTTTTGAAGCACCTTGACCCTGGGATTGGCGGGGGCAGGACGAACGTGGATTTGGCACAGGGCGGTAGAGGACCATTAGAGCAATGCGTATATGAAATATGAAGATGATCCATGAAAGAAAACAGAAATTATAAGATATTTACCCGAGCGTTACAGTTTTTGAAGCACTAAGTATGTGACCTTGACCCTGGGCTTGGCGGGGGCAGGACAAACGTGGATTTGGCACAGGGCGGTAGATGACCATTAGAACAACGTGTATATGAAATATGAAGTTGATCCGTGAAAGAAAACAGAAATTATAAGATATTTACCCGAGCGTTAAAGTTTTTGAAGCACCAAGTATGTAACCTTGACCCTGGGCTTGGCGGGGGCAGGACGAACTGCTTGCGGGGGCAGGACGAACGTGGATTTGGCACAGGGCGGTAGAGGACCATTAGAGCAATGTGTATATGAAATATGAAGCTGATCCGTGAAAGAAAACAGAAATTATAATATATTAACCCGAGCGTTAAGTTTTTGAAGCACCAAGTATGTGACCTTAACCCTGGGCTTGGCGGGGGCAGGACGAACGTGGATTTGGCACAGGGCGGTAGTGAACCATCAGAGCAATGTGTATATGAAATATGAAGCAGATCGGTCGAAGGATGAAGAAATTATGAGACATTTACCCGAGTGTTAGTTTTGTGACGGACGGACGGACGGACGGGAGGACGAGACGCACGTTCCTACGAATGAATACTTGTTGGGTTTTTACTGTATAAAAATACCCAACAAGAGTACCCAACACTATCCTAACCCTACCCAATAAGATCCCCGTACGCTTACAACAAGTACCCATTCGTGTGTGCGGACGGACGGACGGACAGACAAGGGTAACACTAAATGCCCCCTCCACTATCGTGGTGGGGCATAAAAATATTCCAAAGGGTGTTCGAGTTATGCTCTGGATACAAAATCAGAGCACGAAACAACAAAGGGAGATAAGTAAACAAGAATTCCGCGGAATCAGATGCCTCGCCTTGTCCCGCCTTGACCTCGAGCCTGGGCCCGAAAGCAATTTTATACAATTATTGACTAGTGAGCCATAGAATATCAGATTATATTCTATGGCTCACTAGTCAATAATTGTTTTATTATATGATAATAGTCTGTATATAGCACTTACGACCTTATGCTACTAGACAAAAATTGAAGAAAAAAAATGGAAAAAAAAAGTTTAAAAATTAAAAATAATAATGCTTGCTACTGGAGCCCAGAATTTTTTTTTAATAGTCCTATATTTATCTACATATATCTGCATAGGTCCACATAATGCCACAATATTTTCAACACAGTTTACGGAAATGTAATATCCAATGTAGTAATTTACCTGTATAAATTACCTGTGGTCAAGACTGGACATTTGCACATGCTAGCACATGCAGCACATGGACAGGTGAATGGTTCTCCCAGTATCTATTGTTCTCTCAACAGGTAAGGTGTACAGAGCACACGAGAAAAGGTGTACAGAGCAGACGAGAAAACGGGTCTTCATGCATTATTGTCCAGTTTGTAGAGTGTGCAAAACAAAAAAGGGAGATAACTCAAAAATTAGCTACGCAAGAGTTGTCATTCTTGTGCGCGACACCTCCGGGTCGTGGTCTATGCATGTATGAAGTTTCATGAAAATATTCCAAAGGGTGGTCGAGTTATGCTCCGGATAGGAAATCAGTGCGCGAAAACAAAAAAGGGAGATAACTAAAAAATTAGCTATGTAAGAGTTGTCATTCTTGTGCGCGACACACCTTCGGGTCGTGGTCTATGCATGTGTGAAGTTTCATGAAAATATTCCAAAGGGTGGTGGAGTTATGCTCCGGACACGAAATCAGTGCGAGAAACAAAAAAGGGAGATAACTAAAAAAATAGCTATGCAAGAGTTGTCATTCTTGTGCGCGACACACCTTCGGGTCGTGGTCTATGCATGTGTGAAGTTTCATGAAAATATTCCAAAGGGTGTTCGAGTTATGCTCCGGACAAGAAGTGTCTGCGGCGGACGCGGCGCGCTGTCAAATCCATAGTATCCCCCCCCCCCCCCCGAGTCCGGGGGATACAAATAACACCGACAAACACATATTAACTACATAAAACAAGAGGGCCATGATGGCCCTAATTCGCTCACCTGACTCCATGAACACCAGAGGAGAATGTGACATTGAGTTCATGTGTTTTAAAAAAATTGTGCTATTTTTAGATGGCGGTCATCTTGGATTAAGCGATGACTCTCATTTTACAAAATCTGAAAATGCTTCACCCAGCATCGGCCATGTGGTTCCTGAGAAAAAGACGTTAAAAATCTTGAATAAATGGACCTTTTGGTGGCCATCATGGATGACATAATCATCCGATTCCGACAAATATTGCACCAGAGTGATCGCCTCATTGATACCTTCAATTTGATATATGACATGACCATATTCAGTGAAAAATAAAATTTGACCCCAATTTGACCCCACGGGCCACGCCCATTTTAACAACTTTCAAAGAGCAATGTACATCGATCATTCCTACCAAGTTTCGTCGAAATCCGGCTAGCGGTTCATGAGAAGAAGATTTTTTTAAGAATTTATGCTATTTTTAGACGGCGGCCATCTTGGATTAGCGATGACCTCCATTTTAACAAATCTGAAAAGGCTTCACCCATGGACCATAACTTTTAAGTTTGGCTACCATGGGCCAAGCGGTTCATGTGAAGAAGAATTTTGAAATCTCTAATAAAAGAACGACCTTTTGACATTTCGGTGGCCATCTTGGATGACATAACAATCCGATTTGGACAAAAAATATATATAACATGACCATATTCGGTCAAAAATAAAATTTGACCCCACGGGTCATGCCCATTTTTGACCCCGGGGTCACAATTTTAACAACTTTGACAACAATCCGATTTCGACAGAAAATGCACCAGAGTGATCGCCTCATTGATACCTTCAATTTGATATATGACATGACCATATTCGGTCAAAAATAAAATTTTACCCCAATTTGACCCCACAGGCCACGCCCATTTTTGACCCCGGGGTCACCATTTTAACAACTTTGAAAGAGCAATGTACATCGATCATTCCTACCAAGTTTCGTCGAAATCCGGCAAGCGGTTCATGAGAAGAAGATTTTTTAAGAATTTATGCTATTTTTATACGGCGGCCATCTTGGATCAGCGATGACCTCCATTTTAACAAATCTGAAAAGGCTTCACCCATGGACCATAACTTTTAAGTTTGGCTACCATGGGCCAAGTGGTTCATGTGAAGAAGAATTTTGAAAGCTCTAATAAAAGAACGACCTTTTGACCTTTTGGCGGCCATCTTGGATGACATAACAATCCGATTTCGACAGAAAATGCACCAGAGTGATCGCCTCATTGATACCTTCAATTTGATATATGACATGACCATATTCGGTCAAAAATAAAATTTGACCCCAATTTGACCCCACGGGCCACGCCCATTTTTGACCCCGGGGTCACCATTTTAACAACTTTGAAAGAGCAATGTACATCGATCATTCCTACCAAGTTTCGTCGAAATCCGGCAAGCGGTTCATGAGAAGATTTTTTAAGAATTTATGCTATTTTTAGACGGCGGCCATCTTGGATTAACGATGACCTCCATTTTAACAAATCTGAAAAGGTTTCACCCATGGACCATAACTTTTAAGTTTGGCTACCATGGGCCAAGCGGTTCATGTGAAGAAGAATTTTGAAATCTCTAATAAAAGAACGACCTTTTGACCTTTCGGCGGCCATCTTGGATGACATAACTGTTTAAGTTTGGCTACCATGGGGCAATCGGTTCATGTGAAGACGAATTTGAGTATCTCTATTTATGAACGACCTTTTGACCTTTCGGCGGCCATCTTGGATGACATAACAATCCGATTTCGACAAAAAATGCACAAGAGTGATCGCCTCATTGATACCTTCAATTTGATATATGAAATGACCATATTCAGTCAAAAATAAAAATAAAATTTGACCCCAATTTGACCCCACGGGCCACGCCCATTTTTGACACCAGGGTCACCATTTTAACAACTTTGAAAGAGCAATGTACATCGATCATTCCTACCAAGTTTTGTCGAAATCCGGTTGGCGGTTCTTGAGAAGAAGATTTTTTAAGAATTTGTGCTATTTTTAGACGGCGGCCATCTTGGATTACGTAATGACGTCATTTTAACAATTTTGTAATCCCCCTACCTAAGGACCATGACCATGAAGTTTGGTGACTATAGACCCAATGGTTACCGAGGAGAAGACGTTTGAAAATGTTCACGGACGACGGACGACGACGGACGACGGACACATTGCGGTAACAATAGCTCACATGAGCTTCGCTCAGGTGAGCTAAAAAAAAGCCAGAAAATGTAAATGTGAGAAAAGCAAATGTGCATAAAATCTACATCAAACAAGAGAGTGCATTATTGACAAACTTGGGGTAGAACGTTGTTGAAGTAAAGAGTACCACAAATCGAAAAATAAAACGGGATAACGCAAACGTACAAAAACACGACATGAGGTAACGCAAACGTACAAAAACACGACATGAGCCATTCTATAAGAATTTCTGTCCATTCCACCTTATGTATGTCAACAATTTGGATACCAAAACATATTTGAACACATGTTCGGTATAGCGAGTTTTCCACTGTGAGCAATCAATAACCAGCTGTCGGAGCCACAGCATGGACCTGTTGAAATAGCTGGGCTTTGAGGTACACGAGTTGTACGGTGGAACCTCGCTATACTGAACACTCAGATGGTACCTGTGGTGTTCGGTATAGTGAGATTCCACTGCATTAAAATACAGTTGAGCACCAGTATCTCGAAGTCAAGGGAGATTGTCCATATAGTCGAGATAGGACTAGGTTCGAGATAGCGATGAAGAGATATGGTCGAATATTTTCGCGAAAAATATGAAATCATGTTACCCATTACATCACGAGTAAACAATCACCAATTAACTAATGACCACAGGTAGTAAGCTAATCAATATTACAAGGTGGCGTAACCACTCTCAGTGACTTGTGTAAATGACCAGCGTGGTATGCTTAATGAAACGTGACAAACACATAAATATATCCAGTAGACTAATTAAGCAAACAACTTTAGGTACGTGTGAATTTATTTTGTTTTGTTTGATAATATGTTTGGAAAAATTGTGTCAACCAAATCGATCTTGGCAGCCAGGCAGGCGATTTATCCAAGCGTTTATGTGATCGAGATAGTGAAGAGATTTTTAACATATTTTTATATGGAGGGGACAGAATGAACAGTCGAGATAGAGAACATATACGAGATAGGGCATGGTCGAGATAGCCGAGGAAATTTATATTAAACAAATAAGGATATAATTAGGGACTTTAGTGAATCATCGAGATAGGGGATATCATCGAGATACTGATGTTCGAGATACTGGTGCTCGACTGTACATAATTGAAATAAACTCCTACCCTGCTGTCATGTACACTCCAGTGACTACACATGTATATATTTCCTATTATGTAACATGTATGTTTGTGACTAAAATTAAAATAAATTACAAAAAAAATATACCAAAAAAAATAATAAAATATTTGAACACAAAAAAATCTCTATTTCAACAATATGGATAGACAAAAGTCTCCATTTCAAAAATGAGGATACCGAAAAATCTTTGTACATATATTTGTACGATTTGGATTATTTTTTTCAGTGGAAAGTTAAAAACAATTTCTATGTGCTCTGCAATTTGTGTTAACTTTTGATATCATTGTCATGAGATAGCGTGGATGTACGAGATCAATTTTATAAAATTCTCTTCTAAATATGACTGTGACAAGAGAATTTGTGGATCAAGCACACTCCTGTCACCTGATAACATTCTATATATTGCTTATTAGAAGCATGGCAGGTGTTTCATTGCTGGAATGGCAAACAGTGCAGATCCTGATCAGACTGTGCGGATGCACAGGCTGATCTGGATCTACACTGGTCGCAAAACCCATAACCCCATTTCTCAAGTCACAGCCACATTTATGAGATATAGCAGAAAAACTCATGAACTCAACCATTTGTGTTTGTTTGTTTGTTTGTTTGTTTGTTTGTTTGTTGGGGTTTAATGGCATATCAACAGCTAAGGTCATTTAAGGCCGGGTCAATGGGTTTAGTACTAAATCCCATATATTACCTGTACAAGTACATGTACATTTTCAAGTACATGTACAAATGGGGGGAAAATCCCAAAATCAGAACTGAATATTTACAATAACAAAATTATATATTTAGCCCTGAAATCAGAATAATCCTGATCTGATGCCAGGTCCTCGCCACACCAGAATCACTTGGCCCCTCCCAAAAGCAGTAGGATCAGTAATAATCTTACTACTTTTATAATGGGCAATAACCCAATTCAACTGCCAGGTAACAAAACAGCCAAAGATAAGAACGTTCCGGAGGGCCAAACCAGGCAAATAATGATTCCTATAAGGAGGAACCACTACCGTTAATTTACGCCGTCTCGTTCGCCCGACCACCACCCACTCAACCATTTGTGACCCACCACATGAAAAAGGGACTTATTCAGTGAAGCTCCTGACCAGCTAACACACCTTTAGTCAACGGTAATGACACATTTACTGAATAGCGAACAGTGTGGCGCCTGATCAGAGTGTGCAGATGCGCAGGCTGATCTGGGGCTGTGTGGAGATGCGCAGGCTGATCTGGGGCTGTGTGCAGATGTGCAGGCTGATATGGGGCTGTGTGGAGATGTGCAGGCTGATTTGTGGCTGTGTGCAGATGCTCAGGCTGATCTGGGGCTGTGTGGAGATGCTCAGGCTGATCTGGGGCTGTGTGGAGATGCGCAGGCTGATCTGGGGCTGTGTGGAGATGCGCATGCTGATCTGGGGCTGTGTGGAGATGCGCAGGCTGATCTGGGGCTACGCTGGTCGCAAACTTAATACTCCCATTTTCTTGTGAAAGGTCATGTACGCATGCATGTAAATAAATCCCACTCCAAACTGCAGTGGACAGTGATAAAACAATTGGAGAAAACATCACGGATTCCAAAAAGGTGCAAAAGGGCATTTTGCAAAACCGACGGTATGTCATTTTTGGCCAGAAGTCTCAGATCAACTAGCCATACATTGTGAATCACATTTCACAAAACATTGCTTGATTTAGGTTTGGACTAAGATTTTTGTCAAATTATTTCTTACATTAATGTGGCTCACTAATGCTTCTATAACTTAACACTAACCGTACAAACTTCTCAAGACCTACACAATTTAGCGAAATGGCCCCTTTGTGTGCTGAATCGATTAATCATATGCAGCCAATGATCAATAAATGTAAATCCAATAATTGTTAACAAGAAAACATTAGTCATACAAAGATTAGTGAAACGGCCCCCAAGATCTCTGGTGTCCATCAGTGGCCAATATACAAACATACAAACTTTAAATAGCTTAAAACATCACTTAGCTACTTGTAATTAAAGATACATGTTCTTTATAGGAATTAAATAAGTGTATAATTGTGTCACTGTTCCACCAGTTCTAAACATTATGAGTGCCCGCTATACAAATATAATCATTTAGTAATATTTATTGCGGTGGTATCAGGCTATTTTCATATGCAAATGAGGCATGATATTTTTTAATTATTTATTCTAGTTAGATGCGCCACCTGAAAATATAATATTTTCGACAGATTATAACATATGATCATTGCACATCAAAAAGTAAATACAGAGACTAAATAGTAATGTCAATTAACATTTTAAGGAAACACGGTTATCGCCCCTGATATCAGTGTGGCAATTGATATCTGATATAAAATGTATAATAATGCCAATCAATACATGGGGTAATGGTGAAATAATGTTTGTTTTGCCAGACAATGTCTCAGATTAAGTCTCTGATATAAAGAACATTTTGTGCCTACTGGGTGGGCATGTACCTTTAACTTATATGTGACCGGTCAGGCTAAAACTCAAAGTTAATAACTCATTTTAACCCTTTCAACCCTACAGATCATAAATTTAAGAACACTGTAGATCCAGATTAGCTGGCTCGTAAGGAGCCGTCTCATCGGGATCTGCAGTATTTGTCATTATTTTCAAAATGTTTAAAAAATACCAATTTTTCAATTCATGAAATAGCCCAAAAATTGGCATGGGGCATTCAATGTCTTAACCCTTACTACGCTGAATTAAATGTTGTCGTCTGCTGGAAATGTTTTATTTTCAATATTTCTCGACAAAAACCTGGTTTTGACAGCACATGAGAATCGTCTCCAGTGGAGACGATTCTCATGTGCTGTCAAAACCAGTTTTTTGCTAAGAATTAAAGCAAAAATGAAAAACAGCAGACGGCAATTTTCGTCAACTACGTAGGAAGGGTTAATATCAGACATAGGAGACATGCCATGTGTTGTTGTACCTAAGAAGATGTGCGATATTTCATGAATTTTTGTTACACATTTACGATAGTTTCCATAAATTACGTTGAAAATTGACGGAATTTTCATCGCAAATGCGGAATTCAATTCATGGGTCAGTAATGAAACCAGCCAACTTTGCCAGATTGCGGTCCGAAAAAGCCCTGTCTAGCAGCAGTGGTACTGTGTACCTTATTTTCCGATTTTAATGTAGGTCTCTTCATGAATAATTGCACGGTTTCATCAACAGTTTCTGTGTTAAAAAGTTGCAAGTCTGAATCAGATCCAATAGTTGCGACACGATCTTGAATTTGGGCCGCTAGCCGAGAAAAGGTACCGTATTCATTGTAATAGTAGCCCCCTCTCTAATAGTAGCCCTCCCCTCCCATAATTGCATTCTAAATATGTTATTTTCACATACAAAAGCCATTTAAAACAGCTTTTGTATGTGAAAATAACATATTTTGATTCTACTTTCCACGTTTTGATCACCATGGATTGCATAGCCCCGGGAGCGTTTATTAGTTTGTTAGGGTTTAACAGCCTATCAACAGCTACGGTCATTTAAGGCCTGGTCAATGGGTTTAGTACTAAATCCCATATATTACCTGTACAAGTACATGTTCAGGGGCGTTTATTAGAATAAATACGGCACCTTACAAACTTTGCAACAATTGTAGATCGTGGAAATCTTGCAATTCACACCATTGGGGATAAACGTGAATGTTAATGGGTTTAATATCCCAGCAACAGCTAAGGTCTTGTAGAGACGGGAACACAGTTTCAAGTCTCATTCAACAGACCAGTGGGATGGAAATACTATGTAAGTATTGTTCACGCCTAGGGCAAGGATGGAACTCACAACCTCCGGTATTGAAGTCCAATATTATACAATATCACTTCCAACCACTGCCCATCAATCCATTGGGGGACAAACTGGTTTGCCAGTGACAGAAAGCCTACTTCAGTGATTGAATGGCGACCAGCGTAGGCCCTGATCAGACTGCGCGGATGCGCAGTCTGATCTGGACCTACGCTGGTCGCAAATGTCGAAAGGCACATTTTCTCAGTCAGGGACTACTTTAACATGTGTCTATCCTAGCAAGTTACAGAGACATGTGATTTCCTCCTGTACATTACATGGGCCCGCTTCGTACGACTAAGAAGTTTGTAAGGGCAAAATAACATTGACAGCAAAATTCGCATTAGCAGCCAACTAGAAATCTTTGGTGATTTTTGTTCAGACACAATGACCTCTGATGTAGGTAGTATATGAATTAGTGAGCTTACATTGGTGTGTTAAGGAAAAATTATTAAATTCTTAGGTCAAACATTTTTTATCGTAAGTTTAGTGAAACGGGCCCTATGTTCGTGCGAAGTAAAAACTAATCTAACTATTGTGACCTAAACATGAATGTAGCTTAAGGCCGATTTTCTTACATTTCAGCCAGTAGTTTACACACATTTAACGGTGAACTACACCACTCGATTCTGTAGAGCAACAGCATATAATATGCAGAAAGACGTCAGTAACGTCGTAATGGCATGTTTCCTTCAACCAATCAAATAATAACCTCGGACACTCCCACTGAAACGCGAGACAGTCGCCTTCACTACCACCCCGACACCGGAAATTAAATACATACAACTCTTGTCCATATATTATGCTCGATTTGCTTTGTTTTTACAAAGTATCATGTGTGAAGTGTAAGGAAATGTTTATTTAACAGGGGAGTTGATTATCGTGAAGTAATGCCGTCGTGATTTGGTCCTATCGCTAAACAAACTCTGTTCACTATGCTCACTCGTTTGTTTAATTATCCAATCACACGTACATTATTTCACGATATTCAGCCCATCTGGCTAAATTAATGGTATGTAATCCATTCTGGCATAAACATGATGTATTTTAGAGCAAAATGTATCGATTTATCCCCAAACATCACGTGACTAGTGATACGTCACGCCGACTTCCAGAATGTTGTAATTACGACAAATTCACATTCCTCTGCATCTTAACCAGACACTACGTGCTTGTAATCTCATAAAGCCACACATAAAATAATGTTTGGTTCTGGTAACGCGTCTAAACAGGCAGTATCAGTATGTACGTTAGGTTATTAATTATTTCTAGCATGTAAACATTCTAGATATCAACATGAACACTAATGACAATTAGTCCTTACAATGCTGAGTTAAATTGTGTCGTCTGCTGTTTATTTTTAATGTCATTTTTCTCTCTCAACAAAAGCATAGTTGACAGCACTTTAGAATCATTTCCACTGGAAATGATTCAAAAGTGCTGCCAAAGCATGTTTTATTTAGACAAGAATTCCGCCACAGAAACGGTATCGCGCCTGCCGAGGCATTTGACCGTGAACATTACAAGTCAATAAATGACCTTGACCTTGAGAATTTGGATGTGGGGGTGTGCGTAATGAAGCATCATCCCTAGACAAACATTGATGTGAAATATTATCAAAGTCTGGCAAGGGGTTAAAGAGATATTGTGAAAAAACAATAACTTTCTGTTACAAAACCGGTGAACATTACAAGTCAATAAATATCAAAGTGTGGCAAGGGGTTAATGAGATATTGTGAAAAAACAATAACTTTAACGCATTTCTGTTACAAAACTGGTGAACATTACAAGTAAATAAATGACCTTGACCTTGAGAATTTGGATGTGGGGATGTGCGTAATGAAGTATCATCCCTAGACAAACATTGATGTGAAATATTATCAAAGTCTGGCAAGGGGTTAAAGAGATATTGTGAAAAACAATAACTTTAACGCATTTGCCTTACAAACATACCGGACGAAGCGGACGACGAGGACGATGCGGACGACGGAAAAAGTGCCGACTATAGTCGCGCCTCTGCTAAAGCAGGCCCGACAAAAAACACTCAAAATATGGAACAAAAGCAGACGACAATTTTTCTTTCCAGCCTTCTAAAGGCTAAGCATGGTTAGTTTCTACATTTCACAAGGTTACAATTGACGTTTCATAAAGACTACTACAGTGAAACCCCTCTAAACCGGACACCCTGGGAGGTCCCCAGGGTGTCCGGTTAGAGAGGTTTCACTGTAAATCAGGCATTTGATCATTCTGAGCCTTAGTTGTGCATTGTGCGATCACGAATAGATATTGTCACCCGAGATAAATGACCAAGAAACTCATCGAAAATAACATCACATCATGTTCTTGGTGTCCGGTTTAGAGAGGTTCCACTGTACATGTATTAGTGAAGAAACAATTATTGAAATCGCCTGAAACCTTTTGTGTCAGGATGATAACTTTCAGGTAGATCGAGTTACCAGATAGAAACAACTTCGTTTGTATGGCCCAGCGATGACCGAGGGCTAGGACATGACCGCGTATGTGATATACTGGATCGTGAAGGCCGATATGAGCAAGGTCATGATGAACACAAATCCCTCGGGCTGTCCCACTACACCGCGCAGCCACACCAGGAAGTAACGGAGGTACGACGCCGATTCCTTCTTTTTCTTCTTCTTCTGGAAGTATATAGAGAACATCATGTTCATGTCGGGGCTTGAAGAAAGTGAATGGCAAGGTCATATAGAGACGGGACCACAGTTTAAAGACCCATCCAATAGACCAGGGGTCCGTTTCACTAAACTTCTAACAACTAAAATGTTCGTAAGTGTAAAATTATGATAGTCTGTAAATGCCACATTAACAATGTTTTCTTGTAAACAATTATTGGATTTACATTTATTGAGCATAGGCTGCATATGCAGCCTATGCTCAATAAATGTAAATCCATCAATTGAAATTTCCAGACGATCCTAAATTTGTACTTACGAACATTTTAGTCGTACCAAGTTTAGGGAAACGGGCCCCAGCGAGATAGAAATACTGTGTACCGGTAAGTATTTTTCACGCTTAGGGTGAAGATTGAACTTACAACCTCCAGTATTGAAGTCCAATGCCATATCCCCTGGACCACGGTCCATCTCGGAAGGTTTGAAGAATTCCATTTTTATTACTTGCCAAAATGGGCAAGTATAATTTAAATATATATTTATCAGGTAACAAATTTTGTATTGGCCGTACCGACTCATAACATAATGTCGTATCAGGCATTGACAGAATACGAATATGTGGGTTGCACCGAATTGAAAGCTGATGTTTAATTGGTCGAACTGTGTCATGTGACATTACCGATTGATGTCGGTGTAATAACGCAACAATAATTAGTAAATTTATTTCATTCTATACATGAATTTGCTCAGACGTCCAAGACATGTGAATGTTATTGGCACATTGCTGATAGTAGTAACATTACAGTCACTAGTACACCATGTCTTGCGCCACAAATGTATGGTGGGCTAATATTTTTTTCAACATTTTTCAATTCCAGTATAAATAGGCATAAAATAATAAGGTATTTGTTGTCTTCAGTGCAAGAACGATTTATTTTTCATCTCGTATTAAACACTAAATGTTGTGTTTTCAAGAGTGGAGAAGCATAGTTTAAAACCAGAGCATTGAAAGCTGACGACAAAATGACAACTGAACGGAAAGGCAAAAACTATACAGTATAACCCTGGCATAATAGTCAAGTTTATAATCATAATTTAAACCTTAGACCGTTACGGTACTCACAATAATTGTCGTCTGCTGTTGCTTTTATATCTTGCCTTATTTCTCAATAAAAACTTGGTTTGACAGCACTTCAAAATCAATCATTTCCAACCAATGGAAATGATTCTGAAGTGCTGTCAAAGCATGTTATAAATTATTCTAAAGTGCTGTCAAAGCATGTTTTTGATGATAAAAATGGAAAATAGAAAATAAACAACAGAAGACAAAAAAATGAAGATAGCGGTCTAAGGGTTAAAATGGTACACAACAGTTTTCTACACAAACAAGTACAACACCCATACCTTTGGTATAAACATTTTATTAAATAATAATTTACATCATTTAAAGGTATACAAGCAGTGTAAAGAGGATTGGAACGAAAGATTACTATCTTAGGCCAACATTAAAAATATATTTGTTTCCCCTCCCACTACCCGGGTCATATAGGTGTGGGTAGGTCGGTAGGGAAAATATGTATTTTTTTCTAAATAATTTTCTATTTTATGTTTATATTATTTTTTTGTGATAGATAATTACACCTTATACCATTTCTATTTGCCCATTGTATTATTAAAGGTTACAGATGGGATCTATGTATTATCACGAGCAAAATTTATTTTATTTCTGATAATTTTGGTGAGTATGTAGCGGGAGGGGAAACAATTAAAATATTATATTTGGCCTTATAGAGTTCCTATCCTTGACCCATACCTTTGCTTCAATGATGCCATTATGCTTCAGATAATTGATGAGCGAGGAATCTCCAGCGGATATAGCTGGCAGGTATTCCCGAGTCTCCTCGCGTTTCCACCACGCACCCATATCACTAGGGAAAATATTATTTTGTTTATTTCTCCATAAAAGTATATGTTGTTAACATTCATTTGAACTGTCTCGATGAGACGGTTCAAATGAGTGGTCACGACATGTACTTTCGACAAGCAATAAGGAAAACAGGCATTCGTACCACTAGGTGAATTATAGTATCTTGTTTATTTTTTCTATGAGGTATATGTTGTGACCTCTCATTTGAACAGTTTCGTCGAGATACAAGTGGTTAAAACATCAGAGCACGAAAATTCTTAAATTCTTAAAATTTTCACTTGTCCTAACTTTGATGGAAATTACAAAAAATAAGTAATTTACATACAAACATTTGAATTTTCGTGCCCTTAACATATTTCTGTATTTAATGGTGCTTAAAATGTAGCAATTGGCACTGGTTGTGAATCTCATAGGGTGTGCTAAAATCATTGTAGCACCAATAACCCTTACAATGCTGAATTAAAATTTCCAATGGAAATGATTCTAAAGTGTTACCAAACCCTGTTTTTATTGAGAAACAAGATGAAACATAAATCGCCAGCAGACGACAATTTACGTTGCCCGCATTGTAAGGGATAATTTAGTTACAGTGGCAAGAGAAAATGTTTCAATGTTTGAAGGTCATGGCTGCCGAAGGGGAGCGATAGATGCAGATGTTGATGTCAGAAATATCCGTGCCCCATTAACGAGACCAATTTATGTGTTTGAAAACATGAAAGGACACAGGATCGCAGATTTGTCACAGCATGATAGAGGACCATCATGGAAATGCATGTGTAAAATATGAAGCAGTTACATGAAAAGAAATAAGGATTTTACCAGAGCGTTAAGATTTCGAATGCACTACGCATGTGACTGGGTTTAACAGGGATAACCACAATTACACCACACTAGACTGGTCTATTTTAGGATCATACCAGAATTACACTACCTTTCCGAAGAGTTGGTGTAGTGGTACGTGTAGAGCTTGGCGCGGACGTATTTCGGCGGTGCGTCGGGGAACGGGTTATACTGTATAAGTTCTATCACCTCGGGCTGGTTCGTCAGGAGTCGGTAGGCCAGGTTCAGGAACCAGGGGTTGTGTTGGTAGGAACCAAGGGCTGCAAACCACATCTGCCAGTCTAGTCGGGGCTGGTGGGGCGCTGGAATGGTTGATTGATTGGGGATTGATGAATTGGTTGATTAGCTGAGGTTGCAGGTACCAGGGTTGTGCTTATAAAACCTTTTTGAGCATGTCATCCATTCTCATGGTCGAAATCAGGAAGTTTGATTGGTCGAGGCTGAGCTGTGCTCAGTCTCGGCCAATCAAACTGCCAGATTTCGAGTATGAAGAGCATATTGTACATTGTATGACATGGGACTGATTGATTGGGGTTTTACATCTATTCAGGAACCTGGGGGCCGTTTCACTAAATTTCTTACGACTAAAATGTTCGTAAGCGCAAATTTAGAATCGTCTGCAAATTTCAATTGATGGATTTACATTTATTGAGCATAAGCTGCATATGCAGCCTATGCTCAATAAATGTAAATCCAACAATTATTTACAAGAAAACATTGTTAATGTGAAATTTACAGACTATCATAATTTTGCACTTACGCAAACCACATCTGCCAGTTTCAGTATGTGATCCATTCTGATAGTCAAAATCAGGAAGTTTGATGGGTCGAGGCGGGAACTATGCCCAGTCTTGGCTAAGCAAACTGCTGCTAGATTTCGAGTTTTATAAGTACAGGAGTTGTGTTAGTAGCTGTATGACATATATTGATTGACTGATTGATTGTGGGTTTACGTCCGTCCATTCAGGAACCAGAGGTTGTGTTGGTAGGAACCTAGAACAGCAACCCACATCTAAACGTGGTTGGTGGGGCACTGTAACGGCACAGGTTGATTGATTGATCAACTTAACTCTTCCTACGCTGTTGACGGAAATTGCCGTCTGCTGTTTTTCATTTTTCCTTTAATTCTTAACAAAAAAACTGGTTTTGACAGCACATGAGAATCGTCTCCACTGTCAAAACCAGGTTTTTGTCGAGAAATATTGAAAATAAAACATTTCCAGCAGACGACAACATTTACTACAGCGTAGTAAGGGTTAACATTCATTCAGAAAACATGGGGAGTGCTCCATTCTCATGCTTGAAATTAGGAAGTTTGATAGTTTGAGGCTGAGCTGTGCTCAGACTCGGTCAAGCAACCTGCCTGATTGCGACTATCGTCGTGGGGATTCAAAAAAGTAGCAGACGACTACTCATTTCAGGCCTTCGCACAGCCAAAAACATACCGACAACGGGCGGGCGCCGGTTAACGTCTCCTGGTTTATAGAGGAACTCGTATTCCCGCCATTCGCCGTCTAGTGAGTCACTTCCCTCCAGTATGACCTCTGGCCGACCTCCCACACCCGTCATCCTACAGCAACGTGAAATACAATCAGTGACCATAGTTACTTCACCAAAACTGAAAATCCCATGCAAACATCTACATCATGTATGCCCAACATTTCATTTTCATAATTAAAGTAAGTTATGAAATGCATTTAATAGAAATGCTACGAGAGTATGCACAAATGATATAAAATTTAATGTTGATCTTTAGAAAATCAATTCCCCATAACATATTGAAATAAGTCTGCATTCAAGGAAAACAACATTACACATATAATTGTGTATATCATAGCATAAAAGGTTACATAATGAATAGAGTACAAAGGTCTTTTGTTATCAATTTTATGAAGTTCCACTCAATATCGTAGGAATTCCTATGTGTTTACTATCCAGAGGCCCGTTTCACTAAACTTCTTACGACTAAAATGTTCGTAAGCGCAAATTTAGCATCGTCTAGAAATTTCAATTGATGGATTTACATTTATTGAGCATAGGCTGCATATGCAGCTTGCTCAATAAATGTAAATCCAATAATTGTTTACAAGAAAACAGTGTTGATGTGCAATTGACAGACTGTCATCATTTTGCACTTACAAACATTTTAGTCGTACAGACTTTAGTGAAACGGCCCCCTGATCTGAAAAAAACATGATATCAAAATACACTAGCCTGGTATTCGCTATGTCAACAGCCACGTTCCAGACAAGCCATGTATTTTGTATCTACGAAGATATGCGATTTTTCATGAATATGTTTACAAAATTTTCAATATTTTCTGTAAATGATGTAAACATTTGATGAAACTTTCATAGTCAGTTTTCCATTCGTTGTTACCCGGACATCATGCCGGATACAACATTATGTTATCAGTAAGTACGTATTAGGCGAATACAAAGTTTGTTACCTGATAAATGAATGTTTAACAAAAGTTACAAAGACACCTTTAAAGGTACATGTCCACTCAGTAGGCACAACATGGTCTTTATAGGAATAAAATAAGTATATAATTGTGTCAAAAAATTACACGTGCCCACTATACAGATATAATTATATAGTAATATTTATTTTACTGATAGTGACGCACGGTTGTATCAGGCTATTTTCATATGCAAATGAGGCATGCTATTGGCATGTGTCACATGAAAAATAATATTTTCAACAGATTATAAAATATGATTATTGCACATTAAAACATTAATACAGAGAATAAATAGTAATGTCTGTAAACACTTTAAGGAAACACAGTTATCGCCCCTGATATTAGTGGGGAAATTTACGTCTGATATAAAATGTATATCAATATGTAGGGCACAGGGGGCCGTTTCACTAAACTTCTTGCGACTAAAATGTTCGTAAACGCAAATTTAGAATCGTCTGCAAATTTGAATTGATGGATTTACATTTATTGAGCATAGGCTGCATATGCAGCCTATGCTCAATAAATGTAAATCCAACAATTATTTACAAGAAAACAGTGTTAATGTGAAATTTACAGACTATCATAATTTTGCACTTACGAACATTTTAGTCGTAGGAAGTTTAGTGAAACGGGCCCCTGATGAATGAATGTTTATTTTTGACAGAAAATGTGTCAGATGATGTCTTTGATTCTAGAACATTTTGTGCCTACTCAGTGGGCATGTGCCTTTAACCCTTTGAACCCGAAAGCCCGCTATAGCGGTTTATGCAAACAGTGCAGATCCAGATGAGCCGGCTCGTAACGAGCCGTCTCATCAGGATCTGCACTTTTTGCAAGTAATTTTCATATTTCTTAGAACAAAAACACCCCCTTTTCATAAATGGACGAATCTGAAAATCATTTTGTGACCATTGGATTGGTCGGAACATTAGCATATCACAGTCCATTCCAGTTCCTTAGGGTTGAAAGGGTTAAAGTCGCTAATGGGGCAGCATGGATGGACTACAGTATGCATAAATGGATGATGATTATAAATACATGAAGTTCCAAGTTAATCCTCCATGAATGGCAGAGACATACATACCAGTATTGCGAAAATAAAAATGCAACATGACCACTTTGACAAAGGACGAACAGAATTTACACCACAGTTACGGAAATGGTGACAGTCCGAAACGTCTATAGGCGTAAATCTGATCAGCATTAATGATTGACGCTGTATTGATATATACATTACCAGTATTTAATTTTTTTACCGAGTGTACCATAATGACCAAAGTGGACAGAAACGTCTTGGTCAAAAATGTCCATAAACTGACAGACACTACAATCAAGTCGGTCAGACATTTGAGAGTAACGTCCCTTCATTATGTTTTTGTTCAGAGAGTAGAAAATCGTATATTTTTATCATTTTCCCTTCGCTGAATAACACTTGCCTCTATTAAACGCCCACCCAGGACTTCGGAGCCAGTGGTGATTCTAATAGACGCCCGGACGTCTATTAGAATCTTTACGGTACTTAACCCGGTTTAAAAAGTGATACATTGTGCGTGTAGCTAGATATTAATAGTCTAATTAAAAGTTAACTTTAACACCTTCATAATACACAAGTGATTCTTATATGTGGCTGTGACTGGAGAAATGAGGCTAATGGGATTTCTGACCAGTGTAGCTCATGATTAAACAGCACACTCATGTAGCCTGATAACGATCTATATTGCTTGTTAGAAGCATGACAGGTGTTTCATGGATGGAATGGCAAACAGTGCAGATCCTGATCAGACTGTGTGGACGCACAGGCTGATCTGGATCTACACTGGTCATACATCCTATAGGCCCTATTTCTCCAGTCACAGCCAGTTATTGTTAGAAATGCTTCATGGAACAACTATAAGCATAGGAAAACATATATAAAAGGCAAAACTGACCAGATGCTGGTGTTATAGAGGAATAAGCATCTTTTGAGAAGTTAGCTCGGCATAGACATACTATTTTTTTCAAGATTCCAACAACATTGCCCGCCTATACTCGCATGCATTCTTTCTACGACGTAAGGTCAAAACAACAATATTATGAAATTCAGAACGTTACTTGGAACAAAAGCAAAGTGAAATAGGAAATCAGTAACAGTCACGGATGGATTTACCCCTTAAAAACTTAAAAACGCAGATTTCAGTCATTTGACCACGACATTGAGCTCAGAGGTTGCATGTGTGGGCTATATAGTGAAAATATCAGTGGATGATGACAAATACGCATATGATGTTTTAAGCCCAAAATAAGTACATGTATATGAAATTTCAAGCCTTATGACTTATGATAAAAGAGATAGTGTTAGCCGCAAACTTTAACACAACTCTTGGACAGACTGACAAACAGATAGATGGATGCACCGGTTGAAATGTTTTACCTTATTGTTTTCATTTATTGATGCTTTTAGGCATATTTAATGTATTTATAGACCTCGGCCCGTTACTTCAACCTGTGAATGGATGCACAGTTGGACATACAGACAGGGTGGTGACTACCGTATAAGTAACCTGACCACTTAGGAAGCACAAAATGTTCTTTATAGGAATGAAATAAGTGTATAATTGTGTCACTATTCCACCAGTTCTAAAAGATTACAAGTGCCCGGAAAACAGATACAATGTATAATCATTTAGTAATATTTATTTTACTGATAGTGACGCGCGTTGGTATCAGGCTATTTTCATATGCAAATGAGGCATGATATTTTTTATTTATTTATACTAATCAAATGTGTCACCTGAAAAAATAATATTTTCGACAGATTATAAAGTATGATCATTGCACATCAAAAAATAAATACAGAGAATAAATAGTAATATCCATTAACATTATCGCCCCTGATATCAGTCTGAAAATGTTTGTCTAAAATAAAATGCATAATAATGCCAATCAATACGTGGGGTAATGGTGAATGAATGTTTATTTTGTCATACGTACAGAATATACAAATGTATCTGTATCACTATATTATAACCTACTGCGTGGGCATGTACCTTTAACCCTTACAGTGCTGAATAAATGTCGTCTGCTGATAATTTTTTAATTTCTGTTTTTTTCTTATCAAAAACATGGTCTTACAGCACATTAGAATAATTTCCATTGGAAATGTTTCGAAAGTGCTGTCAAACATGTTTTGGATAACACAAAATATAAACAACAGAAGACGACAATTTTTATTTCCCGGGAATGAAGCATGCCGTAGTAGCCCATACACAACAACATAACACAACAAAATTAACCTTTACACTGCTATCTTAATTTTTTTGTGTCGTCTGCTGTTTATTTTCTATGTTCCATTTTTATCGTAAAAAAAATATGCTTTGACAGCACTTTAGAATAATTTACAACATGCTTTGACAGCACTTCAGAATCATTTCCATTGGAAATGATTCTGAAGTGCTGTCAAATCATGTTTTTATTGAGAAATAAGGCAATATATAAAAGCAACAGCAGACGACAATTGTTGTGTGTAGCGGTCTAAGGGTTAAATTGAAATTTTCCATGCGGGCAACCATGTGACCAAACTAGAAAATGTGTTCATAGAACAAGGATGCCCCACCTAACGCTTTGAAAGTAAACAAGGCATAATTTGAAAATTCTAAAAGGGGGAGATAATCCATGACCCGGGGGGTTGAATCATAAATCAAACTTCACTTTGCACATCTACCGATACACACCACAAGGAAGCTAATACCAAGTATCAACCCTTGAGCTAAAGATTTTATTATAAGTTAAATACTAAAATTTCAAAGGGTGAGATAATCCATGACCCTGTGTAAAACTTAACTTGGCGCATCTACACACCATAAGGAAGCGACAGACCAAGTTTAAAGCCCAATCTAAATGGAAGGATGGGACGGATGGACGGACGAGGATAAGACTAAATGCCCCCTCCACTAATGTGGTGGGGCCGAAAATAAATAATTTTATTTGTTATTTGGTATGTACTCTTTCAAAGTTTAACCATTACTATGCTGAATTAAATGTTTTATTTTCTATATTTCTCGATAAAATCCCGTTTTGGCAGTGCATGAGAATCGTTTCCACTGGATTCTCATGTGCTGTCAAAACAGGTTTTTTTGTTAAGAATTAAGGCAAAAATGAAAAACAGCAGACGAAAATTTTCGTCTCCCGCGTAGTGAGGGTTAACACATTGTCATTGCAGTTACCAGGGGGCCGTTTCACTAAACTTTGTACGACTAAAATGTTTGTAAGTGCAGATTTAGAATAGTCTGTAAATTTCAATTGATGGCTTTACATTTATTGAGCATAGGCTGCATGCGCAGCCTATGCTCAATAAATGTAAATCCAACAATTGTTTACAAGAAATCATTGTTAATGTGAAATTTACAGACTACCGGTATCATAATTTTGCACTTACGAACATTTTAGTCGTAGGAAGTTTAGTGAAACGGCCCCCGGGTGTTCATATATACACCAATAGTGTAACTGTGTAAATACACCAGCGTGTTCAGCGTTAACCCTTTCAACCATAAGCAACTGGAGTGGACTGTGATATGTTAATTTAAGAACGAACCCAATCGTCACAAAAAGATTTTCAGAATAGTCCATTAACAAGAAACGAGGCAAAGCCACGAAGGCCAGGTTTTTTCCAAGCATGGACACTTGGATAACATAATTATACCCACTTTTTGTAGACTAGATGGCCGTGGCCTACATGTCGTGCCTTGGGGCGAGGCATGGACACTAAAAAAATAGATATAGTAGATGGAAAAACTTTAACGAAAAAACTTTAAACGGACACACGGACGTACAGACGGACGGACGGACGTATGCCAAAATGCCGACGATATCACGCTTTACGCAAGCGGGTGCGACAATGATGATAAACACCCATGTGAAGTATCAAGGTAATGGGTGAAGCAGTTGCAGAGATATAGTACACGAAAAAACTAAAAACTTTAACAAAAAAATTCAAAGTAATTTGACCTTGACATTGGGCACAGGGGCCGCACGGTTGGGGGTTAGAATGAAAATATGGATGATGATAAACACCCATGTGAAGTTTCAAGGTAATGGGCGAAGCAGTTGCAGAGATATAGTATAACGAAAATGTTTTAAGCAAACAATTTAACCAGACGTACGTTAAAAAGTTAACGTTGAAAATGGCTAAGTCAATTACATAGAAATAATAGGTGAAGGTAAAAAAAAAAAAGTCACTGTTGATTAGTTGTATGTGGTGGCACCCTTGGTTATGAAGCGTGAAAGTTTGGTGGTCCTAGTGGGTACAGTACCAAAGAAATGGACTTAAACACGAAAACTTAACATTGTAAACGCGAAAACTTAACATTGAAAATGGCTAAGTCGACTGCGCGGAAAAAATGGGTCAAGTTAAAAAACAAGAAACGAGGCAAAGCCACGAAGGCCAGGTTTTTTCCAAGCATAGACACTTGGATAACATAATTATACCCACTTTTTGTAGACTAGATGGCCGTGGCCTGCATGTCGCGCCTTGGGGCGAGGCATGGACACTAAAAAAATAGATATAGTAGATGGAAAAACTTTTAACCAAAAACTTTAACCGGACAAACGGACGAACGGACGGACGTATGCCAAAATGCTGACGATATCGCGCTTTCCGCAAGCAGGTGTGACAATGATGATAAACACCCATGTGAAGTATCAAGGTATTGGGTGAAGCAGTTGCAGAAATATAGTACACGAAAAAACTTTAACAAAAAAATTCAAAGTAATTTGACCTTGACATTGGGCACAGGATCGCGCTTTCCACAAGCAGGTGCGACAATGATGATAAACACCCATGTGAAGTATCAAGGTATTGGGTGAAGCAGTTGCAGAGATATAGTACACGAAAAAACTTTAACAAAAAAATTCAAAGTAATTTGACCTTGACATTGGGCACAGGATCGCGCTTTCCGCAAGCAGGTGCGACAATGATGATAAACACCCATGTGAAGTATCCAGGTATTGGGTGAAGCAGTTGCAGAGATATAGTACACGAAAAAACTTTAACAAAAAAATTCAAAGTAATTTGACCTTGACATTGGGCACAGGATCGCGCTTTCCGCAAGCAGGTGCGACAATGATGATAAACACCCATGTGAAGTATCCAGGTATTGGGTGAAGCAGTTGCAGAGATATAGTACACGAAAAAACTTTAACAAAAAATTCAAAGTAATTTGACCTTGACATTGGGCACAGGATCGCGCTTTCCGCAAGCAGGTGCGACAATGATGATAAACACCCATGTGAAGTATCCAGGTATTGGGTGAAGCAGTTGCAGAGATATAGTACACAAAAAAACTTTAACAAAAAAATTCAAAGTAATTTGACCTTGACATTGGGCACAGGATCGCGCTTTCCGCAAGCAGGTGCGACAATGATGATAAACACCCATGTGAAGTATCAAGGTATTGGGTGAAGCAGTTGCAGAGATATAGTACACAAAAACTTTAACAAAAAAATTCAAAGTAATTTGACCTTGACATTGGGCACAGGATCGCGCTTTCCGCAAGCAGGTGCGACAATGATGATAAACACCCATGTGAAGTATCAAGGTATTGGGTGAAGCAGTTGCAGAGATATAGTACACGAAAAAACTTTAACAAAAAAATTCAAAGTAATTTGACCTTGACATTGGGCACAGGATCGCGCTTTCCGCAAGCAGGTGCGACAATGATGATAAACACCCATGTGAAGTATCAAGGTATTGGATGAAGCAGTTGCAGAGATATAGTACACGAAAAAACTTTAACAAAAAAATTCAAAGTAATTTGACCTTGACATTGGGCACAGGATCGCGCTTTCCGCAAGCAGGTGCGACAATGATGATAAACACCCATGTGAAGTATCAAGGTATTGGGTGAAGCAGTTGCAGAGATATAGTACACGAAAAAACTTTAAAAAAAAAATTCAAAGTAATTTGACCTTGACATTGGGCACAGGATCGCGCTTTCCGCAAGCAGGTGCGACAATGATGATAAACACCCATGTGAAGTATCAAGGTATTGGGTGAAGCAGTTGCAGAGATATAGTACACGAAAAAACATTAACAAAAAAATTCAAAGTAATTTGACCTTGACATTGGGCACAGGATCGCGCTTTCCGCAAGCAGGTGCGACAATGATGATAAACACCCATGTGAAGTATCAAGGTATTGGGTGAAGCAGTTGCAGAGATATAGTACACAAAAAAACTTTAACAAAAAAATTCAAAGTAATTTGATCTTGACATTGGGCACAGGGGCCGCACGGTTGGGGGTTAGAATGAAAATATGGATGATGATAAACACCCATGTGAAGTTTCAAGGTAATGGGCGAAGCAGTTGCAGAGATATAGTACAACAAAAAAGTTTTAACCAAAAAACTCTAACCAGACGTACGTTAAAAAGTTAACGTTGAAAATGGCTAAGTCAATTACGTAGAAATTAATAGGTGAAGGTAAAAAAATGGTCACATGTTGGATAGTTGTATGTGGTAGGCACCCCTTGGTTATGAAGCTGTGAAAGTTTGGTGGTCCTAGGTGGTACAGTACCAAAGAAATGGACTTAAACACGAAAACTTAACATTGTAAACGCGAAAACTTAACATTGAAAATGGCTAAGTCGACTACGCGGAAAAAATGGGTGAAGTTAAAAAAAAAGTAACATGTTGGATAGTGATATCTGGTGGGCACCCCTTGATTATGAAGCTGTGAAAGTTTGGTGGTCCTAGGTGGTACAGTAACAAAGAAATGGACTCAAACACGAAAACTTAACATTGATTGTGGACGCCGCCCGCCCGCCCGCCCGCCGCCCGCCCGCCCGGCTTTCGCCAATCCAATAGCCTGGATTGTTTTTCAAAAAACCTGGCTAAAAAGTAACATGTTGGATAGTGATATGTGGTGGACACCCCTTGATTATGAAGCTGTGAAAGTTTGGTGGTCCTAGGTGGTACAGTACGAAAGAAATGGACTTAAACACGAAAACTTAACATTGTAAACGCGAAAACTTAACATTGAAAATGGCTAAGTCGACTGCGCGGAAAAAATGGGTCAAGTTAAAAAAAAAGTAACATGTTGGATAGTGATATGTGGTGGGCACCCCTTGATTATGAAGCTGTGAAAGTTTGGTGGTCCTAGGTGGTACAGTACCAAAGAAATGGACTTAAACACGAAAACTTAACATTGTAAACGCGAAAACTTAACATTGAAAATGGCTAAGTCGACTGCGCGGAAAAAATGGGTCAAGTTAAAAAAAAAGTAACATGTTGGATAGTGATATGTGGTGGACACCCCTTGATTATGAAGCTGTGAAAGTTGGTGGTCCTAGGTGGTACAGTACGAAAGAAATGGACTTAAACACGAAAACTTAACATTGTAAACGCGAAAACTTAACATTGAAAATGGCTAAGTCGACTGCGCGGAAAAAATGGGTCAAGTTAAAAAAAAAGTAACATGTTGGATAGTGATATGTGGTGGGCACCCCTTGATTATGAAGCTGTGAAAGTTTGGTGGTCTTAGGTGGTACAGTAACAAAGAAATGGACTCAAACACGAAAACTTAACATTGATTGTGGACGCCGCCCGCCGCCCGCCCGCCCTGCTTTCGCCAATCCAATAGCCTGGATTTTTTTTCAAAAAACCTGGCTAAAAAGAATGAGGTGTTTTTTTTCTCCAAAAAAATATGAAAAAGTGCAGATCCTGATGAGACCGGCTCATCTGCATCTACACTGTTTGTAAACGCCGCTACAGCCAACTGTAGTGTTGAAAGGGTTAAAATGCACATTCGTTAGGCAACATTAGATTAAATATATAGCACATTAAATTTACCTCTGTTGATTGAGAAATATTTTGAAATCTCAACCATCTTTTACCACAGGATTCCCCCGTACTTTTTCTACCGAGATATAAAAATGCTTACGCTCTGAAGAGTCCATAAGAGCTAGACAGATGGAACGGCCTCAGCTTACTATGCAACTCGTTAAGCATAGGCGGTAATTTTCGCGCCATCTTTGGCTCTATGACTGTATGAGGCACCTGTTGGACAGAAATAGGCGGCAACTGTAGCTACTGATTACAGAACGTCTAGTATGGAAATTGTAACACAGTTGAGGATACACCACTTTGCTGAAGAAACAAGAAACGAGGCAAAGTCTGGAAGGAGGTCACGCTTAAACACACACCAATTTAGCCAGAGCTCCAGTTAAGGTGCGTAATTTGACCAACTTGGGGAGAAATTTTGTTACATGTATTTCTTCATCAAAAATGGCAAGTTGGGAGTCCTTTAGAATCGTCTCATTGAGACGATTCGATTCTAAAGCACTCCCAACTTGCTATTTTTGATGGAGAAATAAGAAATTTACCTCCGGGAGGCCACACTTAAATACACAACAACTTAACCAGAGCTCCAGTTAAGGTGCGTAATTTGGCCAACTTGGGGTGAAATTTTGTTATTTCTTCATAAAAAATGGCAAGTTGGGAGTCCTTTAGAATCGTCTCATTGAGACGATTCTAAAGCACTCCCAGCATGCTATTTTTGATGGAGAAATAAGAAATTTACCTCCGGGAGGCCACACTTAAATACACAACAACTTAACCAGAGCTCCAGTTAAGGTGCGTAATTTGGCCAACTTGGGGTGAAATTTTGTTATTTCTTCATAAAAAATGGCAAGTTGGGAGTCCTTTAGAATCGTCTCATTGAGACGATTCTAAAGCACTCCCAACTTTGCCATTTTTGATGGAGAAATAAGAAATTTACCTCCAAATTACTCACCTTAACTGGAGCTCTGTAAACTAAGTAAATGAAGCTAAACTAGACATTATGTTTGTAAAACATGGATATGCCCCCGTGGCACACTGTACTGGAGAAACTCTTACAAACTTTTTGACTTAACAAAATGGCTAACTGTTTCAGCGACATTTCGAAGGTGACAACGGTCAAGGTCAAGTTAATGGTGGCGCGAGTGTGTGACAAATGTTAAGGTGATTGAAGTGTCCAAGCATCGAAGCAATGCTTCACATGATATTGAAGATAGTACATGTTGGAGAAACTCTTACAAACTTTTCGACATAAATGTACATGGACGGACATACGGACGGAAGGAACCTCGCTATCGCATAGGGGGCATAAAAGGTAGATCAAGGTGAAATAAATCTCATATGTCATAGTGAAGTTTCTGATATGCACCACGAGCAGCTGTTACAATGAGTGATAAGTGGATTTACACACACACATTTAACATTGAAGCAAATAAAGTAGGTCATGGTCAGATTGTGCAAACATTTTTATTTTTTGGAACCACTTCAACTCACTCCTGTATAATGATCCAGTTAAAGCTCAGATGAAATTTGGTTAAAATCGGTTAGTGGAAACTAAAAATATCGCTCGAAAGTGTGCTAAAAACACAAACTGAACATTTTTCACACTAAAACTTAAAATTGAAAAAGTAGTCATCGAAGAGGAAAAAGTAGGTCAAGGTCAAACAGTGCAGATTTATTTTTGGAAGCAGCTAAGCTGTATTATGATTCAGTTAAAGCCGAATAAAAGATTTGTTTAAAATCGTTAAGTTGAAAATATCGCCTGAAAACTATTAAAAAAATTTCATAACCATAAAGGTGTCTTCCGAAAGGAATGGGTTAAACATTAACCCTTACACAGCTATTTTAATTTTTTGTCGTCTGCTGTTTATTTTCTATTTTCCATTCTGAAGTGCTGTCAAATCATGTTTTTATTGAGCAATAAGGCAAGGTATAAAAGCAACAGCAGATGACAATTGTTGTATGTAGCTTAAAATGTGGAAAATGAAAATTGTTGTCTGCTGTTGTTTTATATTTTGTCTTCTTTCTCAATAAAAACAAGAGCTGACAGCACTTTAGAACAGCGCTCCAGATAAGGAATTAGTAATTGAGTATTGTCACTCTTTCATTTCTGAAGCAATTGGGTATTTCACAATTTTAATTGGGTAAAATCAAATCACTACTGTTTACACATCAACAGACAGCAATTATTGAATAGTTTGCTTCGAAATGAAAACATGTCTTGGCATTTCATTGCAAATGTCTCCTTGGTCTATTGAAATACCAAGATGTGTTTTCATGGAAAATAAGAAAAATACGCTATATTTTTTATATGTTTATTGTTTTCTGCAGCACGATAAAGGTACCACAAATTTTTTATTGCTTTTTGATACTCGCTACTTCTGATTTCAATTGGGTTTTTGGCAATTTTAATTGGGTATTTAAGCAAATACACAGCTTATCTGGAGCCCTGTTAGAATCTGTTGTTTTGTATGTGACAATAAATCGTAAAACGAATGGAGTATGTACTCATCAAAAATTTTAATGCATATTTCTAAGTCATTTGACCTTGACCTTGATCACAGCAGCCGCATGGGTGGTCTATAGAATGAAAGTATGGATGATGATAAATTATGAAATAAGCATTTATGAAGTTTCAAGCCCGTACAACTAACGGTAATAGGGGTAGTAGGTAACCGAAAACTTGAACGCAAATCTCAGACGAACAGACAGACAGACGAACAGATGTCAGGGTAATGACTATATGTACCCCTATATGTAAAAAACATTTGGGGTACATAAAATGGAAAATTGTAAGTAAAATAGTAGACACCAAAATTTAATTTAGCATTGTAAGGGTTAATAGATACTCTATGTTAATCATTACAAAATTGTACCATTCAAGACAAGAAACAGCGTGTTGTCTGCAATTGTCTGGAAATGTTTCGTATTTCTTTGTTTTCATAAACATATTTTTGCTTGCTTGCTTGCTTACTCGAAATCTTTTCTAAAGAATTTCATCATTGAAAAGTAACAAGAGTTCCGAAGGTCACAATATACGCCCATCGAGGCAAGGCCAGTCAACAAGGGGAGATAACTCACCAAAAACCAATAGACTTCTTCAGCTTGCCTTCATAAACATGTATACCAAATTTGGTTACGATCGGTGAAGTAGAACTCGAGTTATTGCGTGGACAAGGATACAGAGTGGGAAAATTAAAAATGGCCGCCAAGGGGAGATCTTCGGAAATTTCTAAAAATCAATAGGCTTCTTCGTCTTGCTGTGATAAACATGTATACCGAATTTGGTTACGATTGGTGAAGTAAAATTGGAGTTATTGCGTGGACAAGGATACAGAGTGCAAAAATTAAAAATGGCCTCCAAGGGAAGATAAGTCATCGGAAATTTTCAAAATTTGGTTACAATCCGTCAAGTAGTACTCTAGTTATTGCGTAGACAAGCTGTGCCCGCCCGCCAGCAAAAGATGAATACATAATACGTTCCGTTTTTTTCAAACGGGCGTATAAAAATCAGACAGCAAATCGTTTTCTCACCTTGTAAGGTTAATATGTGCAACACGGAAGTGGGCTCATTACCAGACCATTAGTATTTGCATGCTGTAATATTGAAGCCATAAACCTTGAAATGTTCCTTCAAAAATACATGCAAACCCCATAAAGCCTGTTATTGTTGGATCACTAAAGTGTTCCTTCTTGGCTCATACCTTTCTTTTAACATCATAGATCTCACCATACAGTTACAGTTATTCATGGTTATAGATAAAACAAGAATTTGCCAGCTGATGGCACAGGTTGAAGTAACGGACCGAGGTCTATAAATACATTAAATATGCCTAAAAGCATCAATAAATGAAGAAAAAAGTAATATTTTTTTTTCTTCATTTATTGATGCTTTTAGGCATATTTAATGTATTTATAGACCTCGGTCCGTTACTTCAACCTGTGGCTGATGGCAGCTGGATATTAACCCTTTCTTAAGTTTGAGACTGTTCCATAATGCAGAAAAAGGGGATCGTTTTGTAAAAATAATATCCGCAAATAGTCTCGATGAGATGGCTCGTTACGAGCCGACTCGTTACAAGCCGGCTCATCAGGATCTACACTGTTTGTAAATATTTAGGAATGAGGTCTCTAGTGTTGAAAGGGTTAATAATATTCCATTTAGTTGCACGGTCTATGGGCCAAACAAATATTTTCAAAGAAACAGCTTCCACTCAAACATCAAAACCCCACAAATGAATAATTGGTAGAACACGCCATGAAGTACCTTCTAAACAGGCCATATGAACTTGTGATATGGAAGTCTGTTAGCTTAGATCGGAGAGCAATTGCTTGTCGAGGGACCATTTCCTCTGAGTCCTTGTGTATACTAGTGTACGGAACCTACAAGTTGTGTTACAACGAAGACCAATATAATTGACAAGGCGTAACTAACAAAGGTAAACAAAATGAAATTAATGGGGTTTAACGTCCCAGCAACAGCTAAGGTCATATAGGGACGGGACCACAACTTTAAGTCTCATCCGACAGACCAGTGGGATGGAAATACTATGAAAGTATTTTTCATGCCCTAGGGTAGGTTTTGAACTCACAACCTTCAGTATTAAGTCCTGTATTCTACCCCGGAGCCACAGCCCATCACTCCGACGAAGGTCAAGGTCCCCATAGTCAATGTCATCCGAATGACACTTGGATGATAGCCATCAATGTGAGGATGTATACTGATGAAGTTTGGTAATGATCTGACTAATGGATCACGAGTCTGGAGATATGCAACATTTGGATGTACATGCAAAGTCGTTGATGCCGCCTATGCCGGAATTGTGACCACTATATCTCACTTTCCACTACCGTGGGTGAGACAAAAATTGATCGAAATGACTTCTTCAACTCTGTAATCTATTATGAAGATAAATACTTGATTAATCAAAAGTTTACTTTCACACATGAGGCATGCCATGTGATTTTGTACACATGCGATTTGTCATGAAATATTTATAGAAATTGTGTGATATTTTCTGTAGATGATGTCAACAGGAAACGAAGCTCCACATTTGCTATGACAATTTTGTTTTAACTTTTGACGTAATTTACATATATCTTAAATTTTGTAAATGAGATATCACACATGTTCTTAGGTACAAAATCACATGGCTTAACCCTTACTACGCTGAATTAAATGTTGTCGTCTGCTGGAAATGTTTTATTTTCAATATTTCTCGACAAAAAACTGGTTTTGACAACACATGAGAATCGTTTCCAGTGGAGACGATTCTCATGTGCTGTCAAAACCAGTTTTTTTGCTAAGAATTAAAGCAAAAATAAAAAACAGCAGACGGCAATTTCCGTTAACAGCGTAGGAAGGCTTAAGCCATGTGACTTTGTACCTAAGAAGATATGTAATATATATATCATGTAAAATATTTACAAATATTCAATATTTTCAGTAAATGACATCAAATGTTGACGGAAGGTTCAGTGCAAATGCGCAATATAATTCTGCATTTGCTATGAAAATGTTGTCAACGTTCGACGTCATTTACAGATAATATCAAAGTTTGTATAAATAATTTTCATTCAAAATCCCACATTCAAAATCCCATGATGATCGATTAAAAAATTTGGCTGATTTTGAAAGACTATTGACTTGGTAAGACCTGTTATGTGGCTGTGACTGGAGAAATGGAGCTTATGTGAATTGTGACCAGTGTATTTCCTGATCCAATAGCAGATTACTGTAGCCTCAGAGCTCCAGATAAGCTGCGTATTTGCGTAAATACCCAATTAAAATTGCCAAATACCCAATTGAAATCAGAAGTAGTGAGTATCAAAAAGCAATGAGAACAATTGTGGTACCTTTATCATGCTGCAGAAAACAATAAACAGACCACCAATATAGCATATTTTTTCTTATTTTTCCATGAAAACACATCTTGGTATTTCATTAGAATTGTCTCCAAGGAGACAATTCTAATGAAATGCCAAGATATGTTTTCATTCCGAAACAAACTATTCAATAATTGCTGTCTGTTGATGTGTAAACAGTAGTGTGATTTAATTTTACCCAATTAAAACTTTGAAATACCCAATTGCTTCAGAAATGATGGGAGTGACAATACTCAATTACTAATTCCTTATCTGGAGCCCTGAGCCTGATAACGATCTTTTCTGGCTTGTTCCAAGCATGTTGGGTAGTTCATTGGTTGAATGGTAAAGAAGGCAGATCCTGATCAGACTGGAGCTAGACTGGTCGTAAAACCAATAACACCAATTTCCTCAGTCGCAGCCACATATATGCTATTGAAACATCAACCCATACAATGCTGAATAAACTTTTTGTCCGTCGGTTTTTCCACATTTTCGAATTTCTCGATATTTTGAAAAGCAAAATGCAGAGAGGGTTTAACATCCCAGAAACGGCTTTAAATCATGTAGAGATGGGACCTCTCGGTTTCAAGTCTAATCCGACACAAGTAGTATGAACCAGGGCTCCAGATAAGGAATTTGTAATAGAGTATTGTCACTCCATCATTTCTGTCAGAAGCAATTGGGTATTTCACAATTTTAATTGGGTAAAATAAAATCACGCTACTGTTTACACATCAACAGACAACAATTATTGAATAGTTTGCTTCGAAATGAAACATGTCTTGGAATTTCATTAGAATTGTCTCCTTGGAGACAATTCTAATGAAATACCAAGATTTGTTTTCATGGAAAATAAGAAAAACATGCTATATTTGTAATCGGTTTATTGTTTCCTGCAGCACGATAAATGTACCACAATTTTTTTATTGCTTTTTGCTTTTTGATTTTTTTATTGCTTTTTGATACTCGCTACTTCTGATTTAAATTGGGTTTTTGGCAATTTTTTTAATTAGGTTTTTAAGCAAATACAAAGCTTATCTGGAGCTCTGGTTGTTTCTCATCCAAAGTATATTCTGTGACCATTCATTTGAACCATCTCAACGAGAAAATAAATAAGACAAATATTTAGAAATATCGGTTTCATCCCTCACCAAGCTGGAGACGGAAATTGTCGTCTGTTCTTCATTTTTGCCTTAATTCTTAACAAAAAAACGATTTTGACAGCACATGAGAATCGTCTCCAGTGGAGACGATTCTCATGCGCTGTCAAAACAGGTTTTTGTCGAGAAATGGAATGGGGCTTAACGGCCCATCAACACAAAAGAGTATAATTTAAGGCCAAGCAATTTAAATGAAGAATAAAAACAATAGTAAAATAGTATGTCAGATAATCGAGAAATATTGAAAATAAAACATTTCCGGCAGATGACACGATTTAATTCAGCGTAGTAAGGGTTAAAATAAAGTGGTGTATCCTCAGCAAGTAAAAGGTTATACCAGAGTATGACACGTGTACAAAAGGACAGCCATTGGTAGATCAAGACATGTCTGTATTCAGACAATCTGAAACTGCCCAAAACTGTTCTCTCCATCGCTATATTGAATATCAAACAGATTGAATGGGAAATAGAATAGGCTCCAATAAGCTTATATTGTATTTATTCTAATAGTAGCCCCCTGTCTAATAGTCGGCCCTTGTCTAATAGTCGGCCCCTGTCTAATAGTTGGCCCCTGTCTAATAGTCTGCCCCTGTAATTAGTCCCCGAGGGCCCCTGTCTAGTCGCTGTCTAATAAGTATTCTGTAATATCGGCTGTCTAATAGTCGGCCCCTGTAATAGTCGGCCCCTGTTAATAGTGTATGCCCTTGTCTAATAGTTGACCCCTGTCTAATAGCCGGCCTCTGTCTAATAGTCGGCCCCTGTCTAATAGTCGGCCCCTGTCTAATAGTCGGCCCCTGTCTAATAAGTAGGCCTCTGTCTAATAGTCGGCCCCTGTCCAATAAGTAGGCCTCTGCTAATAGTCGGCCCCTGTCCAATAAATAGGCCCCTGTCAGCCCCTGTCTAATAAGTAGGCCCCTGTCTAATAAGTAGGCCCCTGTCTAATAAGTAGGCCCCTGTCTAATAGTCAGCCCCTGTCTAATAAGTAGGCCCCTGTCTAATAGTCGGCCCCTTTCTAATAAGTAGGCCCCTGTCTAATAAGTAGGCCCCTGTCTAATAGTCGGCCCCTGTCTAATAAGTAGGCCTCTGTCTAATAGTCGGCCCCTGTCCAATAAGTAGGCCTCTGTCTAATAGTCGGCCCCTGTCCAATAAATAGGCCCCTGTCTAATAGTCAGCCCCTGTCTAATAAGTAGGCCCCTGTCTAATAAGTAGGCCCCTGTCTAATAGTCAGCCCCTGTCTAATAAGTAGGCCCCTGTCTAATAGTCGGCCCCTTTCTAATAAGTAGGCCCCTGTCTAATAAGTAGGCCCCTGTCTAATAGTCAGCCCCTGTCTAATAAGTAGGCCCCTGTCTAATAGTCGGCCCCTTTCTAATAAGTAGGCCCCTGTCTAATAAGTAGGCCCCTGTCTAATAGTCGGCCCCTGTCTAATAAGTAGGCCCCTGTCTAATAGTCAGCCCCTGTCTAATAAGTAGGCCCCTGTCTAATAGTCGGCCCCTGTCTAATAAGTAGGCCCCTGTCTAATAAGTAGGCCCCTGTCTAATAGTCAGCCCCTGTCTAATAAGTAGGCCCCTGTCTAATAGTCAGCCCCTGTCTAATAAGTAGGCCCCTGTCTAATAAGTAGGCCCCTGTCTAATAGTCGGCCCCTGTCTAATAAGTAGGCCCCTGTCTAATAAGTAGGCCCCTGTCTAATAGTCGGCCCCTGTCTAATAAGTAGGCCCCTGTCTAATAAGTAGGCCCTGTCTAATAAGTAGGCCCCTGTCTAATAAGTAGGCCACTGTCTAATAGTTGGCCCCTGTCTAATAAGTAGGCCCCTGTCTAATAGTCGGCCCCTGTCTAATAGTCAGCCCCTGTCTAATAAGTAGGCCCCTGTCTAATAGTAGGCCCCTGTCTAATAAGTAGGCCCCTGTCTAATAAGTAGGCCCCTGTCTAATAGTCAGCCTCTGTCTAATAAGTAGGCCCCTGTCTAATAGTCGGCCCCTGTCTAATAAGTAGGCCCTGTCTAATAGTCGGCCTCTGTCTAATAGTCGGCCCCTGTCTAATAAGTAGGCCCCTACTATTAGAGGGGGCTACTATTAGAATATGTATTTGCACACATGAATTTAATTTCAGACATAAACATTTCTACATTTCCTGCAATATTAATGCCCAATTTCGTTTTTAAAAATTGCTTAGCCCCCGGAGCTGTTTATGAGAATAAATACAGTATGCACATGTAGATGCATAGAATTCTGATCAGGATCTACTCCAGTAGCAAACGTGATGTGTTATAATGTTTTTTAATTAAGTTGCTAAAATATGTCCCCCTGCAAACAAAAAAGCGGTATATTATGTTTTCAACCAGTGTATAACATATTTGATTGAATACCAATTTACATCAATATAGATAGATGAACAGTGTGAAGAGGATTGGAAAAAAATATAACTATCTTATGGAGTTCCTCTCCTTGTTCCTCCCTCACCAGTGTAGACAGAGATCAGTCTCTGATCAGGGGGCCGTTTCACTAAACTTTGTACGACTAAAATGTTCGTAAGTGCAAAATTATCTGTAAATCTGTAAAATCTGTAAAATAAGTCTGTAAATTTCACATTAACACTGTTTTCTTGTAAACAATTATTGGATTTACATTTATTGAGCATAGGCTGCATATGCAGCCTATGCTCAATAAATGCAAATCCATCAATTGAAATTTCCAGACGATCCTAAATTTGCACTTACAAACATTTTAGTCGTACGAAGTTTAGTGAAACGGCCCCCAGGATCTACATATTCAGTGTTGGGCAGCAGGAATATATTGCTGATGACTACAGACAAACTTATATCAGGCTGCATGAGTGTGTTAACAGCTCAGGAGCTATACTGGTCAAAAAAGCAATAATCGTCAAGACACGTCACACTGGTGGCTATGACTGGAGCCATGGTATTTGTGACCAGTGTTCATCCTGATCAAATAGCACACTCCGGTTGCCTGATCACGATCTATATGGCTTTTAAGAATTACGACGAATGTTTCATTGATTGAGTGGCGACCAGTGCAGATCCGGATCAGACTGTGCAGATGCACAGGCTGATATTTATCTACACTGGTTGCAAAACCCATATGTTGTTGATTACCCAGAATGCACACTTACCAGGCTCATAGCAAACATGGCCGCCGCTATCGCCGCGACTATCAGGCACTGAAAGGCCGCCCAATTCTTCCATACAAAACCCTTCACCTCCGTATAGCACCTGATACAAGAACAATAATATAATTTATGTAGTCAATCATTAGATGGGGTTTTGCAGTGCAACAACACCGTGTATTACAGGGCTCCAGATAAGCTGGGTATTTGCGTAAATACCCAATCAGAAGTAGCGAGTATCAAAAAGCAATAACAAATTTGTGGTACCTTTATCATGCTACAGAAAACAATTAAACAGACCACAAATATATAGCATATTGTTCTTATTTTCCATGAAAACACATCTTGGTATTTCATTAGAATTATATCCAAGGAGACAATTCTAATGAAATTCCAAGACATGTTTTCATTTCGAAGCAAACTATTTAATAATTGCTGTCTGTTGATGTGTAAACAATAGTGTGATTTTATTTTACCCAATAAAAATATTGAAATACCCAATTGCTTCAGATATGATGGAGAGAAAATACTCAATTACTAACTCCTTATCTGGGGCCCTGGTATTAAATATCTCAATAAACCTATACAGATACATGTTGTACAGCTTCAATAAACCTATACAGATACATGTTATCATTGATCAGTACAGCTTCAATAAACCTATACAGATACCTGTTATCAGTGATCAGTACAGCTTCAATAAACCTATACAGATACATGTTATCATTGATCAGTACAGCTTCAATAAACCTATACAGATACCTGTTATCATTGATCAGTACAGCTTCAATAAACCTATACAGATACATGTTATCAGTGATCAGTACAGCTTCAATAAACCTATACAGATACATGTTATCATTGATCAGTACAGTTTCAATAAACCTATACAGATACATGTTATCATTGATCAGTACAGCTTCAATAAACCTATACAGATACATGTTATCATTGATCAGTACAGTTTCAATAAACCTATACAGATACATGTTATCATTGATCAGTACAGTTTCAATAAACCTATACAGATACATGTTATCATTGATCAGTACAGCTTCAATAAACCTATACAGATACATGTTATCAGTGATCAGTACAGCTTCAATAAACCTATACAGATACATGTTATCATTGATCAGTACAGTTTCAATAAAACCTACCTACAGATACATGTTATCAGTGATCAGTACAGCTTCAATAAACCTATACAGATACATCTTATCATTGATCATCAGTTCAATAAACCTACAGATACATGTTACATTGATCAGTATAGCTCATACTTAATACAGATTACATATTCAGTGATCAGTACAGCTTCAATAAACCATTCAGATACAGTTATCATTGTCAGTACAGCCTACTACATGCATTGTGTACAGCTTCAATAAAATATACAGATACATGTTTAATCCATTGCATTACAGCTTTCAATAACCATACAGATACTGTATCATTGATCAGATACAGCTTCAATAAACTATACAGATCATGTTATCATTGATCAGCAGCTTCAATAAACCTATACGATACATGTTAATCCATTGATCAGTTACAGTTTATACAATAAAACATATTAGTTATCATGATTCAAATAGCTCTTAAACTTATAAACAGATACATGTTTATCATGATCAGTACAGCTCTACTTTAATAAACATGACATGTTATCATTGATCAGTACAGCTTCAAAAAACCTATTCAATTACTGTACAGTACAGTACAGCTTCAATAAACCTATACAGACATGTTTATCATTGATCAGTACAGCACATACTTACAGAATACTGTCAGTGATCAGACAGCTTCAATAAACCTATACAGATACATGTTATCATTGACAGTACAGCTTCATTACTATACGATACATGTTATCATGATCGTACAGCTCAATACTATACAGATACAGTTATCATTGATCAGTTTACAGTCAATAAACCGATTACAGACAGTTCATTATCAGTACAGCTTCAATAAATATACGATACTGTTTACCTTCACTATACAGAATAAAACATGTATCATTGTCATACAGCTTCAATAAAAACACTATACAGACCTTTATCATAAAATCAGGATACATGTTACATTGTTCAGTACAGCTTCAATCTATACGAGTACATTTTATCATTGATTCAGTACAGTTCCAATAAAAACCCATACAGATACATGTTATCATTGATCAGTACAGCTTCAATACCTTATACAGATACATGTTATCATTGATCAGTACAGATCATGTCATTACAGTCAATACGTTATACAGATACATGATTGATCAGTCAGCTTTCAATAAACCTATACAGTACATTATCATTGATCAGTACAGTTTTCAATAAAAACTATACAATACTGTTATCATGATCATCAGCTTTCATAAACCTATACAGATTACATGTAATCATTGAGCGTAACAGTTTCAATAAACCTATACAGATACAGTTATTATCATACAGTGTCATAAAAAACCTATACAGATACATGTTATCATTGACAGTACAGCTTCAATAATCCTATACAGATACATGTTATTCAAATGCAGTACGTTCAATAAACTCCTATTACAGTATGTTAATCCATGATCAGTAAAGTTCAATAAACCATACAGTACATGTTATCATTATCAGTACAGTTTCAATAAATATACAGTTTATGTTAATCATTGATCAGTACAGTTCAATAAACCCTATAACTACATGTTATTCATTGTCAGTCGCTTCAATAAACCTATACAGTACATGTTATCTTGATCAGTACAGTTTCAAAAACCTATAGATACCTTACTTGATCAGTACAGTTCAATAAACCTATACATCAGGTTATCATTGATCAGTACAGCTTCAATAAATATACAGATACATGTTATCATTGATCACAGTTCAATAAACCATCAGATATGTTACATTATCGTCAGTTCAATAAACCTATACAGATACTGTTATCTTGATCAGTCTTCATAAACCTATACATACATGTTATCATTGATCTACAGCTTCAATAAACCTATACAGTACCATGTTATCATTGATCGTACAGCTTCAATAAACCTATACAGATATGTTATCATTGATCAGTACAACCTACATTACTATACAGAATTAAACCATGTCATGCTCAGTACAGTTTCAATAAACTATCAGATACATGTTATCATTGTCAGTACAGCTTCAATAAACTATCAGATACTGTTATCATTGATCAGTACGTTTCAATAAATATTACAGATCTGTTACATTGATCAGTCAGCCAACATCTCATTACATTCAGATACATGTTATCATTGATCAGTACTTTCAATAAACCTATACAGATCATGTTATTTGATCAGTACAGTTTCAATTAAACTACAGTACATGTTAATCAATTGTCAGTACAGCTTTCAATAAACCTATAAGATGTTATCATTGATCGTACAGTCCTAAAACCTATACAGAATTAAACCATGTTTACATTGATCAGTACAGCTTCAATAAACCTATAGATACAGTTATCATTGACATACAGTTTCAATAAACCTATACAGATACTGTCATTGATCGTACACTTCAATAAACCTATATACTGTTATCTTGATCAGTAGTTCAATAACCTACGATATGATTGATCAGACAGCTTCAATAAACCTATACAGATATGTTATCATTGATCATACGTTCAATAAACCTATACAGAATTACTTATCAGTACAGTTTCAATAAACCTATACATACATTATATTATCAATAGTTATACTATACAATATTATCATTGATCAGTACAGCTTCAATAAACCTATACAGTATGTTATCATTGATCTACAGCCTACAATTATTATTCAAGTTACAGTAAACCATGGATCTGTTACTGCATTTCAATAAACCCTATACAGTACTGTTATCATTGTAATACAGCGTCAGCTAATATACTATTCCTAGTTATCATTGATCAGTACAGCTTCAATAAACTATACAGATACAGGTTATCATTGTCAGTACACCTTCATACATACAGATACTGTCATTGATCAGTACAGCTCAATACAGACTGATACATGATATCTATGAGTCCAGTCAGCTTCAATAAACCTACAGATACAGTTATCAGGATCTGTACGCTCATAAAACTATACAGATACATGTTGATTTTTATTGAGACAGAGCTCCACAAGGGAGTACTTACCTGACTAGAGAAACTACGACTTCAAACGCGAGAGAGAAGGCCCCGAACCATATCGTCCACGGCACCACCACCTCAAGGAATTTATTCAATTCTTTGTGAGTAAATACTGCAATAAAATATTACACAGATTACCTCCCTTGTCACAATGCTGATGACTGAGTGATATAGATTGTGAGAAAAAAAGTAATATTCTTTTTAAATGACATCAAAAGTTGACAAAAAATTTAATTCCGCATGAGCTCTGATTTTTTTTGTTGCGTTTCTAATTAATTTACGGAAAATACAACTGATTTTCGAAATCAATATACCGGTAGGTGCAATACAAGGGAGGCAATACATTGGCTGGCAGGGCTCAAAATAAGAGGTATGATTTACACATGTACTCGAAACCAAGCAGCAAAGCTTCAGTCTCAACAAATTAAAACCTCCCAATTTCCAGCAAGAGTACATACTGAGAAAGTTTTATAATCAATGATTGATTGATTGGTGTTTAACATCCTATCAACAGCTAAGGTCATTTAAGGCCGGGCCAACAGGTTCAATCCCGTATGTAGCCTGCTGCATTGGGGAGAAATACCAAAATCAGAACGGAATATGTACATTTAAATATATATATATTCAGCCCTGAAATTAGAAAAACCTGACCTGGTGCCAGGTCCATACCACACCAAAGTAACTTGGCCCCTTCCTCTAAACGTAATGAAGATTCCATGGCCAGTGCTTATACACCTTTCCCAATATGTTCTCTAGTGTTGTACTTGAAATCAGGCAGCTTGATTGGCTGAGACTGAGAATAGCTCAGCCTCGACCAATCAAGCTATCAACATGAGAACGCAAAATGTGCTCAGAATATAGGAATGAATGGCCTTTTTGTGGAATTTATTGGGGTATAAACTTGGAAAAGTCGCGGGAATACTGGACGAAGGCCGGAAGGCCTCGTCCAGTATTCCCGCGACTTTTCCAAGTTTATATCCCCGATAAATTCAACAAAAAGGCCATTAATTCCTTATAATTCCAGCATTTGAAATAAATTCATCAAGAAAATGTGTTTATTTTCCGTTTTCATAAGAATTATTTGAACTGCGCCTGACGGTTACGGAAAGTAGTTCGGCATGGGAGTTTACTGGGATATAAATTTTGGACAGAGACTTGCTACGGACCAATCAAATGTTAGGGAATTGTGTAAATATTTTTGTGCTGGAATTATTGCGTTATATTCATGGGCCAAGTCTTAAATGAATCAGAGTTGTGTTTTAATTATATTTTACATGTGATAAAGATGACAATACCAGAACTTGGGGTCAGATCACTAAACATTGCAAATATGACATGTTCGTTAGTCAAGGTGCATGATCACGTCGTTACAACAACAACAACAATTAATGAAACTTCGAAAAGCACGCCCCCCCCCCGATTCAAAGTACTTATTACAACGGATTTTGATGAAATCTGGCGCATCAAACGCGTCTTGTTAAGCTGCATTTGGTGGTCTCGGTACTTTGGCCCACACTTCTGTTGTTTTGCGAAGAATCAATTTCCGTGTTTACTGACACGGAAATCGATTCTTCGCAAAAACGACATAAGTATCAGACATGAGAATGGCTGTCGCTGAAAACATCTGAAAATCCACTGAAACCACCTCACCCCACTTGTAAAAGTATCAAATTTGAGCATACCAGATTGATTCTGAATCATTTTGAAAACGCAAATTATGACAAAATCAACTGAAATCAGCTGATCAGCTGAAGATTCTCATGCCTGACGTATGTGCCGAAGTCCCGAGACCACCAACTGCAGGTCATGAAGACGCGTTTGCTGCGCCATATTTCATAAAAATCTGTTGCATATTAAGGAAAATATCAAGTAATACTTACTTAGAGTGGGTGCGCTTTCAACACTTTCAGACAGTGTTGTTGTTGTGGTTACCACGTGATCATGCACCTTGTAAGTGCAAAATTAAATTTTGCAAAAACCAGTAGCACTGACAAAGTATATCATTGACTACTTCCATGCTTACCGACTTTTGATTCAATCGTGAAGTCATCGGCGAAATTCAGGGAGAAAAGTCTGATTGTCTGGTACCACACATAGCCATATACAAGGGCATTGGCAACCATATGTGTCAGGTTGGATGACTTATTTTCTGTAATACAAGTAAAACATAGATAGAGTAATTATACAAGGCTCCAGATAAGGTGCGTAATGGTGTATTTTACACACATATTTTAGTACAGTGCAACCTCTCTACAACAGCCACCCATTGGAAGAGGCAAAACTGGCTGTTATAGAGAGGTGGCTGTTGTAGGGAGGTTAATGCTGAATACAATTTTATCGTCTGATGTTTATTTATTTTCTTCAGTAATTCTCAATAAAAACATGTTTTGACAGCATTTTAGAATCATTTCCAATGGAAATGATTCTAAAATGCTGTCAAAACATGTTTTTATTGAGAAAGAATGCAAAATCAACATCAAACGACAATGTTCATGCTCAGCAGTGTAAGGGTTAGATATAGAGGAAATCATCCATTCGGGATATAAAATAGCGGCTGTTACAGAGAGGTGGCTGTTGTAGAGAGGTGGCCGTTCGGGGAGGTTCGACTGTAGAATACACATTTATTATCAAACGTGGGAGTACAAAATACTCACAGCAATGTGAAAATACGCATTGATTTTCAAATTTAGTAGTGAAAATACTGTAATAAAGTTGGACATTTACTTACTTGAGCTGCAAAAAGCAAATGTGATGTCAACTATGTTTTTATTGAGAAATAAATATTGACAATTTGCGTGTCCAGCATTCTAAGGTTTAAAGGTACATGCCCACTCAGTATGCACAACTTATTCTTTATATCTGAGCCATCATCTGAGACAAGTTTAGGCAAAATAAACATTCATTCACCATTACCACACGTATTGATTGACATTTTTATACATTTTATATCAGACGTAACTTTCCACACTGATATCAGGGGCGATAACCGTGTTTCCTTAAAATTATAACCGACATTACTATTTATGCTCTGCATTTATTTTTTCATACTTTATAATCAGTCAAAAATATAATTTTTTCAGGTGACACGTTTAATTAGTATAAATAATTAAACAAGAGGGCCATGATGGCCCTAATTCGCTCACCTGACTCCATGAACACCAGAGGAGAATGTGACATTGAGTTCATACAGTATGTGTTTTAAAAAAATTGTGCTATTTTAGATGGCGGTCATCTTGGATTAAGCGATGACTCTTTGATACCTTCGATTTGATATAGACATGACCATATTCGGTCAAAAATAAAATTTTACACTAAATTGACCCCACGGGCCACCCCCATTTTTGACCCCGGGGTCACCATTTTAACAACTCTTGGATTAGCGACGACCTCCGTTTTAACAAATCTGAAAAGCCTTCACCCATGGACCATAACTGTGAAGTTTGGCCACCATGGGCCAAGCGGTTAGTGTGAAGAAGAATTTTGAAATCTCTAATAACAGAATTACCTTTTGACATTTTGGCGGCCATCTTGGATGACATGACCATCCAATTTTGACAAAAAATGCACCAGAGCAATCGTCTCTTTGATACCTTCGATTCCCTTTTTGACCCCTGTGTCACCATTTTAACAAATTTGAAAGAGCATTGTACATCGATCATTCCAACCAAGTTTCGTCGAAATCCGGCTGGCGGTTCATGAGAAGAAGATCTTTTAAGAATTTATGCTATTTTTAGATTAGCGATGACCTCCATTTTAACAAATCTGAAAAGGCTTCACCCATGGACCATACCTTTTAAGTTTGGCTACCATGGGCCAAGCGGTTCATGTGAAGAAGAATTTTGACAAATTTTGATTTCGACAAAAAATGCACCAGAGTGATCGCCTTGTTCATACCTTCGATTTGATATATGACATGACCATATTCGTTCAAAAATAAAATTTGACCCCAATTTGACCTCACGGGCCACGCCCATTTTTGACCCCGGGGTCACCATTTTAACAACTTTGAAAGAGCATTGTACATCGATCATTCCTACCAAGTTTTGTCGAAATCCGGTTGGCGGTTCTTGAGAAGAAGATTTGTGAAGAATTTGTGCTATTTTTAGACGGCGGCCATCTTGGATTACGTGATGACGTCATTTTAACAATTTTGTAATCCCCCTACCTAAGGACCATGACCATGAAGTTTGGTGACAATAGGCCCAATGGTTACCGAGGAGAAGACGTTTGAAAATGTTCACGGACGACGACGGACACATTGCGGTAACAATAGCTCACATGAGCTTCGCTCAGGTGAGCTAAAAATACCGTGCCTCATTTGTACATGAAAATAGCCTGATACCAACGCGCGTCACTATCAGTAAAATAAATATTACTAAATGATTATACCTGTATAGTGGGCACTCATAGATTTTACAACTGGTGGAATAGTGACAAAATTATACACTTATTTAATTCCTAAAGGACATTTTGTGCCTACTGAGTGGGCATGTACCTTTAAGACTTGTACATAAAAATATATTGGGCAATCCGTGGTGACACTCACAAACATTTGGCAAGTTTCGGCTTTCATCGGTATAACTCTATATATATATGAACAAGGCTTCTAACTCGGACACGACCTCGTATCGTAACACATTCCGCGATTTTATTAACGCTAATGGGAATATTTTGCGGAAAGTGCAAATGTTCATTTGAGAATTATTGTTATCTTGCTAAAATAACATAGTTAGAACATATTTATGCAAATAATATCAAATTGCAGCTAATTTTCCTAAGTCGAACACAACTTTGTATCACAAAAAATGAAATAATGTGTTTAAGGCTCTAACGTCAATGTCAATATTGTAGTGGCTAGTTCATATGATCATTTGAGAATTATCAATATCCTGCAGAAATACAAAGAAAATTACAATTTTAAACATGTTATTTCGTTATGATACGAGGTCGGGTCTGACCAAAGTTAGAAGCCTTGTTCATATATACCGAGTTATACCGATGAAAGCCGAAACACACCGGATGCCTGTGCTTACAAGTACCAGATAAATACTACAGCAAATTCTAATACAAACATAGCTGTTTTGAAAACATGACTGAACTCCCTATTTCAGACCAGGTTAAAACGTCTGGGGTAATTTGATTGGCTGAGGAAATATATCTAATAAGGGCATCCTTAGAATGCTTTATAATCAGGAGCAGTGATCTTCATTAACCCAAGTCACGTTATAATGTCATTGTGACCAAAATATTATTGAAATCGGTGAAGAGATCAAGCAGTTACGGAGAAAAGACTTTTAACACATTTGCATTATGAACAAGGTGAACATAAGTCCTCAGTAACCTTGACCTTGGGTATTAAGACATGGGGTGTATTCGAAACAAAGCACCATTCCTAGACACACAATGTGGCCAAAATTATTAAAATGGGTGAAGAGGTTCATTAGTTATTAAGAAATGTAAGGTGTTACTAACCCACGCACGCACGCACGCACGCACGCACGCACGCACGCACGCACGCACGCACGCACGCACGCACGCACGCACGCACGCACGCACGCACGCACGCACGCACGCACGCACGTACGCACGCACGTACTAACGTATACATATACGTACATGAACTAACGCTATATCCTCTTCTGACTTCGGTGAGGGGATAAAAGGTACTCGCATCAGAAATATGCAGAGATACACGTGTAGTCACTTTAAGATGCGCATCATATACATGACTGTAGTCTGATCAGGGCCTGTACTGTTCTCCATTCAGTCAATAAAACACCCGTTATGCTTATAGTTTTGATACTTATCAGGCTTCAGGAGAGCGCTAGAAGATCAGAAGTTTAAATATCCACAAATGCCATAAGTCCCATTTCTCCAGTCATAGCCACAAACACTGTATTTATTCTAACAGTAGGCTCCCGTCGTCAACTTTGTTTATGTTCACATAGTGATATATTTTCACTTAAGTCATCATAAAATACAAGCCTCTGTGTCTTTATGCAATTATAATGCCAAAAATAACTCCATAAATACGAAAACTGTATACCCTTTGACATACTTCGTATGCCGGGGGTACAATTGCGGTATGTGGCTCTCCTCTGTAGACTTACTTGGGCTGGTGTAGCCGAGGAACGTGTCGTCCAGCAGGGAGATATACAAGATGATGGTGAGCAGGTTGGGGGGTATAATATTGCGGTATGTGGCTCTCCCCTGTAGACTTACTTGGGCTGGTGTAGCCGAGGAACGTGTCGTCCAGCAGGGGGATATACAGGATGATGGTGAGCAGGTTGGGGGTATAATATTACGGTTTGTGGCTCTCCCCTGTAGACTTACTTGGGCTGGTGTAGCCGAGGAACGGGGGTATAATATTGCGGTATGTGGCTCTCCCCTGTAGACTTACTTGGGCTGGTGTAGCCGAGGAACGTGTCGTCCAGCAGGGGGATATACAGGATGATGGTGAGCAGGTTGGGGGTATAATATTGCGGTATGTGGCTCTCCCCTGTAGACTTACTTGGGCTGGTGTAGCCGAGGAACGTGTCGTCCAGCAGGGGGATACACAGGATGATGGTGAGCAGGTTGGGGTATAATATTACGGTGGTGGCACTCTTACCCCTGTAGACTTACGTGGGCGGTGATGTAGCCGAGGAACGTGTCGTCCAGCAGGGGGATATACAGGATGATGGTGAGCAGGTTGGGGGTATAATATTACGGTTTGTGGCTCTCCCCTGTAGACTTACTTGGGCTGGTGTAGCCGAGGAACGTGTCGTCCAGCAGGGGGATACACAGGATGATGGTGAGCAGGTTGAAGAAGTTGTAGTTGCCAGTCATTAGGATCAACCCCTGCAGCATGATCTGAAAACAATCCTTCATATTTATGTTTTCTTATTTTCCATATTTTTCTTACATTTCAACCGGTAGTTTATAGAAATATAACAGTGAATTACACCAGTAGTATATACCGGCAGTAGTTTACACGACTCGTGTTTCCCATATATGGAGAAATAATGTCAGTAACGTCGCAATGACATGTTTCATTTTGATCAATCAAATCATGTTCTCAAACACACACTCTGAATCACGAGACAGTCGCCTTCACTACGGGCCGCCTCCTGAATTGATTCCCTTTGTTTTTATAAACTATCATGTTTGAAATGTAAGGAAATGTTTATTTAACCAGGTGAGCTGATTATCGTGAAATAATGTACTCATGATTGGATGCATGGGTAAAACGTTGTGTTGTAACGTCCTAGAATGTTCATCAGGGGTGGGAAGTTCCAGGGTTTCTAAAATTTTCAGTTTACCGGTTCTGGACCGATTTTTGAACTCAGACCGATTGAGATTTGAAAACTAGTCTTAAAAATCGGTCCGAGAAAAATTGCCAGTCGGCTGCTATTTAGCTATAAACCTTGTAAATTTACCGTTTTTGCCCACCAAGTAATGTCCATTTTATGACACACATCCGCGGGCCATATCCGTGTTAAACCAGTGTGCAACAACTCACAATTTTCTGGATTTGGCATTTGGAACTAAATGCCAAATCCAGAAAATTGCTAAACAATGTTTGTACCAAGAAATGTACAAAAGTGTGTTTCCCATGTTGAAACAATAGTATTTTTTCGGCAATTATCAGGAACCTCAAATCCTGATTTTAGGATATATCCTGAAAATTCCCACTGCTGTTTCATGCCTATGGCAAGTTCTTAACACACTACCTCCATTACTGGGGCCTGTTTCACTAAACTTCTTACGACTAAAATGTTCGTAAGTGCAAATTTAGGATCGTCTGTAAATTTAAATTGATGGATTTACATTTATTGAGCATAGCCTGCATATGCAGCCTATGCTCAATAAATGTAAATTCAATAATTGTTTACAAGAAAACTTTGTTAATGTGACATTTACAGACTATCATAATTTTGCACTTACGAACATTTTAGTCGTACGAAGTTTAGTGAAACGGGCCCCTGAAGTCCACTGCTCTACCATTAGACTATCAATCCATCCAAGGTACATGGGTGAGCGGTAAAATGGAAATATGGATGATGATAAACAAGCACACAAAATTTCATGTCAACCTGACTTGTGCGTTCTGGAGATATATGATGTTAAGCACTTTGAATGCAAATTATGATGGACTAGCTAGCACATGGATGTGCAGCAAAGTGCCAACTATACATGCTCCAGATAAGCTTAAATTTGCTTAAATACCCAATTAAAATTGCCATCATGCAATAAACAGACCACATATATATAGCATATATTTTCTTATTTTCCATGAAAACACATCTTGGTATTTCATTAGAATAGTCTCCAAGGAGACAATTCTAATGAAATACCAAGACATGTTTTCATTTCGAAGCAAATTATTCAATAATTACCAAGACATGTTTTCATTTCGAAGCAAATTATTCAATAATTACTGTCTGCTGATGTGTAAACAGTAGTGTGATTTTATCCTACCCAATTAAAATGTTGAAATACCCAATTGCTTCAGAAATGATGGAGTGACAATACTAAATTACTAATTCCTCATCTGGAGCCCTGACTATATCATGCCGCTTGCAAGCGAAGGCCAAATCTTGGACAATTAATTAATCCATGGATACTAGTTCTTGCAAACCATGGGCACATTTCTATGTACATGTACTTCAAATTTAAAGTACAACATGCTTCGCATATCATCATCACACATTGAAACATCCCACCAGAGACATAACAATATCAACTTGCGTTTGTAATTATAAAATCCTGAAAATCGAGTAGTAAAATCAATCGCTCATTTCCTTACTGCATGTTCCATGAGGAGGTTTAATTTTGCCCCACTGATCGGAAAAGCTATCCAATGCTTTGCGACCAGTGTAGCCCCAGATCAGCCTGCGCATTCGCGCAGTCTGATCTGGGACTACACTGTTTGCCATTCCACTACTGAAGTACCCATAACGACATTGACAGTAGTACATGTATATATTATAATTCTACTGTGTAACTGTTAACGATTGTTGCAACTATCATACAGATCATTTTCTTATGCCAAGTTATGCCAAGGAAACTTAGACATGGAAAACATTCAACGCACCTGCGAATAGATACAGATTTTTTTTAATTTAATTCCAATATTTAATTACTACTGACTCTCCACAAGAAAAATAGGCTGATTTAGTTTGTGACTAATGTAAGCCCAGATCAGCCTGTGCTCCCATGCAGTCTGATCCGGGTCTACACTTTTCACTGTTAGGTGGTTGTCCCGCTAGCGCAATGAGCACGCTTCTAACTAACGCAGCCTGTATGTACTAACTGATCAGAAGCTACACTGGTCAAAACACAATATGGTATGCCAAATATCTAAATAATCCTTCAAGACAGAGCTCCAGATAAGCTGCGTATTTGCTTAAATACCCAATTAAAATTGCCAAAAATTCAATTGAAATCAGACGTAGTGAGTATCAAAAAGCAATAACAAGATGGCCGCGACCCGCATGTCGAGCCCGCCGGGGCATTCGATGGTCTCAGAGTGTATTTATTTGAAGTTTGATGCCCAATAAGCATACAAAGTTTCAAGCAAATCTGACTGACGGTTACAGAGATAATAGGTCATTTGACCTTGACCTTGGGCACAGGGGCCGCATGAGTGGGATACAGCATGAATATATGGATGATGACTAATAAGTATATGAAGTTTCAAGTCAATGTGACTTAGGACTGCAGAGATATAAGGTATTTAAAAACTTTAATGCAGATTTCGGAACGCAAACTTCTAAGTCATTTGACCTTGACCTTGGACAAAGGGGCCGCATGAGTGGGATACAGCACAAATATATGGATCATGACTAATAAGCATATAAAGTTTCAAGTCAATGTGACTGAGGACTGCACAGATATAAGGTATTTAAAAACTTTAACGCAGATTTCGGAATGCAAACTTCTAAGTCATTTGACCTTGACCTTGGACACAGGGGTTGCATGAGTGGGACACAGCATGAATATATGGATCATAACTAATAAGCATATGAAGTTTCAAGTCAATGTGACTTAGGACTGCAGATATATAAGGTATTTAAAAACTTTAACGCAGATTTCGGACGGACGGACGGACGGACGGACGGACGCATGCACGCACAGACACCCGGACGTCATTGTGATCACTATGTCTCGCTTTCCGCAAGCGGGCTCGACAAAAAATGTGGTACCTTTATCATGCTGCAGAAAACAATAAACCAACCACAAATATAGCATGTTTTTCTTATTTTTCCATGAAAACACATCTTGGTATTTCATTAGAAAGACAATTCTAATGAAATATCGAGACATGTTTTCATTTAGAAACAAACTATTCAATAATTGCTGTCTGCTGATGTGTAAACAGCAGTGTGATTTTATTTTACCCAATTAAATTTTTTGAAATACCCAATTGCTTCAGAAATGATGGAGTACGTGACAATACTCAAATACTAATTCCTTATCTGGAGCTCTGTTCAAGACACGTGTACATGTAAGTTGAGGCTGGTTAACCCTTTCAACACTGCAGACTTCTATCCCACTGTTTGCAAACATGTAGATCCAGATGAGTTCATCCTGATCTACACTGTTAATGAGTTATTTGCTAATTAAAAAAATATGTTTTATCAATGAACTGTTCTGAATTCCCTTTGTTGACAAATTGATTGGTCGGAAGATTTAAATGAACTAATCCCAGGGCTCCAGATAAGGAATTAGTAATTGAGTATTTTCACTCCATCATATTTGAAGCAATTGGGTATTTCAATATTTTAATTGGGTAAAATAAAATGACACTACTGTTTACACATCAACAGACAGCAATTATTGAATAGTTTGTTTCTAAATGAAAACATGCCTTGGCATTTCATTAGAATTGTCTCCTTGGAGACAATTCTAATGAAATACCAAGATGTGTTTTCAAAATAAGAAAAATATGCTATATTTGTTATTGCTTTTTGATACTCGCTACTTCTCATTTCAATTGGGTTTTTGGCAATTTTAATTGGGTATTTACGCAAATACGCAGCTTATCTGGAGCTCTATAATCCATTAAAGCTTTTGACAAAAGTGTGATGGATGAACAAACAGACTGACGGATAAACTGTCAAACTGCGCAATATGGCCAGCTCTTTCAGTCAGGACATAAAAAGGTATTTACCTGTTCAAAATGTCATATACCCCAATGTTTACCTTGAATATAACGGGCTAATGGGGTTTACATGTATTGCTACAAACTTATCTCAAAACGAATTGTGTTAGCCCACCAAGAGGCCAGCGATAAAAACACCCTTAGTCCTTTAAATGCTATAAGATAAAAGAATTTTCTTAAGGAAATATATTTATCTTATTTCTCACCAAAGCGTTGCAGAAATAATAAATACCCAGAAAGATAAACTTAAATCTGACTGATGGACGGACAAACTTACAATGCACCTCTTACTGGGAAACAAACATCCATTGTTTTCTAACCCCTAAGAAACAACAGCTACATAACAAGTTCCACTGCTTTCTTGTGTCTTATGCTACACCTCCAACCTCTGAAGACCCTGAATGTGTGCCCGAACAGACGGACGGACAGAGGTATACCACAGTACGTCAAATGGGTGTATAAAAAATGTTATTCAGAGACACGAGATTGGCTGAATTTTTATCAGCATAGCCACTGATCGGACAGTAAAGATGCAGGCTGATCTGTGATCTGGGGCAACGCTAGTACAAGGTGTATGATCACGTGGTACTAACAACAACAACAAGTACTGAAACTTCCAGAATCCATCTGATTCAAAGTACGTATTCTTTTATATTGTCCTTATCAACGGATTTTGATGAAATATGGCGCATCAAACGCATCAAACTGCATTTTGTGGTCTCTGTATTTTCGCCCAAACTTATGTCGTTTTTTGCGAAGAATCGATTTCCGTGTCTACCGAAATCGATTCTTCGCAAAAACGACATAAGTCTGTGCCGAACTCCCTGGACCACCAAATGCAGCTCTTGAAGATGCGTTTGCTGCGCCATATTTCATCAAAATCCGTTGCATATTAAGGAAACTATCAAATAATACTTACTTTGGAGTGGGCGATGTTGTTGTTGTTGTAACCACGTGATCATGCACCTTGTAGTAGCAGATGTCAAAAGATCAATTTTTTCATTAGGTGGTGGAGTACTGGAGGAGGGGGCGGGGTGTTGGAAAAAATATATACAAGGCAATTAAAATTAGCATAAACCAAGATCAAACTGCACTTTGGGTTTGCACTATTTGCCAACTGCAGCAAGGGTACATGTCAGGCTATGGCTGTAGAAAAGGGGCTTCTGGGTTTTGCGACCAGTGTAGATCCAGATCAGCCTAAGCATCCGTAGTCTGATCGTTATCAGGCTACATGAGTGTGCAATCAGATCTGGAGCTCCACAGGTGACAAACACCATTTCCCCAGTCACAGCCATATATAATAGAGAAACTGTGGTTTTCAAACTACAGGTGTGACACTTTTTCCTTGTGTGGGCCACACTATTACCAACTTGTGGGTTAAAACCAATGTTTACTTGAGTCCTTCACATCAAAGTGAATTCCCACAATCAGCTACTATATCCACGACCATGTGACTCACTGGTGTTGCAGTCCACGCCAGTGTAAAATGTTTCATGTCGAAATATGCACCTGTTTCCATCCAAAATGCCATTCACCTCTACTTACAGTTATAGCATAAACACATTTTTCATCCAGTAACCTGGCGGCCGTTTCACTAAACTCCTTACGACTAAAATGTCCGTACGTGCAAAATTATAATAGTCTGTGAATTTCACATTAACAATGTTTTCTGGTAAACAATGATTGGATTTACATTTATTGAGCATAGGCTGCCTATGCAGCCTATGCTCAATAAATGTAAATCCATCAATTGAAATTTCCAGACGATCCTAAATTTGCACTTACGAAGATTTTAGTTGTACAAAGTTTAGTGAAACGGGCCCCTGATCCTGAACAGGTGACTGGATGAACAATGTGTTCATGTTATACTCGACGAAAATGTGTTTATGCAATATCTTCTACATGTACATGTTGCTGAAAGGGAATTCGTCAGGAATCTGGTGTCTACTTTGACGTGAAACATTTTACACTGGCGCGGAGTGCAGCACCAGTGATATTACAGACCATGTGAATGATGTGACAACAACTGGCCAAATTCTGGGCATAGGAGAAAATCCCATATTTCACTTGTATGTATATGGGGGTGGGAAATCCCAAAATCAGAACCAATTATTTACAGAGCAAGAATTCCGTGGAATCAAATGTCTCGCCTTGTTCCGCCTTGACCTTAACCCTGGGGCCACGAGAATAGTCCTATATTCATGTACATATCATAGTAAAAGTATGTATACAGTTTGATGACTGTAGCTGATAAGGTGTTGAAGTAATGACCGTACCACGAAAACTTAACATTGAATGATGACGACGACGACTCCGGAAAAGCAAAGCCTTAGTCTCGCTTTCCGCTTTCGCGGGCGAGACAAAAATAACACACCAGGGGGCCGTTTCACTAAACTTTGTACAACTAAAATGTTTGTAAGTGCAAATTTAGGATCGTCTGGAAACTTCAAATGACGGATTTACATTTATTGAGTGTTCAATAAATGTAAATAAAATAATTGCTTACAAGAAAACATTGTTACTGTGAAATTTATAGACTATCATAATTTTGCACTTACGAACATTTTAGTCATACAAAGTGTAGTGAAACGGACCCCAGAATCACTTAAACCATTCCCTAGAAGTAATAGGATTAGTATCAATCTCACTACATGTACTTTTATAATGGTTGACAGCACTCTAAACTCATTTCCATTGGATATGATTCTAAAGTATATGTTGTCTTCTTTCAATAAATAAAACATGATTGGACAGCACTTTGGATATGGAAATGATTCCAAAAGTTGCAAATCCATGTTTTGATGAGAAAAGTGGAAAATATAAAATTAACTGCAGAGGATAAAATTTCATTGTAACTCAACCCTTTCAAAACCACATGCCTGTATAGTGGTATTGGCAAAAAGTGTAGATCCAGATGAGTCTCATCAGGATCTGCACTTTTTGCAAGTCATTTTCTAATTTTTTTAGAACAAAACACCCCCTACTAGTCTGAAAATCATTTTGTGACAATTGGATTGATCGTGAAATTGTCAAAGTCCATTCCAGTTACTGAGGGGTGAAAGGGTTAACATGTTTGTTTTTACTATGGTTCATTACAAGTATTTGGTGTGGCAAGCGTAACTCAAGTACTCAGAAAATATTCAAATTAGTATATTGTCTTGAAGTATCTAATCGCATTGTAGCATTACTTCAATTTGAAACGGTGATAAGACACCCTTCATGATTTTAAATGAAGTTAGATTGGCTGGTTATCGACTAAAGAATATTATGGCACTTTCAACCAGTCTTCATCATCTTGCATATTAACAGTGTTATATAAGTGTCTAATTTGTTTGCCGTTAAGACAGCTTCACAAACTGAATGACAACGTATTTCATGTGTAGTAGACTTTCCTTTCCATATTTATTCTAATAAACCCCCCCGGGTCTATACATATTTCTGAAGTCATTTCAGTATTGTAATGGCACAAAACATGGACGTTTTGAAGTTTGAAATTACATTACGATGTGAAAATAACATGTTTTTACTGAAAATACTGAATGGAGTTACCATCAGAGAGCTAGAAGGCTACAATTCGAATAAATACGACATTTTCATACTGTTTCTTTGCGTCTATGCATATTCTCACGTCATTCCAGTCTTGTTATCTACACAGGGCATGTCGAATGCGAATCAATGGAATGAATGGCGGTTGCCAACAAATTGAACCGTGAATACGCTTTGACCTGAACGGTACATACCGTACATTAATCCTTCCTACGCTGTTGACTGAAATTGCCATCTGCTGTTTTTCATTTTTGTTTTAACAAAAAACTGGTTTTGATAACACATGAGAATCGTCTCCACTGGAGACGATTCTCATGTGCTGTCAAAACCAGGTTTTTGTCGAGAAATATTGAAAATAAAACATTTCCAGCAGACGACAAAATTTAATTCAGCGTAGTAAGGGTAGTAAGGGTTAAACAAACAATACGATCAATCCTGTGAACTCATTGATATATACTATATGCCACTTGAAATCAAGGCAACAACTTTGCGTGTTCGACCAGCATAGCCACACGTGAACTTGAACCTGCACTAAAGGCCACCTCTACCATGCAACCAACCGTCTTAAACTGCCACAGTGTGAATATTTATCAATGAAATACCTCCATTAAGAGGACATCCGCTTAAAAGGCATTTTTTTGTACTTAATACACTATTTTTCTCATGAAAAAAATTAGTCTTTTTCATATTCGTCAAATGTTTTTACAAATCGGATGCAACAAAAATGTTATTCAGAAATGAAGAAAATAGGAAATAATTGGTAATTGTTGATCACCATCAGAAATCGGTTAGAGGAAAATGTTTTATCTCTTTCATTTCCAAATATCTGACATCGACTGTTTTATGCTTATCATTGTATGTTTAATTCGAAAGGGGGATGAATCTCGATCAGAAATGCATAAAAAATGTATTAACCCAGAAAACAAGACAAGCATTTGCAAATACTGTAGCTCCAGATGATCAGACTCATAACAAGCCATTTCATCAGGATTTACAATGTTTGTCAGCACACTGTTATCAAACAAAACACATGTGAACCCTTAGATCGCTACACACAACAATTTTCGTCTGCTGTTGCTTTTATATCTTGCCTTAATAAAAACATGGTTTGACAGCACTTCAGAATCAATTCCAATGGAAATGATTCTGAAGTGCTGTCAAAACATTTTGTTAATTATTCTTATGTGCTGTCAAAACATGTTTTTGATGATAAAAATGGAAAATAAAAAATATACAGCAGACGACAAAAAATTAAGGGTTAAACATCATCTAGCAACTGCTGTAGATGAGCAGACTGAATGAATATGTGAACTAATAGTGTACGAATATACTGGTCATAAATACCAAAGTGCCTGTTTTCTCATGAGCTTGCCGAAAGTGTATTTGAATATAGGTGGCAACAGGCAGGTATCGGTGCACTAAAACCATACCTCACAATGAATAATCAGTAAACCAATTCCTCGTAAAGGAACAGTGAACTCTGGTAATGAAAACCGTTAAAATCTACTTAAAATATTGTACGAAGATGATGTTTAATAAGTCCTGTTTAATACCAGTAGCAAGATGTATGTTACCAAACAATGTCATTGGCGTTTACAGTGATTAAAGGAAGTTGGAGATAATGTGGATTTTGTATTTCTCTGTGGACATAGAAATTGTGGTGTGTTGAAATTGGATACGAAAACAATAATTACAAAAGGTAAGTGGGGTGAATTATCTATTCAGTAGAAAATATGAATACCATAATCACTTAACTCATTTTTCCCAGCTTGTTAACCCTTTCAATGCTACAGACTTCTATAGTGGTGGTTGCAAACAGTGTAGATCCAGATGAGCCGTCTCATCCAGATCTGCACTTATTGCAAGTAATTTTCATATTTTTCAGGGGAAAAAAATGCGCCCATTTTCATTAATAAACTACTCTGAAAAGCATTTTTTGACGATTGAATTGGTCGGAAAAGTGGCATATCAAAATCCATTCCAGTCATTTAGGGGTGACAGGGTTAAGTAACGTGTCTCACAGCCGATTGCTTCTGAACTATACAAAATTGTCATTTCCTTATCTTCATCACAAATACCAATTACTTGTTCATTCGTTTCTCTGTAAATGCTATAGTTTACTGTTATGATTATATGCGGATAGGCAACTCCACTGGCTACAATAAATAGAGAATACCAGTCTAGTCAGTGTCTTTTGACATCAAATTTATCAGGCAAGGCCAGGAAATGAGTAGGAATTCCGAGACTTGTCGAGCAATTCAGTTTTCTTTTTTTTTTGAGTCGAGTCTGACAGACAACGTTGTTTGAAATGTCAGTGAAGGTAGTTTTCACATCGGATTGTTTGTGACACATTGTATCAGTGATAGTGCCCGATACAACATTTTGTTATCGGTTATCACATATTAACCCTTTCCCTGTTTTGCGATATTTCGACTCTTCCAAATCGAAAACATCTGAATAAAAGAATCAAATGCTGGGTCAAATGATGGTTAAATTATCTGATAGAGTAGAAAACATTGTGGGAAAAGGAGAAATTGCTTGTTACAAGCAATTTCTCCTTTTCCCACAATGTTTTCAAAAGACATCTTCTGCAGAGGCGTGAAAAGTCGTTTCTATCAGGGAAAGGGTTAAGTCAATGCAAACCAGGTTACCGTACCTGAATAAATTATTATGTTTTTGAAGTAGCTGACTATACATGAATCTTAACCGTTTCAACCCCACATGCCTGTATAATGGTATTGGCAAAAAGGTGTAGACGAGACGGCTCGTGACTCATCAGGATCTACACTTTTTTTGCAAGCAATTTTCATATTTTTGAAGAAAAAAACAAACAACATTTCAATAAATGGACTAGTCTGAAAATCATTTTGTGATGGTTGGATTGGTTTCAAAAGTAACATATCAAATTCCTTTCCAGTTACTTAGGGGTGAAAGGGTTAAATAATATAATGCATGTCACTGTTAACATTTAAAAAATCCATATTTAATACAATATAGTAAGAGGATTAAATTAATGTTATTTCCCAATAATTGGATTAGCATAGAAAATTACACTTAGCACACTTATAGACATATGAGGTAAAATAAATATACATTTTGAAAAGTGGGAAATAATACATTAGTGTGTGTCTGCTTCCGCAAAAGCAATGAGTGAGTGTAGCGAACGAGTTGCGTGTACGGACGCCGACGGACACGAGTGTATTATTTCTGCTATTCAAACATGTACGATGGAATATCCTATTTATTACACTAATCCACGGTGGATAGATATGCACATTTAGTCTATTTTTGAGATTATAATCAATGAATTGTGATGTGCGCATGCATAGTTACACAATAACATGTTTCCGAAACGCGACGTCATGTAAACTTTTTGAAATCCAAATTAAGCAGCTGTTTCTATGAACTAGATATATTTGAGTGCATGTTTGGACTGTGTTCAATCACATTAACATTCTAGATTAGTTGAGACCATTTTCAAGTTTTCAAATAACTTTATTTTGACATATTAAACACTTTGCATGGTAGCTTGTGGTTTCCAAGAAAACATGTGCACAATTACGGGTGTTCTCAAATCACTCTGTATTATTTATAAAGAGTTGATTACAGGTTTTCTCTCAGTGAAACCCGTGCAAATAACTCACAAGAGTGTAATAAAGACCTTATCATTCGGCTAACAAATGTAGTCATCAAAATAAGACACACTCCAGTTTTCTGTCCATCTGGCTAAAATTGATTGATTGATTGTTTGAGTGATTGCTTGGTGTCTTAAAGACACAAATCAATCAATCAATCAATCAATCAATCAATCAATCAATCAATCAATCAATCAATCAATCAATCAATCAATCAATTTTACTCTTAATCTGTTCAACAGCAAGGTAATATGCAGACCAAGAATGTGTGTGTATGGTGGAATCACCATACAATCAACACTAAATTGCAATAAAAACATTCGCTATTGGAAGACAGTATCCTATTCCACTAGATCACTCGGCCCCAGGTGTGAATCCCAACAAGATGCACAGTCCTGGAGCCTGTTTCACTAAACTTTGTACGACTAAAATGTTTGTAAGTGCAAAATTATGATAGTCTGTAAATTTCACATTAACAGTGTTTTCTTGTAAACAATTATTGCTCAATAAATGTAAATCCATCAATTGAAATTTACAGACGATCCTAAATTTGCACTTACGAACATTTTAGTCGTACAAAATTTAGTGAAACGGCCCCCAGATGAGAAAGAATCTACTGTATCATGTTTGTAACAATGTGTTGTATATATCAGGGATCAGTTTACAGGGTGAAGTGGGTGAAATTCTCTCCCTAAATTGTCTGACTTCTCCCTATTTTGAGTTGAGGGAGAAGTTTTTCACTATATAAAACAAAAAATTTGAATTTTAGTTAAAACTTCTCTCTATTTTGCAAGGCTAGCTTGAACCCTGATATCTATGGAACGCCAAATCTACATAAACTCAAATATATATTGCTAGCAACAAATATTTGGAGCTAGCAATAAATATTTGGAGAGCTCTCGAAATCATTTGGAGAGCTCTCGAAATCAATTAATGATATCTCGAAATCATTTGGAGAGCTCTCGAAATCATTTGGAGCGAGCATTATATAACATTTGATTTGGAGAGCTCTCTAAATCATTTGGAGAGCTCTCGAAATCAATTAATGATATCTCGAAATCATTTAAAGAGCTCTCAAAATCATTTGTAGCGAGCATTATATAACTTTGATTTGGAGAGCTCTCTAAATCATTTGGAGCTATCTCTAAATCATTTGGAGAGCTCTCAAAATCATTTGGAGAGCTCTCGAAATCAATTAATGATATCTCGAAATCATTTGGAGAGCTCTCGAAATCATTTGGAGCGAGCATTATATAACATTTGATTTGGAGAGCTCTCTAAATCATTTGGAGAGCTCTCGAAATCAATTAATGATATCTTGAAATCATTTAAAGAGCTCTCAAAATCATTTGTAGCGAGCATTATATAACTTTGATTTGGAGAGCTCTCTAAATCATTTGGAGCTATCTCTAAATCATTTGGAGAGCTCTCGAAATCATTTGGAGCTATCTGAATCATTTGGAGAGCTCTCGAAATCATTTGGAGAGCTCTCGAAATCAATTAATGATATCTCAAAATCATTTAGAGAGCTCTCGAAATCATTTGTAGCGAGCATTATATAACTTGATTTGGAGAGCTCTCTAAATCATTTGGAGCTATCTATAAATGATTTGGAGAGCTCTCGAAATCATTTGGAGAGCTCTCGAAATCAATTAATGATATCTCAAAATCATTTAGAGAGCTCTCGAAATCATTTGTAGCGAGCATTATATAGCTTTGATTTGGAGAGCTCTCTAAATCAAGTTATATAATGCTCGCTACAAATGATTTCGAGAGCTCTCTAAATGATTTCGAGATATCATTAATTGATTCGAGAGCTCTCCAAATGATTTAGAGAGCTCTCCAAATCATTTAGAGATAGCTCCAAATGATTTAGAGAGCTCTCCAAATCAAATGTTATATTGCTCGCTCCAAATGATTTCGAGAGCTCTCCAAATGATTTCGAGATATCATTAATTGATTTCGAGAGCTCTCCAAATATTTATTGCTAGCTCCAAATATTTGTTGCTAGCAATATATATTTGAGTTTATGTAGATTTGGCGTTCCATAGATATATACATATGTCCTATATACCAGTACTTAATACAGTCGAACCTCCCCGAACGGCCACCTCTCTACAACAGCCACCTCTCTGTAACAGCCGCTATTTTATATCCCAAATGGATGATTTCATCTATATCTAACCCTTACACTGCTGAGCATGAACATTGTCGTTTGATGTTGATTTTGCCTTCTTTCTCAATAAAAACATGTTTTGACAGCATTTTAGAATCATTTCCATTGGAAATGATTCTAAAATGCTGTCAAAACATGTTTTTATTGAGAATTATTGAAGAAAATAAATAAACATCAGACGATAAAATTGTATTCAGCATTAACTTCCCTACAACAGCCACCTCTCTATAACAGCCAATTTTGCCTCTTCCCATGGGTGGCTGTTGTAGAGAGGTTGCACTGTACATGTATAATACGACCACAGCTAGAGCCTAGTTTAAATGTAAGGCACAAGTTAAATAGTGGGGGGAAACATAGAATATAATATTTTGTTTGCCACAAAGGAGTTTTTTATGTATGGTATACACAAATTCTAAAGCCAACAATTATAAATGCACTGGATAATACAATATAATAACACAGACTTCTGTATAGAAAATACAGCACTATACACTATAATCATTATTTACACACGTTAACAACAATCTTTAGAAATTGTCAATCCTCTAAATTGGTCATTATATGATTCATTGTGATAATGATCAAACTGCATTTCCAACCAGTTTTTGATCAGTAGCCAATTTCACCAAAGTTGCTAAGCATACTTATCTAGCTAAGTATATTTTGAGGGAGTAATCATTTATTATTCCTGAAATGAAATATTTCATATAGAACTAACGAAGTCAAAATCAGTGTCCACACTGGGGGCAAGTCTTAAGGGTTTGGAGGGTTGCGGATTTGTTACAGTATGATCGGGGACAATCAAAGGAATGCAGGTGTGAAATATCAATAAGTTCTATCAAAGGGAACAGAAAAAATAAGAAATTTACCCAAACGTTAAAGGTACATGCCCACTCAGTAGGCACAAAATGTTCTATATACATGTAGGAGTTAAATAAGTGTATACTTGTGTCACTATTCCACTAGTTCTATTACGAGTGCCCGCTATACAGATATAATCATTTAGTAATACATGTATGTAGTTTACTGATAGTGACGCGCGGTGGTATCAGGCTATTTTCGTATGCAAATGAGGCATGATATTTTTTAATTATTTATACTAATTAACCCTTTCCCTGATAGAGACGACTTTTGACGCCTCTGCAGAAGATGTCTTTTGAAAATGTGGGAAAAGGAGAAATTGCTTGTAACAAGCAATTTCTCCTTTTCCCACAATGTTTTCTACTCTATCAGATAATTTAACCATCATTTGACCCAGCATTTGATTCTTTTATTCAGATGTTTTTGATTTGGAAGAGTCGAAATATCGCAAAACAGGGAAAGGGTTAAATGCATCAGCTGACAAAAAATAGTTTCGACAGATTATAAAGTATGATCATTGCACATGAAAATACAGAGAATAAATAGTAATGTCTGTTAACATTTTAAGGAAACACGGTTATCGCCCCTGATACCAGTGTGGACTTTTACGTCAGATATAAAATGTATAATAATGCCAATCAATACATAGGGTAATAGTGAATGAATGTTTATATTGCCAGAAAATGTCTCAGATGATGTCTCTGATATAAATAACAATTTGTGCCTACTGAGTGCATGGGCGTGTAACTTTAAGTTTGTGAAAGTCTGTGACCATGGCCTTGGGATTATTGGGAGGGTCATGGATTTGTCGCAGCATGATAGTTTGTTTGTTTATTGGTGTTTAACGGCCTATCAACAGCTAAGGTCATCTAAGACCGGGCCAACGGGTTCGATCCCGTATATAACCTGCTGCATTGGGGGGAAAATCCCAAAATAAGAACAGAATATTTACATCGAGATACAATGTGCATATATATATTCAGCCCTAAAATTAGAATAACTGAAACCTGGTGCCAGGTCCATTCCACACCAGTCACTTGGCCCCTTCCCCTAAAAGTAATAGGATTATGAATAATCGTAATACTTACATAAGGGTATAAACAGATTCAACTGTTACATACAAAAATGCCAAAGACGTATGTGAGGGCCAAACCAGGTCTCCAGTCGGAATTTCGGTAAGGATGAACCCCGATCGTTAAATTATCCATTGCATACTCCCACCTGCCACCCACCAGCATGATAGAAGACCATCAGAGGAATGATGTGTGAAATACCAATACGTTCTAACAATGGAAAAACGGTAGAAGTTATGAGAAATTTACATCAACGTTAAGTTTGTGGATGTCGCCGCAGCCGACGACAGACTCCGGGATATGCCATTAACTCTTCCTGCACTACGTGTTGCACTTTTTCACTATTATAAACATTTATTTTAACATAGCCCTTTTTTTCTCAAGCGATTCATACCGGTATATAAATTTGGGTTCCGAAATAGTATCCAAATTATTAACCCTTAAACCGGTATCTTATTTTTTTTGTCGTCTGCTGTTTATTTTCTATTTTCCATTTTTATCATCAAAAACATGCTTTAATAGCACTTTAGAATAATTTACAACATGGTTTGACAGCACTTCAGAATCATTTTCGTTGGAAATTATTCTGAAGTGCTGTCAAACCATGTTTTTACTGAGAAATAAGGCAAGATATAAAAGCAACAGCAGACGACAATTGTTGTGAGTAACAGTCTAAGGGTTAAAATCTCAAATGAGATTGCTATACACATGATACAGGTAAACAGATACCAGGAACAAGTACTCTGTATTGGTGGCAAGACACGGGTATCCAGAGTTTTCTCCCTTGGCATACAAGTGATTCTATAACTGTGCAGGGATTGGCTTTTCATGTCATCATAAGAGCTCCAGATAATTTGTGTGTCTAAAGCGTACTACACCCCCTGATTTCAAAATCATTGCATATTTTACTTTTACAAATGGATTATTGATTTTCTTCATTAATAAATAGGGAAAAGATACTCAATTTTAAAATCAATGCGTATTTTCATATGATTGCTGTGTGTATTGTGTACTCCCGCTTTTGATAATCAATGCGTATTCAGCTAAAATAATTGAGTAAAAATACACCAATACGCACCTTATCTGGAGCTCTGCAACATCTTTACAATATTCATTGAAAAGTGATTGATTGAACGCTTTCAACCCTACAGACCACGAACCAACATGTGCAAACATTACAGATCCAGATGAGCCGGCTCATAACGAGCTGCAGTATTTGTATGTATTGTTCAATTCTTATCCAAAAAGGAAAGTCACATTTTCTCATTAACCCTTGCCATGCTGAATTAAATTATGTCATCTGCTGTTTGTTTTTTATTTTCCATTTTTCTCATAAAAAACATGGTTTGACAGCACTTTAGAATAATTTCCATTGTCACAGCATGGTTAGAGAAAGGCATGTGTGAGATATTAACTCTTAGACTGCTATCTTATTTTTTTTTGTCGTCTGCTGTTTATTTTCTATTTTCCATTTCTATCATCAAAAACATGCTTTGACAGCATTTTAGAATAATTTACAACATCCTTTGACAGCACTTCAGAAGTGCTGTCAAAACATGTTTTTATTGAGAAATATGGCAAGATATAAAAGCAACAGCAGACGACAATTGTTGTGAGTAGCGGTCTAAAGGTTAAAATCTCAAATGAGATTGCTATACACATGATACAGGTAAACAGATATCGGGAACAAGTACTCTGTATTGGTGGCAAGACACAGGTATTCGGAGTTTTCTCCCTTGGCATACAAGTGATTCTATAGGAAATGTGCAGTGATTGGCTTTTCATGTGGACAACATTTTTACAATATTCATTGAAAAGTGATTGATTGAACGCTTTCAACCCTACAGACCACGAACCAACATGTGCAAACATTGCAGATCCAGATGAGCCGGCTCATAACGAGCTGCAGTAAGTCACATTTTCTCATTAACCCTTGCCATGCTGAATTCAATTATGAAATGCTGTCAAGCCATGTTCTTTATTGAGAAAGAAGACAAAATATAAAACAGGAGCAGACGACAGTTTTTATTTCCCGCGTTCTAATGGTTAAAAGGACTAGTTCAAATATTAGCATGGAAAGGCCAATTTATGAATGCTCTAAGATTGTGACCTTGACTTTGGGGTTAGCAGGGGTATGAGGATCGCGGATTTGTCACAGCATGATAGGCATGTGTGAAATATCAAGATGTTTGGTGAAAGGAAACAGACATAACATAATTTCCCTCAACGTTAAGTTTATGAACGCACTAAGATTGTGACCTTGACCTTGGGATTAGCGGGGGTATGACATTCATGGATTTGTCACAGCATGATTAGAGAAAGGCATGTGTGAGGTATTAAGAAGTGGGGTGCAAGGAAACAGAAATTATAACAAATTTCCCTAAAAGTTAAGTTTATGAACACACTAAGATTGTGACATTAGCCTTGGGGTTAGTGGGGGTATCAAGGTTGTGAATTTATCACAGCATGATAGAGAATAATCAGAGAAAGGCTTGTGTGAAATATCAAGAAGTGGGGCGAAAGTAAACAGAAAGTATAACAAATTTCCTGCAACATTTATGAAACTTGTGACCTTGACCTTGGGGTATGACAGGTATGGATTTGTCACAGCATAATAGAGAATCATTAGAGAAAGGCATGTGTGAAATATCAAGACGTTTGGTGAAAAGAAAAAGAAATCATAACCAATTTTCTCCCAACGTTAAGTTTTCAAATTTTTGAAGACGGACGGACGGATGCCCCCATGATACACCCCTTAGGTGGTACATCCATTGTTTTCAAACAAAAGAATGACCACCTAAGAAACTATAGGTGTCAGATGTTACGGAAGAAGTTGCATTGTTTTCTTTTGTCTTAGGTCACACCTCCAACCACCTAAGACCTGGCAGGTGGGAGTATGTGATGGGTAATTTAACGATCGGGGTTCATGCTTACCGGATTTCCGACTGGAGACCTGGTTTGGCCCTCACATACGGCCAAGTGACCTGGCACCAGGTCAGGTTATTCTAATTTCAGTGCTGAATATATTTTTTCTCGATGTAAATATTCCGTTCTGATCTTGGGATTTTCCCCCCAATGCAGCAGGTTAAAATGGGATCGAACCCGTTTGCCCGGCCTTACATGACTGTAGCTGTTGATAGGCCGTTAAACACCAATAAACAAACAAACCTCCAACCACCTAAGACCCTGATTGTGCGCCCAGACAGACAGACGGACACTGACTATACGATACCGGGAGTATCACATAAGCACTCCTTCCTTTGGAAGGCACACTGCATATGGGATCATGTAAAAATAAATTAAAACAAATATCAACAAATGGTGCAGATCTTGATGAGCCGGCTCGTTACGAACTGGCTCATCATGATCTACACCGTTTGCAAATACTGGGAAAGAGGTCTCTAGTATTGAAAGGGTTAAAATTTAGCCGTGGTATTTTTCAAAAGACATCTGTGACAGGTGTAGCTATAGGCAGCATGTGGTCTGAACATGATCTACAATGGATTGATTGATTGATTATTGGTGTTTAACGGCCTATCAACAGCTAAGGTGATTTAAGGCCGTGCCAACGGGTTGGTCTATCCCATATTTAACCTGTCCATAATGATGGAAATTCCCAAAATCAGAATTGACTATTTACAGAAAAAAATATATTCAGCCCTGAAATTACAATATCCTGACCTTGTGCCAGGTCCATTCTACACCAGTCACGTAAAAAAGTAGTATGATCAGCACTAATCTCATTACTTTTTAATGGGGTACAACAGGATTCAGATCTCAAGTATCAGAAGGCCGAAAATGAATATACAATGGAACCTCTACAAACTGGACATAACCTGGGTGTCCTGTTGGGAGAGGTTTCACTGCAATGAATGTACAATGTATGTGGATTGGATGTTTTGGTGTCATGCACAATTAAGGAATGATTCGCAAACTCAATGTCAAACAGTGCAGGCCCTGATCAGATTGTGCGGAATCACAGGCTGGAACTGCATGGTTGCAAAGTTAACAACACAAATTGTGTCATGTAGAGACAATATTGTAAATTTTACTACAATGTACAAGGCCAGTAGATGAAACACACAATTCGAGACTGAACGAAAACAAGTGAATTCTTATCAATACACGGCATTCATATAAATAGCCACAAAGTATTCTATTTGCCGTACAATGCTGTTTTGTGTACCTGTACTTAACGCATTATCAAATGCCTATAATTTGTATTCACTGTCGTCACTGTATATTGATCGTTGTTAACCCTTTCACCAACAAGTAACTGGAACAGATTATTCTATTTAAATTTTCGACTATTCCATTTATCAGAAAAGGGACATTTTTGTATAAATATGGGTCCTGTCTAGAAACAGTGAAGATCCTGTTGAGACGGCTCATTACGATTGAGAAAATGTATGTCACAATGATAGCAATCAGCATAGCCATCTTCCTGTGTGTCTACGCTGTCTGATCAGGGCCTATGCTGGTCACCATTCAGCCAATGAAATGGACACCTCCATGATATTTTTCAGACTATTCCATTTATCAGAATGGGGTATTGTTGTTTTAGAAATAAGAAATATCCACAAATGGTACAGATCCTGATAAGATGACTCATCTAGATCTACACTATTTGCAAACATTATGTACGGAAGCCCATTAGGGCCACTTCACTTTTTTTTATCTTTTCTTAAATTTTCGAGATCTTTTCTTGAATTTTCAAGATGTTTTCTTGAATTTTCAAGTTCTTTTCTTGAATTTTCAAGATCTTTTCTTGAATTTTCAAGAAAAGATCTTGAAAATTCAAGAAAAGAACTTGAAAATTGAAGAAAACATCTTGAATAAATGGAAATAAAAAAAAAGTGAAGTGGCCCTAATGGGCTTCGGTACTTGTGATAGAGGTCTGTAGTGTTGAAAGGATTAATTTAATCTTTATTGTTCTTCTGGAAATACATACAAGCACAAAGTGAACTCAGACTTGGGACATGACGGTGATTACTTACTATATGTCTCACTTTCCGCAATTTGGTTCCACAAAAATGTTATCTAAAACATGCTTGCAGTATGTGAGGTGTTATTTATACATTCCAATTTCATATTTGACATATCTTTAAAAGTCATCACAATACATCAGGTGCAAGCTTACTGAGGGACAGATCAATTTAAATTTGAATGGTTATCAGGTATGGTGAATTCAAGATAAGCCCAGAGTTCTGTAATTGGATATTTTATATCACAGATTTTGACAAATAAATGAGCCACATTCGGACAAACAAAACCAAATAGCCGTCAAAATCAATGTTTGTGATCAGAGCAGTTCAAGATCAACCTGTGCTATCTGCTCCCAATGAAACACTTAACCCCTTCAAACCAGAGTAACTGGAATAGACACTCACATGTTATTTTTCAGACTATCCCATCCATCAGACAGGTGAATTGTTTTTGGAAATGAGAAAACAACTGCAAATGGTGCAGATCCTGATGAGACGGCTCGTTACGAGCCGGCTCATCAGGATCTACACCATTTGCAAACAGTATAACAGAGGTCTGTCTCATTGAAAGAGTTTAGAGCAGAGCAATGCAACAGTAGACAGTGTTGACTACACTGGCCATCATAGACCAGTCTTATAAAGAGATGGGAACAGTTCTTCCAAATATCAATCCTGAAAATGGGCAAACAAACATATTGTTTCACCCGCAAATTCGAAAAAGTGTGCTTCCCCTGTTGAAACATTAATATTTTCCGCCATTTCAATGTAGGTATTTTCGTGAACCTCAAATCCTGATTTCAGGATATATCCTGAAAATCGTCACCCCTGCTTTAAAGAGGCTACAAACTTGGCAAATCACAAGTAACTTCCTATAGAAACTTTAGAAACAGCAGAATTTATCGGTTCTGATGTGATGCTGCTACGTTTAGACTCAACAAACTGACAAACTCCATCAATTCTAACGACAATGATGACCATGCAGTAGCTATAAGGGAGGTTACTCCTGATGTTTCAAGTTTGGTAACCTATTTATAAGACCGATAAATAAGCCCAATATTTCATGGTGAGTATATTCTGGACAAGGGAAATGTGTCCCCAGCTGACTGCTACTCAACCAGAAGATGGTTTGGGATTTAAAGCAATCAGTTTATTAATCATGTTCATATGCATTTCAACGATGAACAACAAAATATTTCAGAAAATACTTTTTGATAATGATTCATGGAAAATTTCAATTGATGGTCGGAGAAATTAAATATATAATTGACAATTGTGTCAGGGCAAGAATGTTTGAATAAACACCAGTAAACGAGGATTATATAATAAGGCCATGCCATTGTTTTTCTCTGTTAAGCGTCCACCTGGATAGCCAAAACTTAACTTACGTATCCGGTAAAAACAAACAAGGCTTTGCAAAATAACGAATGTACATTTATGTTAAAAACCTCATCAAAGGGTCAAAGGGTTGATGAAGTTTTTAACATAAATTGCCGCTAAATAATAAGAAAACACTCTTACTAAACTTATTAAGTGTAAATTCATGAACGGATTTAAACCTTACACAAGTCCCAAATCAATTTTCATATTACTTCACCATAGAACCACTCTCAAAACCTACCCGCACGTGGACGCTTAACAGAGGATTAACTTGCTATGGCCTAATGTGAAACTTTACATGCATGTGCATGTATGTTTGTGATCTTTGACACACAATTTGTCAACTCTCCCTCAGGCATTACAACTTTAATGTTGTTTCAACTTATCCACCTGATAACAAAAGGCAACAAATTTGAATAATTTCACCCACTTGAAAATCGACCAGTAAATCAATCAGTATTATGTACATAGCCTACCGTAATAATCCTAAATATTCGGACACAATATTCTTGGGAAGCACATATAAATACATGGTTTCCCACAACAAAGAGTGTCCCAATGTTTAGGGTAACAGTATGGTTGGACTGGTTTATCACATATCAATGTATTTTGATACAATTTGTTTTGAGAAACCTCTATTTTATAGGGGTTTCCCAAAACAAATGTTTCCCGATTATTTAGGGTTATTACAATAATTTTAAGCGAGGACTAATTTGTGTATAAAACTCATGCATTCCACCTTGATCTTTTGAATTTACTTTTGTTCGTTTTGGAAAATCATTACCCCAATTTCCGCCATTACTTAAGCCTGATTATCTAGGATTAGACCATATACACGTATAACTACACAAATCCGCAATAGCAACCAGTATAGATCCAGATCAGACTGCACGGATGTGCAGTCTGATCTGGATCTAAACTGGTAAAAGTTAAAACGGTTGATAATAAGTGGTAATCAGTATACCATTTCAAACACACAGTGTAGCCATTGAAACAAATTGAATTTGTGATCTGGGTAAATTTACATGTAACGAAAAAATACCCAGTTGTATCATTGAGAACATATTGAAAAATCGACACAATTTTCAGATTACAGGTGTGTGATTTACGTTGGTCGGCAAACAGTTCATGTGAGCAAAGCCGGTCGTCATAAACATAATAAATTTCAATTAAATGTTACATTCGGTAGCGCGAGTTAGTGATGTTTGTTGAAGAATTTCTATTCAATTTGGATGTTACTTTGTATTAAATCAATAACTAGTGGACATTTTTATATTTGAAAAGCTATTTTGCATGTGGATGTTGCTTTTAACTTAAACTTAATTACGTTAATTAGAGAAAAGACAGTTGTAACCTGAAAATTATGACAAGAAAACATAGCAGACACACATTAGCACAAAAGGCAGATTAATTGATCAAATTAATATAAACTTTATATTACATATTACATCAATCAATCAATCAATCAATCAATCAATCATTATTTCTAAATAAAAACGTGTTTTAACAGCACATGAGAACCATCTCCAATTATAATGTATTGACCAAACATGCTTTTTATTGTCAAGTTATTTTCTCTATCTTTTCAATATTTCTCAACTAAAAGCTTGTTTTGTCTGTCACGGCACAAAACACCCGATGATAACATTTTACATGTTAGCCCTTAGACCGCTATCTTAATTGTTTTGTCGTCTGCTGTTTATTTTCTATTTTCCATTTTTATCATCAAAAACATGCTTTGACAGCACTTTAGAATAATTTACAACATGCTTTGACAGCACTTCAAAATCAAAATTCTGAAGTGCTGTCAAAACATGTTTTTATTGAGAAATAAGGCAAGATAAAAAGCAACAGCAGACGACAATTGTTGTGAGTAGCGATCTAAGGGTTAACCCTTTCACCACTAAGTAACTGGAATGGATTTTTGATATGTTAATTTTTCAACCATCATAAAATTATTTTCAGGCTAGTCCATTTATGAAAAGGGGGGGGGGGGGTTTTGTTCTCAAAAATATGAAAATTACTTGAAAAAAGTGCAGATCCTGACGAGACAGCTCGTCACAAGCCGGCTCATCTGGATCTACACTGTTTGCCAATATCACTATACAGGCCTGTGGTGTTGAAAGGGTTAATAAAATAAACTAACCAAATAAATGGCTAAACTGTTCAGTTTTTCAATAAAATAAAATGGATTATGAAGAAAGAAACTAGTCATAGCTTGTCTAACAAATAACCTTGTGCTTTTATTTGTTATGTAATTAATTAAACACATAATTCCCCTGTTGAGTTGTTAGTATTCAGACAAATCCCGGATTATCCCACGGCCAACTAAACCCATTTGGAACAGTTTAATACTGATTTGTTATCAATCATTAAATCTGATTTTCTTTTGTCTATCATAACACAATACAGATCAAACAGTCGGATAAACTCCACAGTTACGAAACATAATTTGACCTTGGTGGTGACCAGCATAGATGCAGATGAGTCAGATCGGAGTCTACACTGTTTGCGGCAATATTAAATAGTTGAAATAAGAATTCAGAAAACATACTTGTCCAAAACACACTACATCTATGTTAATGTATAGTAACAGCATGGTATCTTCTGGGTGAAACAACTAAATTAGTATTTTTTTCTCATGTGTAGCCTATATCAAATTTGATAGCAGTACATATTTATGCTTACGTTTGGCTTTGTATCACATACAGAACTGTTAGTTTGACAAACGGGCAGAAACAATGTGAAATTCAGAAAACAAACATGGATATATCAACATGACCAGAACAAATGTTTCATTTCGAAGTGAAAATTGCAGTATAATAGGAGCGTAAATACCAGAATGGATTATTAACCAACATATTACAAATTTGGAATTTACGAGAAACAAAATGTTGAAAAAAGCAAGATTTGCCAAACAGCTGGTCAAAGAGGTAAATAATGTTTTTCTATAAACACTTTTATTTATTAAACAGCTGGTCAAAGAGGTAAATAATGTTTTTCTATAAACACTTTTATTTATTAGACTTTAATTAAAGAATACAAGAATTCCGCCACGGAAGCGGTGTCGCGCCTACCGAGGCATTTGACCGTGAACATTACAAGTAAATAAATTACCTTGACCTTCAGAATTTGGATGTGGGGTTGTGTGTAATGAAGCATCATCCGTAGACAAACATTGATGTGAAATATTATCAATGTCTGGAAAGGGGTTAAAGAGATATTGTGAAAAAACAATAACTTTAACGCATTTCTGTTACAAATCCGGTGAACATTAAAAGTAAATAAATGACCTTGACCTTCAAAATTTTGATGTGGGGGTGTGCGTAGTGAAGCATCATTCCTAGACAAACATTGATGTGAAATATTATTAAAGTCTGGCAAGGGGTTAAAGAGATATTGAGAAAAAAACAATAACTTTAACGTATTTCTGTTACAAAACCGGTGAACATTACAAGTAAATAAATGACCTTGACCTTCAGACTTTGGATGTGGGGGTGTGCGTAATGAAGCATCATCCCTAGACAAACATTGATATGAAATATTATCAATGTCTGGCAAGGGGTTAAAGAGATATTGTGAAAAAACAATAACTTTAACGCATTTGTGTTACAAAACCGGTGAACATTACAAGGAAATAAATGACCTTGACCTTGAGAATTTGGATGTGGGGGTGTGCGTAATGAAGCATCATCCCTAGACAAACATTGATGTGAAATATTATCAAAGTCTGGCAAGGGGTTAAAGAGATATTGTGAAAAAACAATAACTTTAACGTATTTCTGTTACAAAACCGGTGAACATTACAAGTAAATAAATGACCTTGACCTTGATAATTTGGATATCGGGGTGTGCGTAATGAAGCATCATCCCTAGACCAACATTGATGTGAAATATTATCAATGTCTGGCAAGGGGTTAAAGAGATATTGTGAAAAACAATAACTTTAACGCATTTGTGTTATAAAACCGGTGAACATTATAAGTAAATAAATGACCTTGACCTTGAGAATTTGGATGTGGGGGTGTGCGTAATGAAGCATCATCCCTAGACAAACATTGATGTGAAATATTATCAAAGTCTGGCAAGGGGTTAAAGAGATATTGTGAAAAAACAATAACTTTAACGCATTTGTGTTACAAAACCGGTGAACATTACAAGTAAATAAATGACCTTGACCTTGATAATTTGGATGTGGGGGTGTGCGTAATAAAGCATCTTCCCTAGACAAACATTGATGTTTAACGCATTTGCCTTACAAAAAAACCGGACGACCAAACGACGACGACGGAAAATATGACGACTATAGTCGCGCCTCTGCTAAAGCAGGCGCGACAAAAACCATGGGCTGTTGCGTTTATTGTAGTATGAAAATCATTTGGTCTGTTTAAAGTTTGTGAGGAGTCCGATCGAGCAAACTTTAAACAGACCAAGCTGTTTTCATACTACAATAATTCTAGCACAAAAGTATTTACACAATTCCCTAACATTTGATTGGCCCGTAGCAAGTCTCTGTCCAAAATTTATATCCCAGTAAACTCCCACGCCAAACTACTTTCCGTAACCGTGAGGCGCAGTTAAAATAATTCTTAAGAAAACGGAAAATAAACACATTTTCTTGATGAATTTATTTCAAATGCTGGAATTGTAAGGAATGAATGGCCTTTTTTGTGGAATTTATCGGGGATATAAACTTGGAAAAGTCGCGGGAATACTGGACGAGGCCTTCCGGCCTTCGTCCCGTATTCCCGCGACTTTTCCAAGTTTATACCCCGATAAATTCCACAAAAAGGCCATTCATTCCTATAATAATTCCAGCACAAAAATATTTACACAATTCCCTAACATTTGATTGGCCCGTAGCAAGTCTCTGTCCAAAATTTATATCCCAGTAAACTCCCACGCCAAACTACTTTCTGTAACCGTGAGGCGCAGTTGAAATAATTCTTAAGAAAACAGAAAATAAACACATTTTCTTGATGAATTTATTTCAAATGCTGCAATTATAAGGAATAAATGGCCTTTTTGTTGAATTTATCGGGCATATAAACTTGGAAAAGTCGCGGAAATACTGGACGAGGTTTATACCCCGATAAATTCCACAAAAAGGCCATGCTTTTATTACTTGTATTTACATTGGCGTTAAAATTTGGATATGTTATTGATTTATTTACGTCATTTTGTCGCAATTCATAAAACAGCGAGTCGGTCAATAGCGGGACATTATTGACAACGATGATAAACGTCATGTATTTAAGTGACGTCAAACAAACTTTAACGAAACAATGTCGCACAACGTCACGTGGAGCTAATGTAATGTAATGGGATATAAACGCAATACGTTGAATGGGCGTTTCCAGTGTGAATTTAACCCTTTGAACCCGAAATCCCGCTATAGCGGTTTATGCAAAAAGTGCAGATCCAGATGAGCCGGCTCGTAACGAGCCGTCTCATCAGGATCTGCACTTTTTGAAAGTAATTTTAATATTTCTTAGAACAAAAAACCCCCTTTTCATAAATGGACGAATCATTTTGTGACCATTGGATTGGTCGGAACATTACCATATCACAGTCCATTCCAGTTCCTTAGGGTTGAAAGGGTTAAGGACAATGTAAATATTACAAATACATGTATTTGTCATTTTGTTTGTCCAGTGGAACCTCTCTAAACTAGCGAAACAAACATAAAAAACAGTTATATATCTGACAAACTTTATGCACCATGTTTCAGCGGGCGATGTCAGACCACCCAGGGTCGGCCAAGTCCAAGGACAGCTCGCCCGAGACACGACGGAGAAACACGAGCCTCACCAAGAAGAGTGTGAGCCCGGGACGGAAGAAAAAATCCCCATCCCCCATGAGGAAAAGTCCGGGTGGAGAACTTAAGGTACAATAGATAGTGATGACTGATGTAAAGTTCTGGGTTTTTAATAGCCTCCAGGATTCAAGCATCTACATGTACATGGCCGATGAAGAATAAATTTAACTGTAAAATACAAATTTAGTATGGTATTGATATATTTATTTTATTGTGAAAAAACTATTTTCCTATGGGAATTTTACATGGGGGGCTAAAAATAGATTTTTTAAAAATAATTTTATTTTGTGGACCGATTTTCAAAATCTAACTTGTTTTCTTATTTCCAAAATGTTTCGTTTGACTCCTCCCCCAGCTCTTTCACCTCTTTTCCACCTATATGTTAAATTCCCATAGGAAAATCAATATTTGCTGGAATTTCATCAAACAAAAAATTTAGGAGAGGGTGACTTTTTTGTTATTGGTGAAAACGTACTTGCATTTAAATATTTTTTAGATTTAATGTGTTTAATAGGCAAAAGTTCATCGGCAGAAAAACGTGGAACAGACAGCAGTCTGAAAATCATTTTGTGACGGTTGGGTTGGTTGCAAAATTAACATATTAAAATCCATTCCATTTACTTAGGTGAAATTGTTAAAGGATAAAAAAAGGGTCACTATTGAAAACCCCGAGTACACATTTAACCCTTAGACCGCTACACACAACAATTGTCGTCTGCTGTTGCTTGTATATCTTGCCTTATTTCTCAATAAAAACATGGTTTGACAGCACTTCAGAATCATTTCCAATGGAAATGATTCTGAAGTGCTGTTAAAGCATGTTGTAAATTATACTAAAGTGCTGTCAAAATGGAAAATAAACAGCAGACAACAAAAAAATTAAGATAGCGGTGTAAGGGTTAATAAGTTATATGTAAATTTATTATTGTCATGGTTTTGTTGAATTCTTGACCACACAGTCTGAATCATGGCTCAATATTCACATTATAAAACTGCTGGGCAGATAATTTATGACCTGGGTGTACTAAAAGAAATCAAAATTCACATATCTACTCACCTTAACCCTTAGTATGCTGAATTAAATTTGTCATCTGCTGATTATTTTATATTTTCCATATTTTTCAACAAAAACATGGTTTGGCAGCAGTTTAGAATCATTTCCAATGGAAATGATTCTAAAGTGCAGTCAAACCATATTGTAATGGAGAAAGGAGACAAAGACAGTTTTCGGTTCCCGCCTTTTAAGGGTTAAGGAAGCCACACACCATGGCAAGTATCAATTTTACCTATTACTTTTATAAAGTTTTCTTACTTACAAGGTTTTAACGGACAAACGGATGGACAAGGGAACAACTAAATGCCATTCTCAGTGAATTTAACCCTTTCAACACTGCAGATGTTGATGATATGATAATGCTTACAATCAGTATAGATCCAGATGTGTAACTTTTTTCTTTTTTTTTTATTATTCATAAAACTACATACTGAATATCCTGTGAGGCATCATCGAAGTTGCTTTACCACATTCAACACTACAAACCTTGATCATAATGCAAGCAGTGCAGATCTCAATTACCACTTTTCGTAAAAATGGAATAACATTGACAATTAACCCTTTCACCCCTAACTAATTGGAATAGACTGGTCCATGCTCAGTTTTGAACTACGGTAGTTCATTAATCATATGAGGGATATTTTTTGTTAAAATTTGAACAATACTGACAAATACTGCAGATCTTGATGAGACGGCTCGTTATGAGCCGGCTCATCTGGATCTACAGTGTTCGCAAATGTTGGCGTGACGGTGTGTAGGGTTGAAAGGTTCACTGGGGAAGATTTGGTTCAAAGGGTTAATCTCAATTGTTCCCCTTCAGTCTGCGATGAAGAAGGGAGATGGGAAGGAAAAATCGAAGAAGAAGACCGTGGTCAAGTCGCCAGACCTGACTGCCAGTGGACTCAAAATCATTGATCAGTCGGGACAAGGGATGACCATTGTACCGCTTGCCATTATAAATGGTAGGTATTGCTTACATGTCCTATGCTGATGGTACTCATAGCCAAAATAGCAATTTGGTTAAATAAAATGGCAATTTTTCATAAATTTTTGGAAAGAAAGTAGTATGTTGTTATTTTAGCAATTTTGCAAGCAAACTTGAGTAAAAACATTGATACATACTTTCAAGTCTTAGTCCCAACCTAGCATGTTAATTTTAGTTACAGGTCAAAATTTAGTAGCTGATTCTACAGAAAATAATAATTTGAAATCAGGTATGGAATCAGTACAGAATATGGTTTTCGTATGTTTTGTGTTGCTATGCCAATAAAAACATGGTTTGACAGCACTTCAGAATCATTTCCAATGGATATGATTCTGAAGTGCTGTCAAAGCATGTTGTAAATTATTCTAAAGTGCTGTCAAAGCATATTTTTGATGATAAAAATGGAAAATAGTAAATAAACAGCAGACGACAAAAAAAATAAGATACCGGTCTAAGGAAAATATTTTTTATTTCAACTATGATATTTTGAAATTGATTAAGCCTGTTGTGACCTCTCATTTGAACTGTCTCATCAACACAATCAGTGGTTACAAAATATTAAACAAGAACAAAATTAAACTTCAAATTTGCAAAAGTCTAAAACCATATTCCAAGTATTTGTTTCTGTAAACTTTACTTTAATGTTTCAGCCAAAGATATAGGAGAACTCTGCTTGGCATCGAATAATCTTCGTAACCTTCCCGTGGACATCAAGAAAATGACCTCGCTGACGAAACTGGACGTCAGCAAGAATGGCATACGCTGTACAAATTTCAATGACTTCAACGGTATCCCTGCAGAAATCGCCCAACTGGTTAATCTAGAGGAACTAAAGATCTCCGAATGTAACCTCCCACACGTGCCTCCAGCAATCTGGAAGATGGACAGACTGAAGGTCCTGGACATCAGCAGGAATAAGATAAATGTACTATTGCCTGACATAGGAAACATGGTTGGGTTACAGAAGTTGAACTTACAGCAGACAAACATTACAACACTCCCGCCGGAAATTGCCTACTGTCAGGAACTACAGGAGATCCTGCTGTGGGGGAATGTGATCGAATCATTACCCGAAACTCTGCCGGAGATGCTAAAACTGAGAAGATTCGCGGTGAATTATCGCAGCTTCTGTGCCAGTGTAGATTCATATTTAGAAACGGAGGAGTTAATACGCAAGGGGAAGCTCACCTCTGAACACATTCCACTGGTTATATTTGAACTCGAAACGTTGGAGATTTTAGATCTCGAGGAATGTAAAATAAACAATGTTCCGGACATGGCAAACCTGGGACTTAAGGAATTTTACCTCCGGAAAAATTTTCTCAGCAAAGTACCGCCATCTTTATTCAATTTAAACCATTTGACTTTACTGGATATGTCTCACAACCAGCTAACGATGGTCCCAGAGGAGATCGGCCGACTGAAGAGCCTAGAGACCTTGAGACTCAGTGAAAATACACTGGAACGAGTGCCAATAAACATTGGGAAACTGGAGCAACTGGAAGAGTTGAATCTTGCCAACAATAAAATCCACTATCTCCCATCCGCCATCAAAGGTCTGAAAAGGCTTAAGGCATTATATGTCGAGAAAAATGATCTCACCAGTCTTCCAAATGAACTTTGTGAACTAGAGAAGCTAGAAACACTAGACGTAACCGAAAATCGTATTTCATCACTGCCACTGAAAATGCACATGCTGAAAAACCTCACAGTTGCACACAGCTACAATAAGCTCGCCAAATGTGGGTTATGGTTGTACAAGAATCCATTGGTTCAACCGCCACCAAAAATTTGGAAAACTGAGCAACCAAGCAAAATTTTTGCCTACCTGAAAAAGTTAGCGATAATCAAAACCGAGAATCTACAAAGACAGAAGCTGCTGCTGTTTGGGGAAAGCCAGAGTGGAAAAACAAGCCTCACAAATGCCTTGATTCACCGAAAATCCATGATGACAAAGGGAGAAGAGGACAAAACACGCGCATTGGTTCACACCCCGTGGAAAACGGAAAACAATGTAGAATTCCTGATTCACGACTTTGGGGGTGACGAAACATACAAGATGATACTGCCAATGTTCCTAGATGTCAATGGGGTGGCAGTTATTGTGTACAACCACAGCACTTATTGTGAGGAGCAACATTACGAGGCAATAGGCAGATGGTTGGACTACTTTAATATTTACATGCCAGGAGTTGTCGTAAAACTAGTTGGAACTCATCTTGATAACTATGAAGAGTTTGCCATTGAAGAGGACAACTTTGACGAGGAAGATGAAAATGGGAACATTTTATTTGAACTATCGCGTGCTCTGGGAACTACATCCCGAAGTTCCGGCCGATCTGTGCGGAGTCAAACTCCGCGGTCGTCCAGTCGCTCTCCCGGACGATCGAGTCGATCACCGGGCTCCATCACGCCCAGGATCCGGGACGACCATGGACCAATGGAAGACTACCTGCTTAAACGGACATCGACCCCACAGAGCAGTATTGGCAGTTACTTAACGCCGGCCAACATGACAGAAGAACTCATCACAAAGCTAGTTGAGAAGCAACAGAATATGTACACTGAAAACCTACAGAACCAGTTGGATGTTGTTCAAAGTAAGATGAAATTAGTACCAGGTAGTGGGAACGATGAAAATGTTAACAACCCTCAATATAAACATCTTGTTACGCAAAGAAAGAAGGTGGAATTTCTGCTGCAGAATCCATTACGCATAATGCCAGACATATCACTGGTGAGTAACAATGAAGGTCTACATGGGATAGCAGACTTGATACAGAGCTTAGAGTTAATGGCCATAGATAAGTCTTTATTCCCGCATGCTCAACGCGCCATACCAGACAAGTGGGGCAAGCTGAGAACGTCCCTCAAACAGCAAACGGGCTTCTATCTCACCATGGAAGAGGTGGAGGTGATAGGCAAACAGCTGGGAATAGTGAATGAGGAATTGGAGGAAGGGCTGAAACATTTCCAAGATATAGGAGACATTCTCTGGCTACGTGATCGTCCTGAGCTCAATCAAATCGTCTTTCACCTACCGAGACTTCTGGTTGATATCCTTGCGTCAATATTTCTACATGACATTGAGAAGTTTCTAGACTTTGAGCACAATAAAATATTCATGAGCAAGGGAAACTTTGAGAGAATCGAGTTTGAAAACGCGCGTGAAATCTTCTTGAGGAGCGGCCAAGTGTCGCGTCCACTGCTGAACTGCTTCTGGTTCTACAAGCAGCTGAGTCGTCAAAAGTTTACCAATCTTCTTGAGCTAGTGCCACTGTTCCAACTGTGCTACACAATCCCAGAGCCAGTGATACCCACAGGCCAACTATACAGCCTCCCGGTGATGGTGTTACCATCGTACAATAAGGAAAACATAGAGACCGAGTTCACTGATCTCTGGAACAAAATGATTGCCGATGATGACGTAGCGAAACTAAAACATGTCAAATATGAATTTCCCCTAGGCTTACCGGAAGGAGTTTTTGAAAAACTATTGTGTATCTTACAAGATCATGCTGTAACCAGAATGGATTGGAAGGACACAGTTTATGCGAATACGGAAAACGAAATTTTCAAAATTAACAAATCTTCCTCATTCGATAATTCGGATACAAAATACGACACGGAGAATAAATACGACAAGGTTTCTGTGACCGTGAGCATTGTCAGCAGGAACAGTAATGAAGCGGGAAACCTGGTTCTTATTAAAGAGCTGACAAGGGAGATAAGCGATCTGCTGCTTAAGATTCCCGGTCTCGTCTGGAGTATTGCAGCAGACAACAAACTCTGGGAGTCTCACTGCGTCTGCTATAACTTCAAATCTGTTCAGTTTGATGAGATGCAATCAGCTTAGATCGAGATCTATTTCATGATACCAGGGGGCCGTTTCACTAAACTTTGTAAGACTAAAATGTTCGTAAGTGCAAAATTATGATAGTCTGTACATTTCACATTAACACCGTTTTCTTTTAAACAATTATTGGATTTACATTTATTGAGCATAGGCTGCATATTATGCAGCCTATGCTCAATAAATGTAAATTCATCAATTGAAATTTCCAGACGATCATGAATTTGCACTTACGAACATTTTAGTCGTACAAAGTTTAGTGAAACGGGCCCCAGTAGCCTATTTCACCAATATTGCAAAGTATACTTATCTAGCAAAGTATACTTTGAGGGAGAAATTTTCAATTTCAGGATAAATTTATGAATTTTTATTATATTGAATTTATTACATTATCACAGCCATTTTGGCTGTGATAATGTAATAAATTCAGTATAATAATTCTGCATACTTGTAATCATCAAATATATGCAGTCGTTAGTTCTATATGAAATAATGCATTCAGGAAAAATAAATGATTACTCCCTCAAAGTATACTTGGCTAGAAAAGTATACTTTGCAATGTTGGTGAAATAGGCTACAGGTCATGTTTGATGCTACTGAATAAGCAAGTGTAATGTGGGTTTCGTTGGAAAGGACTGTGGATCTGTTTACATGTACATGTTATCGTTACATTGATGTCATTTGCGGCTGTGACTGGAGAAACGGGGCCTATGGGTTTTGAGAAAAGTGTAGATCCAGATCAGCCTGTGCATCCGCGCAGTCTGATCAGGAACTGCACTGTTCGGTATTCCATCAATTAAATACCCGTCATGCTTCTAGCAAGATATATAGATCATTATCAGGCTACACGTGTGTGCTATTTGATCAGGAGCTAGACTGGTCACAAATCCCATAAACGTCATTTCTCCGGTCACAGCCACATTTGTTAACGGCATGTTTTTCGTTCTATGATCAATTAAATGTTCTTCTTCGTTGGACTACCGTAACTTCTGTGAATTAGTGCTAACACAATGGCACAAATTGACCCAGCTCTGCATATATTTTCCATGTTGCTAATGTTATAATGTACTTTTATTTCCATCAAGTGTAAAGCCCTGGGCTGCCCATAATTTTAAACCCTGAAACAAATTTGCGGCTTGCTACCCTTAATTTTAAACCCTGAATCTTTCAGGGTTTAAAATTAAGGGCAGCAAGCGACACATTTGCTATATAAAATCACGGCTTGGAAAGCAGGAACAATTTTTTATAGCAAAATTGAGCAAGTATTTGCTTCCTACTATAAAAGTTTTAAATGTCTAACCCTGCATTTTCATTTATAAACTGATTACAAAAGCCCACCGTACGTGATATTTTACCTGATATGGTATTTATTTTAAGCAAATACTGATTTCATAAGAAAGAAGAATATGTGAAGTGTCTTATGAAATAAGTCAACAAGTTTTAATATATATTAAATCAATACAAATGTTAAGACTATATTATTTACTATTACATAAGCAGGCCTCGACAAATTTTTATTTTCTGACTCGTCCCACTGGACGAGAGAACCTAAAAATCTACTCGTCCAGACTGGACTTCTACTCGTCCAAACTTTTGGTCAAATAACAAAACATACATTTTTGTATGTACAGTTTGTGATAATATTTTGTGATAACAATAATATTTCCACAGTCAATGTGCCCGTGTAGATCTATATTTCCAGCTTTCGGTGCGCGGCTTCAACAAATAAATTATGTAATTTATGTAATTTGTGTAACTGTTGCTACACAGCGTGAAACAATGGTGCCGTGGTGGGAGGGGTACACTGCAGTTTGCTTCTTATTGTAAACGGCTTAGCGTAGCGTTGTGTATTGCAGGAATAATAAGATTGCCAAGTTTTAGATATAATTCGCCAGATAACCGTGATTAATTTCGCCTTTTCGAGTTGTTCATTGGATCTATCAATATCTCCGCCGCCCTGCAAAAACCGGCGTATGTCTGACATCTTGTTTTGTTTGTAAACACAGAGCAGACGACAGTTAAACAGGATGCTAAGTCACGGTGACTGGTTGTAGAATGCACGTATTAAATTCAGTAGTTGCAGCCATGAATGGGAATAAGTCGGACACAGTCTACATTGTATATGTGTATCTTGGCAACGCAGAAAGGCGAGTGTAGTAGGTAGTCTCCCTTTACCATGCTCGGTAATTAGTTGAATATTTTATTGGAATTTAGTATTTCGCTTCGCAAAACTTCGCATTTGCATTTTCTCAGTGATCTTCAAATTTCCACTCGCCCGACTGGACGAGCGGCTTTCAATTTTCACTCGCCCAGGCTGAAAAGTTACTCGTAAATACGAGCGGACGAGTGGATTTGTCGAGGCCTGATAAGCACAGCATAATGCATTGAAGCTCACTGATCACCTAACATGTTGTTCTGTAGCAGTCTCATTTATCCAACTAATTATTATGGAGCCCCGCAGGGGACATAGAATTTTTTTTTTTATTAATTTGTTCCCACTAATAACAATTTGTTCCCTCAATTTAACAATTTGTTCCCACAAATTACAATTTGTTCCCTCAATTTAACAATTCATTCCCACGAAATAACAATTCATTCCCACGGGAACAAATTGTTAATTCGTGGGAACGAATTGTTAATTCGAGGGAATGAATTGTTAAATTTAGGGAACAAATTATTTCGTGGGAACGAATTAATAAAAAAAATCCATGTCCCCTGCGGGGCTCCGTAAATTATTACACAGGTGTATTATGATGTTTATTATAGGAATGAATAGCCCTTTTGTGGAATTTATCGGGGTATAAACTTGGAAAAGTCGCGGGAATACTGGACGAAGGCCGGAAGGCCTCGTCCAGTATTCCCGCGACTTTTCCAAGTTTATATCCCCGATAAATTCCACAAAAAGGCCATTCATTCCTTATAATTCCAGCATTTGAAATAAATTTTCCGTTTTCTTAAGAATTATTTTAACTGCGCTCACGATTATGGAAAGTAGTTCGGCGTGGGAGTTTATTGGGATATAAATTTTGGACAGAGACTTGCTACGGGCCAATCAAATGTTAGGGAATAGTGTAAATATTTTTGTGATCAAATTATTATGTATTATAGTATTATGATGCACTATGCTATTTCACTGTTTTATGCAATAAATATATAATTGGAACACATAAGTATCATATTGCACATGTATTGGTGTCAGATTAGTGGCATCTCTACAGTTATATGAAAGTATGGTAGATATATTTACAGATCTGTGTGTACATGTATAATGCTAAGGGTGATTCCAGAATTGGTTGTAGGGGGAGGGGGAGGTTGGGGGTGGGTGATGGGTGGGTATTAAATGATGGAATGGAATGTTAATTTAGTTACATGGGTAGTAGGGTTTTTCCACTCACCTCATACAATTAATTCTAGAATTGCCCTTAGACTGTATACACATTGTATATTCTACCTGCGATGGAATCAAAATAAAATATTTATTACTAACATTCTTCATATTTTCTGATATCCCAAAGGAAATAAAACTTTGCTCAAGACATATATGATTACCAAAGATTCCGAACATTATTGAAATTTGTGCTTCCAATCACGCAGTTGAAAACAGTGTAAATCATGATCAGACCGTGTTAATGAGACAACAGATCTAGCTCTACACAGTTTGAACAAACATCTCTTCTTCACACACAGAAAAGTGTTTATATAGGCTGGGACGAAAAGTGTAGATCTTGATCATTATGAACATTTTTTATACAATCAAGATCGATCAAAACTGTATTTTCTGGGGTGTAATCCATGCTCAATTGATAGCATGGCAATCAGCATAGACCAGATCAGACTGCGCGTGCACAGGCTGATCTGTAGCCAATTTCACCAACATTGCAAAGTATACTTATCTAGCAAAGTTCACTTTGACGGAGAAATTTTAAATTTAAGGATTAATTTATTAATTTTTATTATACTAAATTTATTACATTATCACAGCCATTTTGGCTGTGATAATGTAATAAATTCAGTATAATAATTCTGCATACTTTTAATCATAAAATATATGCAGTCGTTAGTTCTATATGAAATAATACATTTCGGGAAAAATAAATGATTACTCCTTCAAAGTACACTTTGCTGGATAAGTATACTTTGCAATTTTCATGAAATCGACTACTGGTCTATGCTGGTCACACACGACGTTGTCACTTACAAGGGCCCTTTTCTGAGACAAAGGCAGCGAATTTATCACTGTTTAAACAGGCCCCATAAATTATACATCAGGAACTACTGTTGTGTACTACTACTATATTTGTATAATGTTGAGACAGCCACACATTCTTACATTACACTCTACTATGTGATTTAACCCTTTGAGGATATGTCATCTGCTGTTGTTTCATACTTTGTCATTTTTTCTCAATGGTTGGGCAGCACTTTAGAATCAGTTACATTGGAAATGATTCTAAAGTGCTGCCCAACCATGTTTTTGTTGCAAAAAAAAAAATGGAAATAAAAACGTAAACAGCAGACAACAACATTCTAATAGAGGGTAAGGGTTAACAAGATTTATCAGCATTTATAAAAGAAATACCTGTAATCAGAGCTCCAGATAAGGTGCATAATTTGGAGGTAAATTTCTTATTTCTCCATCAAAAATGGCAAGTTGGGAGTGCTTTAGAATCGTCTCATTGAGACGATTCTAAAGCACTCCCAACTTGCCATTTTTAATGGAGAAATAACAAAATTTCACCCCAAGTTGGTCAAATTACGCACCTTAACTGGAGATCGGTGTAATACTTTCTAGGAGCACTCAACACATATGACATTATTTCCAGTGAAGGCAATTTTCATACACCAGTGTCAATATAGTCAATTTCTAGATGCTCATTTACATCAGTTTTGACATCATTTACAGCAAAGGCAATTTTCGTATACCAGCATCAACATAGACGATTTCTAGACACTCATATGTCACAATTTCACCTGTACAATGTACTTGGTTTGTGGAAACAGTCTGCCCTTGTTACCACAAACTCTCTTAAGTCAAACTACTGATAACTCAGTCACATTCTTGGTCCCAACTACATGTTTTCCTATATTTAATAAGTAAAGTCTTGTTAACTAACGATTTTCGATAACTAAAATAATTTTCCTCAGTCCCCTGGATTTTGAGTAAACAAGTGTAGACTACATTTATTTCCCTCAATGTTTGTTTTCTTGGAGAATAACTCAAGACTTGTTTATGTTGAGTAATCACACTGACGTACAGTACGTCAGGTGATGTCATTCGTCTGGTGAAACAAAACATCTGAGAAAGTAGTTAAAACACAAGGGTTGGGTAATGTATAAGCATGCTAATCACGTGTTTCTTTATCGGATTTACAAACACCTCAGGATAAATAAATTCTGTATTTCAAACTGATAGTTGAATAAACACTATATCCATTGACTTGAAAGAACAAATACATTTCAGTTTGATTGATTGATTGATTGTTCAATGGATAATCACAGAAAATAACACTAAAACTTTTGCAGTATTAACCAATTACGGAATACACCTTTACGGGTATGATTTTTGTTATTTATCAATGAAAGTATATGTTGCGACCAATGTTGAGGCGGTCCAAATGGTGGTCGCGACATATACTTCTAAGCACATTTAAAGAAAATTATTTTCTCCAATCAAAATGGCATATCCTCAGCATGAAATAGGTTAAATGATATTTAACTCCCCATAAAACAACAAGGTCATACAGTCCTGTATGTTTGGCACTGAAAGGGAGATAATCCTTGACAAATAATCTGTGGCTAGAGAAATGGTGTTAATGGAATTTGTGATCTGTATAGCTCCTGACTTTCTAGTGCACACTCCTCGGGCTAATTTCACTAAACTTTGTACAATTAAGATGTTTGTACCAAGATGGTCATGAATTTGCATCTCGCATTAAAGCTGTTCTTTAATTCTATCAGTTTCTACCTACATATACAGACAGGGCTCCAGATAAGGAATTAGTAATTTAGTATTGTTACTCAATCATTTCTGAAGCAATTGGGTATTTCAAAATTTTAATTGGGTAAAATAAAATCGCACTACTGTTTACATATCAACACACAGCAATTATTGAATAGTTTGCTTCGAAATTAAAATATGTCTTGGCATTTCATTAGAATTGTCTCCTTGGAGACAATTCTAATTAAATATCAAGATATGTTTTCATGGAAAATAAGAAAAATATGCTATATTTGTGGTCTGTTTATTGTTTTCTGCTGCATGATAAAGGTACCATAAAATATGTATTGCTTTTTGATACTCGCTAGCTATGTCTGATTTCAATTGGGTTTTTGGCAATTTTAATTGTGTATTTAAGCAAACACGCAGCTTATCTGGAGCGGTATATATCATTAAATGTGAATACATCCGTGAACGATTTGCCAACATCGGCTGTCAGAGCAAATGTTCAAAGGTTCAATCCCGTATTCAACCTGCTGCGACTGATCTGGTACTGCACTGGTCGCAAATGCCATCAGCCCAATTTCTCAATTTAACGATAACAAAAGTGAAAGTGAATGGGCGAAGGTCATGTAGGGACGGGATCTCGGTTTCAAGTCTCATCCGAAAGACCAGTGAGATGGAAATACTGTGATAAAAGTATTGTTCATGCCTAGGTGGGGATTGAACCCACAACCTCTGGTATTGATGTCCAGTGCTCTTACCTCTAAGCCACAATCCATCCCTGGTCCAAATATGTGGCTGTAAAATGGTGCTAATGGGTTTTGCGACCAGTGTAGATCCAGATCAGACTGTGCATCCGCACAGTCTGATCAGGATCTGCACTGTTCACCACTCCATTGATGAAACATCCGTCATGCTTCTAACACTCAACATAGATCGCTATCGGGCTGCAGGAATGTGCTACTTGATCAGAAGCTACACTGGTCACAAATTTCAAAGCCTAATGAAGATCCTCTGTACCTTTGTATTTTGTTCACACATAGTGTGGGGATTGAACTCGCAACCTCTGATTTTGAAGTATAGCGTCCTAACGTCTAGGCCACAATCCATCCATCCATAGTAACAATCACAAATAGCCACGTCTGGAAATACTATGAAACTGTTTTTCATGCCTAGGGCGACGATTGAATTCGCAACCTCTGCTTTTGAAGTCCAGCAGTAGCCTATTTCATCAACATTGCAAAGTATACTTTAGAAGCAAAGTAGAAATTTTCAATTTTATGATAAATTTATTAATTTTTATTATACTGAATTTATTACATTATCACAGCCAATTTGGCTGTGATAATGTAATAAATGCAGTATAATAATTCTGCATACTTTTAATCATGAAATATATGCATTTGTAAGTTCTATATGAAATAATGCATTTCAGGAAAAATAAATGATTACTCCCTCAAAGTATACTTTGCTAGTAAAGTATACTTTGCAATGTTGATGAAATTGGCTACAGGAGTCCTAACCTCTAGGCCACAATCCATCCAGATTTCAAATTTAATGCGTATTTTACTTTTACAAATGTATTATTGATTTTCTTATTAAATAGAGAACAACTGATGAAAATATATAAAACACATTTAAAAATTCACTTATTTGAGCAGCAAAAAGCTTTTTGCAGCTCAACTAAGTCAATTTCAACTTTATTATAGTATTTGCACTACTCAATTTGAAAATCAATGCATATTTTCAAATTAGTGTGAGTATTTTGTACTCCCACTGTTGATATTCAATATTCAGCTAAATACGTGCGTAAAATATGCTAATATGCACCTTATCTGTGCTCTGTAACCACGTACCTGTGCCCAGAAACTGAAGATGCGCATGGATCGTACGGGAGAGAAGAAGAGGAACGGGGTGGGGATCTCTATCACAAACGTCGCCACGACGCTCAGCTGGAGGAACCATGTAGGTAGGTGGTGCCAGAACCACGCCAGTGGAGTCGGGATGCACTGAAATCATGGGATGGATTAGTCAATTGATTTATTGATAGATTGGTAGGTTTCTTGTAGGTTTATTTATTGGTTGGTCGGTTGATTCTATGATTGGCTAATTTATTGACAGCTAGAATAATTCATTGATTACTTGGTTGGTTGATTATTTTATTGATTGGTTGGTTGATTAATTTGTTGATTGGTTTATTGATAAGTTGATTTATTGTGACTAGCTGGTTGGTTGATTAATTTGTTGATTGGTTTATTGATAAGTTGATTTATTGTGACTAGCTGGTTGGTTAATTAATTTATTTATTGGTTGATTTATTGACCGTTTTTTTTATTGATTCATTTATAGCAAGGCCATAAGCCACATTTCTCCAGTCACAGCTACAATCAATAGGGCTTGCTTGAACTACTGATTTCACTAAGTTGGTCCTTTGATTCCCAGAGTTGATTGATTGATTGTTGTTTAACGGTATCAACAGCTAAGGTCATTAAAGGCCGGGCCAACGGGTTTGATCCCGCATGTAACATGCTGTATTATAGGAATGAAAGGCCTTTTTGTGGAATTTATCGGGGTATAAACTTGGAAAAGCCACTTTCGCAATTGGCGATAAAAATAAACAATTTGCGATAAAAAATTACAATGTTCGAAAAAAAAAATATTTAATTTTTTTTCGAAAATTGTAATTTTTTATCGCCAATTGTTTATTTTTATCTTATTGGTTATTATAGGAATGAATGGCCTTTTTGTGGAATTTATCGGGGTATAAACTTGGAAAAGTCGCGGGAATACTGGACGAAGGCCGGAAGGCCTCGTCCAGTATTCCCGCGACTTTTCCAAGTTTATATCCCCGATAAATTCAACAAAAAGGCCATTCATTCCTTATAATTCCAGCATTTGAAATAAATTCATCAAGAAAATGTGTTTATTTTCCGTTTTCTTAAGAATTATTTTAACTGCGCCTCACAGTTACGGAAAGTAGTTCGGCGTGGGAGTTTACTGGGATATAAATACAGAGACTTGCTACGGGCCAATCAAATGTTAGGGAATTGTGTAAATACTTTTGTCCTGGAATTATTGGGGAGAAAATCCCAAAATCAGGACAGAATATTTACCGTACATCGAAATAAATATATATTCCCGGAACAGAATATAATTTTTAAGTTGCATTATAGAAGAGTATTAATTTATTCCAGCAAGCAATTTACCTGTGATTCGAAATGCCACGAGAGTGCTGAAAGAAAAATAATTTAGTTTCTGAACATGAATATTTTACAGTTATACACATACATCAGAGCTCCAGTTAAGATGCGTAATTTGATCAACTTTGGGGAGACTTTCGTTATTTCTTCGCCAAAATTGGAAAGTTGGGAGTGCTTTAGGATCGTCTCGATGAGACGATTCTAAAGCACTCCCAACTTGCCATTTTTCGTGATGAAATAAGAAAAATACCCGGAATATTTGGTCCAATTACGCACCTTAGCTGGAGCCCTGACACATGTAGAACTACATGGGCCCGTCCATTACATTCTCTATGGCTCACTAATATTGTCTGTATATAACACATACTGTTGGAAAGTGTTTGCCAACTTTCTGTCATTTACAGAACATCACATACCTACACTATAAATTGTCATATGTGACACAGTGCTGAAAGAATGCAACATGAATCTGGCATTACATGCAGATATAGCAAATATACATAGTGTTTGTGATAAAGAAAATTTATCCCACGATATAACTCAATTCTGTACATCATTTTAACATAGTTGAGCAGCCTACATAAATGATGGATGTAAAGAAATAGTAATACAATTGAAAACCACTGACCTGTGAGTTGCCACCACGTGGGCCATATAGCTTCAACAGCAACCAGTATACAGAAGCAATGCAATACATAAATAGACAAGAAACGAGGCAAAGCCACGAAGGCCAGGTTTTTTCCAAGCATGTACACTTGGATAACATAATTATACCCACTTTTTGTAGACTAGATGACCGTGGCCTGCATGTCGCGCCTTGGGGCGAGGCATGGACACTAAAAAAATAGATATAGTAGATGGAAAAACTTTAACGAAAAAACTTTAACCGGACACACGGACGTACGGACGGACGTATGCCAAAATGCCGACGATATCGCGCTTTCCGCAAGCGGGTGCGACAATGATAATAAACACCCATGTGAAGTATCAAGGTAATGGGTGAAGCAGTTGCAGAGATATAGTACACGAAAAAACTTTAACAAATAAATTCAAAGTAATTTGACCTTGACATTGCGCACAGGGGCCGCACGGTTGGGGGTTAGAATGAAAATATGGACGATGATAAACACCCATGTGAAGTTTCAAGGTAATGGGCGAAGCAGTTGCAGAGATATAGTATAACAAAAAAGTTTTAACCAAAAAATTTAACCAGACGTACGTTAAAAAGTTAACGTTGAAAATGGCTAAGTCAATTACGTAGAAATAATAGGTGAAGGTAAAAAAATGGTCACATGTTGGATAGTTGTATGTGGTAGGCACCCCTTGGTTATGAAGCTGTGAAAGTTTGGTGGTCCTATGGGTGAAGTTAAAAAAAAAGTAACATGTTGGATAGTGATATGTGGTGGGCACCCCTTGATTATGAAGCTGTGAAAGTTTGGTGGTCCTAGGTGGTACAGTAACAAAGAAATGGACTCAAACACGAAAACTTAACATTGATTGTGGACGCCGCCCGCGGCTAAAAACCAAGCAAGTGTCTTTTGATGTCAAGTTTATAAGATTTGGCTTAGAAACGTTGGGCATAAAATGTTATCTGACCAATAGAATATCATGCGGTGTCTTCTGATATCGAGTTCCGAAACGTTCATCGGTTCACCAAGGAATAGTTACATATTTGCTAGCCTTGATAAAGACACCGAGCCACCATGTGCTTACAATCATGTCTCCTTAATCTGCTGATACTATTATCAGACTCGGCTCGGGATCGTCTACATACACGTTTTCTAGCCTTGTCCGATAAACTGGGAATGAAACTACACCAGCCTCATATACATTGAACACCAGCCTGTATATATTGAACATGTTAGCGACAGTGTGTTAATAATCACATTCGCAGAGTCTGATCTGGATCTGCACTGTTCACCATTTCATCAATGAAACACCCGTTCTAACAATATCAATACAGATCATTATCAGGCTACAGGAGCGTGCCATTTGATCAGGAGCTACACTGGTTCCAAAACCCCAGAAGCCCCATTTCACAGCCACATATATTGAACATGTGAGCCACAGTGTGTCTACAATCAACTCCACCTACCTGTGAGACCCCACCACGTGGGGCATTTACTGGTGAGTTTCACGACGCCCGAGGCAAACATCAGCCTGAACAATAGCCAGCGGATCAGCCACAGGGTGATGTTGTCATGGCAATGGTAGAATGATGTCTTCAACATCTGTATCGGGATCTGTAGGTTGAAGGGCGCCACGATGATGGTGAGAAACCCCACTTCTAGGAGCAGGATGTCCCTACAACAGAAAAAGGGTACCAGACTGAGAGCTCCAGATAAGCTGCGTATTTGCGTAAATACCCAATTAAAATTTCCAACAACCCAATTGAAATCAGAAGTAGCGAGTATCAAAAAGCAATAACAAATTTGTGGTATACACATGTATATGTACCTTTATCGTGCTGCAGAAAACAATAAACAGACCACAAATATAGCATATTTTTCTCATTTTCCATGAAAACACATCTTGGTATTTCATTAGAATTGTCTCCAAGGAGACAATTCTAATGAAATACCAAGACATGTTTTCATTTCGAAGCAAACTATTCAATAATTGCTGTCTGTTGATGTGTAAACAGTAGTGTGATTTTATTTTTAATACCCAATTAAAATATTGAAATACCCAATTTCTTCAGATATGATGGAGTGAAAATACTCAATTACTAATTCCTTATTTGGAGCCCTGGGGTACAATTGATTGATTGATTGGATGGGGTTTAAAGTCTGTTCAACTGTTTCCCCGGAAATCAGTACCCTGTACTTTAACACTTTCAACACTACAGCCCTCCATAGGTGTTGCAAAAAGTGTAGATCCAGATGAGACGGCTCATCATGATCTGCACTTTTCGCAAGTAATTTTTGTTTAAATTAAAATGGTTAATGACAATTATTCATTCGTGACACAAATTATGTAACTCTGATCTTGGCAACAATTTAGAAATTGCCAAATTGTTATGGTAGTTCGATTCCCCGACACAGCATATGTGGCAATGACTGGAGAAATGGGACTTATGACCTAGACATATGCATCAGTGCAGTCCGATCAGGGCCTGTACTGTTCATAATTTAGTCATGAAACATTTGTAATGCTCTTAACCCTTTGAACACGAAATCCCGCTATAGCGGTTTATGCAAAAAGTGCAGATCCAGATGAGCCGGCTCGCAACGAGCCGTCTCATCAGGATCTGCACTTTTTGCAAGTAATTTTCATATTTCTTAGATCAAAACATTTTGTGACCATTGGATTGGTCGGAACATTAGCATATCACAGTCCATTCCAGTTCCTTAGGGTTGAAAGGGTTAATACCAAACAACAGGATTTTGTCAGATTACACATGAGGCACGCCATGTGATTTTGTACCTAAATACATGTGTGATATTTCATGAAAAATATTTACAAGATTTACAATAGTTTCCATAAATGATATATTTTCATAGCGAATGCGGGATTGAATTCCGTATATACAGTACAGACACAGCGAAACCAGCATATTTTTTTATTTGCCAAGTTTTTCGGCCTCGCGGAATCTCATACACTTTGCGGCAAACTGCTGTTTTGTGGCAAAACTCCGCAACCTCCTGTGGTATTCCCCGCAATCGATAAAAAAACAATTGCGGCAATCATGACCAACTGAATTGCGGCAAAACGCGGCGTAATCATCAAACATATCACCAACACATTTGCGGCGTTTTGATCATATTTCAGTTGAGTATTCATGCAAATTCTTTAAGGTCACACAGGCCCGTAGCCAGGATGAGGCAGACGAGGCAGCTGCCTCGTCTCAGATTTTGCTGATTTTTTTTTATTATATTTAATGCCGTATCCGGTGGTCTAAGTGCCGGGATATTGTGTCTATGACGATCTAGATGTCAACATTTTCTTGGGGGAGGACCATCAAACCCCCCACGTTAGCAGTGCGCGTCACGCTCGCTTGTTCACAATATTTTTTTCGACTCGTCTCATTTTTAGGTCTGGCTACGGCCCTGTCACATATCGTCACGCGAATCGGCGTAATATCTCCAAAAATGTGTATGGAAGTAAAGGAACATATCTTCTGTATCGCAACATCGGCCTATACACATGTATTACATTGCCGACGTCACGTTTATATATATATATTATATTTTTCCAATCAAAATTTAAATACGGTCATAAGTATTCATTTCCAATAGATCGGTAAATGGAAATTGCGATTATTACCTTAGAGGTAATTAGAAATCGCATGGGTCCCGTTAGTTTTCGTTGATTTTATGACCTTCGACCGACCAACTCGTCCGTTCATCAGCTAACAGTCGACAGGTTGCGGCATGCCCGTATGTAGCCGGGGGGGGCGGGGGGGGCGGGCGTGATAAGTTGTGCATTCGAAATCCCGCGATCACGCTTCACGCGAGTTTGTCACATGTCCCTAACAGGACACATACACATTGTTTAAGGAGACGATTCTTATGTGCAGCCAAAACATGTTTTTATTAAGAAATAGAACAAATGTGGACGAACATCAGTAGTTCTTGACAACAAAAACATAATAATTGTCTTAGGAGACGATTCTAATGTACTGCCAATACATGTTTATTGAAAAGAAAACATATTTCGATACGTGTTATTGGTTGCTGTATCGCATCGTCGACCTATACATAAGATCGTGAAAACGCGAGACTGCAAAATCGCGAGGCGAAAACATGATATTCTATTGTATTAACATCGCGTTTTCGCCATGTGATAACACATCTTTTGGCAACACATGAGAATAGTCTCCCATGACAAAACCATTTATATTTTGTACGAATATTAGCATTATTGTCAAGCCCGTCTGCGGAAAGCGAGACATAGTGCACTTCTCACAATGACGTCCGGGTGTCCGTCCGTCCGTCCGTATTTTTAATTGTTGACAGTATTATCACCGAAAACTGGCGATGCAACATGGAATGAAATGTCGCATCTAGCTCATAGTAATTGGGGAAACTGTTAGAATGGGCAAACAATCGACACATTCAAAAACTAGAAATGTGGCATTAAGGTTTCGAACGCACCAAGTCTGTGACATTGACCCTGGGCTTAGCGGGGGCGGGACGAATGTGGATTTGTCACAGGGCGGTAGAGGACCATTGGAGCAATGCGTGTGTGAAATGTGAAGCAGATCCGAGCAAGGAAACTATAAGCCATTTACCCGAGCGTTAACGTTTTGGGACGGACGTACGTACGGACGCCGGTAACACTATATGCCTCCCCACCATATGGTGGATGTAGGGGAGGGGGGGGGGGGGAGGGGGGGGGGGGAGGGGGTGGTGCATAATAAACGATGCAATTCGTGTTTCTCGAGTCGGGTTCCATATGGTGAAGAGGAAATACGATCGATTACACATCGTGAAAATCTTGTTGGAACGTAAATGCCAATTGTCACGTACGATATTTCAGTTTACCGATGTTACGTCAGTTGTTATTCTAAGTATGTATGGTCGCTCGTTAGCGGCATTTCCTTACTTCTTTTAAAAGTGATGGGTTTTTGCCTAGTGGATAGAACACTTGACTTCAAATCTGGAGGTTGTGTGTAGAAAGTACTACGTAGTAACACAGTGATTCGTCGCATTTTTGCTGAGTCATTGTGTGCATTTTTGCTGACACAATGTCGATGTACAAAGTAATAACAGTGATTCGTCGCATTTTGCCGAGTAATTTTGTCGCAAAATGCCGCAATTATTTTGCCGGGTTTTGCCGAGGAACATCGCGGAATCACCGCGCAAACTTTGCAGCGTTTTTTCCTTATGCCGCAATTGGCCACGGGAAGTTTTGCGAGAGATTGCGGCAATTTTCCGCGCTAAAGTTAAATTGGTTGCAGCAATAACAAAAAATATGCGGGTTTCGCGGTGCCTGTACTGTACTATGCAAATTTCATATGTGCTAGCAGATCAGTGCATAGACTAGACACAAATGCAATAAGCCCCATTACTCCCATCGGACATGAGAAACTCACCACTGGAACGAGAGAAAGGTCTGCCCAACCTGTAACAGAGAAAATACAAGCACATGAAATGGCAACAAAATGGCAACAAAACAATGGGCCTTTAACCCTTTCACCCCTATTAAGTAACTGGAATGGATTTTGCAACCAACCTAACCGTCACAAAATTATTGTCAGACTAGTCCAATTAAACAGGTCAAACATTTACATACCACAATCAGCACAACAGCTAATATTTTTATTACTTTAAGCACATATAATGTACGGGGAAGGGTAAAACATAATGCACCCCACTTTGAATACATTGTTGGGGGTATAAAAACAACAAGGCGATCGCTGGAGTGACATAGCCATAGGTGGTTAGCCATCAATGTGAGAAAGCTACTGATGAAGTTTGGTAAACAGTGTGGGATCACGTGTGAACAGTGTGACGTCATGTATTTTTAGATGTGTTTGCAGTAGATTTCCTTTAATATCATTCTAATGGATTTACTTATTTTTATGAAATATACCGCAGAAAATGCAGTACACGTTGCCCTTTACTGCATTGGCCGCTTTAATTCTGTTATTTTGACGAAGAATCGGTTACTGTAAATGTAAATAACTAGAAAATGTGTTCATAGAACACGGATGCCCCACATATCGCTTTGATAATAAATGAGGCCAAATTTACCCGAGCATTAAAGTTTCGTGACGGACGGACGGACAAGGGTAACACTAAATGCCCCCTCCACTATCGTGGTGGGGCATAAAAACTAGAGCATGTGAATGTAAGAAATAAAAGGTACTTGATTCTTTGTGAAAGTTATTGTAAACAACTTTTAGAGCACCGATAAAACACATATGCCATCATATATGGTGCGCTACAAATCATCAAAATCCGCCGTTTGTTAAGAAGATTTGAAAGAAAAATCTACTGTAAAACTGACGTCACAGATTACTTCACGTCGCAAAAATCCGGTTCGGAAACCAAGTGATCCCACACCCTGGTAAAGATCCAACTAACATGTTAGGAGATATGCAGCATTTTGGTGTACGTTCAACATTGTTGATGCCTACGACCACGACGCCAACCACGGAAAATTGTGAACACTATGTCTCACTTTTCGCTATAGGAATGAATGGTCTTTTAGTGGAATTTATAGGGGTACAAACTTGGAAAAATCGCGGGAATACTGGACGAAGCGATAAAAAATTACAATTTTCGAGAAATAAAATTTTTGATTTTTTTTCTCGAAAATTGTAATTTTTTAAGGCCTCGTCACGTATTCCCGCGACTTTTCCAAGTTTATATCCCCGATAAATTCAACAAAAAGGCCATTCATTCCTTATAATTCCAGCATTTGAAATAAATTAATCAAATAAATGTGTTTATTTTCCGTTTTCTTAAGAATTATTTTAACTGCGCCTCACGGTTACGAAAGTAGTTTGGCATGGGAGTTTACTGGGATATAAATTTTGGACAGAGACTTGCTACGGACCAATCAAATGTTAGGGAATTGTGTAAATATTTTTTGTGCTGGAATTATTAATGTGTAGAGCTCCAGATAAGTATTGTGTCTAAAGAGTATTATATCCCCAGATTTCAAATTCAATGCGTATTTTATTTTTACAAATGTATTATAGATTTTCTTCCTTATTAAATAGGGAACAAGTATAAATTAATTTTTTTTCTCACTTATTTCAGCTGCAAAAAGCAAACACAACTACAATGTAAGTAAATTTCAAATTTATTACAGTATTTTCACTACTCCATTTGAAAATCAATGATTATTTTCACATTGCTGTGAGTATTTTGTACTCCCACTTTTGATATTCAATGCGTATTCTGCTATATAGTGCGTAAAATATGCCAATACACACCTTATTTGGAGCTCTGAATGCGAGCTCTGGTGACCACTATGGCTAGCTGTTCACTACTGTGGATGAAACCAGTAACAGCACCATTACCTGATATAGAGACAGATAGAGCATCCAGAGGAGAATGAAGGACATCATGTCGCGGCCCGCTTTACACACGACACACATGAACGAGATCGCCATTCCCAGAATGCACAGGAAGTCCATCCCCTGCTCTGTCGTGAGGCTCAGCTTAGCGGTGAGCTTTAGCAGTGTCGGCTTGTCGTCCAATAACTCCTCCCATGAGTCTGGTTCTAAATATAGAACAGGTAGGCTATTATAAGTTTTGACAATGTCCAAATATGGGTAAATGTTTGCCATGGCACGAGGGAACTGTTTGAACCCAAAGGCCTTAGGCCGCGGGTTCAAACAGTTCCCGACTGCCATGGCAACGTGAAAGGGTTTAACGTCTCACCAACAGCTAAGGTCATATAGAAACGGGACCACAGTTTAGCAGCGTCGGCTTGTCGTCCAATAACTCCTCCCACGAGTCTGGTTCTAAATATAGAACAGTTAGGCTAATATACGGTTCGACAATGTCCAGCCGTGGGTAAACATTTGCCATGGCACGAGGGAACTGTTTGAACACAAAGGCCGTAGGCCGCGGGTTCAAACAGGTCCTGACTGCCACTGCAAACATTTACCAACTGCTGGACATAGTTTAATGTTATTGGTGCATTTCCGTCGGAAATATCGTGCAATTTGAGCATATATGCAGTACTTTCTGTACTTTGATAACCCGTTCCATTCAAACAGCAGATTTACACATACATATTCCGATGCCGAAGTACATGTAGGGTAATTCGTCCGCATCAATTTCAAAATGTCAGTGTGACCGTTGTGTACTGGCCTGGTGACGTAATGGCACATTCTAGTAACAACACGAGACACATACATTATGTAGGTGTTGGCTCGGCCCCGAAATGAACATTGTCTACTGCCATGGTCAAACAGCATGCGCTATACATTTGAACGGCTGTGAGTGGTGTCAAACAATGGGAGTCATGCAACAAGGCACGATTAACCCTTTCACCCATAAATAACTGGAATAAACTGTGATATGTTAATTTTACGACCAATCCAACTGTTTCAAAATGATTTTCAGACTGGTCCATTTATGAAAAGATGGTGTTTTTTCTCTCTAAAAACTATGAAAATTATTTGCAAAAAGTGCATATCCTGACGAGACGGCTCGTTACACACACATATATATACACACTGTTTGGAAACACTCTCTAAACCGACACAAAGAAAACACCTGTGATCTTATTTTTGACAAGTTTCAAGGTCCTTTATCTCAGGTGATAATGTCTGTTCGTGATCGCATATCACACAATAATGGCTCAGAATGATCAGGCTCAGCTCGGAAGGAATTCCTCGGCAAGCCTCGGAATTACTAGCCTGGTATTTATCTCACCTTTGCTCATGACCAATTTTGCTGGCAATATCCCTTTATCTCCATACAGTCCTGAAACAACCAAATAAATAGAGCATAAACGCCCATGTTCAATAAATATGGACAAGATACAGGTCAACCAATCAATACAGTTCTCTCAGACTTTGTGGCTGTAGAGATGTTGAGCCAAAATGTCAGCAGCTGAAATTCACAACATATGTGGCTGTGACGGGAGAAAAGGGGCTTATGGGATTTGTGACGAATGAAGGTTCTGATCAAATAGCACTCCTATATCCTGATAATGACATACATTGCTTATTAGAAGCATGATGGTGTTACATTGATGGAATGCGGATGCACAGGCTGATCTGGTTCAACACTGGTCGCAAAACGCATATGTCCCATTTTTCATGTCACAGCAGCTGAGCCACATACAAATTTACTCTTTTTCAAACTTGTCCTTTCACAGAAGCACTGGCCATTTTCAGTGGAGAATATAACTAAAGGTATGTTTTATTCATAACACTAGGAAATTATATTGCGTAATTTATTGCATTAACCCTTAGACCGCTACTCACAACAATTGTTGTCTGCTGTTGCTTTTATATCTTGCCTTATTTCTCGTACATATAGTAAATGCTTGTGAACGTTTTAGGCACACAAATCTTGGACTGTTTGTCCAAAAAGTAAGACGAATCATTTCGTTACACTGCATTACATAAGAGTTATGATGGAGTAGTCTTTCCAAATGTGCCTTTGAAGCGTTCTTTGTTTACTTTCTACTTCGTGGAGAGTGACCTAAGAAGTTTGTTAATACACACTTTATTTGGAAAGTTTATGGTTATATTGTTGTGTCCTGTTGTAGAATTGTCTCTCAACACAATATAGCAAAGTCTGAACGTCAACGCCCTGCAGGTTTTTTTCTATATTTTAGTACGCAAAGTGTAAATGCAATTTTGCACATTTTTACTGTGTATTGTGGTGTAGCGATATAGTGCAACACGTTGCCTATAAAGCGGAAAACAGCAGCTATGGTGTCGGCTAATTATGAGCACGTAGATTCACGATTCCTGTTGGCTAATTGACAAAACGAATAGTTGAAGGGCCATAAATATTTGTGGACCGCAATAGCAAAGTGGTGGGCGCGTCAGACTGCTGATCCAACGGGTGTGGGTTCGTATGTCCTTGAGCAAGAAGTAGTATATAGGGAGTCAAAATGATACCACCTAACGGTGGTATCATTTCTCCTCCCCTATATACTACTCCACCACCCCCCGAAAAATCAAAAATTGGTTAACGAGGAAATTGTCTCCCACCAACCACGAAATATTCAAAATTGGTGTCATAAATACATCATGTTTTTTTCACGTCCAATTGAACATATAAATTTAATAGGTTATAATAAAATATTATAACAAAATGGATAATAAAATACACAACGATTGGACGTTTATAATGATTTGGATGAAGGATTTTACGCTGTGTTTCTACAGTATTAAAACACGGTAAAATGACAATACTATGTGATATCGAATACATGAAATATCAGCGTAATTTATTACGCTGCGATAAAAACGTTGCATTTACAATATTAAACCGGCAATTATGTCGCCGGTATAAGTATCAAATTTATATAATGAAGCGACTAAATAGGATCGGAGAAACACTACCGAAACATTATCAAACTAATTTTATAAAACAGTTTAAAATAAAAACAAAGATTCGGTTTACGGATATGCGTTTCTACAATATCGCTTTTAACGAAGAATTGGAAATAAAATTATTAGAAGAAATTGAAAATTATTGAACAGAACTAATTTTATGTTATAAGCAGACGACAATGTTCCAATTACACGTGTTATGAACATGTAAATTAGGTGTCCATTTTATAGAGAGATTACACGATTACGTCTTCCAGGATGAAACATAAACACACTGTAATAGTGGTATCATTTTGAATCCCTCTATACTACTGTAATATATACTATAAATTTTTTAATAACTGTGTTGAAGAACTTTACGAAGAATACGGGGGTTATAGTCCTATATATAAATTCTATAAAATGAGAACACTAGGCGATACATGAAATATCAGCGTAATTTATTACGCTCCGATAAAAACGTTGCATTTACAATATTATACGGCAATTATGTCAACCATACAAGAGGCAAATACAAACATTAAGACGGATAATGCGTATCGGATATGAAACTAAGGTGTATTATATAAAATTGTTAAAACCCAACGATTCGTTTACGAATATACATTTCTACGATATCGCTTATAAAGATATTAATAATTTGTAAAAATTAAAAAAAAAAATAGCAAAAGCCTCCACTCGTGCACAACACCCCCAGCGACTGGGCAGATTTCTAGCCGGCACCCAGCCACTGGGGTGTTGGGACCTTTCTTAAGCCCACGCATCTGTTGGCTCACATTCTGGGTCGCCTTAAGAACCCATTGCCAATTCCTCTATTAAGAGAAACCAGCGAAGTAAGACGAGCCTATGTGTGAATTTGGTTTCCGAAATTGCAAAGCTCTTAGGCAGAAATCTTTTAGGCCGGCACCTTTGAGCTACACAATTACATCGCCAAATACACACATATGCATAGACTGCTACATTAAACAGACGAGACGGACGTCATACCGGATCAACAACATAGCACACACGAGATGAGACCAATTGTTGTAAGGTCAACACACATATATATACTCATCAGTTTCCTATACAACATACAAATGGTGTGCATATTATAATTATTATTAATACATATTGGCGAAAGAAAAACATGTGATGGTTCGTTATTTTATAATTAATTTTATATTTTTTTTTTAATAATTTAAAGCTGAACACTCCCTATTATTACATAGTAATTAATTTATGTTGTAACGACAATGTTTCAATTACACGGGTTATGGCCCATGCGTAAATTGATAGCCGAGGTAAACAGAGCCGATAATTCTCAGTGAAAAACACATGTTGTATAGGTATGTAAATTTGTTTACTGCACCAATATAATTTTGAAAAAATTAGGAAAATTATAAAATTAAGATTTTTTTTTTTTTTTAAATTATTATTTTTATTTTTTTTTTATTTTTTTTTTTTTTTATTATTTTTTTAAATTTTTTTTTAATTATTTTATAATGGTGCTGTAACATTTCCTCCGACTTTATTTTATTTCCAAGTTTTACCCTAAATTTATCCCAATCAGTACACTCAATTTTTGGCATGGTGGCGCGCGCCTTGATCCTTATATCATTTTTTAATTCTTCATATCTCCCCATTTCTTCCACCACGGATTCAAACTCTAAATTTGATATTTTCTTATCGGCCAACGCTTTGGACACCATAACGTCGATGCTATTTTTCTTAGACCTAGCGAGAACGGATATTCTATCATGTTTTCTACTTTTTTTCTCGAGTTTTCCACCCGCCGCCCTAATTACCATACAAAGTGTTCCAGATAAAACGGTAATTCCACTCAAAACCCCTGCAAGTGGAATCATTACAATTGTAGATAGCGTTGCAGCAGTCCCCGCCCCACACAACACAGAAACACTTGCCAGAACCGTACTAGATGCTTCAGCTATGTTTGCCGCGCGCCTATATTTATTAGAGTGTCTTTTTCTATTTGCACATTCTCTAACTAAAATATCCTGCATAGCGACGATATTATTCAACCTAAAATCTGAACTTTTTTCGTTAATTGAATACAGTGTTGGTGGAGTGGTATTGAGAGTTGAATACAGTGTTGGTGGAGTGGTATTGAGAGTTGGATACAGTGTTGGTGGATCGGTATTGACAATTGGAAGCGGTGATTCGTTCATAGTTAAATTTATTTCAATATATTAGTATTTACACAATAAGTTCAATTAACAATGAGACAATAGTGGAAGAACTCTCTGAGTCACCGATTTTCGTAACAAAGTTAATAACACTACCTTGGGAAAGTATAATTCGATCATCACCGGAGAACGAAACCACCGTCGAACTATCTCCAGAGATTTTAGTGACTCCAACCCCGTCTTTCCCCATCTACTACAATATTTATCGCGACCGCGCCCACAGGTTTACCATTAGCATTAACCGAGCAGACCGCCATTTGGATAACTTCACCTGCAGCTGTCATAGTGTATCCCCCATATTTATTACTCGCTTTGGCACCGAACGAATATTCATAGTGCCCCACAACCAATGGGCCCGCTTCTCAGCCCAAACTGTTATGACACGTTTTGGTGTTTTCATTGTTTTCACTATTCCGGCAAGCGCATTGTTTGCGTTATATGCCTCAGTACGAATCTCATAAGAGGCCTCCTCAAGAGCTTTGGTCGCGGCTATACGATCATGTTTCAGTTTAATCGGTTATTTTTTCATCTAGTTCAGTAAGTGTCGCTTCTCTGTTGAGAGAGTCCTCTAAGCGCAACGCATCATAAGCCTCCGTAATGGTTGCCTGGTGGTCTTCTAAGGCTTTATCAATACCCGACCGGGTCTCTTTTGAAATTCGGTTATTTTTTCATCTAGTTTAGTAAGTGTCGCTTCTCTGTTGATAGAGTCCTCTAAGAGCAACACCCTATAAGCCTCCGTAATATCCGCCTGGTGGTCTTCTAGGGCTTTATCAATACCCGTTCGGATTCCATCAAGATCAAACCGGGTCTCTTTTTTAAATTCGGTTATTTTTTCATATAGGTCAGTAAGTGCCGCTTCTCTGTTAGGAGAGTCCTCTGAGCGTAACGCCCCATAAGCCTCCGCAATGGCCTCTTTGTGATCTTCTCGGACCCCCTCAACCCCCGACCTGGTCTCTTTTATAAATTCGGCTATTTTGCCGTCTAGTTCGGTAAGTGTCGCTTCTTTGCTGTGAGAGTTCTCTAAGCGCAACGCATCATAAGCCTCCGCAATGGCCTCTGCAAGGTTCGACTGGTGGTCTTCTCGGACTTTATCAATACCCGACCTGGTCTCTTTTCGAAATTTGGTTATTTTTTTATCTAGTTCAGTAAGTGCCGCTTCTCTGATGAGAGAGTCCTCTGAGCGCAACACCTCATAAGCCTTCGTAAGGTCCGCCTGGTGGTCTTCTCGTGCTTTCTCAATACCCGACGTGGCCTCATTTCGAAAATCGATTATTTTCCCGTCTAATTCAGCAAGTGTAGCTTCTTTGCTGAGAGAGTCTTCTAAGCGCAACGCATCATAAACCTCCGTAATGTCAGCCTTACGGTCTTCTCGGGCTTTATCAATCCCCAACCGGGCCTCTTTTCTAAATTTGGTTATTTTTTTTACCTAGTTCGTTTAGTTCCGTATGCGTTTCTTCACGACTTTGTGTATTCACAGCCAGGGCATATTCTCTAAGTTGTGATAGTAGACTCTTGTGAATCTCGTCCGTGGCCCTCGATATAGTTCTATTAATCAAGGCCTTTGTTTTTTGGGTAGTTAAAAAGTCGCCCTCTGTCGGGATGAATCCCCCTTCTGCAGGTTCCAAATTATTTGAATTTGTCACCCAATCGGAAGAACTACCTGGTCCGTATATACTCATAATGTTGATAATATATATTACGAACATGCGTTTAATTCTAATTTTCTTAAAATTAATTAATTTGAAATTCTAGGACGACCGAAATCGGGTAATCGTTCTTCAACTCTCGCCCTTTATCATCAAGAATATAAATCTTCAACTCGTGGATGTGTCCCGATTCCAAAAACTTTCATCTCTGGGTGTGGGAAGTCTAACGTTACAGTCTCACCATAGAAACAATCGCTGGCGGGCACAGTTTTCAGTAATGTGCTGGGGGATCCGTCTATCGTGTTGTACGATGTGTTCACCCGATCCAGGTGCACCCTGAGAGTTTTCGTGAAGGTGAAGTCCACCGGGTTATCACCGACGTACACACACCCGGGTGAACACTCCTTTGTTTGAGGAGTATGTCTCTCTAAAACCGAGTTGAATACCCAACCCCGGGGAGACCACTACATCACTGCTGATGATCATTGTTGTGAGCCCGGTAACATTCGATACTGTGAGGTTGATTATACCGTCAAGCTCTGAGTTGACAAAATCTTTGAGCTGTCTTATTCCCCACAGTCCGTGAGGCAGCTTTACACCTAATTGTTGTCCATCCTTCACATAGTAAAACCCTTCACTCTTCCCCACATTCTGCCATCCAACCGTGAACGTGATTGATCTAAGGCCTACCCGGCGTTTTCCGCAGCAGTTGTCTATTAATTTTTGAAGTTCACAACTCCCTTTTTGAACATTAGTTATAGTAGCAAACATAATAATATCTTTCAATGGATACCAAAGCATTTAGCTTTAACTCTAATGTAAAGTACGCGGTCGGAGGTAAATACACACAAAAAGACGTTGTTAACCGCCTTGTACACCCAACCGTAACGGTTAGACCGGACAGTGGCTTTGCCACCAACTTCCCTAACATCTTTGAACATATAGGTTGCCAAGATTACTACGATGGAGGTGGTAAACGGCTGGAAAGCAACACCGATGCAGTTTTGGCAGAACCAAATAAATTTCGCTGTATGGTGCGCAACAGCCGGGTGTGGAGTTTCATATAAAGACCATCTGACATCCAAGAATCATGCTCCGAAGTGTCTACAACTTTCACGTGTATTATACTATTAGGAGGATTCTCAAAGAACTAGGTATTTCACTACCTCAAGACGACGCCTGGGATCCCATTTCCAACACATATAACCGTATGGCCTTTGAAAGACTGTGTAACGAATTTTACGTTTCAAAAGACGCGGACTGGAGACAGAAAGCATTTCCTACCAGCACCGGCCTCGGGGACGTTCTCATTCACGGCCAGTCCGGGAATTGGACACAGACTGATTTTAGACACGATCACTCCGGTGACCACATCGTCAGTCGGAACGCCGGGAATTTTGACCCCGCGACTATGACTTTCGGGACGGAAGTGTCTGGAGGTCGACACTGTGGCGTGTTTTCTTGTAAAATGTTACCTCCGAAACTGGCTCACGTCGATTACATACAGCAGGCTGCTGAGGTTCAGAACGCGTGGGGTACATTTATGTTAGATACGGGTCTAGGGTTCACGCAGGCCGGGGTTACTCGCGTCAACGACTCCATTCGCACGTACGTCTGGGCCATTCTCGGCGCACAGAAACAAACTCGCAGTTCTATACTGGGCATGGGAACAGCGTTTGATGCACAAAAACAATTTTTGGCACTTGTAGAGGACGCCATCTCAGCTAGGGTGGACCTGGAGAAGGCGATCCAGAATTATCAAGACGTTTTACAGAATGCCAGCACCCCAGTAGACTATGTATTTGGAATAGGTCTTTATATGGCGCCGAGCAATATGATACTACGAGACGACCCGGTTGACGGTTACAATAATCATATCGTAATCGCCACCGCCAATCAAAAATCGGCCACAACGGTAACGTGAACACGGATATCATCAAGCGCACCCCCAACAGTGGAACCGATTTCATAAAACACAAAATGGATACACCTCCCCCAATTCGTAATCGAACCCAGTACCCCCAATTCGTAATTGGATGCACCATCGAGTTCCATCAACAGACCAATCGCGATTGGAGAAACACCAATCATCAACAATGTTGAAATTGGAAGCACAACACACGAGGAGGAGAAATTGGGTCTCGTCATCGCCCTCGTGGCGATCGGATTATTTTACGCTTTGGTTGTAGGAACTCTCTGACAGAGAATAATAGGAGACCGGCGATTGCCACGATTAAAGCCCAGGTATTTTTGGCTAGCCATCCGGCCGTTTTTGATAATATAGATAGCAAGTAAGAAACGATACTTCCGATCAGTCCAGGTAGTGCGCAGCAGCCGCCTTTCCAGCTAATTTAGCTAGAAGACTGGCGAGGGCTTTTAGTTGTTTTTTTTTTTTATCCACTCCTTGGCTCCACCGGATGGAGAGGGTGCTGGTGCTGGTGCTGGTGCTGGAGCGGGTGGTAGCGCCGCACCACCAGTGAAAGAAATTAGAACTATGGTCGATATAGTCATAGCCGATAGCAACGAGGATTGCTTGCTATCGTGACGCCCTGCTCTCTGAACAGAGTGCGAAGACGCTCACCGAGTGTCGTCTCCTCGTGCAGGACCCTCGAGATTGATTCGCGGATCCGACTTATTTGTGTGCGGAGAGCCTCACGGTTAGCCGAGGCGGCCTCCAAGCGAGCTTCTCTTTCATCCCGCAAAGACCGCAGGAGTTTGTTGATCCGCTCGGTAGATTCTCTATCGTCACCGGCTTCCTCCAGTTTTCTTTCTTCTAGCGCGATATGTTCATCCAGCGCCGTGAGTTTGGAGAGGTTAAGGACCAGTTCGCCCCGGACCGTTTGTAGAGCCTTATCGAGTCCACGGAGTTCTCGAAGAGGTAACGTGGGTCATCGTTGAGTATTTTTCCCAATTGTGATTGGACGCTGAACGTGGTACCATAGTGTTAATAACGTCGGTGGCTATTTGAGGGACCTCGCTGAGCTCGACCGTTTCTATCGCGGTGGCCGTCTTCGCTATAGTTTCGTCGTAGACTTTAGGGCCTCTACAGCGCGGGCCGGTATAATTGTTTTACCCCTCTTCCAATCCGTGAAGCCTAGTTCGTCCCTTATGAGTTGGCCACCGCCCCGGTTTCCTGCAATGGTGTTTAGTGATAGTGGTTTTCCGGTCCTCCCGTTAACTAATTGGACAGTTAGTGCTGCTCTTAGTCGCAATTTACCGCTCATAAATTTGAACTTGGAGTAGTCGCGACCGACAGGGGACCAGACCTTTTTCTGCTGCCAAATGTTGTAGTAGTCGTTTACAGCTCCCCTCAAGTAATTCCTGACTTTGACTAGTGGTAGCGTCACCCAATTGTGATTGGATTGGAACTGGAGTTTCTATGGTGGGTGTCGTGAGGGAATCCTCGAAGTTATCATCATCACCATCGAGGTAATCTTCTCGTCGCCCGTAGTGCGATCGAATTCGTCCATGTAATCAGCCATATTTATAATTTTCTTAAAATTAATTATGTATTAAAGACAAAAACCATACGGGTTTAATAGTTTCAATAATTTTGAAAAAATTAATTATGTCTTCGAGTCAATACGGTCGCAAACTCAATCATACCGCAGGATGCGTGAGCCCCTCGGCAAAAGGCATGAGACAGAGTGTCGTTATTACGAACAACCCATCGACGATCGACCAGAACCAGCAGCTCTTAGTCCGCTTCCCCAACCTCGGAGCTAACGACGTCATTTGTTCCGGGTACTGTTCGCCTCGCTTTCACTATTTCGCTAACGTCGACGGGACGCGGACCGAACCGTCGTTCAGACTTGGGTCGCGCCATAGTCAAGAAGACTATGATAAAGATTTCTGGTAATGAGGTGATGTCGATCGATGACAGCGACGTCTACCATTGCTATCAGGACCTGTGGAAGACGTCACACGAGCTTGAAAAACGCTGTCTATCAAGGTATTGACACCAGCAAAATAAGAACGTAACCAAACTTAGAATCGGGGGCTGCTAACAAGGCAGATAACAACGCGAGTGACAACGCGGTCGCGGGCGCTTACGGCAACCGCTTCTACATCCCGCTCGACTTTGAGTTGCTGGAGAGTCACATGCCCTACTATCAGAGCGCTTTGGCTGACCGCCTCGAATACGAACTAACGTTCAACGACTACGGCCGAGTTATCATAGCCACCGACCAGTTATCGACGTATACGATCGATAATGTTTCGCTGGAGTACGACATGGTCACGATGCCCAACGAAGCGCGATTGATCAGAACCCAGTACGCCGGGCGCGTTGCCATACTTTACGACCGAGTTCTTCGCCATCGCAAGATGCCGAAAAACAAAAGCGACACATTGTGGAATATTAACGTCAACGTACCCGCCCGCTCGATGAAAGGTATACTGATGTTGTTCGAGGATGCTCGGTTCGCGTTCGGTGCTAGAAAAAACCGACAGATTCTATAACCCAAAATCACGAAGGTAGAGGTGACGATCGAGGGAGTCCCCAACTCAACTCTACAGCGCGGGTCTTCGCGCGCACCAGCAGTGGGATGAAGTAAGAAAGCAGTTTGCTGCCGGATCTAAGCGCTCTCCGGAGGTTGCAGCAGTTGCTAAAGACCTGCATCTCTCGGCCGTCTCCCTCGCGGAGTTCCTGAATACCAAATACGCGTTATGGCTAGCAGCGAGCCAGCACGATGACCAAATACACGGTAGCGGACGCCAAGTTGGAGAACGCTAGTGAGGGTGTGACGATCCAGATAACCAAAGAGGCGGACGGAGCCGGGCCATTGAACGTGTACTTATATATAATTACAGACGCACAACTCAACATCGAAGATGGTCGATACGTATCAGCGATCTACTGATTTAATAAAAAAATCATCTAACGATTTATTAATACATAATTTTGAAAAAATTAAGAAATCTAGCAATCAATACCAATTCACGATTGGAGATGCTCACTCTGCCATAATATGTGGGCAGACAGGATGTGGAAAAACGGTTTTCATCCTCGACTTACTCGAGGGATCCTACCGCGATGCCTTTCGTCACATTGTGATCCTATGTCCCACTGTGCGGCACAACGATACTTATCAGCGGTGCCCGTGGATATGGACCGACCCTGAGGTATACGTTATTGACCCCGGTGATAGGCTTCACGATTGGTTGCGTGGTTTATACCAAATATTTCAGGGCGAGCCCACCCTATACGTGATTGACGATTGCTCAGCCAAGGCGGCGATGACCAAAAAGAAGGACATGCTCTCCGAGCTCGCATTTTCTGGCCGCCATGCGAGGCAAAGCGTATGGATATCCACTCAAAAATACAACGCCGTCCTCAAGGATCTGCGCGAGCAAACGAAATGGGTCGCCCTCTTTCACTGCAAGGACCGAGACTCATTCGATGACTGTCTTCGAGAGAATGACGTTATCCCAACGCGCGAGGAGCGCCTGGAGGTTCGACAGATACTTTCGAAAACTAAGCACGCCAAGCTTCTGCTAAAGACTGATCAACCAACTGCTTATAAAGTTATCAATTAATTAATAATTAATTTTAAGAAAATTAGGAAAATTACAAAGTAATAAGCTATTGCAATGCTTAGCAATTGCTGAACAATGCATAGCAATTGCTGAACAATGCATAGCAATTGCTGAACAATGCTTAGCAATTGCTGAACAAATGCTTAACAATGTTAACAATTTGGTGCTCCGCTGCGAGCTTTGTTGCGAGCATAATGGTGCGCATTTATTATTTTTGTAATAAATAAATATGTTAAAGTGATGAGACTTGTTAGAATAGTTAAATTACTAATTTTGAAAAAATTAAGAAAAATGAACTGCGACGAACTTCTCGATCAGCTAATAGAAGAAACCTCAACTCCGACTGCCAACAATAATGATCCGACAGAGCAATCGGAATCGGGGTTGAGTGCAACGACTCCGAATGAAAATGAAAATGCGGCGCGACGAGAGCGGCTAGCTGCGCTGGTTGCTGGGGGACAATCGGAGCATTATCTCGGTAGGCGTCTCTCAGTTTTTCAGGTGGATAAGATGTCAGATGCGGAGATCGATAAAATGTATGCGCGATACGAATCCAAATTGGGAGCAGAGATGACAAAAACTCTTGGATCGGTCGGCTATTCATTTGTACGCTACCGCCGTTAGTAGACTTCTCCCTATACCAAACACCGAAGGGTTGATTCACGATCTAGAGACTGACCCTTTTATAGGACACACTCTTAGAACGGCATGCTGCTCAATTTATCACAAGTTTGGAATGTACTTAGCTCCACTAACAACCGCGTTGACCACGGGTAAACACTGTCAATTTGGACATATATGCCCACGAACTATAAGCTCTAATATTAATATTATAAATGATGACACAAGACACACCCACGAGAGTGACGGAGTTGAACCAGATTGCTCCAACACAATCGAACCAGAGTGTTACTCCGCCACTGGATGACATACCGCATATAAAAAATCCCAAAAGACAGGCAGCTGGGCGGGCGGCGGCTGCCACCCGAAAAGTTAAACAAGATAAAATACTCGCCGAGCTTCGAGAGGCTAAACTCCAATCGAGATTGGGGTTGCAATCGGGGACGGAGACAGCAAAACATCTGAATACAGAGTTGAGTACAACAACACCCCCAATTCACGAATTGGAAGCACACTCAAATTCAAAGAATTTGTCACCCAATACCAACTACCGTTGGAGTTGGGCGAATCCGATTGAACCCAAATTCGTGAATTGGAGTTGGTTGTATGTGGTGGTACTGACGAGTTGTTTGGTGCCCTGTGCGTGTGGAAATAAACCAGAAAAAACAACCAGCCAGTTGTTCAGAGAAAGTTACTAAACACCAATCATCAACCAATGTTGCATTTGGAGCGCCCCATTTTAAACATAGATCCGCCGACCCATTTTTTATATGCAATAATTATAACAAATGGCTGAACAAATGGGCAAAATAGTTAGTGAATGCGCTTTATCACCCGTGGTGAAATCGGTTTCAGTATCGGGTAGGCGCTCGAATCTATCAAAGATGGGCCCTAGGAGGAACCGCTCCTCCCAAATTGGACTTTACTGTGAGAGACGTAGGGCTCGCGACCTTAGATGTAGCGGCCGCAGTTTGGACCCGAGATTATCTAGTTAAAGCTGGAATTCTACCAGTTAATATATGGAAATAAATGGCTTCAATCGCAGTAATAGTAGGTGGTGCGCTTGTAAACGCATTGGCGTTCAGCGGTAGCAACTTTATATTCTCTAAAATGAAAAGCTCGAACGTGGATGAGGAGCGTAAGCGTCATGATTTAGCTGTAGAACAACTCAATAGCGCAAAGGAAGCATGGTCGAAAAAACGAACCGCCCATCTGGACTGGGTCAATGAAGAGCTTCGCCGCGAAAATCACGCCGCGCAAACTTTTCAGAACGTTGAAGAAGCCAACCGCATACGCGCTGGCATATCCGCACAAAAGTCTCGATCCAATGGATCCCGAGCCCCAACTTTCAGATTTCTATGTACCGTCAGAGCCCCAAAAGGACCGCGAGATTGCGTTCATCATCGTGGGAATGGGTGTGGTGGGTCTCGCCGGCTATTATATTCAATCGAGATTTTAAATTAATTAATTAAAACATTTTTTTTTTATAAATATATATATATAGAACGATGTTAGTTGACGAACTTTATAACGCTATGATTGATGTAGGCTACACTGCCCAAAAACATCGTTTACCTGGTGCAAAGAGTATGATTCGTCTTGGCCCGAGATTGTCTCGAGGTACGAAAAAGCGGCCACCTTTTCGCAAAGCGGATGTTAGATTCCTCCCAATCGAGATTGGATGAATTAGATTTCCCTCTCCTGTTCCAACCCAAACGCGATTGAGGCTGCAGCGAAAACTTCCAACAAAGGTTTATTATTAACGACGCAGTTACCGGACGAACTGGCGAGGGCATGTTGGAGATTGTCCGATATATTAGAATACTTCGCATACGATGAACACGCGCAAACTTGATACCAAACTAACGCGCAAGCTGTCGAATACATACTATAGTCCACGCGGCTACTGGAAGGGACTCGCGGCCATCAAGAACCTCGCGGCGGCGACCAAGGTTTCAGAAAACGCTATCAAGGAATGGCTCAAGAAGCAGGCCATCTGGCAGATCTATTTTACCCGCGCCTCACAATATTCCGCGCCCGAAATTCGACGTGCCGGTGCCGAACCAAGTTCACCAAGCGGATCTCCTGTTTCTCCCTCACGATCGCGTCGGTCGCAAAACGTACAAGTACGCACTGACAATCGTTGACGTAGCGAGTCGTTACAAGGGGGCTGAGCCGTTGGCCACTAAAGAGTCTAAGGAAGTGTCCGAGGCTCTTTCCCGAATATATAAGAGGAGTCCTCTCAAATGGCCGAATCTTCTCCAGGTCGATCCCGGCCGCGAGTTCATGGGCGCGGTCTCTCATCTATTGGTCTAAGCATAAAGTTTCTATCAGACGCGGCCGCGTCAACATCCACCGGGACCAGGGGATCGTGGAACGCTTCAATCGAACCCTGGCTGAGAGACTGTTCGGACACCAATACGCCAAAGAACTTGTAGACCCCCATTCCGACGGTCGACCGAGTGGGTGGCCAGACTGCCCGCCGTGGTCTCCGCACTGAACGGAGAGGTGACCAGATTGATAGGTAAGAAGCCTGTAGATGCTATCAAGTTTAAAAGGGTGACGAGCAAGCCCTCTGCCGTCTCGCGCGGGCGACCCGTTGGTTTAGAGGAGCAGCGGCTTCCATCAGATATTGACGTCCGGTACCTCTATCAACCGGGAGAGCTCGAAGGTGGCAGCCGCCGCGCGACTGATCCAGTGTGGTCTCTCAATGTATATCATCTAGATCGATCTATTACCAAACCCGATGAGCCCGTGCTCTACTATTTGGATGATGGGCCATCTCGAGGGTTTGTTCGCGAAGAACTTCTTATAGTGTCTTCTGACACCCAGCTACCCCCGATTACTTAAATCAATAGAGGTTCTGTATGTATTCCGTCTGGTAACACGCGTCTTTATCGTAGTATGCCGAGAGTCCTAATTTTTGTTGACAGTACGTTTTCATAACGCCGTCTTTCATTTTAAATCCTCTATTTTGTGCTACATCTATAATGTGTTTTCCATCTTCTGTAGTTTCACTTAGTACTCGTTTATATCTATCCCATTTAAATTGTTAGTTCTCTTGGACATTCCTTTCGCAGAGTTTTTATTAATTTTAATTTGTTCCAAATTATCTTTAGTGAAATTAATTTTTTTCTACAAAATAACACTTACTAGATAACGCTATCGCCCTATCCCGCTAAATTCCATTTTGAAAAGTCCGGGCTCTCTTTCGCTCCATTTATCCCAAGCCAACCATTTATTTTTTTCTTTTTTCAAACTCGTCTAGTAAGTTAGGTCTAATCAATTCCTCTATCGTTTTTCCACTAACTCCTATATACATACTATCTGTATCCATCTGTATTAATTCAAAGTCTTCTCTTTTTATGTATTTATCTAGAAATTCGTAGTAAAATTCCAACATTCTCAATTTAGCTAGTTGATAAACCGCTATTCCACAATGGAATGGTCTCTTTAGCGCACACCCTGGGTTTTCTTGAAGATATTTCGTCGCATATCCTATCTCTTCCAAATCATCAAAATACGCGGATCTTAATGCTTTGTCAACACAGGTTTCGTCTCGCGTATATGTCGTATTTAAATGTCTCTCCGTTGCCTCATCATTTTTCCACAACACGAGTTTCCTAATAATTTCATTATGTCGGCTACTGGTTTCTTATTTGGTTCTACATCGCCTGTTCGTCTTGCGGCTGTAACTTCTTTTGCGAACCATTCGAAGGGTTTACCACTAATATAACTATAACACGATGAACTCCCGTTATTTCTAGCCGTGTTTTAAATACCATTTCAACAGTGGCGCGTACAGCAATACTTTAGTGGCGGTCATAGATCCCACCAATTTTCTTCCATTTCCTCTAGTTCTTCCAGTATCTTCCAAATATTTTAACATGTGTGTGGGAAACTTCATCAACCTCTACTTCTCTGTTTATAAATATTGGGGACATTTCAGAAAACTTATGTTTTAAGTTTGTGTGGAACTTCTATATCCACCTCCGCAAACCCAAACCAGTCTCCAGATAAAACTCTTTTACAAAACTTTTTAATAAATTTAGGGTTATGTGGGGTATCTATAGGTGTATAGTTTCTCTCCCACACGGCATCTCTTTATTTAACGTAGATAAATATAACGCGTTTGCATCGTACCCCAAAACAGCCTTGCAAGGTTTGTTACTTTCATTTGATCTAATATTGGAAACACCGGCTTCTGCTAGCGTGTAAATACTATTGATGGACCACCAACTAGAGCGTCCTTCATCATTTCGTATGTTTCTTCTTTTGGTGCATATAGAGCATCCTCCGGTATAATCGTCTTTGAAGATTTTTGTTCTTTAATGGTTCCTCTCAATAAATATTGTATAGCTACTCCAGGTAGTGTTACCGCATCTTTGAAAATATCCACACCTCTGTGTTTATAAAATTCACACATTTTTTCCACCGCTTCTAGGAACGGTGCTACATCTAAATCGCTATAATATTTAACCAATCTCTGAAAGTTTTCATATTATTTTCTTCGAAAATTCTACGACATTTACTTAATTCTGTTTCATCTATTAACATTTTCCCAGATAGTTTGGAATACCAATTCTCTATATCCGGTAGTCCTGGGTAATCCAGTTTGTCTGGAGAATCGAACCACTCATAAGGAAAGAAAGATTTCTGTCCTTTGCAGTCGTAGGCTTTTATCCAACTATCATAACTTACACCAGGTCCTAGATAAAGTATTACACAAGAAATCTAAATTCTGGAGTAAATAGAAATATTGTTGCGTTTGCCACGTTTTCCGACCATTACTTTCTTTGTTGTTGATGTCAGTTCGCCTACTAGGTATTTCTTTATTAAGTTTATATCGTACTTACTGCTGTTAAAACCTATAACCGGTACTTGCTCTATCCACTGTTCGATTTTGGCGATTTGGTTTTTACGTAAATGTTCTGTATTAAACCTATATCTTGACCACACTTCTTCTCTTATAGCTTTTCCCCTGACTTTCAAATCTTCTACGAATTTTTCTATAAGTTTTGCGGGATCTTTATCACAAATATGAGTTACTGTTCCTGAGAAATTATCTCCTATACTAACGCTTGCCGGAACGTGCTCAGCTTCGTACTCTAAACTATTACGGTAGTTTCAACTTCTGGCTGGAGATATGCCTCAAAATCGTATACTATCTGATATGGATAAAGAGTAGTGTCACAACCGATCTTTATATCTTTACCCGTTCTTGGAATTCGCATTCCCACATAACTACTAGGTTGAATTCTTTGCTTTTTCTAATAACTTTATCTCTTCTCATAGTGGATGCGCGTTCTTCTTTTTCTATGCTTTGCATGAATCTCACACCCGTGCCAGTAACAGCCGTGATATTGATATACGGTATTGGTTTCTGGACAGTATCCATCTACCGGAGCTCCTAAAATCCATCTTTCACCTCCGTGTCCGCACTGTTCGTGGTGAATGTGAATTCCCTCCCGCTTTTCCACAGAATACATCCAATCGATCGCCCCCATAACTGTTAGAACCTTTTTGGGTAAAAACGCTTTCTCGAACGACGAACGCGGGCGCTCTAAATAATTACCTCACATATTACTTTTGTCTCACCTCTCATACATGTTGGTCCGTGTCTCTTCATATTACTCGCTTTCGTGAATTTCTGCTTGCAATTATCGCAGGCGTAAATTTTAGATAGGTTTTTAAGGTTTTTTATCAGAAATGCGTGATTATTAAACAGTCCTATTGTCATTGGTTTATTACCTATTACCACCTTATAGTGCGCTGGTACCTTTTTCAACCACCATACATTACATTCGGTGGGTTGATATACTTCTATACCGATTTTAAAAAACTCTTCAACCTTTTTCAGATCTGAAAAAAGAAATTGGTGAAACCACATTACTACCGAAATATTGCTTACTAAGTTCTTTCGCCTTTTCTGTACACTGTCAGGTCTGATCTTTTTATCAAGTGCATAGCTGACACCTGAACAGACAAAGGTCGTCATTATACTTATCTAAAGAATACATACCTTTTCTATTCCTCAACCATTCTGGAAGTTCTCCTCCTGCTGCTTCTTTGGATTGTAGTCCCAAATCTATTCCCCTACTACCCTGTATTAGCTTTACAAACACCTCTACCCATCTTACAAACTTCCACTTTGTATTTGGTCTGTCTATTTTATCGGACATTATTCGTGTTTGCTCCTTATCTGACAGCCATTTTTTAACGGTTTTCATTGATGATAGTGGTTCGCTACCACCGAGATTTTTTTGTGAAATATTATAGTTTTAGGTTTTCCATTTTTAATTTCCTCCATATGTTCTAGCTTGTAAGAATATGAATATCTCAAATAAAAATTGGTTGTTAGATACGGAGCGAGTTTATCGGACATGCGTTCAGACTCGTTAATGTTAATGTTTTTACGAAAGGATAATGTAACTACTCCCGTCTTCCATTTTCTACCTTTTCCAATGTTTCATCGTGAGCCCCCAATATTTCTTCACCTTTTTCCACTATCGCGCTAACGATAGATTTTTTCTTATTATTATTTTGGCGTCTAATTTGGGACAAATTATTTGTGCTTGAAGGTTTGATTACACTAGCCCTTAACCCCGCAATACTTTCTTTTTGAATTCTGTTACCTACTTCCTCCGCTTTGGATATATCTTTAAAGGCTCCTCGTTTGTGGGCGCGGGTAAACCGCTTCATAAACGCCTCATTCTTTGTGGCATTTATCAGCTTTGTCAACCCCCTAACTCTCAACCGTTACTATAAGTAATCCCTAGAGATTCGGCTTCTCTTCTCAAACTTTCTATTTCTGCTCTAGTTTCTGACGTTATCATATTTTCTGTAAACGCCTCATTCTTTGTGGCATTTATCAACTTGTCAACCCCCTAACTCTCAACCGTTTACTATAAGTAATCCCTAGAGATTCGGCTTTTCTTCTCAAACTTTCTATTTCTGCTCTAGTTTCTGACGTTATCATATTTTCTGTAATATACTTTTGTATAACCTATGAAATTTATCTGTTCAATTGGTCTTGAAAACATTATGTTTTTTTTACGACCAATTGAATATAAACATAAACATATACATATATAATGGAGTGTGAGACTTGTTGTAAGACGTTTACGCGTAAAGACTATCTACGAAGGCATCTAGCGAGACGTAGAAAGTTTCCTTGTGTCCCCCCCGCAATTTCAATGCCCCAGATGCCCTTGTAATTCGTTAGTGCCCAAACTCTTTGTAGACATAAGCAACTACGCTGCCCTGTGGCTACAGGTGAACGTGGTAGACTAGAGCTGGTAGAATTAATTGCTGATCTACGGAATCAATTAGCTATATCGGAGGAGGAAAATATGGTGTTGGAATATAGACTATTGCGCGAGGACGCATTTAAATCGGAAACTTATTAGAATAAATTCATAAATTGGTGTCAAAAATAAATCCTTTTTAAGACTATCGTTTTATCTGTTCAATTGGACGTGAAAACAACATGATGTATTTATAACACCAATTTTTGATTTTTCGTGGTTGGTGGGAGACAATTTCCTCGTTAACCAATTTTTGATTTTTCGGGGGGTGGTGGAGTAGTATATAGGGTGGAGAAATGATACCACCGTTAGGTGGTATCATTTTGACTCCCTATATACTACTCAAGACACTTTATCCACACTGCTTCAGTCCACCCAGCTGTAAATGGGTACCGGCTAATTACCGGGAACCTCGATTGTATTTGAAATTGTATGTATATATGAAATAAAGTATAAGCTACATCTCTAAGTCCCCAACAGGGGTTTGAGATTAATGGAAGATAGATAGATAATTTCTGAATACAATAAATTTAGACTCGCGAAAACGGATGACAATGAAAAACGTACCAGGAATCTGTACATACAAAGAGGCAAATGCAACTAGATAAACAACTGACATCCAGTACAGGAACAAATCTCTCGTTTGATCGATATTACTCATGCTGACAGCCTTCTACAGACGAACACTTAGCGAAAATACTCCAGTTTCACCCTAGAAAAGAAACCGGAAGTGCCTTACAGCATATCACAAAAAGAATGTCTACTAAAAATGTAGTACTGAAATATTGACTCAATGTTAAATTAGATCAACACCAATTTTCGATCAGATGTATATTTGCAGTTGTTATTATTTTATAAGTCATGGCTGAGTATATTGAGCAATATATTGCAAATGTTAAGCCAATTGTCTTATGCGTATTGATTTATTTTTATCTACGTACAAGTTCGTCCCAGTGGCTGTACGCCCCTGAAACTGTTCGTGCCAATAAATGATATACTTGGGACAGTTTATTGCGGACTGCTCGTTATACTTTACAATGACAGTTTCATATACATATAAACAATTCAAAAACAAGATTTCTTTTGATAATATTAAATTAAAGGAAAAATTAAGAATGATCCTTCTTTTTATTTCGTGAAATTTGGTCAAATATTGATTTTATTGCGAAAACAAAATTTCCCCATGTTAAATCCCCATGAGTGAAGATGTCTATGGGGATTTAACATGGGGATTTTTTTTAGAATTTCAGAAATACTGGACCGATTTTTTAAATTTAACTTTTGTTTTCTTAGTTAGATCATTTCCGAGCTATCTAGCTAGGTTTCGGAGTCGATTTCCAAAAAAAAAGTTTTTTGACTCCTCCCACAAGTTCGATCTCTACCTCTTTTTCCACATGTTAAATTCCCATAGAGAAATCAGTTTTTCGTAATAAAATCAATATTTGACCGAATTTCACGAAATAAAAAGAAAGCTCATTCTTAAATTTTCCTTTAATTTAATATTATCGAAAATAATATTGTTTTTGAATTGTCTATATGGCCGTAAAATTTGGCAGCTTTCGTGAAACAGACAGTAGTGTGCTATGTATTGTGAGCGTTATCCTATGTACGTGTACAACTATTATTGCCGGTGCCGGCTGGCCCATGAGTAGGAGGCCCACTTTTCCTTGTCCAGCTTTACTATTCGATTTGGCTTATATTTAAGGGTGGGAATTGGCTCGAACACCTTCCATACCCGGCTTTATATACTAATAAACTATCCCTTTTTTTTATCCCACTTGATATTTTTGATAGCATTTAGCTCTCTCATTAGGGACGATTATACTGTGCTACTGGACCATGCAGTCTTAATAACAGCAGAAAAAAATGAGATTATACAGAAAAAGCGGACGACAGTAATTTTCACTTTTGGATGATGATTTTACTTTATTTTAAGTGCCTCAAAGGTAGTATTATAACTAGAGTGTTAAAACGTTTAAATGTCATAGCTAGCTAGGCAACTGCATTAAGTGATACTCTGAGGTATTATTTCTAGTAACCTATATATCAGCTGCGCGTCTGTGCATTAAATGTTAAAGGTGTATATATATCCTGTACAAGAAACAGACTTTGCGGTGACAGGAAATTGCAAAGCAGAATGTGAAGTGTGTATACATTATTAGTAGTGCAAAAGTAAAATGACCTAAAGGTCAGCTATAGGTCCCATATTGACAAGTAAGAAAGGTTAAAAACAGCGGCACACTCTATATGGCAAACGGTGTGCAATATTACATACCTTCCGTTTGAATGATTCCAAATCCTGGAGCATATGACAATATGCACGGGCATCCTGTTCCACAGATTTGTTGTCATCGGGAAAAAAAAGTACTGATAGTAATTTGCACTAGTGTGGATTTGTCGGAATGATAAGAGATGTATGTGACGGGTCATTCGGTTGGGACGATCAAGAGAAACAGGTAGATGGATATAGCTATCCGGCCATGGACACTATTTTGAAGAACATGGCCAGTCTAGAATCGGCCCGTCTGAGTGCCAGGGACCTCCAGCAGAGACTGTGCTGCATCTGGCTGACGCTATCGTATGTTATAGTTGTGTTTGATCCATCGGATAGCTATATATTCACTGTACCATTTAAAATATGTTAATGTTTTGTTTAGTGGACGGACTCCATACGGCTGAGGCATATATTCCAACTGGGGCCGTGCTAGCTTGTGGTATGCTGTTTGTCTAATACATTCATGTCGAGTTTGAATGTTTCTGTGTAGAAAGCCTACTGGCGACTGACTTCTGAATGTGATGATTCAAGTTGAGATCTGAACTGATGTGCAAACATAGTTATATATATTGCACGTTCTGTACTTTCAAGGATCTGGCCATGAAGGATGTATGGAACATGGACTGGGTGTTTGGATCTGGTTATTTGCAATATCTGGCATTGCCCAGGGTAGAAGTCCATCTCCCAGGCAGCCTTCCAAGTTTGCAATTAGTCCAGGTCTGCTTGAAGAGTATTGCAGTCGGCGGCACTATATCAAGTGTCAGATGCACAGCTCTATATCATCAGCAAATAGTCATACCTGAGGTGTGATGTTTTCTGGCACGTCATTTATGTATAAGAGAAACAGTAGGGGACCCAGCAAAGAACCCTGGGGGAACTTCCGATCTTACCTGCACTTGGTCCGACTCTTCCCCTTCAAGAACAACATATATTGCGTACGACCATGCGAGATATGTGCATCTGAATGTAACAGGAAGAGAAAATATGCACCCGACCCAGGACTCGAACCCGGCACCTCCCGCTTACAAGGCGGTTGCTCTACCGACTGAGCTATCCGGGCACAGATACATATTATCTCTCCTGAGTTACTAGATCCGTACCGTGACATACTGCCCCGCCAAATTGAAATTCGTCCTCGAATTACATATTTATTGGGTATAGTGATTATCTGTGGGACAATCTCGGAGTATATGTCAGTCACGGTCCCTCGTTGGGCACCAAATGTAACAGGAAGAGAAAATATCCACCCGACCCAGGACTCGAACCCAGCACCTCCCGCTTACCAGGCGGTTGCTCTACCGACTGAGCTAACCGGGCACAGATACATATTATCTCTCCTGAGTTACTAGATCCGTACCGTGACATGAACATTTTTTTTGTTTTTTTATCCACCCATTATGTACATGTAGTAAACGCTTGTGAACGTTTTAGGCACTCGAATCTTGGACTGTTTGTCCCAAAAGTAAGACGAATCGTCACTGGCAAATAGTGTTGGGACGAACAGTCATTGGAACGAACAGCCCTAATGTTTCTATAATGCATCGGCTTTCTTGATTGGATACTATGTGGCACTACTTTATATACAATTATCCAATCAGAGGACCTCTTATAACGTTCGCGTCTCCGCCAGTTTCAAAACACGGAAGTGAAGGTGCATTTTGTAAACATACCTTGTGCGTGCTCGACCTGAACTCATGTTGTTATATACATTTACACAAACAATCAGCATACGTTATATTGTAATTTATGTTTAAGAAACGGAAATTTGTTTCTGTTATGTCTTATAAATTCCATTCACTCCACAGCCACGAAAACTAATGTCATATAATTAGGTTGGTGGTACTAATTACCGGTGACTTAAGCACTTCAGTGTGATTTATTATGAATCTTTTGATCTTTATGAATACAATGCATTCATTTGATACATCTGCACCTTCTTGTATGTTAATAAAAGAGCAAACAACAATACAATGGTTGGTATAGTTGCAGCCTGTAACTCTTACTGTGTGACCATCCCGTACCGTACGTACCAGAGTTACAGTTCTTCCGATTTACGGAGGTTTTGCGACCTGCGCGTTCGCACCTCATACACTTTTGCACCTCATACGTTTTCGCGGCTAGAGGTTTCGCAAATCCAAGTTAATTACCCCAAGTTAATTACCTCAATTCCCCAATTAACAAGTCACCTGGTTTGCTAGCTTAGAAAATCTCAGCTCTACGGATGTGTTTTTAGGAAGCAGGTCAAAACGACCCCAAGTCAAATCGCCCCCAAGTCAAAACGCCCCCATTTTGGTCAAAACGCCCCCATCTTTGGTCAAAACACCCCCAAAAAACACTCCCATATATAATTTCATTTTTTTTAAATACAATTTTATTTTGTCATTATTATTTGTATTTGTATAGTAATTCAGTGGACATGTATGAGCCTTTTTAACATGATAAACAAGTCCGTTTTTTCAATAAACATGACCTGTTTGATTGTGGTTTAGTCAAATTGGGGGCGTTTTGACTAGGGGGCGTTTGACTTTGGTGAATGAAAACAAAACATAATTGGTTCTCATGTACTTTTTATTTCATTATAATTTTTTGTTTCAAATATATATAATGTAGTTATCGCATTGAACTGCATGTTGGTTCCTTCAGTCAATGCACGGGTAACATTCAGACATCTTAACTAGTAAGGCTACTCCTTTTTTATTTCTTGGTTTACAAGAGCGCCGAGTGTAATTTTTGTGAAAGACGAAAACAAAAAAGAGAGGAAATCTCGTGTTTTTATTATTTTCGGCGAATGAAAATACGTTTCGAAAAAAGAAAAAAAATGATCGGGAATTCAATTGTAAAAAAAAATAAAAGATAAAACAGAACAGCATTGAAATCTAGACTGAAATTCAAGATCCCCAGCGGGTTTGAGCGCTTCTCGCTCGTGTCGATTCGTCCGTAACCCGATTCGCACCGTGGGTCGTTTCGCCGGTATTTCCATTCGCGCTGGGTAGTTTCGTACTGCTTCGTTTCGCACATCCCGTTCGCACCGTGGTCGTTTCGCCCATATTCCCGTTCGCGCTGGGTCGTTTCGTACGTAGTTATGTTCGTATGCTATCCATGAAATCCATGCGATTTCAACAGTAGGGGCTTCAGTACGCTGTCCAATACCAATCAGATTAAAGCTTACATTCTGAACACGTGATTAACGGGATAAAAGTGGTTAAATAAGTGTGAAGACAGGTGCCTGTCAACGGGATAATAACACAGAACACGCACAAACACACACACGCCAATACATCATTTAATCATTTAATCATGCTAATGCCCCGTGCAGGCACCGGGGCGGGATCAACTGATCCTAAGAATAGTGCTGCAGTAGCCATTGCTTGTCGTAAAAGGCGACTAAACTGGCTTAACGATTGGGTTCATACTTTCCGGAACCCACTATACCGGATTTGACCCTCATGTACATTTTTGGCTTTCTTGTATGTGAGAGTTTGAGTCAGGCTATGCACCCCATATATAAAAGTAAGATTAGCGCTAATCCTATTACTTTTAGGGGATGGGATAAATGATGCTGGTGTGGCGAGGGCCTGGCACCAGATCAGGTTGTTCTAATTTCAGGACTGAATATATATTTTGATTGTAAATATTGAGTTCTGAAGTTGGGATTTACCCCCCTCGGACAGGTGGATACGGGACTCGACCCCGTTGACCCGTCTGCGTGTAGACTCCCTGAGGCTTGTACCTCTATGTCAGAAAAGCGGACGTTAAACCCTATTCACTCACTCACTCATTAATCATGCTAATAGAAATACAATAACAAAATCAACTGATGTATTATGCAATAATTAACATTGAACATTCAAAAATTACACATACGCAAAGAAAACACAAATTTACACATGAAGAAATAATTCAGAAATTATACAATAATATCGTCGCCATAATTCTTCTTGTACTTCGTACACAACGCGTACCTGAAATGAAAATAGTCTAGTATAGTAAAACACCCATAAAAACCACCAGAATAAGTTAATTATTTGACACTAAACATTTGAAGATGGGGGCATTTTGACCAAAATGGGGGTGTTTTGACTAATTGATGGGGGTGTTTTGACCAATTCGGGGGCGTTTTGACTTGGGGGCGATTTGACTTGGGGGCGTTTTGACTGTAAATCGTGTTTTTACTATTTCATCTGTCTTTTATATTTTCTGTGTCCGTGAGAGCTGAGAGCCCATCAATATAAACATTGGTCACAATAACAGCCCAATCTGTCCTGGCATTTTGCGACACAGTCTGACGCGTGCGCAGTTTAACACTTCACAGTCATGTTAAAAACACTCATACTCATAGACCAATAATACACATGTAAATGACACATCAATAAGCTTTTCTACAAATATAGAAATTTGTTGGATGACAGAGGTTTCGCTACCCTGCACTTTTGCGGTTAGAGGTTACCCTAAGTTAATTAGGACTACGTATGTGCCTACATTCTTGGGACGCAGGTTATAAACCGCACTGTAATTTAATTCAATAAATGTAATATTAATAGGATAATAAAAATCAGAATTACTGATAGAAAATTAGTTTCATTATTTCTATAGTTTGCTAAAAAAGATCAGAAAATCGGCATTAAATTTAAGATAATTATATACGACTTTATAAACTTTCCAACAGGTGCTTATAAGATTAGATCATATTTTTTTCTAAAATACTTACATTTATTTTTATCCACTGGTGATAATCCGTGTCACATGCGCAAAACGGCCGTTGTCAAATTAGGTTGAGGTGTGATGAGGCCAGGCCATAATTAGAATCCCAACATCAAATATTTATATTCTTATCTGGAGAGGTGATCTGTACCAAGCTGGCTCCTCAGTGTGCAAATGAATAACATGAGAACTAGGATAGTGATATAGAGAATAGTACTGTAGGTTAGTGCCGTGAATGGGAAAAAATATCTGGCAAGGCTCAAGAATTTCTTTATTTCTCATCAGAAGTATATGTTGTTACTACTCATTTGAACCGTCTCGCCGAGACGGTTCAAATGAGTGGTCACAACATATATTTTGGTTCAGAAATAAGGAAAATAGATAGAGAATAGTAGGTTAGTGCCGTGAATGGGAAAAAATATCTGGCAAGGCTCAGGAAACGGGATGGGCGAGGCTCTGCCGAGCACATCCCGTTTCTGTGCCGCGCCAGATATTTTTTCCCATTCACGGCACTAACCTACTATTCTATTTATCCTGTCAACACCTACAAATGGCTGTAAAATGCAAAAATAGTAATGACTGGATATCAAAAATGTTTCACGGCACCGTGTTTCACGGCACATACGCACTGTGTTGACGGGATAAAATGACAACCAGCGTTGAGACTGCTCTTGTTACAATTAAGTACCCTATGTTCAGCGGTTGCAATAATTATTAATATGTGCACTTACAGTGTTCTGCCAAGGACGCGGGATCACGCCATTGGCGCAGAAAAATCGTCAATGGCGCAAGAAAAAAAATTACCGACGGGCCAACGGGCGCATTAAATATTCGGTCAGAGTTCGCGGGTTGCGAAATTAAAAAACTGTGTTAGGGGCGCTCGTGAAATGTACCGGAAATGTAAAATTCGCATAGCAACGGCGCTTATCTAAACATCTATCGACGGTTTTCATTGAATGGTATATTTACATAAGTGATACAAGTATAAAGCGAATTATTTTGGTCCGCCAATCAGAAAAGCCGTTTGAAATGCGCGCATTGTCTGGGAGCCGATGGAATGATAAAGAACTACAAATACATGATGATCATGTTTTAATGTTTATTTCCATGTTTTTTTCACAATCACAACATGCTGAAAATTTACATGAATTAATTATTGCAAGTCCATTGTCGGGCTCAGCAAAACACTATTTTAAACTATTAATTACTTTAATTGCTGATATTTAATAGTTTGAAGCAGTGTTTTTCTTCAAAATACCATGTGTGACCCCATCATTAGCCAGATTTTTTTTAAAAAAATCCAGGCTATTGAATTGGCGAAAGCCGGGCGGGGGGCGGGCGGCGTGACGCCGCCGCCCGGCTTTCGCCAATTCAATAGCCTGGATTTTTGTTCAATCAACAACTTAATAATTAGATATAGGGGTTAATTACAATGTATAGATCTGTTTCATTCCCAACTAGGTACTCATCAGGTGGAATATTTGGCAACCATGACATTTATATTTTGGTTGTATTATTTTTTTGTAAATTACTTCTTCATTTTTTAGGAAGCATCTGAGTGTCTGCTAGATACAATTCACAAGGATAACGTCATCATGATCAGACTATGTTTAGACAACAGGCTGTTAATTGTCAACGTTCTCCCACACTAATATTCGGTATCAAGAAATGACAATAAATGATCTTAGCATGCATGATGTGCATACACATAGTCTCTTACAAGTCTTATATGACTGACAATGTACTGTTGTTTTATGCTTTGCATTTGTATTATTTATTTGCATTATTATTATGACATTTATTTAACGTGAAGACTATGGACCACGATGGTACGTATGAGATACGGTACCTAAAATCGTTAAAATCACCCAAAAGCCTACTAATGTCTACTGGTACTTATTTGCATGTACATTGATGAGACTTTAATATACTTTAATAAACCATCAGACTATGACAACAGGCTGTTAATCGTCAGCCTTCTCTCACACCTTTTGTGTCATACTGTATAATAAGAACCCAGGTGATCTGTATATGGTCATGTCAAGTTGTAAAACAATTACACTTACACTGTACATGGATTATCCCTGTTATCAACAGGGATGTTCTCAAAATTCTAAAAGCAGCTTTTATTAGTGGCAGGTTACTATAGTAATGAGGGGTGTTCTCATATACAATAAAATAGACAGTTGGCAAATACTACATAGACTTGTATATAAGGAAAAATATTGTCTAGAAAATAAGTATGTTTTTTTCTCTAAATAAACTTATTATTTCTTTTTTTATTGCCGAATGTTTTACCTGTAGGCTTATCAGTCTACACAGATATAAACCATAGTAGATATAGGGGAATACAGAGACTCATCTTCACATTTTGGAATGAAAAAGACCACCAAGATTCATATTTCCCGGTATTTCCCGCCGTCCTGGGAAATACTCTTATTTCCCGGGAAATTGCCAACCCTGGCGGCGTCCACAATCAATGTTAAGTTTTCGTGTTTGTGTCCATTTCTTTGTTACTGTACCACCTAGGACCACCAAACTTTCACAGCTTCATAATCAAGGGGTGCCCACCACATATCACTATCCAACATGTTACTTTTTTTTTAACTTCACCCATTTTTTCCGCGCAGCCGACTTAGCCATTTTCAATGTTAAGTTTTCGCGTTTTCAATGTTAAGTTTTCGTGTTTAAGTCCATTTCTTTGGTACTGTACCACCTAGGACCACCAAACTTTCACAGCTTCATAATCAAGGGGTGCCCACCACATATCACTATCCAACATGTTACTTTTTTTTTTAACTTGACCCATTTTTTCCGCGCAGTCGACTTAGCCATTTTCAATGTTAAGTTTTCGCGTTTACAATGTTATGTTTTTGTGTTTAAGTCCATTTCTTTGGTACTGTACCACCAAACTTTCACAGTTTCATAACCAAGGGGTGCCTACCACATACAACCATCCAACATGTGACCATTTTTTTACCTTCACCTATTATTTCTACGTAATTGACTTAGCCATTTTCAACGTTAACTTTTTAACGTATGTCTGGTTAAATTTTTTGGTTAAATTTTTTGGTTAAATTTTTTTCGTTATACTATATCTCTGCAACTGCTTTGCCCATTACCTTGAAACTTCACATGGGTGTTTATCATCGTCCATATTTTCATTCTAACCCCCAACCGTGCGGCCCCTGTGCGCAATGTCAAGGTCAAATTACTTTGAATTTATTTGTTAAAGTTTTTTCGTGTACTATATCTCTGCAACTGCTTCACCCATTACCTTCATACTTCACATGGGTGTTTATCATCATTGTCGCACCCACTTGCGGAAAGCGCGATATCGTCGGCATTTTGGCATACGTCCGTACGTCCGTGTGTCCGGTTAAAGTTTTTTCGTTAAAGGTTTTTCCATCTATTATATCTATTTTTTTAGTGTCCATGCCTCGCCCCAAGGCGCGACAGGCAGGCCACGGCCATCTAGTCTACAAAAAGTGGGTATAATTATGTTATCCAAGTGTCCATGCTTGGAAAAAACCTGGCCTTCGTGGCTTTGCCTCGTTTCTTGTTTTTGAAAATGTCCCCACTTTTTTTTATCCATGGGGTCATTGGCCCCATGTCTCCGATTTCTTGGCAGAACACTGCACTTAAACTAAAAGGTACAGTACGATTCAAAACACATTTAGTAATTCTTTTTCACAGACGCTAGTCTGGTCAGTAACATCTATTGCTGGTTGGTAGTATATAGTGGTGTTTTTCTCACACAGTGCATAAACAGGTCAAATCGTGCACAGTACTTCCATGGATGACAGACCGATTTCTGACAAATGGGACTAATTACGATCAATATCAATATGAACACAGGACCAGTCTGTGCATCCTGCAGCTTATTTCTCATTTTCAGGGTTGGCAATTTCCTGGGAAATAAGCATATTTCCCGGGACGGCGGGAACTACCGGGAAATATGATTTGTATTGGACGGTGATATAACAAATGTCATGCTTAGTAGCTAATCCCCTACCAACTGGTTTTTAATGTTTTTTTATTACTTTCTACTGGTAGAAATCCTGCCTATGCACTACTAGAAATGAATGGATTACTACAAAATATCTATAAAGACCAAAAATGTGTATACACACAGCAGGGTGTGACGAAACAGTTTATCCTTTCTTATTAAAACTACATGTTATTATCAAGCTGTCAACTATTTAAATAACTAATATTGTCCTTAAAACAGAACTAGGCTGAATTTTTTAAAAAAAGCAGGACAAATTATGTGAAAAATCTAATTTCTAGGGAAAATAATATTTCCTGGTATTTCCTACTTTTGAGAGTATTTCCTGGGGCGGGAAATACCGACGGGAATGTATTTCCCTGCCAACCCTGCTCATTTTAAATGAGAATCATCTTCATATTAAATCGGTTCATATCTATATGACCATATTTTTGTCTACCGGAATAGCGAGCTTTTGTCGGGAGCTCTGTGTATTTTTAGCTATGTTGAAAGCGATATGGGGTAACTTGAAACAGGTTCTGCTGGAGTTCCTGTGATGTATTGTTCCGAATGACCAATCGGATAATATGTGTCGCTATAAAATTGTACACATGCATATTGTAATTTGACAAGTTATGTGGAAACGCCAGGAAACGCGCTTCTGCAGAATAAATGGTTATATGGCATACGGAAACGTTTGCAATAACATAAATTTAGCAGAAACAAAAAGCAAACAAAACATTTATTACACTGTAAATGGAACTATTTTTTATGGCGTAAGATTTAGACCCTTGTTTTTAACAACATATGGGGCGTAATAAAATTTATATTAGGATACAGAAAATATAAAAGGCAGCTGAAGTAGTAAAAGGCGTTCATAATATCCAATATTATTACCCTACTCCCTCTATAAGTCGATATTACATAGTTTTGACTAATTTCCTGGGTTTTGACATGTCTGGGAAATAGTTTCATATGCCTGGGCAATAGTTGCGCGTGCCTGTGGAATAGTCAAAACTATTTCCCTGAAAATCATGAAGATTACCTCATAAAATTTAATTTACATTGGTCAGTCGCTGCACGCCACCCCAAATTTACATTCATTGTGTCGCATACGTATTACAGGTTGTGTAATAAACAGTTATTTCATGCAGCGCTCCAGATAAGCTGCGTATTTGCTTAAATACCCAATTAGAATTAGCGAGTATCAAAAAGCAATAATAATTTTATGGTACCTTTATCATGCTGCAGAAAACAATAACAAATTAATATACCACAAATATAGCACATTTTTCTTGTTTTCCATGAGACAATTCTAATGAAATGCCAAGACATGTTTTCATTTCGAAGCAAACTATTCTGCAAGTTCTGTCTGTTGATGAGTAAACAGTAATGTGATTTTATTTTACCCAATTAAAATTTTGAAATACCCAATTGCTTCAGACATGATGGAGCGACAATACTCAATTACTAATTCCTTATCTGGAGCCCTGTTCATTGTCATGAAATAACTGTATATTATCTCAGCTAACCCACAAACAGCCAGTGACCATTATTGTCTGTCCACTGTAGGTGCTGCCACCATGTCACAGACAGAGCCGGGAGACGCGCGGTATGCCCACATCCTACAGCCAATCAAGGATCTCACGAAGAACTGGGATGTTGACATCGCCTCGTGTCTCGAGGATTACTTGGAAGAGGTACCTGCAGTGGACGTGAAATTGTAAAGGGCTATATTTTCAATTTATCCCGTTAACTATGTCGCTACTAGACGTGAAAAGCAGGTACTTGTATTTTTTCTCGTTCACGTCTAGTAGATACGTCATTATGTATGACGTTACGTCATTATGTGAATGACGTAACACGATAATCTTGTCGCTTCAGAAGACAAACTTGTGAGGCCACAAAAGCATTTTTAGAGACATTTGAACAACTTTGATGTGGTTAACGGGATAAATAGAATATTATTATAGTGTCATGAACGTGAATAAATATCTGACTCGGCTCGAAATCAGGATGTGCTCGGCAAGCCTCGCCCATCCTGATTTCTCAGCCTCGACAGATATTTATTCACGTTCATGACACTATACTAATATTCTCTATGTCTTGCTGCATCCTAGTGCTAACCCACTTGAAACATTTGCCTTGTTTATCATTATTCATTTTATGTACCCAGAAAATTGTGCGGGGTACATATAGACGACATCCTGTCTGTCTGAGCACGGGGCCTTCTCATGGGCCAGCTGGCACTGACAGTGATAATGATGATGCATACATATAGAGCTCCAGATCAGTTTCGTATTTAAAGAGTATTATACCTCCATATTTCAAATTCAATACATAGTTTACTTTTACAAATGTATTATAGATTTTCTTCCTTATTAAATAGAGAACACATAATAAAAAATAAAACAAATTTAAAACTGTATTACAGTATTTTCACTTCTCCATTTGAAAATCAATGGCGTATTTTCACATTGCTGTGTGTATTTTGTATTCTCACTTTTGATAATCAATGCATGTTCTGATAAAATTAGTGCGTAAAATACACCACTACGCACCTTATCTGGAGCATTGTACATAGGATGACGCCGAAAACACACTGCTATATCGCAGCATATATTTGTGTGTTCTGACTTACATGCAGTAGTTTTCACTTCAGATTTTTGTTAGGGATGGCTTGATAGTCTAGTGAATACAGCATTGACTTTCAATACTGAAGGTTGTGATCAAACCCAGGCATGAATAAATACTTCAGTAGTATTTCCACCACACTGATCTTTCGGGTGAGATTTAACCGATGTTCCATCTCTGTATATATGTGGTTGTGACTGGAGAAATGATGCTTATGGGTTTTGCGACCAGTGTACATATATATCCAGATCAGCATGTTCATTGGCATAGTTTGCCATTCCAGCAATGAAACACTGGCGAAATGGGGCTTATGGGTGTTGCGACCAATGTAGATACAGATCAGCCTGTACATCCGCACAGTCTGATCAGAATCTGCACTGTTCACCATTTCATCAATGATACACGCGTCATCGACATAGTTCGCCATTCCAGCAATGAAACACTGGAGAAATGGGGCTTATGGGTGTTGCGACCAATGTAGATCCAGATCAGCCTGTGCATCCACACAGTCTGATCAGGATCTGCACTATTCACCATTTCAGCAATGATACACCCGTCATGCTTCTAAATTAACAAGCGATATAGGTCATTATCAGTCTACAGGAGTGTTCTATTTGATCAGAAGCTACACTGGTTACAAATCCCATTAGCCCCTTTTCTCCAGTCACAGCCACATATGACCATAGCTCTTGCTGGGATGTTAAACCATTTCACTTTCATTTCAGCTTGAGAATGTGATTATATCCTTTGATGGTGGGGAGACGACAATGAACTTCGCGCAGGCCGCTATGGTGGTTCAGAGTTCCGCTTGTGTGTACAGTAAAAAGGTTAGTATTATTAAGTCTGTCTGTGTACATTTATTGATTGTGAAGACATATCAGAGTGGGCATTTGGTGTTACACTTGTCGGTCATTTCTTCCATCACAAACAGGTAATTCATAAAAAGGTTTCAACCAATATAGATAGAGCCTTGACACTTGCTTAAATGGTGTTTTTATTTGCAAAGATTATTTTCAAATTTTGATTTGACACCCAGGATATGAAACTGATAAATATTTGGTAAGTGACATAACAATTTATCTAATGTTTCATTGGATGAAATTCTGCATTTACTTGGTATTTCACCGTAATGTTTGGCATATTTAACCCTTTCACCCCTAAGCAACTGGAATGGAATTTAATATGTTTATTTTTCAACAAATCCATTCGTCACAAAATGAGTCCATTTATGAAAAGGGGGTGTTTTTGCTTGCAAACATATGAAAATTATTGCAAAAAGTGCAGATCCTGATGAGACGGCTCGTGACGAGCCGGCTCATCTGGATCTACACTTTTTGCCAATACCACTGTACAGGCCTGTGGTGTTGAAAGGGTAAATGTATGAAAGCTTTATCTTGCATCTTACACAGGTGGAGTATCTATACAGTCTCGTCTACCAGGTGCTCGACATGCTGGCCAATAAAAAGTAAGTCCAATTAAAAGTAAAATATAGTGTTTGCTCGTTATCGTGTCGCCTATCGAAAGGGCCGCCAATTTTGACTAAACTTTAAAGAGTAGTACTTCTCCAAGTCCTGTCCTATGTGTCAGATACAATGTATCAGGCCTGTAGGCAATTGGTACCAGTTATTATACCCCCGGCATACGGAGTATGTCAAGGTATATGGTTTTCATAATTCCGTCTGTTCGTCCGTCCGGGTGCACAATCGGGGTCTTAGGTGGTCAGAAGCATGGCCTAAGACGAAAAAAACAATGGAACTAAGTCTATATTGTTTCTTAGGTGGTCATTCTTTTGTTTGACAACAATGGATGCACCACCTAAGGGGTGTATTGTAGGCGCGTCTGTTCGTCCATCCTGTAGGTCCAGGTGGTGGCCGAGGGTATCTGTGAGCCTCTGCTCACCTGCTCTAGTTTAACTAACTACCGACTCACCAACCAGCCATGTATTTGTGGCAGGGGACTTTTCTCCTTTGTGGTCAGTCTAGTTCCTGCAGCCTGCACAGGATATATACTGTTTGCTTGAGTCAGTGACAAAACAGTCTAGATGCTGGTCTGGATCTGCACTGTCATAGATGAACATTTTGATGCACAGTAGAATCTCTGAAAACCAGACACATAGAAAACAATTAATACAAGCCGTGTATTTTGTACCTATTAACCCTTGCTACGCTGAATTAAATGTTGTCGTCTGCTGGAAATGTTTTATTTTCAATATTTCTCGACAAAAACTTGGTTTTGACAGCACATGAGAATCGTCTCCACTGGAGACGATTATCATGTGCTGTCAAAATCAGGTTTTTGTCGAGAAATATTGAAAATAAAACATTTCCAGCAGACGACAACATTTAATTCAGCGTAGTAAGGGTTGAAGAAGATGTGTGATTTTTCATGAATTATTATATTTATAGAAACGATGATAATTGACAACGAAAGTTGACAAAATTTTCATAGCAACTGCGGAATTCTGAACATTTCGTCAACTTTATTTATGGAAAATATCATAAATTTTGTAAATATATTTGATGAGATATTGCACATCTTCTTAGGTACAGAATCATATGGCTTCTCATTTCTGTGATGTGTATTAATATAATTTATCTCTGATGTTAATGGCACCTAATATTTGCTCATATGAATGTTTCCTGTTACAGGGAGCAGTGGGTAGACCCTGGGAAATTAGTAACAGTAGAAATTCCTTGACAAACCTAGATAAACTGTATTTCGTGTACAGGAAGCAGCAGAAGTCGTCGGTGGACACGGAGGGCAATGATGAGGACGCCAACTTCCACGAGGACCACGACGATGACGACGAGGTTTGTCTCGCTCACTCTGTCGTCTCCACGTAGCTGGATCTGAATCGAATATCTACAGCCATCAATTCGCCATTCAGTCGATCTATCCAATCAATTAGACCCATCACTCAATATAAGCATTCAATCAATTTACCCAGTCAATCATCCATTCAATCAGTCTAACCATTCAACCAATTCAATTTACCATTCAGTCAATCAACCTATTAACAGGGATTCCGCTGGCGATCACCACTTTCGCAATTGGCGATAAAAATAAAGAATTGGCGATAAAAAATTACAATTTTCTAAAAAAAAAATTTTTTTTTTCGAATATTGTAATTTTTTATCGCCAATTCTTTATTTTTATCCTATTGGTTATTCCTTCTTTTTTTTTTTGAAGTGGCGATTTTTTTATTTTCCCCAGCGGAATCCCTGTATTAACCAATCAAACAATTTCACCATTCTGTCAATTTAGCCATTCCGTCTAACTTACTTATTCAGGGCCCAGTTGCTCAAAGCTTCTGTTAGCTTAACAGACTGTTAAATCCTTAACATTGCTAACATAGGTTTAGAACAAGCCGGCCCAGGCAATCAGCCTAACCACTCGGCCAATCTAACCAATCAGTCTGACCATTCCGTCAGTTCAGTCAGTATTGTTCACTTATTCAATGTAACCATTCAATTTCAATCAATTTCCACCTTGTATGTGATTTAAATGTCTCTTATATATATTAAATACAACCTATGAAATGAATTGTTTCAGTTTTTGGGCCTTGACGATTTACAAGAAGGCAAGAACCTATACTTGAAGGAAGATTTTGAGGCAAGGGAGGTAAGCCATGTATGATGATGTGATATTCATTTACTGAAACAATGTAATAACACAATGTATTAAAATCATAATTCACTAGTGTATTAAACCTATAAATAAGACTGCCACTCAATACATATGAGATGATCAACACAGCTTCAATGTATAATGCTGTACAGGGTTTTCAGTAGCTTCCAGAAAACAGTGATCAAAATGGCCGATCAAGACTAAAAAGAGTAAAATACAAATTTAGTATGTTTTATATAGCAAATTTGACCCCTGTGCTGCATTATTCCAGGAGCTGAAATCGCTACTGAAAACCTTGTCTTGTGCTCTGACATGTAATACATAAAATATAGCATTTGTATTGATTTTATGACATTTATTAAACATTTTGTGCATGCGAATGGAGTACATGCTTAAAAAGCTTTATAAGCACAGGCGCTGGTAATTTGCTGCAGGAATTTGAATTGCTGCCACAAATCCCGCTGTGCCTGGTACCGTTTGACGAGGGGGAGAAGGGAGAGAACCCACTACTCAGGTATCTACGTTTTCTTATTATCCCCTCGACTATAGGATATCCCTTGATAGATAGGAATTCTGAAGCGCCTTAAAAATTTGTAAGCAATTTTTTGTCTGATAATCATGATATGTATGTTAGTCCATGTATGTGTGTGTGTGCATACGTTAGTAACATCTTTCATTCTCTTGTGGGTAAGTGTAATGTGTTTTTCATTGAAACAAATATGTATTATTAGGTTCCCGTCGAGAATCGGCTGTGCCCTATAGGTTTCGCCCTGTGCGTCCGTCACTAAACTTAACATCAGAGAACTATGTTATAACTTCTATTTCCTTCATCTAAAATGCTTAATATTTCACACATGCATTCCTGTAAGGCTCTACTACCATGCTGTGCCAAATCCACGACCTTCAAACCCCCGCTGGTCCCAATGTCAAGGTCAAATACTTAGTCTCTTTACAAAACTTAACATCAGAGAAATAAGTTATAACTTATATTTCCTTCATTGAAAATTCTTAATATTTCACTTGTGCATTCCTCTATGGTTGTACTATCATGCTGTGACAAATCCACGACCGTCCAGCCCCCGCTGATCCCAAGGTCAATGTCACATACTTAGTCTCTTTACAAAACTTAACATCAGAGAAATATGTTATAACTTCTATTTCTTTCATAAAAAATTCTTAATATTTCATGCATGCATTCCTCTAAGGCTCTACTATCATGTTGTGACAAATTCCCGCTCATCTCGATGTCAAGGTCACATACCTAGTCTCTTTACAAAACTTAACCCATACACTTGGAAATTTTTACATATTTTAGTGGTACCTGGACCCACGCGGGGGGTATTCCGTAAGCCTCGCTTACTGACCAATCTAGTTTCTGTTGCCTTCAGCTAATATCTTCATATTGCACACATGCATACTTATTAACGATACAGTTGGAACTGAACAGTTGGAAGCTATAACTGGACGTGAGATTTACATGTAATTGTGTCGTAACAAATAGTGTTACAACGGGCTCGAAGTGTAATCTGTTTAATTTTCAGCAAAAAAGGAGAGGTGTTAGCGAGTCGAGCGGATTTCAAGATGAACACGTGCTGTATTCACACACAAGGGACATTACTGTTGGACATGTCACATCTACACCTGCTGGAGGCTGCCATGAAAATGGCCATTACCTGCAATATAGCCGGTCAGTACAGCGGACCCTCTCCATACTGGACACCATGGGCACCTCCCATAGCAACAGCTATGGTCATTTAGGAGTGGGCATTCCATGCCCACTCCTAAATGACCTTAGCTGTTGCTGGGACATTAACTAGAGAATACCAGGCTGGTGTCTTTTGATATCAAGTTTAGGAAGGCTAGGAATCGCGTAGGAATTCCGAGGCTTGCCAAGGAATTCCTACCGGTTCCGAGCCGAATCTGATAAACTTGATATCAAAAGACATTAGCATGGTATTCTATTTATCAGGTAACTTTTTGGCTACATAATGAGCAATTATGATGTTGTTTTCGCTGAAAAGAACGCTGATTTGTTTCTGTGACGTCATTCCACTGACGTAATTCATGTGACGCCGTTCGTCCAATGAAACATCAGTTTTCAATTTATTGTAACCCGGATATTCGTATATCAGGTCAATGCCTGATACAGCAATATGTCCAGTGAGCCATTACGAAGCTCGTTATCCATTTATTTTCACTTTTCCCCATGGAATCTCTCCAAACTGGACACTCTGTTTGCCCGGTCGTGTTTCCATCTGTATGTCTATGTCTCTATGTAGTAACAATGTTGCTAATGTTTTGGGTACCTAATCATTGTACCTAGTGCAAGCCTGGGGTATGTTTTACCATCATCACTGATGACACTGTCCCTTAAAATATTAGAATCTCTTTAGATTTTGGTTGAAACTTAAACAAGTTGGTCACAATTCCGGCTGTGGCCGAGGGTATATGGTATTGGACTTCAATAACGGTTGTGAGTTCAATCCTCACTCTAGGCATGAACAAATACTTACATACTATTTGCATCCCACTGGTCTGTCGGACGATACTTTAAACTGTGGTCTATCTCTATATGACCATAGCTCTTGCTGGGACGTTAAACACATTCACTTTCACAATTCTGGCATTTTCGTTGTCAGAGGCATCAACAAGTACGTTCAAAGTTTGAATATCTCTATATCCATTGGTCGGATTAACACCAAACTTCATAAATAGCCTCCTCACATTGATGGCTATCCCCCCAGTGTCAGTCAGGTGACCTTGACCTTATAGGGTGAGACACTCTCCAGCTATTGCCCTTTAATATAAAAGAGCCCAAACTCAGAAATTATTCAATTTGATAGATCTAGGCATCACATTAGCCTAATATCTCTGCAACCATAAATAGGATTATCTTGAAACTTCATATGCTTGTTTATCATCATCCATATTTTCATCTTTCACCCAACCTTGTTTTTTTGTTGACGCAGATGGCCAGAGCTATTTGTGGCAGTGACTTGAGAAGAGGGGCTTATGGGACTTGTTACCAATGTAGCTTCTGATCCACCAATGTAGATCCTGATCCAATAACACAAACTTGTAGCCAGATAATGAACTATATTGCTCGTTAGATGCGAGACGTATGTTTCATTGATGCAATGGCGAACAGTGCAGATCCTGATAAAACTGTGCAGATGATGCACAGGCTGATCTGGATCTACACCGGTCAAAAAACCCATAAACTCCATTTCTCCAGTCACAGTCACATGTACGTCAGAATGTCCCTAACTAATAGTCCAATTAACGAATGATTAATGTTCAACAAACATGCTGATAAAGCTTGTCAGTGAAATGGCTCCAGTGGCTGGTATACATCACTGGTGCTGCACTCCGCACCGTCGTACAATGTTCCACGTCACAGCCACATTTGTGAACCACTGATCACTTGCTTAATTTTCAGAATTTCAGAAATTTATGCAACCATTACTAATTCATACTGTCCTGGTTGTACGTATAAAACTGTTTTAATTATGGGTTATTTTTACAACAGAACCGATGGGAAACGACATGGAAGTCAGAGATGTAAATGAGGTAGAACATTTACCTGGAGACATGTCAGGTAGGTCAGCGTGTCAACTTTATCATATTAAAATTGTCAATTTCCTGTCACATGATGCAATTTGACACACTCATTTTGAGTGTGTCAAATTTCATTATGTGATAGGAAATTTGGAGTGTCAAATGACTCATTTTCAGTTTGTCAAATGACTTCTTGAATGTGACAAGTTGCGTCATATAGTAATTAAATAACTAGTTTCAGTGTTTCAAATTTTGAATATGTCAAACTGCATCATATAGTTATTTGGCAATCGTGTGCCAAATGACTCATTTTCAGTTTGTGAAGTCTCATTTTGGGTGTGTCAAATTTTATCTTGTTATAGCAAATTGACCAGTTTGTGTGTATCAAATGGCCAATTTTGAGTTCGACAGTTTGTCAACCAATACAGCAGCTTGAAAACTAACTCCAAACTGTTTACATAAGTTAAATTTCAATCACTATGAACATGACAGTTACAGTAATAACCCTGAATATTCGGACACCATTTGTGTTGGGGGAAACCCCTGTAATTTTATTAATAGGGTTTCTCAACACAAATTGTATTCTGACACATAATTATGAGACACGCCATGCGATTTTGTACCTAAGAACATGTGCAAATTTTCATGAAATATGTTTACAGAAAATGCGATATTTTCTGTAAATGACGTCGAAAGATGATTAAATTTTCATAGCAAATACAGAATAGTATTATTCGGCATTTGCTTAATGAAAATTTCGTCAACTTTCGACGTCCTTTACAGAAAATATGGCAAATTTTGTAAAAAAAAAATCATCGCACATGTTCTTAGGGTACAAAATCGCCTGGCGTGTCTCATATATTGTTATTGCCATAAACCAGTACATCTATACTAACCCTACTGCCTGTTCCACGTTTTGCTGCCGATGACCTTTTGGCCATTAAACACATTAAATGTAAAAAATATTTAAAATAAGTACTTTTTCATCAATAACAAAAAGGTTACCCTCCCCAAAAAAAATTATTTCATGAAATTCCATCAAATATTGATTTTATTGCGAAAAAACTATTTTCCTATGGGAATTTAACATGAGGAGTCAATTTCCAAAACTTTTCATTTTTTGATCCTGAAGGAAATTTTGGAAATTGACTCCCGACACCTGGCGAGATAGCTTGAAAATGATGTAACTAAGAAAACAAAAGTTAGATTTTGAAAATCGGTCCACAAATAATTTATTTTTTTAAAAAATCTATTTTTAGCCCCCATGTTAAATTCCCATAGGAAAATCGTTTTTTTCGCAATAAAATCAATATTTGATGGAATTTCATCAAATACAATTTTTTGGGGAGGGTGACTTTTTTATTATTGATAAAAAAGTACTTACTTTTAAATATTTTTTAGATTTAATGTGTTTAATGGCCAAAAGTTCATCGGCAGCAAAACGTGGAACATACATTAAACATCAAGACTCTTTGTTGCAAGAACCAAGATATTCTATGTGTTTCCTAGAATAAATTGTGTCTGATTATTTAGGGTTAATATGGTATTGTTATGTAGCCATTACGTAAGTTTAGCCCAAGTTTGTCGTTTGTTACAGGGGGTGATGACAATAACGATGGCTTCGACAATATGGCAGATGACATACCGATGGCTCATGATGATAGCCAGCCAATGGAAACAGCTGAAACTGTAAGTCTGTTGAGAATACCAGGCTAGTGGCATTTGATATTAAGTTTCTCAAGCAAGGCTAAGAAACTCGTAGGAATTTTAAGACATGTTTGCTATGAAGTTTTGAGATATTACAAACAATATGACAGAAGGTACAATAATGCTGGTCTTCACACATACCTACATTTATTTCAAGCTCAGCTGGGGGCCGTTTCACTAAACTTCTTACGACTAAAATGTTCGTAAGCGCAAATTTAGAATCGTCTGCAAATTTCAATTGATGGATTTACATTTATTGAGCATAGGCTGCATATGCAGCCTATGCTCAATAAATGTAAATCCAACAATTATTTACAAGAAAACATTGTTAATGTGAAATTTACAGACTATCATAATTTTGCACTTACGAACATTTTAGTCGTAGGAAGTTTAGTGAAACGGCCCCCAGGTACCTTGAATACATGACTGCATGTACTAAAAGACTGGCTTTGCCGAATCTTATGTCACATGTATTCGACATACCGCTACATATTCTACTGTGATACAAGTTGAACATTTCATGTTCTTTTTATTGTATATTATCTGTTGAGGGTAGAGCAGTGAATGATCTAAAGTGAGTTAAAACACAATTAAGCACAGGTCATGGTTTTGTTTGATCCGGGCCCATTTCTGACTAGTTTGCCATTATTTTAGGAGACGCGGGGTGATGCATTACGTAGATCAGAGCGAGAGAGGCGGCCTATCACAGTAATCAACCGGCCGGTGAGTTTCCAACTTCTTTTAACCCATTTCCATTGGTGAACAATAATAAAAATGTCCATTAACATTCTCCACATTCGTATTCAAAATTCACACAATTTTATGACTAAGAGACTAAGCGCAGCTCAGCCTTGACCAACACATTTTCTGATGTTTTGGTCAGCTGTAATAAAGTTGCCTGGCTCCAGGGGGACATATTGCGTTGCTCTTGAGGTTCCGTGCATCCGTACATCTAGTTGTGAGTCGTTATTAGCACCCTGCAATGAGTTGTGTGGGGTATACTGTCAGATTGTCCGTCTGTCACAAAACTTAACAGTGACTAAATGTGACAAGTCCATGGCCCTCCGATCCCGGCTAGTCCCAAGGTCAAGGTCACAGACTCAGTGCATTCTCCTGGGATCCTCAGTCTATGCCCGGCTTAGAGAGGTTTCACTGTAAATCAGGCATTTGATCATTCTGAGCCATAGTTGTGTGCTATGTGATCACAATTGACCAATCAGATGCGTCATTTCTATTTTCGATGCATTATAATTGGTTCATTCTCAAAACTTAAATTATCTTCAGATTGTCGATCCGTTGAAGTATGTGGACCCCCATGAAGAGAAGAACCCGGGAAAACCAATGAGACGAGGTCTGGTTATATGTAAAACTTTCAGCACGTTCTCCATACTCGTAAATACTCATACTCAAAATCAGGCAGTTTGATTGGCCTAGACTGAGCACAGTCTCGACCAATCAAACTTCCTGATTTCAAGCAGAGTACTCGGTTGTCGTGGTCAAAATCAAGAAATTTGATTGGTTGAGCTGCTCAGTTAGAGTGTTTGATTTCACATGCGATAATTCAGTTAGATCATGGTTTACCCGCATGCACACAGAGACGATCCACACACTTTAGTGAGCTGATCTTCTTGGTTTGAGGAATATGAAACATAAAAGAGAGAACAAAATGTTATGGTTTAAATTCCTTTGACGTAATAACATTCTCATGTGTAAGTCATAGCTTAATTGCGAATCTTACTGAGATTGACACCTGGGGTCCGTTTCACTACGATAAAAATGGTCATACGAAGATTTTAACTTTACTTAACGCGCAATAACATACTACCTACATATACAGGTTATTGAACCTGAACTAATTCACCAAAGATTTCTCATAATTGGTTGCTAATGTTAATTTGTTGTCACTTACAAATTTCTGAGTCGTACAAATTAATGAAATGGCCCCCTGTGGCCAAAGTGATCCAGTGTAGTAAGGGTGTCTAGCAGCAGATCAGGATATTGTCTTTCAGTGCTGATTTTTATGCCCCTCCACGATAGTGGAGGGGGCATTTAGTGTTACCGTTGTCCGTCCGTCACCATCGTAAAACTTTTAAACCGTAATAGCTACATACCTGTAACTTGGTATGTAGATTCCTTATGATGAGTAAATGTGCAAAGTTTATTTCGATTTTTGATTCGACCCCGGGGTCATGGATTATCTCCCCTTTTTCGATTTAGAATTTGGCAATTTTGCCTTGTAAGTCGTAATACTTTTAGACCATACTAGTTACAGACTTGAAACTTGGTATGTAGCTTCCTTATGATGCGTACATGCGCAAAGTTTATTTCGATTTTTGATTCGACCCTGGGGTCATGGATTATCTCCCCTTTTTCTACTTAGAATTTTCCAATTTGGCTTGTAAGTCGTAAATCTTTTAAACCCTAATAGCTACACTCCTGAAACTTGGCATGCAGCTTCCTGATGATGGGTAGATGTGCCAAGTTTATTTCGATTTTTTATTTGACCCCCAGGTCATGGATTATCTGCCATTCAATGGCAGATAATCCATGAACGGGGGGTCAAATAAAAAATGATTGTGGACTTGAAATTTTGCCTCATTTATTATCAAAGCGATATGTTGGGCATTCTATGAATACATTTTCTACTGTTTATTGTAATTCCATTGCTGATTGTACAAGTGCTCCCTCATACAGGAGCACTCCCATCTGTCTATGTAGCTGTGACTGGAGAAATGGCGCTTATGGGTTTTGTGACCAGTGTAGCTCCTGATCAAATAGAGCATTCATGTAGCCTGATACAGATCTATATATTGTTAGAAGCATGATGAAATGGTGAAAAGTGCAGATCCTGATCAGACTGTGCGGATGCACAGGCTGATCTGGATCTACACTGGTCGCCACACCCGTAAGCCCATTTCTCTATTCACACCCACATATTATCTTGTTAAACAGACATAAATCCTTAAATCCAATATCTCATGTTGAGCTACTAATACAGGTACTGTCCACAAGTTGTGTCCTGGTGTAGAAGACAAAACGTCCAAAAAACGGAAAAGAAAATCAGCAGCCACTGAACGGAAGTTAGCACCTCTCGCCAGATATATTGGACTGGTTTGTAAGTTTGTCATTTATGTTTCTCCCTCCGTGTAACACAAGTCGTGAAACCTTTCTGTACAACACCGGTTCAAACACCTGACTTCCAATCTAGAAGTTGTGGGTTCAAACCTCGCCTAGGGAATCAAGAAATACTTTCATAGTATTTCCATCCCACTGGTCGGATGATGTCGCGCGGGGAGAACCTGCAGGTGAAACAGGCTGGCATAGAGCTGCAGCAGCCCCTGGCCATGAACGATGATAGGTCGGTATTCTCACATACGACACGAGCCATATGAGACACGCCATGCAATTTTGTACCTTCGGGCATCTGTGTAATTTCATTAAATATGTTTACGAAATTTACAATATTTTTCATAAGTAAAGTCAAAAGTTGACAAAATGTTCAGAGTACATGTATATTCGGCATGGAGGACGAGACTTTCTGTGGTCCCGTCACTATATGACCTTAGCCGTTGCTGGGACGTTAAGTGCAAAATTATCATAGTCTGTAAATTTCACATTAACAATACTTCTTGTAAACAATTATTGGATTTACATTTATTGAGCATAGGCTGCAAATGTTCAATAAATGTAAATACATGTACATCAATTGAAATTTCCAGACGATCCTAAATGTGCACTTACGAATATTTTAGTCGTACGGGGTTTAGTGAAATGGCCCCCATATGAGGAGACTTGTAGTATCCGATTATTGTGGATATCCGTCCAGTGTTGTAGACCCAAGTTACAGTGCAACCTCTATAAACAGGACACCCTGTTTAGCATGTCCTGTTTAGAGAGGTTGCACTGTACGTTCTTTTGTATTGAGCGAGATTACAAATTTTGAACTATATTCTAGGCTACTCGCTGGTACACAAATTCCCGAAGAACGCCATGAAGGTGCCTTCATTTCCCGACCTAGAACGTCTCTACTGGCAGGAGTTTAAGCGCAGACAGGTTGTGCAGAAGGAACAGCTAAAAAAGGTTAGCATTGCTATACCCCCGGCATACAAAGTATGTCGAGGGGTATATAGTTTTCGTATATCCGTCCGCCCGTTCGTCCATCCGCCAGATTTGCGTTGCAAGTTTTCGGGTACCCATTATCTCTGCAACCATAAGTATGATTGACTTGAAACTTCATATACATCTTTATCATCATCCATATTGTCAGTCTATAGCCCACCCATGTGGTGTTTATGCCCAGATCAATGCCAACTGACTTAGAAATATTTAGTGATCTGTAGCCTATTTCACCAACATTGCAAAGTATACTTTTCTAGCAAAGTATGCTTTGAGGGAGAAATTTTCAATTTTAGGATAAATTTATTAATTTTTTATTATACTGAATTTATTACATTATCACAGCCATTTTGGCTGTGATAATGTAATAAATTCAGTATAATAATTCTGCACACTTTTAATCATCAACTATATGCAGTCGTTAGTTCAATATTAAATAATGCATTTCAGGAAAAATAAATGATTACTCCCTCAAAGTATACTTTGCTAGAAAAGTATACTTTGCAATGTTGGTGAAATAGGCTACAGGTCAGGCGGCGGCCGGAGGTATCCGTGAGCCCTTGCTCACATGCTCTTGTTTGCTCCTATTTGCCCATTTTATGCGGCTGTTTTTTTAATTTTGCAGTCTCAATGAGAGAAAAAAAACCCAGATAAATATGTAATAAATCAAATATCACTGTTGTGGCCTAGTCGTTAGAACATCTGACTTCCAATCCGGAGGTTGTGGGTTCAAACCTTGCCTAGGGCATCAAGAATACTTTCATAGTATTTCCATCCCACTGGCCTGTCGGAAGAGACTTTAAACTGTGGTCCCGTCTCTATATGACCTTAACTGTTGCTGGGACGTTAAACCCGTTTACATTATTTTGTAGCAACGACAAGACCGGTTACTCCAGGAATCAGAAGACTTGGAAGAGGATGGAGACAATGTTCACGATGATATTGACGACGCCCAGGCTCTCGGTATGATTATATCAGCTGTCTCAGTCATGAATCTCATGAATCTCATTCTCGAAAACAGACAGTTTAACCAGGGATTCCACTGACGATCGCCACTTTCGCAATTGGTGATAAAAATAAATAGTTGGCGATAAAAACTTACCCTTATTTTTTTTAACTTTTGGATGTTTTTTTTTTTTTTAATTTTTTTTCCGCAGCGGAATTCCTGTTTAACCCATTCAATACTACATACCTCTTTCCTAATATCTGCAAATGGTGTAGATCCTGATGAGCCGGCTCGTCTCATCAGGATCTACACCATTTGTGGAATATTTATTTTTTATTTTTACAAGATTTTTCACCATAATGGATCAGTCTCAAACAAGGACATGGTTTGAATTTTATGCTCCAGTTGATCATTTCATTTCGACAGTTGTGCACATTGCGCATTATTCTTTGTATAATTGTGTCCCATTTATGTTGAGTTTTGCTTCAGATGGTTGAATGAGTTGGTTCATGTCATGGACTGTGATATCATTAGTACAATAAAAGTACACTTGCACTGTATATTTCCTTTCGTAAGAAAACGGCTGGCGATTACCATAGATCACTTGATAACTCCAGTACTATATTGCCGCTGTGCACCAATCTTCAAATGTGCATTCATATCGATCAGGGGAAGACATCTGTTGAAAGTGAGGTTTGTCCAACCAAGTTTAATGTCGCCCCTGGTTAAAGACCAATTGTTTATTCTGCTATATAGCCGATGTCCACCAAACTTAACCTGAGCATGGATATCAATCGGGCGAATACATTGAAAGTAGGGTTTGTCTGATAAAGTTCAAGGTCATGGCGTCTTGTAATTTCATGGTGTAGATTCAAAAGAGTGTGGCGCCAAACTGTGAAAGATAGGAGATGACCATGACAAGTTCACAGGTTGAAGTAACAGACCGAGGTCTATAAATACATTAAATACACCTAAAAGCATTACTAAGTGAACAAAAAATAAGCTAAAAACAATCTTTACTCACTCCTATACACAGTAACCACTGTGTATAGGAGTGAGTTAAGATTTTTTTTTGCTTATTTTTTTTCCACTTATTAATGCTTTTAGGTGTATTTAATGTATTTATAGACCTCGGTCCGTTACTTCAACCTGTGGTATTTGACTGTCAAATATTGATTATCCCATTATAGGCTGGATACAATTAATTACATTGATATGAAATTTTGGAGAAACTTTTTTCGCTATTTTTTCTATTTCTGTTCTAACTATATGTTATCGATATTAAACAAACAAAATCATGATGTTTTTTCAATAAAAAGTATAGTATCTATATATACTATATACATTTTTTCCAGGCTTTGACAATGATGACGACGACTTGGAACCTCTAGTTGATGATAATTTATTCAATGCCATAGAGGAGGGCATGCGCGACCATCAATCGTTCAACAACGCCTTACAGCAAGGTGGATATACAGGTATTCAGGGCTTCCAAATTCAAAAGTCAATATATCTGATCACGGTTATATTTGGTTGTCAATGGAGACATGGGGCTTATGGGATTTGTGACCAGTGTACATCCAGATGAAATACAGGCATGAGGCTTTTCCCTTTTCACAATTTGAAATTTCGAAAATATTTAAGATTCTGTCTTGATATGCTCAAATTTTATAATCTTGTAAGTGGTGGGGGGGGGGGGGGAGTTCAGCATTTTTTCAGCCCATTTCAGACTTTTTTTAGGAAGGTTGGTCTCATGCCTGCAAATAGGACACTCCTGTAGCCTGATAGTTATTTTCATATTTTTGAGAGCAAAAAACACCCCATAGACTAGTCGCAAAATCATTGTGACCATTGGATTGGTTGCAAAATTAACAAAATTACTCAGCTAGGTGGGGGGAGGGGGTGGTGTGGATCGTGGCATAGATTATCAAAGTACCGAAAGTAGTACATATATATATGCTTAAAGTGCATGATATTTCCGACGGAAATGTAACAATAACGTTCGACCATGGGGTTCAAACAGTTCCCTCGTGCCACGGCAAACGTTTACCCACGGCTGGACATTGTCGAACCTTATATTTCACAATGGTGGTGGAATAACTAAAATGTCACACTGAGTGGACATGAACATGCGACTTAGGAGCTCTATCATGTCTAGAGATGGACGATTTTGACTCTAGTGTATCAAAATTAAATTGGCCGAATATCATGTGATATATACGGAGCCCCGCAGGGGACATGGATTTTTTTTTATTAATTCGTTCCCACGAAATAACAATTTGTTCCCTCAATTTACCAATTTGTTCCCTCGAATTAACAATTCGTTCCCTCGAATTAACAATTCGTTCCCACAAAATGACAATTCGTTCCCACAATTTAACAATTTGTTCCCATGGGAACAAAATGTTATTTCGTGGGATTGAATTGTTAATTTGTGGGACAAACTGTTATTTCGTGGGAACAAATTAATAAAAAAAAGAATTCTACGTCCCCTGCGGCGCTCCGTAGATATACATGTAACAAATGTAATAAATAATTCTCTCTCCATAGACCATGTTGATGGCGACAGTAGTGGAATCAACAGCTATGAAGAACTTGTCCGTAAACATGTGGTGAGTATATATTTTTTGTATTGTTATAATGTATGCTTGAAATACAATGTTAAAAAAGAAAAAAAACCTGTATAACTTTACTGGGGTGGAATATTTCGGTAAGGTTTTCAACAATTTGTTTTAAGTATCATTTTTTGTCAGTTTCTCTAATAATATAGACATGTAAAAACACCTTTCATTTCTACTTTAATATGACCGTGGCCATTTGACCTTCACACCTTTACTTAAACAATTAGAAGTCTTAATTCTGTCATAACTGATATATCACTTAAAGGATTACTTTAATATTTCAATCTGCACACAAATACCACACATCCATGCTGCCTTTAATATAACATTGACCTTCATAACTTTGCTTACACACTTAGCACGACTGGTTAAGAATTTACTGGAGTTTCTCCAATCTGCCACCGGGAGAATTTGTGTGCCTACAGGCCACATTTTCTTGTTACAATTTTTATGCCCCAGTCTTGGTAGTTTTTGGATTGTATGTTTGTTACTGTGTTCATCCGTCAGTCCGGTGAAGAAGTTTGCCTGAGTTTCTTAAGTCTGCCACCAGCAGGCATTCCGCTGGGGAAAGTAAAAAAATCGCCACTTCAAAAAAAAAAAAAAGGAATAACCAATTGGATAAAAATAAACAATTGGCGATAAAAAATTACTATTTTCGAGAAAAAAAAAGAAAAAAAAGGATTTTTTTTGTTTTTATTTTTTTTTGAAAATTGTAATTTTTTATCGCCAATTGTTTATTTTTATATCGCCAATCGCGAAAGTGGCGATCGCCAGCGGAATCCCTGCACCAGGGGCATTTGCGTGCCACATTTTCTTGTGTTTTTTTTGGACGGGATGGCACCAGCACATTTGGACATACACCATGCTAAAGTAGGCTGGGGGAAACACTAATATTTCTATCATCCTGTCTACAGGAGGAGTATATGGCGAGTGCCCAGAAGTACGCTCAGATAACGGAGCTGTCTAAACGTGTGGCCGAGTGGGAGGACAAGGTGCTACCTAGGCTTGACGAAGAGGTAACTACTCCACTATTGTGGCTGAAGACAAGTGATGGCTGATGTGCTAGTTTTGGTACAAGTGATAGCTGATGTGCTAGTTTTGGTACAAGTGATGGCTGATGTGCTATTTTGGTACAAGGTGATAGCATGAAGTGCTAGTTTTGGTACAGGTATGGCTGATGTGCTGAGTTTTGTTTACAGGTGATGGCTGATGTGCTAGTTTTGGACAAGTGATGGCTGATGTGCTAGTTTTGGTACAGGTGATGGCTGATGTGCTAGTTTTGGTACAGTGATGGCTGATGTGCTAGTTTTGGTACAAGTGATGGCTGATGTGCTAGTTTTGGTACAAGTGATGGCTGATGTGCTAGTTTTGGTACAAGTGATGGCTGATGTGCTAGTTTTGGTACAGGTGATGGCTGATGTGCTAGTTTTGGTACAGGTGATGGCTGATGTGCTAGTTTTGATACAGGTGATGGCTAATGTGCTAGTTTTGGTTACAAATCATGGTGAAAGTTGGATTTAAAGAGTTGAAAAATGGGTACGACTCGTACTGGACAGGGAAACGTTTATATAAATTGCTGCACCGTTTGGAAATTAACCCATTTCATGCTGAGGATACACCATGTTTGCGGAAATTCCTCTAAATATTTTCTTTATATGTGGTTATATGTGGTTAGAAGTATATGTCGTGACCGCCATTTGAACTGTCTCGTCGAGACAGTTCAAATGAGTGGTCACAACATATACTTTCTTTGACCCGTAATCATGCATTCGGAATGTAATGCGTTATGTTTTCATGCCCCCGCATGTAGTGGTCAGGAGGCATTATGTTTATGGGTCTGTGACACTTAAATGTTCACTTTGCTGGATTAGGTCCTTAAATGTTTGTACTATTTTCATGATTGCATTGTATCTGTGAACTTCATGCACTTTTGGAATAATCACTCTTGGATGCAAGATTCAATTTTGAAAAGTTTGTTCCTTGTTCAGATTATAAGTTGGAAACTACTTCAAATATTTTCATGATACTTACCAAACGTGGTAGCCATAAATCTCCCAACTAGATTTTATTGGCATTTCATTTCACTATGTTCGCATTTTACATTTGTAATAAACTAGATTTACATATTCATGTACTTGACAAATAATAACCATTTAGAATATTTACAGTATATATTTGGGGTGATTTCAGAATTTATTGTATGTGGCGAGTGGAAGGCACCAACACCAAATTTATTTATTTAAGGTGGTGGGGTCGAAAAAAATATGAACAGTCCTCAGAAAGTTAACACTTAGACCGCTACTCACAACAATTGTTGTCTGCTGTTGCTTTTAAATCTTGCCTTATTTCTCAATAAAAACATGTTTTGACAGCACTTCAGAATCATTTCCAATGGAAATGATTCTGAAGTGTTGTCAAGCATGTTGTAAATTATTATAAAGGGCTGTAAAAGCATGTTTTTGATGATAAAAATGGAAAATAAACAGCAGACGACAAAAAAATTAAGATAGCGGTCTAAGGGTTAATATAATTACAATGTACTTGGTAGTGTTTCTTTTCACTCCCTTGACCTCCTCCCCCCAATCAAATTAATTCTGGAATTGCCCTTACATATAAAAACTGCATTTTCCATTATATTATTATATATTTTTAGAACAGAATTATCAATAATAACTTTGAGATATTACCGTAAATTGCATATTTCTTTCCATCTAATCGTTGTAAGATTTATTTCAGGACCGCCATGCACCATTCGATATAAACATATACGGCTCGGGTATCCTTGGTAACCTTCATACTGGCAACACGGTCAAGTTCAGCAATATCGTCAAGGGGAAACCCGTCTACGAGATCTGCCGCACATTTCTCGCATCCCTCATGCTGGTGAGTAACATAATAACCCTAAATATTCGGACACCAGTTGTTTTGGAATACACCTATTAAGTGCCTTCCAACCATGTTTTTATTGAGAAAGAAGACAAAATACGAAACAACAGCAGATGATAATTTACATTTTCCGTGCGTTAAGGGTTAAATAAACAATCCTACAGGAGTGATGAACACAAATATAAACTGTATATCACCACAAATGTTAGAGATCTATTTATTGTAACAAATTGAAGCTGAATTTTGATTCCTGAGTTTGTTTTATACAACCTATAGTATTACACAAGTAATAGGTGACGGAAATTGCCGTCTGCTGTTTTTCATTTTTGCTTTGATTCTTAACAAAAACCTGGTTTTTACAGCACATGAGAATCGTCTCCACTGGAGACGATTCTCATGTGCTGTCAAAACCAGGTTTTTGTCGAGAAATATTGAAAATAAAACATTTCCAGCAGACGACATTTAATTCGGCGTAGTAAGGGTTAATACACTGTTATTGTCTCACCCATGTTAGTAGAAAGTGAAACATACTGGCCATAATTGCGGCATAGACGTTGTCGGCGTCAGCAATTTTGGACGTACATCAAAATGTTGCAATCCCTTGAATGTTTGTTTGGATCTTTACCAAATTCCATCAATAGCTTCCTCACATTGATGGCTAACTGCCTTGTGTCATTCAGGTGACCTTGACCGTCCCGATTGCCTTTTTACATTGTGAAAACACATCAAATGCATTCCTGAAATATGGCTGTGACTGGAGAAATGGGGCCTATGGGATTTGTGACGAGTGTAGCATCTTATCAAATAGCAAACTCCTATAGCCTGATAACGATCTATTTTGCTTGTTAGAAGAATGACGAGTGTTTCATTGATGGAATAGCAAAGAGTGCAGATCCGGATCAGACTGTGCAAATGCACAGGCTGATCTGGATCTACACTGGTCGCAAAACCCGCAAGCCCCATTTCTCCAGTCACAGCCAGAAACGACCTTTTCAGGCCAACACGTCAAATGTTCGTATAGAAGAAAACGGCACATTAGACGTAGGCATGGACAAGTTTGAATTGGAACTTTTATCGACGAAGCGACACTTCGAACAACTACAGGATTACCAGGCTCCGTCTTTGGGTGGAAAATCGTGACACACCACAACGAACGGGCTTATAGACCAGACCACAACGAACGGGCTTATAGACCAGACCACAACGAACGGGCTCATAGACCAGGGGCTCGTTTCACTAAACATCGTACAACTAAAATGTTCGTAAGCGCTATTTTAGAATCGTCTGGAAATTTGAATGGATGTATTTACATTTATTGAGCATAGGCTGCATGCAGCCTATGCTCAATAAATGTAAATTCAACAATTGTTTACAAGAAAACAATGTTAATATGATATTTACAGACTATCATAATTTTGCACTTGTGAACATTTTAGTCGTACAAGGTTTAGTGAAACGGCCCCCTGTAGCCTATTTCACCAACATTGCAAAGTATACTTATCTAGCAAAGTATACTTTGAGGGAGAACTCCGTAGTCACGTTGCCAGTTTAAATGTCTAATGTTGGATGCCTTGGCAGTATTTAAGGGAAGTTACTCGTGATCTTCCAAGGTCAGTAACCTGTTTAGAAGGCAGGGGGGCTTTTCACTAAAATTATGATGGTCTGTAAATTTCATATTAACAATGTTTTCTTGTAAACAATTATTGAATTTACATTTATTGAGCATAGGCTGCATATGCAGCCTATGATCAATAAATGTAAATCCATCAAATGAAATTTCCAGACGATCCTAAATTTGCACTTACGAACATTTTAGTCGTACAAAGTTTAGTGAAACAGGCCGCTGGTCTGTTGAGTTAGTGTTTAACCCTTACCTGTTTTATCACAGCGCCGCGCCAGGCTCGATTTTGGTGGTGTCGTGCCTGATGAATTTGGTTTCACCATGCTGCCCACTGAAAATAGTTTTCTTAATCACCATTACTGGCATGTCATTGTTATTCAAACACCTATGTACACATGTAATAAATACATCATCTATGTACTGGCAATCACCCATATTATATGCCCGTTTGCATAATGGGACGTATTATGTATTCAGCTTGTACGGTCGGGCGGCGGGTGGCCACAGCTTGTTCATCATGGCAAGACGAAGCCTATTGATTTTCCCGTTGGCGGCTATTTTTAATCCTTGTCCACACATTAACTCAGAGGTTCAACATGACGGATCTTAACCAAATTTGGTAACATCTTTATCACAGCTAGACGAAGAAGCCTCTTAATTTTCAAATTTTCCGATGACTTATCTCCCCTTTTGCACTCTGTATCCTTTTCGTTGCAATAACTCGAGTTCAACATGACGGATTGTAACCGATATCTGCCCTTGGCGGGCATTTTTAATTTTCTCACTCTGTATCCACCCACTGTCATTCGGGTGACCTTGACCTACACCTTGGTGACTTAAACCTTTGTGTTAATAATTTTGTTTTGTTTGTTTATTAGTGTTTAACGGCCTATCAACAGCTAACGGGTTCAATCCCATTTTAACCTGCTGCATTGGGGGGAAAATCCCAAAATCAGAACGGAATATTTACATCGAGAACAAATATATTCAGCCCTGAAATTAGAATAACCTGACCTGGTGTCAGGTCCATACCACACCAGTCACTTGGCCCCTTCCCCTAAAATAGGATTACCAGATCCGTTAGTCAGATCCTTCACCTAACTTCATCAACAGCTTCCTCACATTGATGGCTATCCACACAGTCTCGTTCGGGTGACCGGGACCATGGTGACCTTTGCTTTCATGTCAATTCGTTTTGACGTACATCCAAATGTTAAATATCTCTTGATCTGTTAGTTGGATCATCTCCAAACTTCATAACAAGTTTCTTCACATTCATGGATATCTACCAGTGTAATTCGGCTGACCTTGACCTTGGTGTCAAAAATTTTGGACATATATGTACGTCCAAATGTTGAATATGTCCTGATCCGTTTGTCATATCATTACCAAATTTCATAAATAGCTTCCTCACATTGATAGCTATCCATCCAGTGTCATTCCAATGACATGGACCGTGACTTTTGCGTGTTTCTCCATTCTACTATTTTCTTTCAGGATGAACGATTGGCTTGGAACTTCACATGCATGCTTCTGATCATTCATATTTTCATTCCTCGCCCCACCCATGCTCCCCCACCCCCAATTTCGAGGTCAGATAACTTTGTAATTTCACATTCAGTAGATGTGTGTGTGTTTCTTCATTTAACACAACGTCTTTACTGTATGAGCGATTGACTTAGAACTTCCTGTGCATGTTTCTCATCATTCATATTTTCATTCCCCGCCCCATCTATGTTTCCTCCGTGCCCAAGGTCAAATAACTGAAATTTCACAGTCAATTATAGATGCGTGCGCATTTCTCAAGTCTCCTATAACGTCTTTGTTGTACGGGCGATTGGCTTAAAACTGAATGTGCATGTTTATGATCCAACCACCAGTGATGGGATACCTACAGTTGGTGGCATTGTTGTTTCTGTAAAAAATATGAAAATTACTTACAAAAATACAGATCTTCACGAGACGACCTGTCACGAGCTGGCTCATCTGGGGCCCGTTTCACTCAACTTTGTACGACTAAAATGTTCGTAAGTGCAAAATTATGATAGTCTGTAAATTTCACATTAACAATGGTTTGTTGTAAACAATTATTGGATTTACATTTATTGAGCATAGGCTGCATATGCAGCCTATGCTCAATACATGTAAATCCATCAATTGCAATTTACAGACGATCCTAAATTTGCACTTACGAACATTTTAGTTGTACGATGTTTAGTGGAACGGCACCCTGGATCTACACTGTTTGCAAACACCGCTATTGTGGTGAAAGGGTTACCAATATATTTAGAAAATGTCATGTTTTGGGAAAACAAACACCGTACTTTACTTTCTAGTGGCTTGACGGTTAAAATAGACTGGATTTGGTACATCTTGCTTGCATGATAAACTGCATGTTTGCAATCACAAAATAATAAATTATGACACTAATGTATATGTAAATTGGTGTTATCTTGTTATTGCGAACTGACACTTCCCGTTCCATTGTGCATAAGTGCTTGAATAACACGGTTCTCGTCCGCTATATATCTGTTAATTATACCCCTGGCCAGGGATTCTGCTGACGATCGCCACTTTCGCAATTGGCTATAAAAATAAACAATTGGCAATAAACAATTACAATTTTCGAAAAAAAATCGTGTGGCGATTTTTTTATTTTCCCCAGCGGAATCCCTGCCTGGCATGCGATGTATGTCAAGGGGTATATAGTTTTTGTCAATGCGTCCGTCCGCAAGATTTGCGTTAAAGTTATTATTTGTCGGTCGAGGCGGCGGTATCTGTGAGCCTCTGATCACTTGCTCTAGTTATGAATATATGTGCAGCTATCGTTATGAATATATGTGCAGCTATTGTGTTCCCATATGAAATGAAAGTGCAATTATTCACGAAAACTATTTACAGAAACTGATAGTTTCAGTATCAAAATGTAACATAGCAAATGCGCAATTCTATTCCACATTTGATAGGAACATTTCATCAACTTTTGACGTCATTTAAGGAAAATATCGTAAAATATTTTTCGTGACATATCGCACATATTCTTAAGTACAAAATCACATGGCTCATCTCGTATTAGTATATGCAGTGAGCACTCGTTTGAAACGTCTCAACAAAATTGTTCAAATGAGTGTCCGTTAGAAAAATAACGAAATGAAACTATTGACTTTTCCTGAGGAAGGGAGGGTATGCATATCTTAAGGACGGACTTTATAGAACAAATTCTTCATTTCAAAGACAATAGCTTCGTAAATGTGATCGAATATTTGTATAAAGTGTATCTGACCCTGTTCTTCTTAGTGTAAAGTATATACACCAAATTGCCAACTGAACCATCTTAGCATGGACAAGATACCTGCCAGTTTCACGTCTTGTAGCGTTTGACATGGACGGCTCAGAATTTGACAGATAAACTAATACAATTTTGTGCAATTGTTCTAAAAATAATTCTGTACAATATCCTATCCGTTATATTTAGCCCCAGTCAACACCAAGTTGGTAATACAGAAATCTCAACGCGGGCTATCTGGAGTGCAGTCATATAGGCGATCTTACATGTACACAGTTGATTTACCATCTATACTGTATGCAGCAAAATAAGGAATTTTTTTTATGGACATGTGCTCTATGGTAGATGTGTTGCGACCAGAATGTATGGCACACATGTCATACCTGTAGTTCTAAAATTAGGTGAGGAGTGACCTTAACTATGAATCCATCCTTTAGGATTTGTATCATAATGTTCAGTGGCTCTTACTGGGGTCGACACCTGGGATTAAGTAAACAGGCGAGGTAAGGGGGCAAAGCACCAGATTCCTTGCTGTTGAACACACGTAAAACAATTGATCAATCAATAAATCTTGTACATGAAATATGTGCCATATATATGCTTAGACCACGGAGACATAATAGGACTATACAAATATTTAGTTATTCAAATTGATGGACAAGGGCATCGTTATGACAAAGCTAATCCCCTCACGGAATTCTTGTGCCTTGGCTTGTCACAAATCATGGCTGCGATTGGAGAGAGACGAGGCTTGTGGGAATTGTGGCCAGTCTAGTTCCTGGCCTGATCTCCTAGAGTATGTTAAGAACATCTTACAGTGCAACCTTTCTACACCAGCCACCCATGGTAAGACGTGTTTTACCGAGTGAATGGTGAACAGTGTAGGCCCTGATCAGACTGCGCGGATGTGCAGGCTGGTCTGGGTCTACACTGGCCGCAAATGTCCATAAGCCACATTTCTCTAGTCACAACCACATAATTTACGCCACGAAAGTGACATTTTTTCATGCCCGTGAGTAGAGCATTACAGTGAACAGGCTATACTGCAAAGTGTACGGAAATGGGTGGTGACGGTTTTCAAATAAGCCATTTATTGGGTCCTACATTTAGGTCCTTATCTTCCACCTGTGAGTGTTGTGTTGCGGTCCGGTTCAGAAGTTTGCGGAGTTTCTCTATCAACCACCGACGACAGCATTGATGTGCAGGCAGGCCACATTTATTTTCTTGTTTTTACCAGCATACCGCCTTCCAAGCTCACATCTGAACAGTGGGTGGAGGTCGGGAGCATGAGAAGGGTAAATTAATGACGTCATCAATACGTTTTCGGCTTTCTTGTTACTTGAGAGTTGAATCCGGTTATACCCATTATAACCCAAGTAATGCGATTAGTACTAATCCTATTACATTCAGGGGAAGGGGCCCAGTGTCTTTGGTGTGGTATGCACCTGGCACCAGTAGTCCATTTCACCAACATTGCAAAGTATACGTATCTAGTAAACTATACTTTGAGGGAGAAATTTTCAATTTAAGGATAAATTTATTAATTTTTATTATACTGAATTTATTACATTATCACAGCCATTTTGGCTGTGATAATGCAATAAATTCAGTATAATAATTATGCATACTTTTAATCATCAAATATATGCAACGGTTAGTTTATATGAAATAATGCATTTCAGGAAAAATAAATGATTACTCCCTCAAAGTATACTTTGCTAGATAAGTATACTTTGCCATGTTGATGAAATAGGCTACAGGTCAGGTTATTCTAATTTCAGGGCTGAATAAATATTGATTTTGATGTAAATATTCCATTCTGATTTATGGATTTGCCCCATTACAGCAGGTTACATACGGGATCGAACCCATTTTGTTTGTTTGGGTTTAATGGCCTATCAACAGCTACGGTCATTTAAGGCCGGGTCAATGGGTTTAGTACTAAATCCCATATATTACCTGTACAAGTACATGTACATTTTCAAGTACATGTACAAATTGGGGGAAAATCCCAAAATCAGAACTGAATATTTACAATAACAAAACTATATATTCAGCCCTGAAATCAGAATAATCCTGATCTGATGCCAGGTCCTCGCCACACCAGAATCACTTGGCCCCTCCCAAAAGCAGTAGGATCAGTAATAATCTTACTACTTTTATAATGGGCAATAACCCAATTCAACGCCCAGGTAACAAAAGAGCCAAAGATAAAAACGTACCGGAGGGCCAAATCAGGCAAATAGCGATTCCTATAAGGAGGAACCACTACCGTCAATTTACGCCGTCTCGTTCGCCCAACCAACGTTGGCCCGGCTTTAAATGGCCTGAACGGTTGAAGGCCGTTAGACGCCGATAAATCAAATCTGAACAGTGTAGGCTTGGATCAGACAACCAACCGTTCCTGCACATATATGCTAATATCGGGCTAGTGTTTGGTAACTCGATTATACATTTAGTGATATTCAATCATGTATAACATTCTTTTATTACTGTAGCTGAGCTAGGCTTATTCATATATGCGACTGTGACAGGAGAAATGGGGCTTTTGGCATTTGTCACCAGTGTAGTTCATGATCAAATATCACACTCTTGTAGCCTGATAACAATTTATAATGCTTGTTACAATCACAACTGGTGTTTCATTAATGGAATGGCGAACAGTGCAGATCCTGATCAGACTGTGCGGATGCACAGGCTGATCTGGATCTACACTGGTCGCAAAACACATAAGCTCCATTTCTCCATTCACAGCCATATATACGAAGTTGCATCAGAAAATAAAAATAGCCTTTACTATTAATTAGGTGAACTTATGTGCAATACACAATAAAGGTTGGATATATGCCAGAAAGAATGTATAACACAATATTTATTGTTTGGATATGTATTCAAGGTTCATAGTAATAAACTTAATAATACAACAGAACCTCTCTAAACCAGCCACCTATTCAGTTTAATTAAGATGGCTTTTACTGTGAATTATTTGATGGTCGGGCGGGTCTGTTCATGATAGAAAATGACAAAAACAATTTAGGAAGAGCTTAATTACAGAGGAACCTCGCTAAACTGGACACCCTGGTCTGCTGAGACCCCTTATGACATGTGTGACCATCTTAGTCGAGGTCAGCCAGCAAAGCCGGATCATGGTCGAAGATATTCGCCATTCAGTCATTGATTACTTGCAAAATGATTAAATTCTAATCCTACCGAGTAAATGTTCAAGGGGAGCCACGGTATTTTTTGTAAGTCGGCAGCCCATTTTAATTTCTGACTAGGGTAGCAGCTGATCTGCATTTATGACTGGAGGAATGGGACTTAAGGAATTTGTGGCCACGTTAGTTCCTGATCGGCTAGCCAACTCCTACAGGATCTATATACGTCACTGCGACTGGAGAAATGGTGCTTATGGGTTTTGTGACCAGTGTAGATCCAAATTGGCCTGAGTCAGTCTGATCGGGATCTGCAATGTTCACCATTCCATCAATGAAACACATGCTTCTATGTTTGAAGGTCAAAAGGTCAAGGGCAGCATGGATGTGCGGTAAATATTGAAATACATGTAATCAAAGTTGTCAAGGTCAAAGGATCATATTAAGGGCAGCATAGATGCGGGACATCTGCCCACATGTATGCTGTGTTGAAATATTTAAGCAATCCTTCAAGGGATATAGAAGTTATGACATAACATATGAGAAACTCCGGTGAACGTTTTAATGTACTGGACACACCGACGGTCGGGGCATAAAAATAAAAATGTGTTTTCATCATGACCCTGTGTAAAGTGGTTTAATTGAAGACATATGATACTACGACTGCTGGGTTGTTTCTATTGTCACCCATACATGTACATAAATATCGGATTTCCTATCTTGCTGTTTTCTTGCGTTCAACAAGATAGAAAATCTGATACGTATGTACCAATTAAACCACTTTACACCACAGGTGGAAGATTCGGACCTATGACACAAAAACAATGCCTATTAAAAAAAATCCCATTACCCCACCCACTTGGTCTCGTACAGTACCATCTTCTATTTATATCTATAAATAGAAGATGGTACTGTACGAGACCAAGTGGGTGGGGTAATGGGATTTTTTTGGTGTCATAGGTCCGAGTCTTCCACCTGTGCTTTACACATGGCCATGATGAAAACATGTTTATATTTTAGTATTTTTTTCAACGAATATACAAATTTTTTTCTGGCCAAAAGGATGTAAATTTTGCCATTTGCAAAATTATGATAATTACCCTATGAAAAATGAATATCATTGATATTTTGAACCGTCGAGAGGAAACGGTTCAATGATGATCACAACATATACTTCTAACGAGAAAAAATAATCATAATGTAAAATGGGGTATCAGTACAAGTGATATAAATTATAACAGCAAGCACATACAAATGTAATATGGCCTAGTTTTCGTGTGCCACCACATACGAAGATAATGCACATTTGCCCTTGATAGAGCGATCTTAGTACAGGTAGGTAAACAGTAATATACATCTATAATACAGAGCCCAGGGATCAGTCTACAGGGTGAAGTTGGCGAAATTCTCTCCATAAATTGTCTGACTTCTCCCTATTTTGAGTTGAGGGAGAAGTTTTTCACTATATAAAACAGAAATTTTGGAAAAAAATGGCCTATTTTCGCCATTTTTTAATGAAAACTTCTCCCTATTTTGAAGGGCTAGCTTGAACCCTGCAGAGCTTTGTTGTTTCTTCACAAAAATGGCAAGTTGGGAGTGCTTTAGAATCGTCTCAACGAGATGATTCTAAAGAACTCCCAACTTACCATTTTTGGTGAAGAACTAAGAAAAATACCTCGAATATTTGGTGAAATTACGCATCTTAACTGGAGCTCTGTGTAATAGTAATGTGGCCTCGTGAACAAGAACATGAACAGAAAAATGTAATTTCTTGCGTAAAATGAGCTGGGGCCCGTTTCACTAAACTTTGTACGACTAAAATGTTTGTAAGTGCAAATTTAGGATCGTCTGGAAATTTTAATTGATGGATTTACATTTATTGAGCATAGGCTGCATATGCAGCCTATGCTCAATAAATGTAAATCCAATAATTGTTTACACGAAAACATTGTTAATGTGCAATTTACAGACTATCATAATTGTGCACTTGCGAATATTTTAATCATACGAAGTTTAGTGAAACGGGCCCCAGTAGTGCAATAATACAGTCTATTAAACATAATCAGACAGTTGCAATAAAATCTAACAATGGCGTTTATTTAATATAAAATTAACCCGTTCAACATCACAGACCCAATGTTTGCAAACAATGTAGATCTAGATGATCCGGCTCATAGCCAGCCGTCTAGTCGGGATCTGCACAACTTGTGGATATTTTCTTAATCCTCCTTTTCTCATTATTGCCATAATTGGACAAGTAAAATATTCCATTCCAATTACTTGGGGTGAAAGGGTTAAATCAACACTTGTGTAAGATCCAATAGCTCATCCCTGGAACTGATTGTTATAACAACCTGGGGCCTGTTTCACTAAACTTTGTACGACTAAAATGTTCGTAAGCGCAAATTTAGGATCGTCTGGAAATTTCAATCGATGGATTTACATTTATTGATCATAGGCCTATGCTCAATAAATATAAATCCAATACAATGTACTTGTTTACAAGAAAACAAGAAATTTACATAATTTTGCACTTACAAACTTTTTAGTTTAACGAAGTTTAGTGAAACGGCCCACTGATTTCCAAATTTGTACTTCAAATCATGCAGTTTGCTAGGGAAAGCTCAGACGTAACCAGTCATCTGATTTTGAATATGTAGCCGTGACTGGAGAAATGGGGCCTATGGGATTTGTGAGCAGTGGAGCTCCTGATCAAATAACACTCCTGGGGGCCGTTTCACTAAATACTGTACAACTAAAATGTATGTAAGTGCAAAAGCATGATAGTCTTGTTTTCACTGTTTTCTTGTCAACAATTATTGGATTTACAGTTATTGAGCATAGGCTGCATATGCAGCCTATGCTCAATAAATGTCAATCCATCAATTGAAATTTCCAGACGATCCCAAAGATGCGCTTACGAACATTTTAGTCGTAGGAAGTTTAGTGAAACGGCCCCCTGTAGCCTGATAACGATCTATATTGCTCGTTAGAAGCATGACAGGTGTTTCATTGATGAATTATTGATTTATTGGTGTTTAAAGGCCGATCAAGGTAATTTAAAGCCGGGCCAACGGGTTTGATCCCGCATGAAACCTGCTGCATTGGGGAGAAAATACCAAAATCAGAATATAATATTTATTGGAATGACGAACAGTGCAGAATCTGCACTGTTCGTCATTCCAATAAATATTATATTCTGATTTTGGTATTTTGGCACTGCAGATCCTGATCAGACTGTATGGATGCACAGGCTGATCTGGGTCTACTCTGGTCTTAAAACACATAAGCCCCATTTCTCGAGTCACAGCCACATACATGTATGAGAATCGAGTACATGCTCAAAATTATTCAAAGTACAGGTACCAGCCCCTTCACAACTGTTCAGGGTGTTGCATAATTTGGTGAAATATCAGTAGGTCAGATGGACGTTACGACAGATTTATTGAAAACCATGACATAATAACGATCAAACACAGTTCAAATGAGACTAAATGTTCGTTACCAACAGGTAATAAATATGCCACTGTGATTGGAGAAACGGTTCTTATTGGTGTTAATATATAGTCAACCGATGTGAACATTATTTTGTGAGTTGGTTTCACTTGGCCTGGCTATCTTCATTGATTAGAAAACTAATGTATATACCATATGATACTACATGTACATGTAGTGTACCAATAACCAGGGCCGTAACCAGAAGTAAAAATGAGACAAGGCGAACAAAGTCCTGATATGGGTGTCAGAGAGCATTCTCCCAGAGCTCCAGTTAAGTTGTGTGTCTAAACAAAGGGAGTATTATATTTCTAATTCAATGCGTATTTTACTTTTACAAATGTATATTGATTATCTTCCGTATTAAATAGGGAACAAATGATAAAAACAAATTAAAAAATTCACTTATTTGAGCTGCAAAAGCAAACAATATTTTCACAGTGCAGTAGAGGAGCATTAGAGCAATGCATGTGTGAAATATCAAGCAGATCCGTATAAGGAAACGGACATTATAAGACACTTTGGTGGTGGGGGCATAAAGATACACGTACAGTCTACACTTGTTTACTCAGAGTCCAGGGACCGAGGCAACTACGTTTGAGTTAATATATAGCAAAACATACGTACGACCAAGAATTTGGTCTGTTTAAAGTGCGTCGAGTCCAATGGACCACATGAACATTTTAAAACAGACCAAATGTTTTTCATACTACAGTAAACGCAACTGCCTATGGTTTTATTACTTGCTATTTCGGATAGTTTTAAAAATAACGAAATATGCTAGGTTGGCGCTACTGGTAGCCCCTGTAGCCATTTGGCTAATAATATTTCAGAAATACATTTTGGCTACTAATAATTTAAGAATTATTTGAAAAAGTACTACGTTTTTACAAATATTGGAGCAAATATAAAATAGTATTGTCTTATTTCATTTTATCGGTCTACTTCAGCTAATTTCACAATCCAAGTGCCAACCTAGAATACGGCGTAAAAATTATGTATATATTAACCCTTTCCCTGTTTTGCGATATTTCGACTCATCCAAAACATCTGAATAAAAGAATCAAATGCTGGGTCAAATGATGGTTAAATTATCTGATAGAGTAGAAAACATTGTGGGAAAAGGAGAAATTGCTTGTTACAAGCAATTTCTCCTTTTCCCACAATGTTTTCAAAAGACATCTTCTGCAGAGGCGTGAAAAGTCGTCTCTATCAGGGAAAGGGTTAATGACGTCAAACAAACTTTAACAAATCAATTTATGGACAGTGTAAATATTGTTCATTGGAAACATGATGAATGTTTTACTTTGACTGAAAGTAACAATTGATGTGCAGGCCGACCAGCACCTAGTTTCCATGGGATACAAGCCCTATTTCCCATCTTGCAAATGATGAACAACGCCAGAGCTGTTGCTCAAAACCTCTGTTAGCTTAACAGACTGTTAAATCCTTAGCAATGCTAAGGATTTAAAAGTCTGTTAATCTAACAGAAGCTTTGAGCAACCGGGCCCAGGTTGATATACATTTGTAATTACAAGAGCTAATATGTGGGTGTGACTGGAGAAATGGGGCTTATAGGTTTTTCAACCCGTGCACCCGCGGTCTGATCAGGATCAGGGGGGTGTTTCGCTAAACTTTGCACGACTAAAATGTTCGTATGTGCAAATACATCGCATCAATGAAACAGTGGGAGTACAACATACTCGCAACAATTGAAAATATGCGTTGATTTTCAAGTTGAGTAGTGAAAATACTGTACTAAATTTGAAAAGTTACTTAGTTGAGCTGCAAAAAGCAAGTATTTGCATTTTGCAGCTGAAAGTAAATTTTTAAATTTGTTTTATTATAAGGAATAAAATCAATCTAATACTTTTCTAAAAGTAAAATCTCATTGAATTTGAAATCTGGGGGCACATGTATAGTAGTCTTTAGATATAGAACTTATCTGGAGCTCTGTATACAATCTGATCAGGATCTACACGGTTACTATCGAGTTAAGAGAAGCATTTAAGATGCATTTAACATCATTCAGATTTGTAGTAACATGTTGTATGGGTGCAATCATTGTCAGACTAAAAATGCTTGGCTAAAACAAACAATAAGAGCCCATTTTCTTGTGACGATCGACATACAATTCTAAATTTTTTATAAATTGACCAATTTAACCCTCTCAACACCACATGCCTGTATAGTGGTATAGGCAAAATGTGTAGATCCAGATGAGCTGGCTCGTGAACTTTAAATTTATTTTATATCATTTGTTCCCTATTTATTAAGAAACTCAATATTACATTTGTAAAAGTAATATATGTATTCAATTTAAAATATACGAGGGTATAATACTCTTTAGCCAAGTTTTAAAGGCCCTGAACGGCTCAGTATTACAATTTTCCGATTTTTTCAAACACAAAAACATGTTTGGCAACTGATTTAGTACACAAAATATACATTTAGTATATTAGACATATACTGCCTAATAGATACATCTCAAGTCTTGAGATTTACATCTTAATCGCAATGTAAAGACAACAAAAACTTGTTTTGTGTACCACTCAGTGCAAAATGTCAATATTGACAAATTAATTTCCGTAACCAAACGGCTTCGGCTCGGAAGCGAGTCGATAAACTCCGGCTATCGGAATTCATCGGCCGCGAATCAGGGAGTTGAGCAGTTGACCCGAGCTTCTATCGGAAAATCGATCGAACTTTGAATACGCACCTGCTGTTTGTTTATCAACAAATATTGATATTTTCATTGACTACAAACTCATTTTTGTACCAAAATGAATGCAAACAGTTTCAAAGTGTGTGTAAATAGAAACCTGTTGGATGTATGTGTGGGAAAACCCAATAGGAGGCCAAATTCGGCAACTTGAGCCGTATTGGGGCTTTAAGGGTCCAATTGTAGTGCCAATTGTCAGTGTGGGTCCTCGGCCAATCAAATGCATCAGCGATGCAGAAAATAGGGTCAGGCACAGGGTCTCCAGAAACAGGCAGGCATAAAAATATAATATTGCCTCGCTGTAGATAACACGGGTCAGACTATTGCTAGGCTGGCGCTAGGATATTGAAATAAATAGGCAAAATGGACTTGTAACACGAAAAAGGACAATACAAATTTACATTTACTCCCAACATTTTTAAAAAGAAAGTACTTTTTCAAATAATTTCTGATTTTTTTAGTGTAGCCAAATTGTCCATTTCTGAAATATTAGTAGCCAAATAAATGGCTATTTTAGTAACCAGGGGCCCTGTTTCACTAAACTTCGTACGACTAAAATGTTCGTAAGCGCAAATTTAGGATTGTCTGTAAATTTCAATTGATGGATTTACATTTATTGAGCATAGGCTGCATATGCATATGCTCAATAAATGTAAATCCAATAATTGTTTACAAGAAAACATTGTTAATGTGCTATTTACAGACTATCATAATTTTGCATTACAAACATTTTAGTCTTACACAGTTTAGTGAAACGGGCTGCAGATGATTACTGCGGCTACCAGTAGTCAACCTACATGTAGCTATTGCAAATTCATACAAAATCTATCCTGGAACACGCCGTCTCTGTGCTGCTGTGCAAGGATCGGACTGAGCGTCTGTTCCAGCTCCTGTACCCGGCGTCGGAAACGGTCCCGGTCGCGCGCGAACACTTCCCACTGACCTATACGCGACGATTGGTAGGCGTGAGCCCAGGTAACCATTCTGTGAACTGTCGCAAGTTCTTTGTCAACGGCAAAGTGAACCTAAAACAGAAGTTGCAAAACAATGGTTATAACTATTTATAGCCATCTTAGGTACCGTACATGTATATGCTTCCAGTTGTAGTTGCATTTTTTTTTTCTTCTCATTCTAAGTACATTGTATATGCTCTGGCCATCAGTGCTCCAGATAAGCTGCAATTAAAATTGCCAAAAACCCAATTGAAATCAGAAGTAGGAAGTATCAAAAGGCAAAAAAAAAATTGTGGTACCTTTATCATGCTGCAAAAACAATAAACAGAGCACAAATATAGCATATTTTCCATGAAAATAAATCTTGGTATTTCAAGACATGTTTTCATTTCAAAGCAAATTATTCAATAATTGCTGTCTGTTGATGTGTAAACAGTAGTGTGATTTTATTTTACCCAATTAAAATTTAGAAATACCCAATTGCTTCAGAAATGATGGAGTGACAATACTCAATGACTAATTCCTTATCTGGAGCCCTGGGCCATTCATTTGAACCATTCTGGAAGTCGGCATGACGTATCACTAGTCACATGACCCGATATGTTTGGGGGTCTCTAGATACATTTTGCTCTAAAATACATCATTTTTATGCCAGAATATTTCACATTTAGAACTATGAAAATACTGAATTGTGATAAGAATATTTTTAATGAACATTTACCATTATAAATATGCATTTAAATTTGATTTAGCGATTGGAATTTTGATTTTGAAGCATTCAAAAATGATTAAATTATATAGGAAACAGGTCAGATTTCCCCCAGTTATCTTCGAAAGGGGAGATAATTTTAACCAGCAGGTGCGCGAAATGGACGAAGTCAGACTTCCAGAATCACCGCAAGACGCTTCAAATGATTGTCACTACGTATACATTTGAGGTGAAGTAACAAAAAAAATATTTCCATTTTCCATAAATAAAAAGATGTAACTTCAGAATGTAATGTGTTGGAAATATTGGAAAGAAAATTTATGATTCCTTTGATGTTTTGTGGACTGAAAAATACACAATATTGTAATTAAAGTGGTTAAGTGAGCTTAGAAAATCATACATTGTAATGCATGTACTTTGGATTCTGGTGAAAAATGGGGCTTACAATCTATGCTACCAGTGTAGACAGCTGCAGGAGTGCTAGTAGATAACAAACTAGATTGGCCATGACCATATGTGTCATTTCTCCAGTCGCTGTCATATATATATATATATATATACTTACTCTTTTTTTCGACTTTGTGGGACTACTTGTTTCCTCTTTCTTAACAGAGATGTTCACATTCCACGATAGATTGATGGCATCGATGCTACTTGAGGTTGCTGTTGGAGTACATGTAGGTTGAATTGAACAGGTCACTTTAAAATTCAAAGGATTAAACTGGTCTGCTAATGGTGTAAACAACGAAAATTCGTCCTGAAAGTCATCATCGATTGGCGAATCGTCTGTCCCACCATCACATTCGAGATCACTGTCTGACAAATCAGAATCGCTGTTGATATCACATGACATAAGGAATGACTGACATTTGCCATCGGAAGTACAAGTATCGAGTCGATGCCGAGAAGGAAGGCTATTGGATTATGTGGTGACTTTGCACTTCCGGCCGTTGCTGAGGTTGGTGGCGTTTCATCACATGTGTTGGCTGCTTCTTGCTTTGCTTTTTGACGTCTTCGTTTCTTTGCTGATGGTCTTGATTTCTTGGATCCCTGAATCTTTCGCACAAATAAAATAACTGGCAACTGTTCTTTATTTTCAGAAGGCACACTTGGCTTTACATTGCAGTTATCTGATTTACCACCTGACTGCACATTAACCTTTTCCATTTTAACATGAACCTTTGGAAACCCGGGACCAATACTTTCTGTTTCAGTAGCAGCCTTGTCATTGTCAGAAACAGTAAATATCTGACCAGAAATATCACATGTACTATCTTTCTTCTTTACATCAGCATCATACTCCGTGCTATGCCAACTTTGAAGCAATGGGCCTGAAATACTGGGCATTGTTCTGCATGTAGCTTTCTCAGATTTTGAATTGTCACTGATCCGAGTCTGGTTAGCACTGGTAACGGTAGCATGAAATTCAACTGGAATTGTTGTAACATTCTCACTTTCATATTCAAACCAATCTTGGACATCATTAGCATGTTTGTCCCGTTCTGCATTGGCTTTCTGATGGCAGCTTTCTAATTTCTCTTTTGTTTTTGCACAGTGTTTGAAATTTTCATTATTTTCTGTTACACATTTTGCATTTCCATGATGACACTCTCCATTATTCTCAGGCACAGTGCTTTTAGTACACATTTCTTGTTTAACATTTTCACAAGCATTGTATCCATTTCTAGCAAACGGTGGAACATATTTCTGTCTATCAGTGTCTTTCCTTTCTTCACAGATACATGTAGCTTGTTCCTTTTTGCTGTTCTCAAGTAATCTAGCATTGTACGGCTTGCTATTTTGGTTTGAATTTTTGTTGTTATTTGCTAACTCGTGCTGTGATCTATGTTGATTGTATGATGGATGACATCCCTGCGGGGTCCTCTGAGTGTAAGCAAAGTTGTTACCAGGGTTTGCATTCGGACAAGTCACTTTCTTGCCCAAAATATCGTAAGCACCTAGAAACCCTTTAGGCCACATTGTGGCCTGATCTCGAGTTATATCTGGACCAATCATGGCTTTTTCTTTAGCGAAGATGCTGGGCATACGACTGTTGGATTCCATCAGGATTGTATCACCGACAGTTGCTGTGTCCCTGTCTTTGTTTCCAATACCCATTATGCTGTTCCAGTAATTAATCGATTTTTGATTACCAACAAGGGAACTTTTTCCTCCTTTTGAGTTGTTAAATCCTAAATAGGAACTTGCTGACTCTATATATCCGTTTGCTGTATCAATTACGGTACCCATGTTCAGACAATTGTGAACCAAATTTTTCAAATAATGTGGTTCAGAATGAGCAGTATCTAATTTCTCTTGTTTAAGCTTATTGGTGAGTTTCTTACACCATTTCGAACAGTTTATATGTTTACACAACCTCTTATCTGATGCAACTTCGCCGGTACTGTCAAGGCATAGAAACGGCGGCATGGTGTGTGTTTGGGTTTGTTTATTGTCTTTCTTGTCCTCCGAGACACGATGACCTATATT